>CM054058.1:27404513-28004513 GCA_028641055.1 Alopecurus myosuroides
GGCTTACCAACATATTCAAGTATCCGGGGATTTGAACCAATTGCTGGACACACCGAGAGATGATGCAGAAAAGAAGCTGGAACAAGATCATTGAGTTACAAGCATCAGTTTTGGCGGTAGAAGTATGCACATGGAACCTGAAGCATGAACATTCTTCTGTTAAGGCTCCAAGTTAACTTGATGTCAAAGCCAACCTGAAACAGAAGCAAGAAGACAGTGAGGCCTGGTAAGGACTGGGATAGGAGTGTGGGGCTGTGACATGAGTAGCAACCTAATCTAAGAGCATCTATAGGCATGGGAGAAAACCTGAGTAGCTAGCTAGAGACTAAACTGACGGAGGTTTAGGGACTACTCTTGGGTAGATATATGCGGGGGGGGGGGGGGGGGGGGCACTAGAGGACAACATAGAAACTCGACTGTATGATCATATTGTGTCCTCGATGTGCAAAGCAATATATTATTTTATTAATTTTTTTTATTTCTAAAATATATACCAGTGACGGGTAGATAAACAAACTAGCAAATGATCTGTCATTGCTAAAATTGAAAAGCACTACCCTGCACAATAACTAGTGACATGCACGAATTAACGGCTGTCACTAGTAAACAAATACTAGTGACAGACGCTTGCCAGTCACTAGTAACCTATTACAAGTAACCTATTACTAGTGACTAGTTATCGGCTCCTTGCCCGTCACTAGTGGGCCTTTTGGGCCTGTCACTGATAGGCTATTCTGCAGTAGTGTGGAGAGCGGCATGTTTAGAGAAATGAGATAGTCGGTTGCTCCTATTTAGTTATAGAGCATATAGGATTCGTTCCTATCAATGCACACACGTTCACCCCACTCGTATGAGCATCTCTAAAACATTGAACCGGCAGATCTTGTGGGTGACTAAGTCACCAACGGTGTTTCACGTTGCTTTCCACTGAAAGAATATCGACGGTTAAAATCTGGAATAAATCCAGGTAAGTGCCAGCACCCATGTGAAACTGGGTGGACTGGTTCCTTGCCCCATGCCTTCACTGAACGCCCTACGGACAGCTCTGTCGGTCAGGTAGAGTCCTGGATCTCCCTTCTTTGTGCCACCATCAATGGGCAGGCATGTCCTTGGCTTGTCGTGACGAACATGGATGTGGCTCGTCCCTTATGATGTTTTAATCATGGCTCGTCATAATCGGGAGTTTTGACATCACTGTCCGGAGTGGGTTTGTTCCCACTGTGGCAATTCATGCATCGACGTTTCAAATTATCTGGGTTCGAAGGATGCATATAAAACTCGTTTATATATATACCTGCCCAACTTTTACATTCCAAAGTAAAAAAATATAGCCTAGTCTTTCCACTAGTGATGCTCTGCGCACGTACGAACCTTACGGTACCAGAGCACTCATTGGTAACCGGTATAAATAGGGCCAACCCGATGGCCCTGTTTCCACTAGTGATACGTGCCCAAGTTTTACCTTCCAAAGTAATAATATATAGCCTACCCTTTCCACTACTTCAAACTATCGGTTGAGTTGGCTGGTGATGGTGAGCCACACAAACTAGTTTCGTGATTCCCCACAACAGATTATTATCTCGCAACAACAGCAAAAATAGCAAATTAACCGCATATTTGTGTGGGCCATCGAGACCAACTGCATATTAATTGGACAAAATCCACCACTCTCACTACTCTTATTAGAATGGTCGCGTTGCTGAACAAACTAAGCACACCTGCACTCTGACTTGCAAAGTCCAAACCATTTACCTCGCTGGCTAGCAAGCTGCAAATTATACCGTGAAAAACACACCTGAGGACGATCGACTAATTAAATCACAATGTTAATCCACTAGAGCGCCAAGGTCTCGGCGACGGTCTCCAGCACGGACCACGGCAGCTCGTCGTTGTTGCTGCGGACGGCGTTGGGCGCGGAGCAGTCGGTGCGGATCTGTCCCTGGTTGCCGGTGAGCACGTTGATCTGCCCCATCTTGACGACGGAGAAGACGAACTGGTCGAAGAAGGCGGCCTGGTCGACGGCGAACTTGACGACTGTCGGCTTGGTCCTGGCGTCGGTGTGGAGGTCCTGGTCGGAGGTGAAGAGGCCCTGGCGGTTGAGCAGGTCGACGTAGTACTTGTTGTCGAACACGTTGGGCGTCCTGATGTCATTGTTGGTGGTGTTGACGGCCTTGAGCGCCGGGCAGGTGAGCTTGAGCTGCCCCGCGAACCACTGGTTCATGGTGGGGTCCTGGGTCGGGAACAGCCGCTCCTCGAAGGACCCGCAGTGCGCGATGCCGAGCGTGTGCGCGCCGGAGAGCGCCACGAGGTCATCGGCGTCGAGCTTGATGTTGCCGAGGAAGTCCAGGAGAGTGGTAACGTTGGAGGTGGGCGGCGGTAGCGCGGCGAAGATGGTGGTGAGGTTCGCGGGCTTGAGCCCGTCGCGGCGGCCGAGGGGGACGGCGTAGTGCGGCCCGCCGGCGAGGTGGACGGAGTCGCGCGCGGCGAGGGCGGCGATGTCGGCACACGAGACGACTGGTCCGCCGCACTCCTTCTGTAGCAGGGCGCCGAGGTCGTTGATGGCCTTGAAGGCGGTGGGGCGGAGTGTGACGTTGGGTGGCGAGATCTTCTCGCTGTCGGTGTCGCCGGTCTTGTCGAGGAGCACGGAGCCGTCGCAGCCCTGCACGAAGCAGTCGTGGAAGTGGATGCGGAGGAGGGCCGCGGCGAGGCCGACGTCCTTGCGGATGGCGTCGCGGAGGAAGTTGAAGACGATGGACTCCACCTGCGGGCACTTGGCCTTGTAGAACTCGAACGACAGGCCATTTGCCAGCGGCGGCATCCTCGCCGCGGACGCGGAGCTCGCTACAGCTGCCGCCACTAAGAGGAGCAGGACACGTACAGCTGAAGAGGAAGCCATGGTGGTGGATGTAGCTAGCTACTCACTGGTCACTGCTCGGTGTACAGGATGTGGGTGTGCCAAGGTTGGTGATAGAGGCGAAAATTTCTACAAACGAGTCAAGAATTTGAATGCATGATTGGTGCGAAGCCGCAGCGGGGCAGAGGCACGCGTGCACACACATCCAGGGAGAAAAAGCGGATGCTCATCCGTCATCCTGTTGGGGGTCATCAACCAAGGCGGCTAACATTAGCTGAGAGCATGCAGAGCTAGCTAGATAGTGGGGGTTGTTAACCTCTCATTGTAAAATATGAGGAAGCTACCTTTCGGCCTTGGCATCTTTTGTGCACTCGAGCACCAGTTTGCCGTACTCAATATTGATTTTGAAAATTTTGAATCTGACTTTGAAAAAAGAAAAATCGTTTTCCATTGGAGACATACGCATACGTTCTACGTATAAGCAATTCTTTCATGAAAAAACCCGGCCGTATCCGAGATACATAAAATAGCATAATTGTGTGCAAAATAAAAGGAAAATCATAGGAATTTTTTGTCAAAAATTCTCTTCTTTTTGTAGTGTAAAATACAAAGTTTTTTCACGAAACTTCTAGGGCAGGTACATGATCTGTATTGGTTTCATAACTTTTTGAGACCTAGAAATAGGGTTTTCAAAAAAGGTTTAAAAAAGGGCTATAGTATGCTCGGGAGCCACAACTTTTACGGTATTTTAGGCCATAGAAAAAAGTTTAAAAAAGGGCTATAGTACATGATCTGTATTGGTTTCATAACTTTCGATTGAATATATATACTGATCATCGACGCACTATATATAGAGGCCTATTCATTTACTATATACGCTACAATTTTTGTGGTATTTTAGGCCATAGAAAAAAAGAAAAAAATAGCCTAAAAAAGAGATTTTTTATGTATCTTTTCACCAAAAGTTTCGAAAACATACAAAACATGAGTGCGCTTTCGCGGGAAAATTTTGTGTCTTCGAAACTCAAAAGTACAAATCTTAAAGTATTTGAAATCGGAGAGTACCGGTGCCCGGGTGCCACATATCCTTACTCGTATAAATAAACCTAGACAAGCTGGTCACATGAACACTAGCTTTATCAAAAAAAAAAAACATGAACACTAGCTAGACTCTCCAACACTCACACTGCTATCTGATTAGCTAGATGTTCTATGTTTACTAGCTAGTCTCTCTAACACTCACACTGTCCTGTTTTATGTTTACTACCCTTACTGGTCGTCTTAATTTCTTCATCCGGGTGAAATTAACTACTACCTCTGATCCGAATTAATGGTCGGAGGGCTAGGCAAAGTTTTGCCTAAGCCTTGGCTAGCCCTCCGACCACTAATTCGGATAGGAGAGAGTACTTAATTAAGTACTTTCCGCGCGCGCAACATGTGACCGGCCGGTCGGCCGGCTTTAGTTAATCCACGTACGCTAAAAAGCAGGGTGGCGGCTAAGGAGCAACGGCATGGGTGCGTCCTTAATTAATTCAGTCACGGCTTGTGCTTGCCACGATCAGCTTCAGCCTTCAGGTTCATGAACCTTAATATATATTTTTTTCCTTTTGTTTTCCTGTGTGGTCCAGTCGACTGGATTTAATATTTTCCTTGCTGAGGGGACAAGTTGAGGCGTACCATGGCACGGGCTTCTGTCTGCTGTTGCAGTGCAGCGATAATAAGATGCACCTAAAATATACAAGTCCCTCAAATTGCAGAACACTTTGATTATAATTATAAATAAAATATATTGAAGTCAAGTTGATACCAAATACACCTAAAATATAAAGATCTACCATAGATACTTCGTACGCACAGAATCAAATGAGATAAATAAAGAAGAAACATAAAGGAAAAGAAAATCGGCAAAACCATATGAGACTCGCAGCAGTAAAAACAACCACCACCAGTAGCGACACACCTCCAGAAAAATAACACAAATCTAACCATCACTAAAAGAAAAAAGGGCCTACCACCGGTTTGAGATTTTTTCTACTACCGGCGCGGAAGTCACACGCTAGTGATCTTGCGCCAGAGTATCTTACCACCGACGTGTTTAAGACCAAGGCCGTACTATTTGAACTTCCAGTGGCATTGCAACGCACGCCAATAAATATGTCATTTATTATTGGCAAGTTCATGCTAGTCCTCGCCACGGGTGACTTTTTTTTGGGGAAAAATTTAGCGATCAGGTGCGCATATAAATGTGAATCAAAAGTAAAATGGAAGGTCACAACAATCTATATAAGATATGATATATAAAGCCGGGTTGCAACATTGGACGGAGTACAACTCATTGTCAATTATTTGGTCTATTAAAAGTAAATGCTAATAAATGGTAATAAAATTGCACCGAATTAAGTTGATTGAAGACTCAAAGAGCTAGTCTTGCATTGAACTAGGTGAGGCACTTGATGACCATCATCATGTCGTAGTTGTTGCAATCACTATGTCTCATGGTGATGAGAATAGCACGGCCAACCTCCAAACCTCTAGGAGAATGGAACTGTTTCCATGCTTGAGAGTTGAGAACGACGCGACCGTCAGCATTGTCCCCGTTGAACCGAATTCTGGTGAGGCTTCGTGTCTCTCCATAGCGAACTCCAATGGTACGACTATGATCCATGCCAACGCTGTCTGCTATCACCATAGGTATTGTCTAGAAGACATCCATCGATGAAATAATAAAGAACAGTGCCACATATCCGCAAGAAATGCATTATAACAAGGGAAAATACAGGAATGTGAAAGAGTTGAAGTCACATACCATGACATATCCATTGGATACATTGGTGTTCGTAAGGCGATGCACGAAAGGGACCCGATGCAACTATCCTCTCCGGGGCAGTCTATGAAGGAAACGCCTTTCTCGCGCTCGGTAAGATTGGCGCTTTGAGAAACCACCACATACTTTCACGGATCGTCCTTCTCGCGCATATCATCATCACTCTCGCCCGCCACCTACACACTCCCATTGTCCTCCTCCACAAACTCGCCCATGAAGGCTAGTTTTACACTAGGTTGTGGTCCGACCATAGAGAAGTGAAGGAAATCACTTCCACTTGGCTCCCTAGGGCGATGAGTTTCGCCAACTATTCACCGTATAAGTATGTCTTATTTCTTTGTTTAAGCTTATCTTGTAAATGATCTCATACCCATTTAAATGCACGATATTGCCTACTAACTCGTTGAACTCTACCCGAATGTTGCATGGTACAATCTATTCAAGAATAAACAAAAAGACATCTAGGAATATATTTCAATGAAAGAAGAAAATAATTGTTTTGTTACTTACCAACCAATCAAAATGAAGTCCATTTAGATCAAGCATCACGCTCTTGGCCGGCACAAACATCGCGCTCTTGGCCAACACAAACATCACGCTCGTCCGGACACCAGCTCCCTCTAGTGGCGCTCGAGCCTCAGCCCTCAAGGCAGTTGGGTCTTCATTTTTTTTGTACATGCATATTTTTTGTCGGCATACAGAGATGTCAAAACAACATTCCAGAACGGAATTCTAACCGAGGATGTGTACATGGTAAAAACCGAGGGTTTTGTCGATCGAAAGGATAGTGCAAAATTGTGAAAACTTCAGCATTCAATATATAGACTGAAGCAAGCATCACATAGTTCGATGAATTGGCCAAAGGATTTGGCTTCCTCAAGAACTATGGAGAATATTGTGTCTACAGGAGAGAGTTGGAGTCTTCTAGCATTTGTGAATTTATATGTGGATGGGATATTAAATCGAAAAAGATAAAAAAAATTATAACACTATTAAGGACACACTGAAGAATAGTTCTTTGATGAAAGATTTGGTTGAAGCAGCTTACATTTTAGGCACCAAGATCTATAAAGATAGAAATCGACGCTTAACAGGGCTTGCCGAGGATGCATATTTACAAAAAGTATTGAAGAGGCTCAATATTGCAGAGTCTACTAAAGGGTCACTTCCCGTGGTTCATGGTAAACCACTGAGCAAGAAGCAATGTCCTCAGACAAATGTTTAGCGGGAAGACATCAGTAAGGTGCCATATGTTTCGGCAACTGTATCCATCATGTATGCGAGGATATGTACCAGACCAGATGTGCCCTATGGGGTAAGTGTAGCGATCAGATACCTGAGTAACACACGAAGGGCACACTTGAGAGAAATGAAAAATATTCTTATGTACTTGAGAAGAGCTAGGAATATGTTTCTCATTTATGAAGGTGATAAAGAGCTTGTTGAAAATGGTTTATACCGATGCTAGCTTTAGTACTGATCATGATTTCATGTCTTGGTAGGGCGATGTGTTTAGTTTCAACGGTGTTGCGGTGGGATGGAAGTTCTCCAAGTAAGATACTGTTGCGAATTCCACAACTGAGCGGATTACATTGATGCAATTGACGTGGGGATCATTATGTGAATCAAGGTACCGCTAATGATCATAGTGGCGGAAAGAATTTCGAACATGTCTGCATATATTGGAACCCACGAGGTCACACACTTAAGTCTCCGTTTAATTTTAGGGAAGTGTGAGAATGGAAGATACAGATCAAGTGACACTGAAGGAATGGTTTGAGGGTCTCGGGATATGACGGAGGAGTCCTTCACGGATAGGGTATTTACAAACATCTTATGTAAGGTGGGAGAATGGTTCAGGAAAGTATCGAAGTAGTCTGGAATATTACGGGAATTTCCGGGAATGAAAAAATGGTCAAAATCTCTAGAGGGACCACAGGTGCAAGTGGCAATATGGGTCCACTACCTGGTGCGGTTAGAATAGGAGCGATGGTGTCCTTACTGAATTGGCTAGGGATTTCCCTTGATCCGAATTAGAAGGGGTGGGGGAGGAGAACTAGTTGGTCTCCAACTACCCTCCCAGGGAAAATCGGATTGGGGGGAGGGGGAATCCGTGTTGGAACCCTCTCCCTCCCACAATGCACATCGGGCAGGGAGGAGTGTCGATGGACTCGAACTCCCATCCCATGATGCGTCTACGAAGGGGAGGAAGTCCAACTTGGACTCCACCTCGTCCTCCACAACCACACTCACCTCTCCACCACAAGTCCCGAACGATTTCCAGTTACCCCGGTGCTTATACTTAGTCTACAGCGTGGGAGCTTTGCTGGATCTCTACCCTGACTTGTCCAAGTTCTCACCGGTGATTACGGAGAGCCCCGGATCTTCATCGACTATTTTTGGCTTCATGAACGATGCTTGATCATATTACGGTGTCGTGTTGATGATCACGTATGTTTGGATACCGTGGAGGTGCTACATTTGTGGTACTGATTCGTCGGATAATACATCTTCTCGCGGTTAGACACATCTAATTGCGAGGATCGACTACATATACTTCCACGTCGACCTCGTCACCGACAGTCTTCCGGTAGTTCGACAGACGAGGGTATATTCCGTTGCCTCCCGCCTTGCATTGGATATTAGTTATGCGATAGAATTTTTTGTTTTCTGTAGCATGTTCCCCAACAGAACCAATAAATATAGCTTGTAATACTTCCCTAGAGGACTATTGTGATCTCCCGCACTTGTGGATCGTCAGTTCACTAGTTCCAAACTATAACATGTGATATAACTTGCCTGTAAAAACCTAAATACTACATTTTGATATATATGAAATATATAGGGTTAAGATCTAAGATCATTTCATGTAGGTCATAGTAACAAGCATTAAATGTGTCAAAGTCACACAACCTGAACAAGAGCTAGATAACTCATCTTCTAATGGCATTTTAATTTGTACATAATTAATCTCATCAAATTTCCATCGACCTCTATAAAATACTACTCACACATGACATAGAAGGATGAATCGTAATGGAGATCGGGTAACTTATCGATGATGGTGACAAAGATAATGTCAAAATCCCCTCTCTGGTGTGGAGACGAACCGATTTTTTCGACGAAAGTATGATCATGACGACATTGGCTCTCTATGTTGTGTTCTTTTGGAAAAAGGTTTTTCTGCATATGTGTCTATTTACTCTACATACGTAGAAAATAAAATTCGTTCAAAACATAATTTTGGACCAATTTAAATTTTAATTGTGGACAATAATAAGTTCTTCTGAATTTTTTACCAAGTTAATTCTGAATCTGGTTGTTTTCTAAATTATTTACCGCGTCACTTATGAGAAATAAAAGGTTTGAACATGTGAGAGATGTTTCTAAGTTTATCCATGCTGTGTACATGTGTTAAAGGGGTGAAGAGGCGCCAACAGATGAAGGAGGTAATTTTTACACTAAACTTTCTTATTTAATTTTCTAACTCCTTTTGTCGATGTATGATCTCACTACTAGGAAAAGGATTTTTAACGATGAGATATGTAGTCGTTAAAAGTCATAAAGTTATTGTTAGTTGTCGTTATAGGCTCCATCGTTAAAAGCATAACGACCAAGTACTTTTTTCGTCGTTAATTTTATAACGATGGAACAATACCACAATTGTAGTATTAAGGACCACTTTATTGGTCGCTAATTTTTTGCGTGGTCGGTGTGGTTCCATTAGCTAGCACTTTGTAATTTAATTTTTTTAATACCACACATTTCACTATTTTTTTTATTTTCAATGACCAACTTTTGTGGCATGAACATCCACATTTATATTAGTTACAGACGTAGATGCATTATTATCGTGTTTCACTTGGAGCAAAGAACACAGTTTGGTTACAAGAATCCAAAATCTATATTGTGATCAACACAAAATTATTGCCGACATTGAGCATCTGCACATACATGTATTTCTATCCATTTGGGAAAAACATTACAACCAAATTTTACCCCAGACAAGAAAATCGAGAAATAACTAAAATGTTGTGCAAAATAGAAAAATTAGCCAAAATGCTACTACTCCAACTACACTGGTCATCATATTTTGCTCCGCTATTGGTCATCTGTCGTTCAGTCCCTGCAACGAATAAAAAAAATGGAAAAACTACTAATTAGTACAGAAACAATGGATGGTTGTCTATTGATAACAAACTTTATAAGGCTAGACATAGAAAAAATTAGGGGTTATATGATGATACTGTGTGATAACCTGGACCTCAAGCCGTAGCACATACCTAATCTTCTAGTCGGTACTTAACCTGAAAAGGACAAGAACAAAAGAAAGGACATAAATAGCAGGAATGGTATCATTGTGAATAAACACGAGTTTAGAAAATCTCGTATGTGTAAACATCAAGTTTGTGCTGCTTACATTTTTTAAACTATCTAACAACTTCACGTCATCCACAAATCTGATAAATCAAATGATTTTGTCCCCAAAGAAGACATGTCAACTGGTGAAAATGCGTTACATATACTAACACGCGTAATGTCCTACATTCTTGATACAAAGTAGAATTCTTGGATTCTGAATCATTTTGTTTCTGCACTTGACCCTCAACCTACGAAAAATTAAAGCATGTCAAAATCAATGCAAAGAAAAAGAATGGGCAAATATTGATTTGAACTCAAACACCTGCAAATTATTGAAGATGTTACGCCGCCGCTCAATGTCTTGAAGCCTCACAGCGCATTTCATAGAGGAATAGATGACAAAATCTGGAGTGTTCCAATTAATTGCTAACAGCCATCCTACTGCAACAACTGGGTCAGATTGGATCATCCAAGCCATGGAAGCCTGCATCGTTCAAGTCACAACACGCTCTGCCATCAGATGTGTACCGCACTTGATCAGTCGCAGGCCACCAAAACCATGCAACTACTGGCCAACCCATATCGCTTGAAGAAATAATCACGAAGACGGGTGGAGAACAAGGATGTTGTTGCGCCGCCATGCATCTGTTTGGCTGAGTACAAGACTACTTAATAGGGCATATAGGAATATAAGATCTAGGCCTAGAAGATATATCTTTCTTTCCGTCAAGTCGTTAGAAGATCACGTACGATGGGCGAACAATATCGCTCGATTCCTGTGCCGACGTCCTCGATTTTCGTTGTTAATTTTATAACGATGGAACAATACCAAAATTGTAGTATTAAGGACCACTTTGTTGGTCGCTAATTTTTTGCGTGGTCGGTGTGGTACCATTAGCTAGCACTTTGTAATTTAATTTTTTTAATACCACACATTTCACTATTTTTTTATTTTCAATGACCAACTTTTGTGGCATGAACATCCACATTTATATTAGTTACAGACGTAGATGCATTATTATCGTGTTTCACTTGGAGCAAAGAACACAGTTTGGTTACAAGAATCCAAAATCTATATTGTGATCAACACAAAATTATTGCCGACATTGAGCATCTGCACATACATGTATTTCTATCCATTTGGGAAAAACATTACAGCCAAATTTTACCCCAGACAAGAAAATCGAGAAATAACTAAAATGTTGTGCAAAATAGAAAAATTAGCCAAAATGCTACTACTCCAACTACACTGGTCATCATATTTTGCTCCGCTATTGCTCATCTGTCGTTCAGTCCCTGCAACGAATAAAAAAAAGGGAAAAACTACTAATTAGTACAGAAACAATGGATGGTTGTCTATTGATAACAAACTTTATAAGGCTAGACATAGAAAAAATTAGGGGTTATATGATGATACTGTGTGATAACCTGGACCTCAAGCCGTAGCACATACCTAATCTTCTTGTCGGTCCTTAACCTGAAAAGGACAAGAACAAAAGAAAGGACATAAATAGCAGGAATGGTATCATTGTGAATAAACACGAGTTCAGAAAATCGCGTATATGTAAACATCAAATTTGTGCTGCTTACATTTTTTAAACTATCTAACAACTTCACGTCATCCACAAATCTGATAAATCAAATGATTTTGTCCCCAAAGAAGACATGTCAACTGGTGAAAATGTGTTACATATACAAACACGCGTAACGTCCTACATTCTTGATACAAAGTAGAATTCTTGGATTCTGAATCATTTTGTTTCTGCACTTGACCCTCAACCTACGAAAAATTAAAGCATGTCAAAATCAATGCAAAGAAAAAGAATGGGCAAATATTGTTTTGCACTCAAACACCTGCAAATTATTGGAGATGTTACGCCGCCGCTCAATGTCTTGAAGCCTCACAGCGCATCTCATAGAGGAATACACGACAAAATCTGGAGTGTTCCAATTAATTGCTAACAGCCATCCTACTGCAATAACTGAGTCAGATTGGATCATCCAAGCCACGGAAGCCTGCATCGTTCAAGTCACAACACGCTCTACCATCAGATGTGTACTGCACTTGATCAGTCGCAGGCCACCAAAACCATGCAACTACTGGCCAGCCCATATCGCTTGAAGAAATAATCACGAAGACGGGTGGAGAACAAGGATGTTGTTGCGCCGCCATGCATCTGTTTGGCTGAGTACAAGACTACTTAATAGGGCATATAGGAATATAAGATCTAGGCCTAGAAGATATATCTTTCTTTCCGTCAAGTCGTTAGAAGATCACGTCCGATGGGCGAACAATATCGCTCGATTCCTGTTTTGACGGCCTCGATTTTCGTCGTTAATTTTATAACGATGGAACAATACCACAATTGTAGTATTAAGGACCACTTTATTGGTCGCTAATTTTTTGCATGGTCGGTGTGGTACCATTAGCTAGCACTTTGTAATTTAATTTTTTTAATACCACACATTTCACTATTTTTTTATTTTCAATGACCAACTTTTGTGGCATGAACATCCACATTTATATTAGTTACAGACGTAGATACATTATTATCGTGTTTCACTTGGAGCAAAGAACACAGTTTGGTTACAAGAATCCAAAATCTATATTGTGATCAACACAAAATTATTGCCGACATTGAGCATCTGCGCATACATGTATTTCTATCCATTTGGGAAAAACATTACAACCAAATTTTACCCCAGACAAGAAAATCGAGAAATTACTAAAATGTTGTGCAAAATAGAAAAATTAGCCAAAATGCTACTACTCCAACTACACTGGTCATCATATTTTGCTCCGCTATTGCTCATCTGTCGTTCAGTCCCTGCAACGAATAAAAAAAAGGGAAAAACTACTAATTAGTACAGAAACAATGGATGGTTGTCTATTGATAACAAACTTTATAAGGCTAGACATAGAAAAAATTAGGGGTTATATGATGATACTGTGTGATAACCTGGACCTCAAGCCGTAGCACATACCTAATCTTCTTGTCGGTCCTTAACCTGAAAAGGACAAGAACAAAAGAAAGGACATAAATAGCAGGAATGGTATCATTGTGAATAAACACGAGTTCAGAAAATCGCGTATATGTAAACATCAAATTTGTGCTGCTTACATTTTTTAAACTATCTAACAACTTCACGTCATCCACAAATCTGATAAATCAAATGATTTTGTCCCCAAAGAAGACATGTCAACTGGTGAAAATGTGTTACATATACAAACACGCGTAACGTCCTACATTCTTGATACAAAGTAGAATTCTTGGATTCTGAATCATTTTGTTTCTGCACTTGACCCTCAACCTACGAAAAATTAAAGCATGTCAAAATCAATGCAAAGAAAAAGAATGGGCAAATATTGTTTTGAACTCAAACACCTACAAATTATTGGAGATGTTACCCCGCCGCTCAATGTCTTGAAGCCTCACAGCGCATCTCATAGAGGAATAGACGACAAAATCTGGAGTGTTCCAATTAATTGCTAACAGCCATCCTACTGCAACAACTGAGTCAGATTGGATCATCCAAGCCATGGAAGCCTGCATCGTTCAAGTCACAACACGCTCTGCCATCAGATGTGTACCGCACTTGATCAGTCGCAGGCCACCAAAACCATGCAACTACTGGCCAACCCATATCGCTTGAAGAAATAATCACGAAGACGGGTGGAGAACAAGGATGTTGTTGCGCCGCCATGCATCTGTTTGGCTGAGTACAAGACTACTTAATAGGGCATATAGGAATATAAGATCTAGGCCTAGAAGATATATCTTTCTTTCCGTCAAGTCGTTAGAAGATCACGTACGATGGGCGAACAATATCGCTCGATTCCTGTGCCGATGTCCTCAATTTTCGTCGTTAATTTTATAACGATGGAACAATACCAAAATTGTAGTATTAAGGACCACTTTATTGGTCGCTAATTTTTTGCGTGGTCGGTGTGGTACCATTAGCTAGCACTTTGTAATTTAATTTTTTTAATACCACACATTTCACTATTTTTTTATTTTCAATGACCAACTTTTGTGGCATGAATATCCACATTTATATTAGTTACAGACGTAGATGCATTATTATCGTGTTTCACTTGGAGCAAAGAATACAGTTTGGTTACGAGAATCCAAAATCTATATTGTGATCAACACAAAATTATTGCCGACATTGAGCATCTGCGCATACATGTATTTCTATCCATTTGGGAAAAACATTACAACCAAATTTTACCCCAGACAAGAAAATCGAGAAATAACTAAAATGTTGTGCAAAATAGAAAAATTAGCCAAAATGCTACTACTCCAACTACACTGGTCATCATATTTTGCTCCGCTATTGGTCATCTGTCGTTTGGTCCCTGCAACGAATAAAAAAAAGGGAAAAACTACTAATTAGTACAGAAACAATGGATGGTTGTCTATTGATAACAAACTTTATAAGGCTAGACACAGAAAAAATTAGGGGTTATATGATGATACTGTGTGATAACCTGGACCTCAAGCCGTAGCACATACCTAATCTTCTTGTCGGTCCTTAACCTGAAAAGGACAAGAACAAAAGAAAGGACATAAATAGCAGGAATGGTATCATTGTGAATAAACACGAGTTCAGAAAATCGCGTATATGTAAACATCAAATTTGTGCTGCTTACATTTTTTAAACTATCTAACAACTTCACGTCATCCACAAATCTGATAAATCAAATGATTTTGTCCCCAAAGAAGACATGTCAACTGGTGAAAATGTGTTACATATACAAACACGCGTAACGTCCTACATTCTTGATACAAAGTAGAATTCTTGGATTCTGAATCATTTTGTTTCTGCACTTGACCCTCAACCTACGAAAAATTAAAGCATGTCAAAATCAATGCAAAGAAAAAGAATGGGCAAATATTGTTTTGCACTCAAACACCTGCAAATTATTGGAGATGTTACGCCGCCGCTCAATGTCTTGAAGCCTCACAGCGCATCTCATAGAGGAATACACGACAAAATCTGGAGTGTTCCAATTAATTGCTAACAGCCATCCTACTGCAATAACTGAGTCAGATTGGATCATCCAAGCCACGGAAGCCTGCATCGTTCAAGTCACAACACGCTCTACCATCAGATGTGTACTGCACTTGATCAGTCGCAGGCCACCAAAACCATGCAACTACTGGCCAGCCCATATCGCTTGAAGAAATAATCACGAAGACGGGTGGAGAACAAGGATGTTGTTGCGCCGCCATGCATCTGTTTGGCTGAGTACAAGACTACTTAATAGGGCATATAGGAATATAAGATCTAGGCCTAGAAGATATATCTTTCTTTCCGTCAAGTCGTTAGAAGATCACGTCCGATGGGCGAACAATATCGCTCGATTCCTGTTTTGACGGCCTCGATTTTCGTCGTTAATTTTATAACGATGGAACAATACCACAATTGTAGTATTAAGGACCACTTTATTGGTCGCTAATTTTTTGCATGGTCGGTGTGGTACCATTAGCTAGCACTTTGTAATTTAATTTTTTTAATACCACACATTTCACTATTTTTTTATTTTCAATGACCAACTTTTGTGGCATGAACATCCACATTTATATTAGTTACAGACGTAGATGCATTATTATCGTGTTTCACTTGGAGCAAAGAACACAGTTTGGTTACAAGAATCCAAAATCTATATTGTGATCAACACAAAATTATTGCCGACATTGAGCATCTGCGCATACATGTATTTCTATCCATTTGGGAAAAACATTACAACCAAATTTTACCCCAGACAAGAAAATCGAGAAATTACTAAAATGTTGTGCAAAATAGAAAAATTAGCCAAAATGCTACTACTCCAACTACACTGGTCATCATATTTTGCTCCGCTATTGGTCATCTGTCGTCCAGTCCCTGCAACGAATAAAAAAATGGAAAAACTACTAATTAGTACAGAAACAATGGATGGTTGTCTATTGATAACAAATTATATAAGGCTAGACATAGAAAAAAATTAGGGGTTATATGATGATACTGTGTGATAACCTGGACCTCAAGCCGTAGCACATACCTAATCTTCTTGTCGGTCCTTAACCTGAAAAGGACAAGAACAAAAGAAAGGACATAAATAGCAGGAATGGTATTATTGTGAATAAACACGAGTTCAAAAAATCTCGTATATGTAAACATCAAGTTTGTGCTTCTTACATTTTTTAAACTATCTAACAACTTCACGTCATCCACAAATCTGATAAATCAAATGATTTTGTCCCCAAAGAAGACATGTCAACTGGTGAAAATGCGTTACATATACTAACACGCGTAACGTCCTACATTCTTGATACATAGTAGAATTCTTGGATTCTGAATCATTTTGTTTCTGCACTTGACCCTCAACCTACGAAAAATTAAAGCATGTCAAAATCAATGCAAAGAAAAAGAATGGGCAAATATTGTTTTGAACTCAAACACCTACAAATTATTGGAGATGTTACCCCGCCGCTCAATGTCTTGAAGCCTCACAGCGCATCTCATAGAGGAATAGACGACCAATCTGGAGTGTTCCAATTAATTGCTAACAGCCATCCTACTGCAACAACTGAGTCAGATTGGATCATCCAAGCCATGGAAGCCTGCATCGTTCAAGTCACAACACGCTCTGCCATCAGATGTGTACCGCACTTGATCAGTCGCAGGCCACCAAAACCATGCAACTACTGGCCAACCCATATCGCTTGAAGAAATAATCACGAAGACGGGTGGAGAACAAGGATGTTGTTGCGCCGCCATGCATCTGTTTGGCTGAGTACAAGACTACTTAATAGGGCATATAGGAATATAAGATCTAGGCCTAGAAGATATATCTTTCTTTCCGTCAAGTCGTTAGAAGATCACGTACGATGGGCGAACAATATCGCTCGATTCCTGTGCCGATGTCCTCATTTTCGTCGTTAATTTTATAACGATGGAACAATACCAAAAATTGTAGTATTAAGGACCACTTTATTGGTCGCTAATTTTTTGCGTGGTCGGTGTGGTACCATTAGCTAGCACTTTGTAATTTAATTTTTTTTAATACCACACATTTCACTATTTTTTTATTTTCAATGACCAACTTTTGTGGCATGAATATCCACATTTATATTAGTTACAGACGTAGATGCATTATTATCGTGTTTCACTTGGAGCAAAGAATACAGTTTGGTTACGAGAATCCAAAATCTATATTGTGATCAACACAAAATTATTGCCGACATTGAGCATCTGCGCATACATGTATTTCTATCCATTTGGGGAAAACATTACAACCAAATTTTACCCCAGACAAGAAAATCGAGAAATAACTAAAATGTTGTGCAAAATAGAAAATTAGCCAAAATGCTACTACTCCAACTACACTGGTCATCATATTTTGCTCCGCTATTGGTCATCTGTCGTTTGGTCCCTGCAACGAATAAAAAAAAGGGAAAAACTACTAATTAGTACAGAAACAATGGATGGTTGTCTATTGATAACAAACTTTATAAGGCTAGACACAGAAAAAATTAGCGGTTATATGATGATACTGTGTGATAACCTGGACCTCAAGCCGTAGCACATACCTAATCTTCTTGTCGGTCCTTAACCTGAAAAGGACAAGAACAAAAGAAAGGACATAAATAGCAGGAATGGTATCATTGTGAATAAACACGAGTTCAGAAAATCGCGTATATGTAAACATCAAATTTGTGCTGCTTACATTTTTAAACTATCTAACAACTTCACGTCATCCACAAATCTGATAAATCAAATGATTTTGTCCCCAAAGAAGACATGTCAACTGGTGAAAATGTGTTACATATACAAACACGCGTAACGTCCTACATTCTTGATACAAAGTAGAATTCTTGGATTCTGAATCATTTTGTTTCTGCACTTGACCCTCAACCTACGAAAAATTAAAGCATGTCAAAATCAATGCAAAGAAAAAGAATGGGCTAATATTGTTTTGCACTCAAACACCTGCAAATTATTGGAGATGTTACGCCGCCGCTCAATGTCTTGAAGCCTCACAGCGCATCTCATAGAGGAATACACGACAAAATCTGGAGTGTTCCAATTAATTGCTAACAGCCATCCTACTGCAATAACTGAGTCAGATTGGATCATCCAAGCCACGGAAGCCTGCATCGTTCAAGTCACAACACGCTCTACCATCAGATGTGTACTGCACTTGATCAGTCGCAGGCCACCAAAACCATGCAACTACTGGCCAGCCCATATCGCTTGAAGAAATAATCACGAAGACGGGTGGAGAACAAGGATGTTGTTGCGCCGCCATGCATCTGTTTGGCTGAGTACAAGACTACTTAATAGGGCATATAGGAATATAAGATCTAGGCCTAGAAGATATATCTTTCTTTCCGTCAAGTCGTTAGAAGATCACGTCCGATGGGCGAACAATATCGCTCGATTCCTGTTTTGACGGCCTCGATTTTCGTCGTTAATTTTATAACGATGGAACAATACCACAATTGTAGTATTAAGGACCACTTTATTGGTCGCTAATTTTTTGCATGGTCGGTTGTGGTACCATTAGCTAGCACTTTGTAATTTAATTTTTTTAATACCACACATTTCACTATTTTTTTATTTTCAATGACCAACTTTTGTGGCATGAACATCCACATTTATATTAGTTACAGACGTAGATGCATTATTATCGTGTTTCACTTGGAGCAAAGAACACAGTTTGGTTACAAGAATCCAAAATCTATATTGTGATCAACACAAAATTATTGCCGACATTGAGCATCTGCGCATACATGTATTTCTATCCATTTGGGAAAAACATTACAACCAAATTTTACCCCAGACAAGAAAATCGAGAAATTACTAAAATGTTGTGCAAAATAGAAAAATTAGCCAAAATGCTACTACTCCAACTACACTGGTCATCATATTTTGCTCCGCTATTGGTCATCTGTCGTCCAGTCCCTGCAACTAATAAAAAAATGGAAAAACTACTAATTAGTACAGAAACAATGGATGGTTGTCTATTGATAACAAATTATATAAGGCTAGACATAGAAAAAAATTAGGGGTTATATGATGATACTGTGTGATAACCTGGACCTCAAGCCGTAGCACATACCTAATCTTCTTGTCGGTCCTTAACCTGAAAAGGACAAGAACAAAAGAAAGGACATAAATAGCAGGAATGGTATTATTGTGAATAAACACGAGTTCAGAAAATCTCGTATATGTAAACATCAAGTTTGTGCTTCTTACATTTTTTAAACTATCTAACAACTTCACGTCATCCACAAATCTGATAAATCAAATGATTTTGTCCCCAAAGAAGACATGTCAACTGGTGAAAATGCGTTACATATACTAACACGCGTAACATCCTACATTCTTGATACATAGTAGAATTCTTGGATTCTGAATCATTTTGTTTCTGCACTTGACCCTCAACCTACGAAAAATTAAAGCATGTCAAAATCAATGCAAAGAAAAAGAATGGGCAAATATTGTTTTGAACTCAAACACCTACAAATTATTGGAGATGTTACCCCGCCGCTCAATGTCTTGAAGCCTCACAGCGCATCTCATAGAGGAATAGACGACAAAATCTGGAGTGTTCCAATTAATTGCTAACAGCCATCCTACTGCAACAACTGAGTCAGATTGGATCATCCAAGCCATGGAAGCCTGCATCGTTCAAGTCACAACACGCTCTGCCATCAGATGTGTACCGCACTTGATCAGTCGCAGGCCACCAAAACCATGCAACTACTGGCCAACCCATATCGCTTGAAGAAATAATCACGAAGACGGGTGGAGAACAAGGATGTTGTTGCGCCGCCATGCATCTGTTTGGCTGAGTACAAGACTACTTAATAGGGCATATAGGAATATAAGATCTAGGCCTAGAAGATATATCTTTCTTTCCGTCAAGTCGTTAGAAGATCACGTACGATGGGCGAACAATATCGCTCGATTCCTGTGCCGATGTCCTCAATTTTCGTCGTTAATTTTATAACGATGGAACAATACCAAAATTGTAGTATTAAGGACCACTTTATTGGTCGCTAATTTTTTGCGTGGTCGGTGTGGTACCATTAGCTAGCACTTTGTAATTTAATTTTTTTAATACCACACATTTCACTATTTTTTTATTTTCAATGACCAACTTTTGTGGCATGAATATCCACATTTATATTAGTTACAGACGTAGATGCATTATTATCGTGTTTCACTTGGAGCAAAGAATACAGTTTGGTTACGAGAATCCAAAATCTATATTGTGATCAACACAAAATTATTGCCGACATTGAGCATCTGCGCATACATGTATTTCTATCCATTTGGGAAAAACATTACAACCAAATTTTACCCCAGACAAGAAAATCGAGAAATAACTAAAATGTTGTGCAAAATAGAAAAATTAGCCAAAATGCTACTACTCCAACTACACTGGTCATCATATTTTGCTCCGCTATTGGTCATCTGTCGTTTGGTCCCTGCAACGAATAAAAAAAAAGGGAAAAACTACTAATTAGTACAGAAACAATGGATGGTTGTCTATTGATAACAAACTTTATAAGGCTAGACATAGAAAAAATTAGGGGTTATATGATGATACTGTGTGATAACCTGGACCTCAAGCCGTAGCACATACCTAATCTTCTTGTCGGTCCTTAACCTGAAAAGGACAAGAACAAAAGAAAGGACATAAATAGCAGGAATGGTATCATTATGAATAAACACGAGTTCAGAAAATCTCGTATATGTAAACATCAAGTTTGTGCTGCTTACATTTTTTAAACTATCTAACAACTTCACGTCATCCACAAATCTGATAAATCAAATGATTTTGTCCCCAAAGAAGACATGTCAACTGGTGAAAATGTGTTACATATACAAACACGCTTAACGTCCTACATTCTTCACACAAAGTAGAATTCTTGGATTCTGAATCATTTTGTTTCTGCACTTGACCCTGAACCTACGAAAAATTAAAGCATGTCAAAATCAATGCAAAGAAAAAGAATGGGCAAATATTGTTTTGCACTCAAACACCTGCAAATTATTGGAGATGTTACGCCGCCGCTCAATGTCTTGAAGCCTCACAGCGCATCTCATAGAGGAATACACGACAAAATCTGGAGTGTTCCAATTAATTGCTAACAGCCATCCTACTGCAACAACTGAGTCAGATTGGATCATCCAAGCCACGGAAGCCTGCATCGTTCAAGTCACAACACGCTCTACCATCAGATGTGTACCGCACTTGATCAGTCACAGGCCACCAAAACCATGCAACTACTGGCCAGCCCATATCGCTTGAAGAAATAATCACGAAGACGGGTGGAGAACAAGGATGTTGTTGCGCCGCCATGCATCTGTTTGGCTGAGTACAAGACTACTTAATAGGGCATATAGGAATATAAGATCTAGGCCTAGAAGATATATCTTTCTTTCCGTCAAGTCGTTAGAAGATCACGTACGATGGGCGAACAATATCGCTCGATTCCTGTTTCGACGGCCTCGATTTTCGTCGTTAATTTTATAACGGTGGAACAATACCACAATTGTAGTATTAAGGACCACTTTATTGGTCGCTAATTTTTTGCGTGGTCAGTGTGGTACCATTAGCTAGCACTTTGTAATTTAATTTTTTTAATACCACACATTTCACTATTTTTTTATTTTCAATGACCAACTTTTGTGGCCTGAACATCCACATTTATATTAGTTACAGACGTAGATGCATTATTATCGTGTTTCACTTGGAGCAAAGAACACAGTTTGGTTACAACAATCCAAAATCTATATTGTGATCAACACAAAATTATTGCCGACATTGAGCATCTGCGCATACATGTATTTCTATCCATTTGGGAAAAACATTACAACCAAATTTTACCCCAGACAAGAAAATCGAGAAATAACTAAAATGTTGTGCAAAATAGAAAAATTAGCCAAAATGCTACTACTCCAACTACACTGGTCATCATATTTTGCTCCGCTATTGGTCATCTGTCGTTCAGTCCCCGCAACGAATAAAAAAAAAAGGGAAAAACTACTAATTAGTACAGAAACAATGGATGGTTGTCTATTGATAACAAACTTTATAAGGCTAGACATAGAAAAAATTAGGGGTTATATGATGATACTGTGTGATAACCTGGACCTCAAGCCGTAGCACATACCTAATCTTCTTGTCGGTCCTTAACCTGAAAAGGACAAGAACAAAAGAAAGGACATAAATAGAAAGAATGGTATCATTGTGAATAAACACGAGTTCAGAAAATCTCGTATATGTAAACATCAAGTTTGTGCTGCTTACATTTTTTAAACTATCTAACAACTTCACGTCATCCACAAATCTGATAAATCAAATGATTTTGTCCCCAAAGAAGACATGTCAACTGGTGAAAATGCGTTACATATACTAACACGCGTAACGTCCTACATTCTTGATACATAGTAGAATTCTTGGATTCTGAATCATTTTGTTTCTGCACTTGACCCTCAACCTACGAAAAATTAAAGCATGTCAAAATCAATGCAAAGAAAAAGAATGGGCAAATATTGTTTTGAACTCAAACACCTACAAATTATTGGAGATGTTACGCCGCCGCTCAATGTCTTGAAGCCTCACAGCGCATCTCATAGAGGAATAGACGACAAAATCTGGAGTGTTCCAATTAATTGCTAACAGCCATCCTACTGCAACAACTGAGTCAGATTGGATCATCCAAGCCATGGAAGCCTGCATCGTTCAAGTCACAACACGCTCTGCCATCAGATGTGTACCGCACTTGATCAGTTGCAGGCCACCAAAACCATGCAACTACTGGCCAGCCCATATCGCTTGAAGAAATAATCACGAAGACGGGTGGAGAACAAGGATGGTGTTGCGCCGCCATGCATCTGTTTGGCTGAGTACAAGAATACTTAATAGGGCATATAGGAATATAAGATCTAGGCCTAGAAGATATATCTTTCTTTCCGTCAAGTCGTTAGAAGCACTACGGGAAACAAGCAGTACGCCGACGGCCCCCCACTACGCCGACGGCCAAAGGTCGGCCCCCTCGGCGTAGGGTGGTCGACAGGATCGGTGGGGACGTGCCCGCCGGCGTCTATTCGCCCCTCGGCGTATGGAGGCTACTCCGAGGGCCACCGTCGGCGTATCTATCCCCCTCGGCGTAGGGATGCCCGTTACGCCCTTCGAACGCGGCCTGTTACTTGATGGGCTACCCCGAGGGGGTGCCGTCGGCGTAGGTGAATGAGTTTTTCCCCGCATTCGATCGTACCGTTTGAGTGCGTGTGAGTTTAAAAAAAAACTAACCCTACGCCTAGGGGGTGCCGTCGGCGTAGGTGGAGGTTTTTTTTTCTCCCCGTTCGATCGTACCGTGTGCGTGCGTGCGTGTTCGATCGTACGTAACCCTACGCCGAGGGGGTGCCGTCGGCGTAGGTATTGTTTTTTTTTCCTTTGCTCGATCGCGATGCGCAGGCAGTTTGCGTGTGTGTTTAAAAAAACCTTTATTTTTCCAAACTCTTGGTGTATCTATGTTGAAATAGGTACTTGTGTACCTAAAAATGATTTTTGCCAAAAATCATGAGCAAACTATGAGGTACCTGTAGTTCAAATTTGACCAGTTTCCAGCGGAATCGGCAGAAACTTCTGTTCTTCAAAAGAGGTGGATGGAAACCTTTTCATATGAAACAAATTGGTTATTTGTGCATATAACATGGTCTAGTATTTTAAAAAATTATAGATCTCAAGTTTTGCAACATATTTGCGGTAGTTCCTTCACAAAAAACTCTATTTTTTACACTCGGAACATGAAAAATGGTTTTTTGCTTCAATGAAAAGGAAAACTTCCTCCGTCAACATTGTTCGTGCTTCCAAGATGCATGTTTGTGTGTAATATGGGAACATTTGAATAAAATATGCCATGGATATTGCCATAACACTCGTCATTGGGCCCGAAACCCAGGAATGTTCGTAGGAGATAGCTAATTTTTGTGAACACATTTTCAACACAACTGTCGTATTCCAAGTTTATTATTTTTGGTGTATACTAGGACCTATATAATGACACCACACGAAGGTCTCGCATCATTTAGGGTTGTTTTGAATTTTTTGGAATTTTCTAACCCCGTTTGAGGAAAAAGTCAAGGCGGGGGACATGACTGTTCGTAGCTAGGGGTTGAATATTGAGAAAATCTTGGTGTATCTATGTTGAAATAGGTACTTGTGTACCTAAAAATGATTTTTGCTAAAAATCATGAGCAAATTAATGAGGTACCTGTAGTTCAAATTTGACCAGTTTTCCAGCGGAATCGGCAGAAACTTGTGTTCTTCAAAAGAGGTGTATGGAAACCTTTTCATATGAAACAAATTGGTTATTTGTGCATATAACATGGTCTAGTATTTTCAAAAATTATAGCTCTTAAGTTTTGCAACATATTTGCGGTAGGTCCTTCACAAAAAACCCTATTTTTTTACACTCGGAACATGGAAAATGGTTTTTTGCTTCAATGAAAAGGAAAACTTCCTTCGTCAACATTGTTCGTGCTTCCAAGATGCATGTTTGTGTGTAATATGGGAACATTTGAACAAACTATGCCATGGATATGACCATAACACTCGTCATTTGGCCCGAAACCTAGGAATATTCGTAGGAGATAGCTAATTTTTGTGAACACATTTTCAACACAACCGTCGTATTCCAAGTTTATTATTTTTTATGTATACTAGGACCTATATAATGACACCACGCGAAGGCCTCGCATTATTTTGGGTTGTTTTGAAATTTTTGGAATTTTCTAACCCCGTTTGAGGAAAAAGTCAAGGCGGGGGTCATGACTGTTCGTAGCTAGGGGTTGAATATTGAGAAACTCTTGGTGTATCCATGTTGAAATAGGTACTTGTGTACCTAAAAATGATTTTTGCCAAAAAATCATGAGCAAACTATGAGGTACCTGTAGTTCAAATTTGATCAGTTTCCAACGGAATCGGCAGAAACTTCTGTTCTTCAAAAGAGGTGGATGGAAACCTTTTCATATGAAACAAATTGGTTATTTGTGCATATAACATGGTCTAGTATTTTCAAAAAATTATAGGTCTCAAGTTTTGCATCATATTTGCGGTAGGTCCTTCACAAAAAACCCTATTTTTTACACTCGGAACATGGAAAATGGTTTTTTGCTTCAATGAAAAGGAAAAATTCCTCCGTCAACATTGTGTGTGCTTCCAAGATTCATGTTTGTGTGTAATATGGGAACATTTGAACAAACTACGCCATGGATATGACCATAACACTCGTCATTTTGCCCGAAACCCAGGAATGTTCGTAGGAGATAGCTAATTTTTGTGAACACATTTTCAACACAACTGTCGTATTCCAAGTTTATTATTTTTGGTGTATACTACGACCTATATAATGACACCACGCGAAGGTCTCGCATCATTTTTTTTTGAATTTTTTGGAATTTTCTAACCCCGTTTGAGGAAAAGAGTCAAGGCAGCGGGCATGACTGTTCGTATCTAGGGGTTGAATATTGAGAAACTCTTGGTGTATCTATGTTGAAATAGGTACTTGTGTACCTAAAACTGATTTTTGCCAAAAATCATGAGCAAACTATGAGGTACCTGTAGTTCAAATTTGACCAGTTTCCAGCGGAATCGGCAGAAACTTGTGTTCTTCAAAAGAGGTGGATGGAAACCTTTTCATATGAAACAAATTGGTTATTTGTGCATATAACATGGTCTAGTATTTTCAAAAATTATAGCTCTCAAGTTTTGCAACATATTTGCGGTAGGTCCTTCACAAAAAACCCTATTTTTTACACTCGAAACATGGAAAATGGTTTTTTGCTTCAATGAAAAGGAAAACTTCCTCCTTCAACATTGTGCGTGCTTCCAAGATGCATGTTTGTGTGTAATATGGGAACATTTGAAAAAACTATGCCATGGATATGACCATAACACCCGTCATTTGGCCCGAAACCCAAGAATGTTCGTAGGAGATAGCTCATATTTGTGAACACATTTTCAACACAATTGTCGAAAAGGAATTTTCTAAGCCGGTTTAAGAAAAAAGTCAAGGCGGGGGGCATGACCGTTCGTATCTAGGGTTTGAATAATGAGAAACTCTTGGTATATCTATGATGAAATGGGTAGTTGTGTAGCTAAAAATGATTTTTGCCAAAAATCATGAGCAAACTATGAGGTACCTGTAGTTCAAATTTGACCAGTTTCCATCGGAATCGGCAGAAACTTGTGTTTTTCAAAAGAGGTGGATGGAAACATTTTCATATGAAACAAATTGGTTATTTGTGCATATAACATGGTCTAGTTTTTTCAAAAATTATAGCTCTCAAGTTTTGCATCATATTTGCGGTAGGTCCTTCACAAAAAAACCCATTTTTTACACTCGGGAAATGGAAAATGGTTTTTTTCTTCAATGAACAGAAAAAAAAAGTCTTATATATGATGGAAAATATTATATGGATGTCATATTTGAATTTCTCTCATTTTTCTAATCGATATAGACATATTATTTGTCAAATTTTGATTTACGGATTTATAGATATGAATTTTTCAATATTAAATAGAAAAGGAAAAAATGTTAATTATTATTTAAATTAAAGATTATTTGAATTCAAATTTATTACTAGTTATTATTTTTTACTTAAATAATTGTTTGAATTCACAAAATAAAATAGTGTGACATTGATGGTCCAAGGGTTAATGTTAACAGGATAGATTGGATAATATTGACAACAACACATCCGTTGTTTCTAGTTATCTCACAGGGAAGGAACTACGAAATTAAACGTGCTGGGGCTGGAGCAATCTCATGATGGGTGACCATCGGGAAGTGTTAGTAGAAACGAGTAATTTAGATTAAAAATAAAAATGGTTAAAGATAAATATAAATGTGACTATAGTGTGATTAAGTGGTTAAATAAGTGAAACAAAAAAACTCAGAAAAAAATTAAAAAAAAAATTCAAAATTTATTTTTGAAAAAAATTGAAATATTGTGCCCCTACGCCGAGGGGGGCCGTCGGCGTATGTACCCCTACGCCGAGGGGATGCCGTCGGCGTAGCCTCTGGCCAGGCCCGCAGGGGCCTCCACGTGGCCCTCAATACACCGAGGGGCGAATCTTGGCCGTCGGCGTTCGTAATCCGTCGAACGGATTCCGTTCTGACAGCACTGGGCCCTACCGAAGCATACGCCGACGGGGAACTCTACGCCGACGGCCAAAGTGCCTACGCCGGCAGGGGTGTACGCCGAGGGGACTACGTCGAGGGCCACCGTCGGCGTAGTTATACGCCGAGGGGGATCTGGCCTACGCCGAGGGCCTTAGGCCGTCGGCGTCTCTGCCGATTCCGGTAGTGAAGATCACGTACGATTGGCGGACAATATGCCTAAGGGGCAGAGATAAAGAAGATTTTTTAGCGAGGAGCAAACCTGGTGGTGGTTAAAACTGTTCTGCTACATGATTTTCACCCGCGGAGTCTAACTCTCCTTTTCAACGACCAATAATTTTTAGGCCATTGTCGTTAATATTCTGATTTCTAGTAGTGTCTTGAACCATGTAGTTTTATGTTAAAAATCGTCAAAATTAACCACACAATATTTCTAATAAATAACAAGAACTATATTAATTGTTAGACCATATATTTCTACAAACTTAAAAAATTATTTCCCACTCCTATTTGAGAGTACATTGTATTTTGTAACTTTTTTCCCCTCAAACCAAGTCTAGTATATCCAAGAAAAAGGTAAAATAAAATAAATCGCACGCCTCCATAGGTTAAATCGGGGTGCCGGCTTAATCATAGTGTATATGTATGTGTTATATCTTAGTAATATCCAAATAAATATTTCTAGGATATATCGTTATCTCTCTTAGCTGCAAGTGAATATATAAATTCGAAAGGGGTTAGAAAAAACAATGTAGAGAGCTTTAGAATTTACATTTAGACATACAAGGTCCCTCCCCCGGCTGTGTCTAAAGTAAGTTATACAGAAATATCGAATATGCACAAATATATGTATACACAACCAGACTGCGATATATTTGAAGAACATAATCTCAAATGTACAAAGTATATTTTTCTCGTTGAGAAAGTTTGTGAGAGTTTTGTTATACATAGCGTGAAAAATAATTAGATTGTAAAATAAACTTTGTGACTGTTTTGTTAGATGTGACAATTAATCGGACTTAGTGTTACAAAATTTAGGTATTTCACTTAGTGTTAGAAAATTTAGGTATTTTACTTAGTGTTAGAAACCTACGAAAAATTAAAGCATGTCAAAATCAATGCAAAGAAAAAGAATGGGCAAATATTGTTTTGAACTCAAACACCTACAAATTATTGGAGATGTTACGCCGCCGCTCAATGTCTTGAAGCCTCACAGCGCATCTCATAGAGGAATAGACTTCAAAATCTGGAGTGTTCCAATTAATTGCTAACAGCCATCCTACTGCAACAACTGAGTCAGATTGGATCATCCAAGCCATGGAAGCCTGCATCGTTCAAGTCACAACACGCTCTGCCATCAGATGTGTACCGCACTTGATCAGTCGCAGGCCACCAAAACCATGCAACTACTGGCCAGCCCATATCGCTTGAAGAAATAATCACGAAGACGGGTGGAGAACAAGGATGGTGTTGCGCCGCCATGCATCTGTTTGGCTGAGTACAAGAATACTTAATAGGGCATATAGGAATATAAGATCTAGGCCTAGAAGATATATCTTTCTTTCCGTCAAGTCGTTAGAAGCACTACGGGAAACAGGCAGTACGCCGACGGCCCCCCACTACGCCGACGGCCAAAGGTCGGCCCCCTCGGCGTAGGGTGCTCGACAGGATCGGTGGGGACGTGCCCGCCGGCGTCTATTCGCCCCTCGGCGTATGGAGGCTACTCCGAGGGCCACCGTCGGCGTATCTATCCCCCTCGGCGTAGGGATGCCCCGTTACTCCCTTTGAACGCGGCCTGTTACTTGATAGGCTACCCCGAGGGGGTGCCGTCGGCGTAGGTGAATGAGTTTTTCCCCGCGTTCGATCGTACCGTTTGAGTGCGTGTGAGTTTAAAAAAAACTAACCCTACGCCGAGGGGGTGCCGTCGGCGTAGGTGGAGGTTTTTTTTTCCTTTGCTCGATCGCGATGCGCAGGCAGTTTGCGTGTGTGTTTAAAAAAACCTTTATTTTGCCAAACTGTTGGTGTATCTATGTTGAAATAGGTACTTGCGTACCTAAAAATGATTTTTGCCAAAAATCATGAGCAAACTATGAGGTACCTGTAGTTCAAATTTGACCAGTTTCCAGCGGAATCGGCAGAAACTTCTGTTCTTCAAAAGAGGTGGATGGAAACCTTTTCATATGAAACAAATTGGTTATTTGTGCATATAACATGGTCTAGTATTTTCAAAAATTATAGATCTCAAGTTTTGCAACATATTTGCGGTAGTTCCTTCACAAAAAACTCTATTTTTTACACTCGGAACATGAAAAATTGTTTTTTGCTTTAATGAAAAGGAAAACTTCCTCCGTCAACATTGTTCGTGCTTCCAAGATGCATGTTTGTGTGTAATATGGGAACATTTGAATAAACTATGCCATGGATATTACCATAACACTCGTCATTGGGCCCGAAACCCAGGAATGTTCGTAGGAGATAGCTAATTTTTGTGAACACATTTTCAACACAACTGTCGTATTCCAAGTTTATTATTTTTGGTGTATACTAGGACCTATATAATGACACCACGCGAAGGTCTCGCATCATTTAGGGTTGTTTTGAATTTTTTGGAATTTTCTAACCCTGTCTGAGGAAAAAGTCAAGGCGGGGGACATGACTGTTCGTAGCTAGGGGTTGAATATTGAGAAAATCTTGGTGTATCTATGTTGAAAGAGGTACTTGTGTACCTAAGAATGGTTTTTGCTAAAAATCATGAGCAAATTAATGAGGTACCTGTAGTTCAAATTTGACCAGTTTCCAGCGGAATCGGCAGAAACTTGTGTTCTTCAAAAGAGGTGTATGGAAACCTTTTCATATGAAACAAATTGGTTATTTGTGCATATAACATGGTCTAGTATTTTCAAAAATTATAGCTCTCAAGTTTTGCAACATATTTGCGGTAGGTCCTTCACAAAAAACCCTATTTTTTTACACTCGGAACATGGAAAATGGTTTTTTGCTTCAATGAAAAGGAAAACTTCCTTCGTCAACATTGTTCGTGCTTCCAAGATGCATGTTTGTGTGTAATATGGGAACATTTGAACAAACTATGCCATGGATATGACCATAACACTCGTCATTTGGCCCGAAACCCAGGAATATTCGTAGGAGATAGCTAATTTTTGTGAACACATTTTCAACACAACTGTCGTATTCCAAGTTTATTATTTTTTATGTATACTAGGACCTATATAATGACACCACACGAAGGCCTCGCATTATTTTGGGTTGTTTTCAATTTTTTGGAATTTTCTAACCCCGTTTGAGGAAAAAGTCAAGGCGGGGGGCATGACTGTTGGTAGCTAGGGGTTGAATATTGAGAAACTCTTGGTGTATCCATGTTGAAATAGGTACTTGTGTACCTAAAAATGATTTTTGCCAAAAAATCATGAGCAAACTATGAGGTACCTGTAGTTCAAATTTGATCAGTTTCCAACGGAATCGGCAGAAACTTCTGTTCTTCAAAAGAGGTGGATGGAAACCTTTTCATATGAAACAAATTGGTTATTTGTGCATATAACATGGTCTAGTATTTTCAAAAAATTATAGGTCTCAAGTTTTGCAACATATTTGCGGTAGGTCCTTCACAAAAAACCCTATTTTTTACACTCGGAACATGGAAAATGGTTTTTTGCTTCAATGAAAAGGAAAAATTCCTCCGTCAACATTGTGTGTGCTTCCAAGATTCATGTTTGTGTGTAATATGGGAACATTTGAACAAACTATGACATGGATATGACCATAACACTCGTCATTTGGCCCGAAACCTAGGAATGTTCGTAGGAGATAGCTAATTTTTGTGAACACATTTTCAACACAACTGTCGTATTCCAAGTTTATTATTTTTTGGTGTATACTAGAACCTATATAATGACACCACGCGAAGGCCTCGCATCATTTCGGGTTGTTTTGAATTTTTTGGAATTTTCTAACCCTGTTTGAGGAAAAAGTCAAGGCGGGGGGGCATGACTGTTCGTAACTAGGGGTTGAATATTGAGAAAATCTTGGTGTATCTATGTTGAAATAGGGACTTTTGTACCTAAAAATGATTTTTGCCAAAAAATCATGAGCAAACTATGAGGTACCTGTAGTTCAAATTTGATCAGTTTCCAACGGAATCGGCAGAAACTTCTGTTCTTCAAAAGAGGTGGATGGAAACCTTTTCATATGAAACAAATTGGTTATTCGTGCACATAACATGGTCTAGTATTTTCAAAAATTATAACTCTCAAGTTTTGCAACATATTTGCGGTAGGTCCTTCACAAAAAACCCTATTTTTTACACTCGGAACATGGAAAATGGTTTTTTGCTTCAATGAAAAGGAAAACTTCCTCCGTCAACATTGTTCGTGCTTCCAAGATGCATGTTTGTGTGTAATATGCGAACATTTGAATAAACTATGCCATGGATATTACCATAACACTCGTCATTGGGCCCGAAACCCAGGAATGTTCGTAGGAGATAGCTAATTTTTGTGAACACATTTTCAACACAACTGTCGTATTCCAAGTTTATTATTTTTGGTGTATACTAGGACCTATATAATGACACCACGCGAAGGTCTCGCATCATTTAGGGTTGTTTTGAATTTTTTGGAATTTTCTAACCCCGTCTGAGGAAAAAGTCAAGGCGGGGGACATGACTGTTCGTAGCTAGGGGTTGAATATTGAGAAAATCTTGGTGTATCTATGTTGAAAGAGGTACTTGTGTACCTAAAAATGGTTTTTGCTAAAAATCATGAGCAAATTAATGAGGTACCTGTAGTTCAAATTTGACCAGTTTCCAGCGGAATCGGCAGAAACTTGTGTTCTTCAAAAGAGGTGTATGGAAACCTTTTCATATGAAACAAATTGGTTATTTGTGCATATAACATGGTCTAGTATTTTCAAAAATTATAGCTCTCAAGTTTTGCAACATATTTGCGGTAGGTCCTTCACAAAAAACCCTATTTTTTTACACTCGGAACATGGAAAATGGTTTTTTGCTTCAATGAAAAGGAAAACTTCCTTCGTCAACATTGTTCGTGCTTCCAAGATGCATGTTTGTGTGTAATATGGGAACATTTGAACAAACTATGCCATGGATATGACCATAACACTCGTCATTTGGCCCGAAACCCAGGAATATTCGTAGGAGATAGCTAATTTTTGTGAACACATTTTCAACACAACTGTCGTATTCCAAGTTTATTATTTTTTATGTATACTAGGACCTATATAATGACACCACACGAAGGCCTCGCATTATTTTGGGTTGTTTTCAATTTTTTGGAATTTTCTAACCCCGTTTGAGGAAAAAGTCAAGGCGGGGGGCATGACTGTTGGTAGCTAGGGGTTGAATATTGAGAAACTCTTGGTGTATCCATGTTGAAATAGGTACTTGTGTACCTAAAAATGATTTTTGCCAAAAAATCATGAGCAAACTATGAGGTACCTGTAGTTCAAATTTGATCAGTTTCCAACGGAATCGGCAGAAACTTCTGTTCTTCAAAAGAGGTGGATGGAAACCTTTTCATATGAAACAAATTGGTTATTTGTGCATATAACATGGTCTAGTATTTTCAAAAAATTATAGGTCTCAAGTTTTGCAACATATTTGCGGTAGGTCCTTCACAAAAAACCCTATTTTTTACACTCGGAACATGGAAAATGGTTTTTTGCTTCAATGAAAAGGAAAAATTCCTCCGTCAACATTGTGTGTGCTTCCAAGATTCATGTTTGTGTGTAATATGGGAACATTTGAACAAACTATGACATGGATATGACCATAACACTCGTCATTTGGCCCGAAACCTAGGAATGTTCGTAGGAGATAGCTAATTTTTGTGAACACATTTTCAACACAACTGTCGTATTCCAAGTTTATTATTTTTGGTGTATACTAGAACCTATATAATGACACAACGCGAAGGCCTCGCATCATTTCGGGTTATTTTGAATTTTTTGGAATTTTCTAACCCTGTTTGAGGAAAAAGTCAAGGCGGGGGGGCATGACTGTTCGTAACTAGGGGTTGAATATTGAGAAAATCTTGGTGTATGTATGTTGAAATAGGTACTTTTGTACCTAAAAATGATTTTTGCCAAAAAATCATGAGCAAACTATGAGGTACCTGTAGTTCAAATTTGATCAGTTTCCAACGGAATCGGCAGAAACTTCTGTTCTTCAAAAGAGGTGGATGGAAACCTTTTCATATGAAACAAATTGGTTATTCGTGCACATAACATGGTCTAGTATTTTCAAAAATTATAGCTCTCAAGTTTTGCAACATATTTGCGGTAGGTCCTTCACAAAAAACCCTAGTTTTTACACTCGAAACATGGAAAATGGTTTTTTGCTTCAATGAAAAGGAAAACTTCCTCCTTCAACATTGTGCGTGCTTCCAAGATGCATGTTTGTGTGTAATATGGGAACATTTGAAAAAACTATGCCATGGATATGACCATAACACCCGTCATTTGGCCCGAAACCCAAGAATGTTCGTAGGAGATAGCTCATATTTGTGAACACATTTTCAACACAACTGTCGAAAAGGAATTTTCTAAGCCGGTTTAAGAAAAAAGTCAAGGCGGGGGGCATGACCGTTCGTATCTAGGGTTTGAATATTGAGAAACTCTTGGTATATCTATGATGAAATGGGTAGTTGTGTAGCTAAAAATGATTTTTGCCAAAAATCATGAGCAAACTATGAGGTACCTGTAGTTCAAATTTGACCAGTTTCCATCGGAATCGGCAGAAACTTGTGTTTTTCAAAAGAGGTGGATGGAAACATTTTCATATGAAAAAATTGGTTATTTGTGCATATAACATGGTCTAGTTTTTTCAAAAATTATAGCTCTCAAGTTTTGCAACATATTTGCGGTAGGTCCTTCACAAAAAACCCATTTTTTACACTCGGGAAATGGAAAATGGTTTTTTTCTTCAATGAACAGAAAAAAAGTCTTATATATGATGGAAAATATTATATGGATGTCATATTTGAATTTCTCTCATTTTTCTAATCGATATAGACATATTATTTGTCAAATTTTCATTTACGGATTTATAGATGTGAATTTTTCAATATTAAATAGAAAATGCAAAAATGTTAATTATTATTTAAATTAAAGATTATTTGAATTCAAATTTATTACTAGTTATTATTTTTTACTTAAATAATTGTTTGAATTCACAAAATAAAATAGTGTGACATTGATGGTCCAAGGGTTAATGTTAACAGGATAGATTGGATAATATTGACAACAACACATCCGTTGTTTCTAGGTATCTCACAGGGAAGGAACTACGAAGTTAAACGTGCTGGGGCTGGAGCAATCTCATGATGGGTGACCATCGGGAAGTGTTAGTAGAAACGAGTAATTTAGATTAAAAATAAAAATGGTTAAAGATAAATATAAATGTGACTATAGTGTGATTAAGTGGTTAAATAAGTGAAATAAAAAAAACTCAGAAAAAAATTAAAAAAAAATTCAAATTTTTTTTTTGAAAAAAATTGAAATATTGTGCCCCTACGCCGAGGGGGGCCGTCGGCGTATGTACCCTTACGCCGAGGGGATGCCGTCGGCGTAGCCTCTGGCTAGGCCCGCAGGGGCCTCCACGTGGCCCTCAATACGCCGAGGGGCAAATCTTGGCCGTCGGCGTTCGTAATCCGTCGAACGGATTCCGTTCTGACAGCACTGGGCCCTACCGAAGCATACGCCGACGGGGAACTCTACGCCGACGGCCAAAGTGCCTACGCCGACAGGGGTGTACGCCGAGGGGGCTACGTCGAGTGCCACCGTCGGCGTAGTTATACGCCGAGGGGGATCTGGCCTACGCCGAGGGCCTTAGGCCGTTGGCGTCTCTGCCGATTCCGGTAGTGAAGATCGCGTACGATTGGCGGACAATATGCTTAAGGGGCAGAGATAAAGAAGATTTTTTAGCAAGGAGCAAACCTGGTGGTGGTTAAAACTGTTCCGCTACATGATTTTCACCCGCGGAGTCTAACTCTCCTTTTCAACGACCAATAATTTTTAGGCCATTGTCGTTAATATTCTGATTTCTAGTAGTGTCTTGAACCATGTAGTTTTATGTTAAAAATCGTTAAAATTAACCACACAATATTTCTAATAAATAACAAGAACTATATTAATTGTTAGACCATATATTTCTACAAACTTAAAAAATTATTTCCCACTCCTATTTGAGAGTACATTGTATTTTGTAACTTTTTTCCCCTCAAACCAAGTCTAGTATATCCAAGAAAAAAAGGTAAAATAAAATAAATCGCACGCCTCCATAGGTTAAATCGGGGTGCCGGATTAATCATAGTGTATATGTATGTGTTATATCTTAGTAATATCCAAATAAATATTTCTAGGATATATCGTTATCTCTCTTAGCTGCAAGTGAATATATAAATTCGAAAGGGGTTAGAAAAAACAATGTAGAGAGCTTTAGAATTTACAATTAGACATACAAGGTCCCTCCCCCGGCTGTGTCTAAAGTAAGTTATACAGAAATATCGAATATGCACAAATATATGTATACACAACCAGACTGCGATATATTTGAAGAACATAATCTCAAATGTACAAAGTATATTTTTCTCGTTGAGAAAGTTTGTGAGAGTTTTGTTATACATAGCGTGAAAAATAATTAGATTGTAAAATAAACTTTGTGACTGTTTTGTTAGATGTGACAATTAATCGGACTTAGTGTCGAATCCCTGACTCGACAAGTCCCTTAGGTGACCCTATCGGGTTTCGATTAGGAGAACTCATGGGCGCTGGTGAGATCGTCGGCTAGACAGGAGGCAAGATTTACCCAGGTTCGGGGCCCTCGTAGAGGTAAAACCCTTACTCCTGCCTCCTGTCGATCTGTATTGGATGATTAGATCGGTTACAGGTTGCTCGAATCGAGAGTAGATCTCGAGTTCCGAGGCTTTTTGGTCGTGCGGTATTGCTTGGTCCTCTCCTTGAGGGCTCTCCTGGCCTTATATAGATGGCCAGGTCTCGAGTCCTACCCGGAGAGGGTTCAAACCCTAGCTATGTCGGTTACAAAACTACCTAACTTAACCCGCAAGTTTAGTGCGGGTGGGCTTCTGGTGGGCCTTCTGGAGTCTTCCAAGGGCGCCTCTTCTTGGGCCTTGACATTGGGCCTGAGAGGGGGTGTCCTTACCCGCAGGGTCCAAGATCTATGTCTTCGTCAGTAGCCCCCGAACGTGTGCTCGATTGGGATTTATTTCCAGTCGGGTAGACGGTCAGACCTTTTTTGATCTCCTCTTGGAAGTTCAGCTCGACAGTTGTTGTCTTCGAAGGGTGTGTCCCCTGTTCTGTGAGTTACAACGCTCGAGTATCGAGCAACATAGGTGCCTGTTTTTGCGGCTTTATTTGCAGAAGGATGTGGCGCAGTAGCTTGGCTCTCCCGAGAGATCAGGGCCAATTAATTGCGACTAGGGCAAAAACATTCCTGGCCTACTCAGATTCGAGACCTCCGACTCGAACCCGATGAGGTGATCGTTGCGACTGGGCCGTTGTGGACTTATCGAGTCGAACTTAACCTATGAGGATACCCGGCGCGTCCGCTAGGATTTTTCTTCGTGTTGTTGACACGGAACTATGCCGGAGGACGCAGCTTTCGAGTGCGATTCCAGGCCCAAAAGAGAGATCTTTCTGGGTCTTACCTTCGTATTCGAAGAATACGGCATCCAGATGTGCCTAGACGGCTGAACAATCTAGGTTCTTATGATGTAGAATTATCATGTATAGGAGAAGCGGGTTTTTCCTACCCGATTTGAGTCATTTGAGCTCCATACGAAAGAAATTTCGCGTTGGAAAAGAAGCTAAGCCCGTATGAAAGAGTTTTCATGCTCGGGATGCTATGCCCATACGAAAGAGTTTTCGTGCATAGGGTATTTTTCTCTTGTTCGAAGAGGTCTTGCTTTATGAACTGTTCATGGAAGAGTTGCTTTTATCCGAAGGAATTGCGAAAATAATTTCGCGTTTGAACTTCCAATCGAAAAGAATCTGGTTTCGAATGACGAATGCCATGACGTCGTGGCGCACTCCTCTTCTCCCGATGGGACGTGACGGAGTGGCAGCAGAAAATGGCCCACCTTGTCAGCTTTTTGACCGGGAAACGAGACGTCGTTCCCGTTTTTTACGCAAGACGCGCAGTAAATGCGCACGATCTTCTGTTAAGATCGTGGCACGAAACAGCGCAGGCCGCCGCTTCGTTTCATCCTTACGCGTGGCGGCCTTGATAGGTGCCACGTAGCGCATCGTACGGCTGAGATTGCCTTGCCCTGTGTATAAATACGGGTGTTAGCGCTGCGGTAAAATTTTCCCAGCTCTCTGTCTCATCTTCTTCCTCGCGCCCATCTTCGTCTTCCCCGCGCTCGAGCTCTCGCTGCAAACAATGGCTGGCGGAAAGAAGCGTGGCGCTGCTGGATCCGCATCCGGTGAACCTTCCGCGCAACCCGCGCCCCGCGCTGGCGACTGGCGTTCTCCCAATACCACCGCAAAATGCATCAAGGAGATGCAGCGGGAGGGGTTGCTGCCGGCGGAGACGGAGAAGCGAGTCCGCCTCGGGAAAAAAGAAGAGGTACCCAATCCTCAGTCGAACGAGCGCGTGGTCTTTGTGGACCACGTGACTCGGGGCCTTTCCTTCCCCCTTCATCCCTTCTTCCTCGGGTTGCTGTGTGTCTATGGCATACAGCTTCACGATCTCCCTCCGACCGCGGTGCAGCACATTACGTGCTTCATCGTGTTCTGCGAATGCTACCTCGGCATTCACCCACACTGGGCGCTGTGGAAGGCGCTCTTCAAGGTCCGGATCTTCCGCGAGAAGTCGCGGGTGGAGTCCGAGCTAGGCGAACCGCTTCGCACCGGCGGCTTCGGGATCCAAGCTCGAAAAGAAGGCAGCTACTTCAACATGCACTTCGTCGACTCCGCCCAAAGCTGGCGGAAAAGGTGGTTCTACGTCGTCAACAACAGCTCGGGTGGGATTGTAGAGTTCCACCCGTTCGCTGTTCTGACCAGGCGAAAATCTTGGGGGCACAAGATGTCAACCGAAGAGACCCAGACAGTCGCGCCTTTACTCGCAAGAGTAGCCGCTCTTCGGGACCAGACCGCGGGAGTTGTGCTCAACGGGATGCATCTGGCGAGCATCTTCTTGAAGCGCAGGATCCAGCCGCTCCAACAGAGGCCCTCCGCCATGTGGGAGTATCAGGGCTCAGAAGACCCCAGTCGAGTAAGCCGCGAGGAACTTTCGAATGTAGAATTCGAGAAGAAAATCGCGGGTATCACCCGACTGAAGGTGGGAGAGAAATTCCCCGATTGCTCTGTTCAAGCCTTCGCCGCCTCGAATCCTCCCCCAGCCGAGGTTAGTTTCTTTTCCTTCTTTCGTCTTTGTGCTGTTCCTTTTTTCTCCGTTCAGAGTCCTAGTCGATAAGATTTTCCTCGTCTTCTTCTTTCACTTGCAGAGCTTAGCCATGGCAGACTGCTACCCGCCAACCACGGGGGAAGCCGCCTCAGAGCAAGTGTCGAGCCATCAAGACGGCGCGATTGACACCAGCGTCGCCAATGCCTCTTCGAGTTCAGAGCACGATTCTTCGGATGACGTTGCGGACTCGAATGGCGCTCCGACGAAACGTCGTAGGGTAGATGAGGACGAAGCTACTTCCAAGGACAAATCCTTGGAAGCATCGCCCAGTCAAGCTCCTATCCGAGCGACTCCACTTCGCTCCCTTGCTCCTTTGCCTTCGTTCCCAGTGATGACGCCCGCTTGGAACGCGGACTTGCTGGATGACGACGAGGATGACGAGTAAGTGTTTCTTCCTTAATCTTGGTCGAACATTTTCTGTGCTTCAATATCGATTGTTTCTATCTTTCGGTGCAGTCTACAGATGATCAGTCCTCGCAGGTACGCCGCGGCCGTTCCTCCCGAGAAGAGAAATAAGGCCAAAGATGCGGGTGAAACTCCCACCGCGGGCACCGTCCAAAACTCTCCCAGAGCGGCTCCTGAAGCTGCGACTGTGGAGCGTGGAGCCCCCAGCTTTGCTGTCAGGACTTCAGCTTCTAAGGAAGTGACGGACAGCTCCACGGATCCACTCTTTCGCGCCACCGGCCAGGTAAAACTTCGTCTTCTGTCTTCAAATTTTTATCGGGTGCACGACAGTGCTCCCGATGGGAGTAGCCCCCGAGGCTGTAGTCGACTGCATGCGGTCGGCTACAGGCTCAAAGTCTGGTTTACTTCTTCTTCTCGATTCCATTTTTTATCGGGTGCACGGCAGTGCTCCCGATGGGAGTAGCCCCCGAGGCTGTAGTCGATTGTAAATAATCGGGTACAGACTCAAATTTAATCCATTTAACTCTTCCATCTTCGTGCTTTTGCAGTCGCTTGTTGATTCTCTTGCGGCGATTGGTCGTCGCGTCGTTCTCGCTGAATCGGATTGCGAGTCCCTTCGAACGGACCGTAGCCGACTTCAAACTAAAAACGACCTCCTCAAGGGTAAGTTTTATTATTTCTTTGTCTTCACTGTCCTGTGAATTCTTGATTTCTGATAAGCATCTTTTCGCAGCTCAACTTGAATTTTCGGAAGCCGAAAGGGTCAAACTTTCTGAGCAGGTAACTGCTCGGGAGGCTGATCTGACAGCCATTCGACAAGACCTAGAGGCTTCCCGCATGCAATCAGAAGATTTTAATCGATAGCTTGCGGATGCGCGGAAGGCCCTAAAGGAGCAAGTTGAAGCCGGCAGTAAAGCCGACAATAATATTATCGAGTTCCTCCGTCCCCTCGCGGAACGTTTTGCGGGTAAGTGCATTTTGCGACTTCTGATATTTTATTCCACTGAACTTTGCTAAGTTTGGTCTTCTTTGTTCACAGGTCTTCTGGACGTCCCCCTAGAGATCCCTGGGCTCCAACGGGTGGACGTGCTAACCGACACACTTGCACAACTCAAGAGGCATTCCGATGGAATTCTCTCTCTGATTAACGATGCCTCCCAGGCATTGGTGCAAGTGCATGGTCGCATCGTTGCCGGCGGCACTCCTACGCCTGCGCTAGATGATCTGCTGAAGGCTTTTTCAGAAGGCGGTCTTCTGGATGCCTTCGCAGTCGCTCAATCAGAGGCTGGCGCGAAGACTGCGATCCAATTTGCTATGGCGCACGGAGTCGAAGGGTTGGAGGAGGCTTACTCGTCCATTCCAGTCGATCCTTCCACGGGCAAAAAGGTACGGCTCTGCCGTTTTGGCGAGCAAGCCGCCATTCTTGCTCGGAAGCTTTCTGAGATTTTTGCTCGGAAGAAGGGAGGGTCGACTGGCGCTAGTGGGAGCACCAATGTAGCCTCGTAGTTTTCTTTTTATTTCCTTCTTTGAATGTAATGAACCTTGGGATGTATTCCCGTACTTTTGTTGTCCTTGATCGAAGCATTTATCCTTTGGAATTTTCATTCTTTTTGTTTGTACCTTGTCTCCCGATGGGAGTAGCCCCCAAGCGTGTTTAGTCAGATGTGCGACTAGAAACAACTCGAGTAGGGCATCTCACTTCTTTCCTTGTGCTTCTTCCAGGCTACTGTGTTTGCCGCGGAAACTTCTGGTGGACGTGGTAATCCAGTAAATCCACTTGTGGCCGCCGTGGGCACTTTTGCTGGTCTCCGTGATAAGGTTCATGAGGGTGAGCGTAGGCTGAAAGCCCTGCGCGGGGTTGCTGATGTGGCGATATCCAAGCAGAAATTGGCGGCTGAGCGCGAACAATTTCTGATGGACGAACTATCTTCAGTCGCGAGGGAGTTGCTATGTAAGTGATGCAGCCCCCCGTGCATTTTTCCTCCTTTGTAATCTTCAGCTGACTAAGTGCGTCTGCCCTTCAGTTGTTAGACCCGATGACAGGGAGGAAAAGCAGTGGGTGGAAAACCACATTCACCAAGAGGCTAACAGTCCAAATCCTCATGCGAATAACTTCTGGTCTGATCGCAGTCGAGGGTTTGTGATGGCCACCTTGAAATTCCGAGTTCTGCAGGCGAGAATTCTCGTGGGTTCTTTTCACGAGGTCTTGATCGCGATGAATGCAGCTTTTTATCCACTCGAAAGGGGTCCCGAAGACTGGAGCTATCTACTCAGGCTGTTTAGTCGGGAAGGGGAGATTCGCACGTGCGTACGCAAACAGATGACGTGCGGTGCGGTTGTGGCTCTCTCTTTTGTCCGAATATGGCATCCTGAGATAGATTTGAACTCCGCAGCTCGGCGCCCAGATTATGCAATCGAGGACATCACACCTTTTTATGATGCTGTACGCCCTGCAGCCGAGAAGATTATCCGAATGACCTCTGAAGAGGTAGATAGGGTCTTAGCGACTGAGAATGCTCAGCGTTTTGACTGATCTGTCGGATGTGAATATCCTGTAAACTGTTTATAGTTTGTAAAAATTGTTGTAAGGTGTGTAACCTTGTATTTGATGATATTTCTTTGAGATGCTAAGTTTTTAGGTGTAGCCCCCGTGTGTGCGATGGGGTGTGTACCTGTGACTTTTAGCATGCAGTAAACAAGAAGCTTCGGGTAAATATGATGAGGAAATCATGTATTTTTATTGCAATTACTGAGAAGTCATGTATTCGAGCTACAAAATTGGCTAGTATAGCCTTATTGTTGTAGAAACAAGTAAACCTAGGGGTAGAATTTGCGGAGTTGTGCAATATTCCATGGATTGGAATAGATTCCTCCGGTCTCTGGATTCTTGAGCCTGTAGGCTCCTCCTGGGATAACTTCGTGTACAATGAAGGGTCCTTCCCAAGGTGGTTCGAGTTTGTGTCCTTCCTTCTGCTTGAGTCGCAACACTAAGTCACCTACCACGAATGACCTGTGGCGTATGCGGCGACTGTGATAGTTGCGTAGTGATTGTTGATAAACTGCGGATCTTGCGAGTGCGATGTCCCGCATTTCGTCGAGTGCATCCATATCTTCTGCGAGTGCTTTGTTGGAGGTTTCCTCGCTGTAGGCCACAACCCGTGGGGCGCTGAATCGAACTTCCTCGGGAAGTACAGCTTCCGCCCTGTATACCATAAAAAATGGTGTGTATTTTGTAGACCTGTTTGGGGTTGTCCGGAGGCTCCAGAGTACGGAGGGTAGCTCCTCTGCCCAATGCCCTGCTGCAGGGTGCAGACGGTCGAGTAGTCGTTTCTTGATCCCAGCCGATACTAAGTCGTTGGATCTTTCGACTTGCCCGTTCGTTTGCGGGTGGGCGACCGAAGCAAACTTGAAATTGATGCCTTTCTCTTCGCAGAACTGCTGTGTTTCCTTCGCCGTAAAGTTTGTGCCGTTATCTGTAATGATGTCGTGTGGCACACCAAATCTGCATATGATGGAATCGAGGAACTCCACGGCGCATTGGGCGCTAGCCGAAGTTACTGGTCTTGCCTCTATCCATTTTGTGAATTTGTCGACTGCGACCAGCAGGTGTGTATATCCACCGGGTGTGGATCTGCGTAATGGTCCAACCATGTCTAGCCCCCACTGTGCAAAGGGCCAGGCGATGGGTATCATGTGCAACTCCGTGGCGGGTGCGTGCGGCTTTGGTGCGAATCGCTGGCAGGCGTCGCATCTATCGACCAGGTTTTTTGCATCGGTGGCTGCTGTTAGCCAGTAGAATCCTGCTCGAAAGGCTTTTCCCAATATCGCTTTCCAGCTAGCATGATGTCCGCAATCACCCTGATGTATGTCCCGGAGTAGTTCCTTGCCGTCTTCGGGTGCGATGCAACGCTGAAGTATTCCCGAGATGCTTTGTTTGTATAATTCTCCGTTAACTACCCGAAAGGATTTGCTACGCCTGATTAGCTGTAGAGCCTCACATGGATCGGCCGGGAGCTGTTTGTTCAACAGGTAGTCGAGATATTTCTGCGTCCAGACTGGTTCGACCAGGAAAACCTGCCGTGATATGTTATGAGTAAGCTCGATAAGCGCAATTTGCGGGCTGACCTCTGTTTCCATTGCTGCGGGTGTTTCTGCGGGTTTCTTCAGCTTGATCGATCTCTTAATCATCCGCTCGAAATATATCCCTGGCGGTATGGGTGTGTTCGTGGAACCCATGTTGGCCAGTCTGTCTGCTTCTTCGTTGCTAGATCTTGCAATGTGTTTTAGCTCGCACCCTTTAAAGCTTCCTTCGAGTAGGTTATACATGTCGCGATATGCAACAATGTTTTCAGCAATGGCGTCACATTCTTTCATCGTTTGCTGCACTATGAGGTTGGAATCGCCGTAGATCATTAATCGGGTAGCTCCACAAGCGATTGCCATCTTCATCCCGTGCAATAGTGCTTCATATTCTGCGTCATTGTTCGATGCTGGGTCATCGGGTGGAAAATCCAGTCGCAAGACGTACTGCAGTTTGTCTCCGCTAGGTGAGATGAGGACGATTCCTGCTCCTGCTCCTTCGTTTCTCTTGGATCCATCGAAGTACATTATCCAATTGCTCGTATACTCGGGTGGCCCGGGTGTTTGCAGCTCTGTCCATTCGCTGATGAATTCCACGAGAACTTGGGATTTGACTGCGTTGTGTCCAGCATAGGTGATGTCCCAGGCGCCCAGCTCGATGCTCCACTTTGCTATTCTTCCGGATGCCATAGGGTTGTTCATGATTGTCCCGAGTGACGCGCCATTAACCACTGTGATGGCGTGTTCCTGAAAATAATGTTTGAGCTTTCGAGCTGTGAGAACAACCCCGTATGCGAGCTTCTGATAGTGAGGGTAGCGTTGTTTGCATGGCGAAAGTACTTCGCTGATGTAATATATTGGTCTTTGAACTCCGTATGCTTTGCCGTCTTCAGGTCTTTCGACTACGATCGCTGTGCTGATGACCTGGTTTGTAGCGGCTAAGTATAGGAAAAGTGGCTCCCTTTCTTGCGGTGTCGCAAGGATGCGCCTGCTTTGCAAGGACCGCTTCAGATCTGCGAACGCTTTTTTAGCTTCGGGTGTCCATTCGAATTTGTCCGTCTTCTTCAGTAATTTGTAGAAGGGTAATGCCTGCTCTCCCAATCGTGCGATGAATCTGCTCAGGGCTGCTAGTCGTCCTGCGAGCTGCTGTACTCCGCGTAGATTGGTTGGCTCCTTCATAGTCAATATGGCTTGTATTTTCTCCGGGTTGGCTTCAATGCCTCTGGCGGATACCAGGTACCCGAGAAGTTTGCCTGCGGGGACACCGAAAACGCATTTGGTCGGATTGAGCTTGATCCGATATGCGTTAAGGGCGTCGAATGTTTCTTTGATGTCCTCGAGGAGTGTGTCCTCCACTCGAGTTTTGATGACGATGTCGTCGACGTACACTTGTACGTTTTTGCCAATGAGATTGGCGAGGCATCTTTGCATGCAGCGCTGATAAGTTGCACCTGCGTTCTTCAGCCCGAAGGGCATTGTCGTGTAGCAGTATACACCGTGTGGTGTGATGAAAGCCGTCTTCTCCTCGTCTTCCTTTTTCATTCGGATTTGATTATATCCTGAATAGGCGTCTAGAAAGGAGAGACGCTGCCAATCTGCCGTAGAGTCCACGATCTGGTCGATTCGTGGTAGAGGAAAGTTGTCCTTGGGGCAGTGTTTATTTAGCGGCGTGTAGTCGATGCACACCCGAAGGATATCCGTGTTTTTCTTGGGGACCAACACCGGGTTTGCTAACCAGGTGGATATTTTGATCTCCCTGATGAAGTTTGCGGCCAGCAATCTGTTTACTTCTTCTCCAAGCGCTTTCTGCTTAGGTTATGAAAATCGTCGAGTCGTCTGTTTGATGGGTTTGGCGTCAGGAAAGACTTCGAGTGAGTGCTCGGCAAACTCCCTGGGTATTCCTGGCATATCCGAGGGCTGCCAGGCGAAAATCTCCAAGTACTCACGGAGGAGTTTGACGAGCGCGCCTTCCTATGCTGGCGAGAGGGTTGTGGAAACCATCGCCGTCTTCGCGGAGTCTGTCGGGTGTACTTGGTGCTTGCGAGTGTCGCTGTTGGCGCTGAATTCCAGTTCGGGTGCGTTTTTCTTCGTGAGGGGCATAACGGAGTGGTCCGTTGTTTTTGCTAGCTCTTGAAGTTCTTCTTGCATCCCGAAAGATTTTGCGATCTCGTTAAATTCTATGTCGCACTTGTCCGATTTCTGGAAGTCTCCGTCGATGGTGATCACACCGTATTCGCCAGGTAGCTTGAGCTTCAAGTATGCATAATGTGGCACGGCCATGAATCTGGCGAACGCTGTTCGACCAAGAATGGCGTGGTACTGTGAGGGCCAGTCGACGACTTCGAAGTCCAGGAATTCCCTTCTGTAGTTGCGTGGGGAGCCCAGTACAACTTCTAGGTTGATTGTTCCGAGTGGACGGATTGCTTTGCCCGGAACTATCCCGTGGAAGGATGTTTCTGATTCCCTTAGGCCGTCCAGATTTTTGTTCATTCGACGGAGTGTATCCGCGTAGATGATGTTGATGCCACTGCCACCGTCCATGAACACGCGGGCCAGGTCATAATTGCCAATTTGAGCTTGAATGACGAGGGCGGCGTGTCCCGGCCGATAGACTCGTGGCGGGTGGTCTTCTTTTGAGAACGTGATTGGCTGATCGGCCATCTTCAGGTACTCGGGCTTTGTTGGTGGCGTCTGCACTGCCATGCATATTTGTCTCGAGTTAGTCTTTTGAGCTCTGCGAGAGGGGCATACCTTCTGTATCATCCCGAGGAGTTGTCCATGCGGAGTCGGGTATGTATTTGCTCCCGCGTTTTGTTGTGGTGGCGCTGGCAATGCGGCGAGCGCCATGTTTGGGTTGGTGGATAGTTTTGGGTGGAAGCAAATCTTTTCTTGGCGAGCGCGTCCGAGATTTCGATGAACTTTCGGCAATCCTTGAGAAGGTGTGTTGCCTTAGTCTTGCCCGTGCGCTTGTCTGTGAACAGATGTAGCGAGCAGTACGCATCGAGGTCTTCCTCGGGTGATTTTTCTTCTGCCTTTGGTTTCCACTCGCGACTTCCGCGACGACCGGAGTCGCGACTTCGCGTGAATTCTGCTGCCACTAGTTCTTCTCTATCATCGTGGTCGTAATATTTTCTTCTCTTCCTTCGTCCGTGGCGGTCGTCCTCGTGTGCAGGTGATGATCCTCTTTCGTTGCGTACTGCGTCTTCTCCATTGGCCCATTTTTCGGCTATGACCATGAGCTCCCCGATGGTTTTGGGCGCGGCTCTGCCGAGCTCTTCTCGAAACGCGGTTCTTCTTGCTCCTTTGGCGAAGGCCTGAATCGCCACTTCTTCAGAGATTGTCCCTGCGGTGTTCCTGAGCGTGTTCCACCGCTGGATGTATTCTCGGGTGGATTCACCGCTTTTCTGTTTGCAGGCTCGTAATTCTTCGATTGTAGCCGGCCTCTTGTAGGTCGACTGGAAGTTCTTGCAGAAATCACGGTGTAAGTCATCCCATGATGCGTAGCAAGATCGTGGTCTCCTTTCCAGCCAGCTGCGGGCTGCTCCGGCTAAGTGCAAATTGAGGTATTGCATAGCCGTGTTCTTGTTACCACGTTGGCATTTCACTGCCGTGAGGTAGTCGCTCAACCATTGAGAGGGCTCGAGTGAGCCGTCGTACTTCGTCACTTCCGTGCTGAGCTTGAATCGCTTGGGTAGGGGCGCCTCGCGGATACTACGGGCGAAGCATAGCGCGCCACAGGTTTCGTCGTCCGAAGAGCCGGACGATGATCGATCGCGATATCTTGACGCCCTTGCTCTATCCACTTTGTTTTGCGCGATGTCTGATCGCGCGTCCCGTCCGGGTTGATCGCGATCGGCGTTCTTCCGTGGTTCCTTGCTTCGTTTGCGTGAACGGCTGCCGCGGTGTCGCGGGCTTTTTTCTCTCGGGCTGTCGTCGCCGCTGCTTCGACTGTCATCACGGCGGCGGGCTTCTTTCCCTCGGCCACGACGTGGCGACTTGTCTTTTCTCGGAGAAGAGCTTCTGTGCCTGCGGGGCGTTTCCTTGTCCTTATCCTTCTCCAGTCGCTCCTTCTCCAATTGTTCTTTGCGATCGTGAGAGGCGAGCCTCGCGGCCGCTAACCCTAGACCTTTGCGAATATGCTTGTATTGTTCCACCCGTGGATCGCTATCCGTCGGCTGATTCATCTGCATGTAGGTTGCTGCAGCTAGGATCGCGGCGGCTGGAGTTTGCGGGTAGACGTTGCCATCGTCGTCGACCCTCATGAAAGAAGATGTGGTGGACCTGTTGGTTCCAGCCATAGATTCGTGGTCCCTCGTCGACGCTGCGGGTCCCTTCCCCCTAGGTCGGGTACCGACTGAAGGTGCGTGGGATAGCTCAGCTCGACGTTGGCTTGATTCATCCGCCGCTCTCCTGCGACGGGCTAGATCTGCTCGGGCATCCTTGATGTTTGAGGCCTCCCTCACTAGGTGATAGTGGTAGGCGGTTAGGTCTTCCTGTGTGGCTCCCGCCGCAGGCGGCTGGCTCTTTCGCATGGATTCCTTGGCTCTTTTCCAGGCTTCCCGCGAAACGCCGATTATATCGCGCTCGGTCGCGCTATATTCAGTTTCCGAGGGCTGTTCCGACCCTGCCATGCAGACTTGGGCCAGTTGTGGTCCGTGTGTCCTAGGCGTAGATCGGAAAGCTCTCCGCACCCGAGAGGGTTCCTCTGTCGAGAGGGTGTGGTAGTCGACTGCGTTGTAGCGGATGGACTCGCCGCTTTTTCCTGTAGGAAAGCGCGAGTTGGCGGTTCCAGACTCGGTCTCAGATTCATCTGAGAAGTGGAGGATCCCGTCTCTGTTCGCCATGAAGTTGAAGCTTCCGAACGTCAGGGTGACGCTTTTCTCCAGTTCCTCGAACGCCGGGCGAGATTCCGGCGAGTGAGGCGTGACCACGACAGATCCGATCCGTATAGGATTGTTCGGAGCCGTAGTCGTTGGTTTCCAACGGGAGTTGGATGTCGATGAAGCCGAAGATGCCGGTGATCCAGCGCCCGCGTTTCCCACAGACGGCGCCAATTGTCGAATCCCTGACTCGACAAGTCCCTTAGGTGACCCTATCGGGTTTCGATTAGGAGAACTCATGGGCGCTGGTGAGATCGTCGGCTAGACAGGAGGCAAGATTTACCCAGGTTCGGGGCCCTCGTAGAGGTAAAACCCTTACTCCTGCCTCCTGTCGATCTGTATTGGATGATTAGATCGGTTACAGGTTGCTCGAATCGAGAGTAGATCTCGAGTTCCGAGGCTTTTTGGTCGTGCGGTATTGCTTGGTCCTCTCCTTGAGGGCTCTCCTGGCCTTATATAGATGGCCAGGCCTCGAGTCCTACCCGGAGAGGGTTCAAACCCTAGCTATGTCGGTTACAAAACTACCTAACTTAACCCGCAAGTTTAGTGCGGGTGGGCTTCTGGTGGGCCTTCTGGAGTCTTCCAAGGGCGCCTCTTCTTGGGCCTTGACATTGGGCCTGAGAGGGGGTGTCCTTACCCGCAGGGTCCAAGATCTATGTCTTCGTCACTTAGTGTTAGAAAATTTAGGTATTTCACTTAGTGTTAGAAAATTTAGGTATTTTACTTAGTGTTAGAGACTTTTTACTTACTGTTAGAAAATTTAGATATTTTACTTAGAATTTTTTTACACTAAGTTAGAAACACTAAGGTATTTTTACTTAGAATGTTTTTTCACTAAGTTAGAAACACTAAAGTATTTTTACACTAAGTTAGAAAAAATTTAATGTAGAAAATTTGACTTAATAATTTTAGTACGTGTTACTGTTAGAAATATTAGAAATTTTAGTGTTAGCATTTTAGTGTTAGAATTTTAGTGTTAGAATTTTAGTACCATTAGATGAATTTTATAATATAGGAATTTTAGTTTAGAAATTTACTTAGTGAATGTTTATAATTAGTAGAACTTTTACTTAGTGATTTTTTACTTAATTAGGAATATTTACTTAGTCCGGGACTGTTTTTAGTTTATGTCTCTGTTAGACCCGACGGGCGATGTCCAGAACTGGGCCCCGCCGGGCTGGCACTGGGAGGTCCTTACTACCGGGACACGCGGCTTGGTGAGAAATCCGGGTGACGTGGTCGACCCGAATATTCTTTGGTGGCGATCGCGTGGGCCACGGTCGGTGCGGAGAGAGCCGGCCCCTGAGGAGGTGGTACATCAGCGTACCAGGGAGGAGGACGAGCACGTCCGTCACTACATGTACTTGCTCGATAGGGAGAATAGCAGCGGTTGGTCGATTATTCGGAGGGTTCCTTACCACGTGAGCTATGACCTTGTGAGGGTTCCTTACCTATGGATGCGTAGCACCCGCGACTCAGCATCCCGTGGCTTAGGACCCGGTCGGAGTTAATTAGTTTGAGAGATGTTTCGTGAATTGTATAAGTGATATTATTCGATCTTGATGTATTAGGGTTAAATAAAATGAACCCAAGCTATGTAACTCCTTGTGTGTATTGATACATTTAAATATTTCATCAATGTTGCTTTTATAATTGAAATGAGGATCTGGAACATATAGTTACTCTTTTTTCTAACTTGTTTAGCTATAAGTACCATTAGCTATTATCTATAAGCAATTTTGATGAAATGGATGCTATTAGCTATATTTTTATTAGATTATATGCAATTGTTGCGAACTGACACTAGTAGAAACAGGACCTTTCATTCAGGGCGCTCATTGGCTTAACCACACTTCTGATGTCCCTTTGTAAATTTCTTGTAGAATTGTAAATTTCCTATTTTGATTTGGCAATAGAAGACCGTGGGGGCTCCCCTACAGTAATCATTCAAATAAAATACCAAGTTAATATCTCGATTTTATTTTCTTTTTCGGAGCACCGGATTTATGTTTTGACACTGTAACACCTAAAATTATGAAAATAAATAAATATAATATGCATGAAGCTAAAGTGGAGACGCGGATAGATTTGATGTCAGAATAGAGGAGGATATGGGGCGAGTCGATAGAGGAGGGGCCTCAGCAGGAAAATGATCTAAGACGAGCGAAAGCCGAACAGAAGAATTGACCAGGGATTGAGTGAGGAATCAAAAGCGAGTGACCAAGGGATGAACCTTGGACCCGGCGAGTAAGGACACCCGGTCCTAGGCCCAAGACTGAAGCCCAAGAAGGGAAGCCTTTGGACTATTCTAGAAGGCCCAGTTGAAGCCCACCCGCAATGCCTTGCGGGTTAAGATTGGAAACTTGTAACCGACATAGGGTTAGAGTTCGAGTCCTCCCCGGGTACGGTTTGAGACCTAGCCATCTATATAAGGCCAGGAGAACCACCGGAAGAGGACCAAGCAATACCGCACCACCAAGCCTTGAGATTGAGATCATACTCTCGACTTGAGCAACCCCCATTGTAACCGATCTATTCGATAATACAGATCGACAGAGGCAGGAGTAAGGATTTTACCTCTACGAGGGCCCCGAACCTGGGTAAATCGTGCCTCCTGTCTAGCCGACGATCGTCACCAGCGCCTACAGGTTCTCCTATTCGAAACCCTATGGGTTAACCCGAGGAACTTGTTGAGATGCAGATTCGACAGCGAGCAAAGAGGACAGATTGGACCGCCAACGTTAATGGCCTCAACGCAACTATGCCACAAGGTAGGTCAGGGTTAGAGTCGGCCCTGTTTTGCAGCACTATTTGAAATTTCTTCTTTGGGCTAGCCGTAGGGACAGGGCAGGGCTAGAGTCGGCCCTGTTTGGCTCCATCCTCCGCCGCATCTGTCATCGTCCTATGTGGACCCAGTAATCTGTTTCATAGTTGCTCGCAAGTCTTGCTATAAAGAAAATTATCTCAGGTTCATTCAAGTCATTAGAGGAACTCTAGCGGAGCCCCTATCCCGCGGAACTGAAAACGCGGGATACGGGTCGCGGAAAACTAGTTTTACGGGTAGAAAACATCAGCGTCACAGTCGTCCATGTAAACCTGTCATGTAAAACAAATTGTCGCTTTGGAGGTCGGGTTTACGGGGACGGCTACGACGCTGCTATTTTGACCCTGTAAAACTAGTTTTCGCGACATATTTTCATTTTCAGCACATATACATTGGTTCAAATGGAAGCCCAAATATAAATATGAAATGGTACAAATAATGTTTCCGAGTATTATATCAAATAATGTTTCAAACTACACATGAATAAATTCAAATGGTTCAAATATTACAACAAATATGAGATCAAATAAATATTTCAAATCACACAGGAATGAGATCAAATGGATAAAAAAAAGAAAGATTACTCCCCATGTAAACTCCGTATGTGATCAATGAGATCTCTCCGAAGATGGGTGTGGGTGTTGGCATCCTCAATCTCCCGGTATGGCTGAAGGAATGCTTGGAGTCGATTTGTGTCTCTAGCAGGTTTCACTTGGCTACCAACATTATCATAGGACAACTCCAAGTTCAAGTCCCTCTCATATTCGATGATCATGTTGTGTAGAATGACACAACATGTCATAATGATCCGAGGTCTTTTTGTCCCTTAAACGACCTGGACCTTGAACAATGGCAAATCTAGACTGCAAAACACCAAAGGCTCTCTCAATGTCCTTTCTGCAAGCCTCTTGTTGCTTTGCAAACTTATATTCTTTCCTATTGTTTGGTTTGATATGGTCTTCACAAAACTAGACCAAGCCGGGTAAATACCATCCGCAAGATAGTACCCTTTCGTGTACTCATGCTCATTGATTGTGTAGTTGCAAGAACGAGCATCACCACTAGCAAGCCTCTGGAAAAGATGAAAGCGGTGCAATACATTGATAACATTCAGAGTACCGATAAACCAAAGAAGCAATGCTATATCCACAAATTCAATAAAGTAACTGCCTCAAGAACAATTGTAGCATCGCCGCCTTTGCCACAATATTGGCCATGCCATGCCTTGGGACAGTTCTTCCAAGTCGAGTGCATACAGTCAACACTGCCCAGCACGCCCGGAAATTCTCGGTGTTCATTCGTTGCAATCAATCAAGATGTGTCTTCCTCATTGGGAGCTCCCAAATATGTAGGGGCGAAGAAACGAATGGTCACTTTGGCAAAATGGAGGACGGATTCAATGGTTGTATCCTCCCCAATGCGAAGATACTCGTCGGCATAGTCAGTCGGGATACCGTAGGCAACCGATCTCATCGTCGCCGAGATCTTTTGGTACGGGCTAAACCCCAACAAACCGACGGCATTCCTTCAGCAGGTAAAATGGCGACCATTTGCCTCGCAAGCTTCTACTATCTTCACAAAGAGTGAGCGGCGCAGTATGTACCTTATGCGAAAGTGTGCTGCGGATAGGTTGGGACGTCGGTGAAGTAGTCCTGCATCAACAGTTGGTTGCCATACATTCAATTTTGGGGATGCAGAGGCGGCCAAGGGTGGATCCCGTGCGCCTCTTCCTCCTGGACTCCTCAAACTCTTTCACGGCAAGGAACACCACCAACATCTGCTGCCACCGCTTTGCCATCATCGACTCAACATCAGAGTCATCGTCGGAGGAAGAATCCTACAACAAAAACTACACCTCAGGGCTTAACTCCATCTACGAAAACGAAATCCAGCTCCCAGTGAAATATGTATTGACGGAAAGCAAAGGCGGCGGGGGCAGAAAGCTACGACGGAAAGCAAAGGCGTAGCAATAGACTCACTGATGGATTCCGAGGTGGCGGCTCTAGGCGCGGGTCCGGGGCTCCGGCAGATCTGGCGCGGGGACGTCTACCCGGCGGCAGAGGAGTAGCTAGGGTTTCGAACGGAGCTTGGCGGCGTGGTGGCAGGCGGGCGGGGGGGGGGGGGGGGGATGGGGGAGTGAGCGCAGCGGAGCTGAAATGTCCGTCCCGCCAACCGCTCTTTCCCAATCGGGAGCACCCTCGGGCCGTCGCCAAAACCTCTGCTTTCGCAGGTTGGAGAGCAGAATTTTTTGTCGCCCGAGAAATCGTTTAGGGACCATCGCCATTTACGGGCTCTGTTCTGGCCGCTTTTGTCACTCGCAAACCGTATGCGGCAATTGTTTTCCAGTTTCGGGCCTTTTACGGGCTCTGCTGGAGTTGCTCTTAGTGCTACATAAATCATTGTGCATATTGTGCATATATACAGCTTTGCTATTTCGCCACGTACATGTTGTTTTCAGTCTAGCATCAATGTGTAATGCAATTTGAGGGTGATGCATGTTTTCAGTTAACCATTGTATTATCGCTAGAGAGCAAAATGTGTACGTGGATCAATAGTCCATGGTATGCCAACTTGGCAAATATTACACCTACTTTCGCATGTCCCCTCATGGAAGGGCAAGTATTAAATACAGTCTAAGGGACCGCGGGAAACAAAAGAAGAAAAAAAAACAATTCCAAGTGCATGAACCTGAACCTAATCGTGGAACGCACAAGCCGTAGACGAAGGATCCATGCTGTTGCCTCTTAATTAGCCTGCTTTTAGGCATGTGTGGAGTAAAATAAAGCTAAAGCCGCCCGACCGGTCCCATGTGCCGCACGGAAAGTTTTGTCCAGATGAAGAACTTTCAAACCAGAAGAGGAAGGGCCCCAAGAAGTTAAGACGGCCAGTACAGGTCGTTAACATAAGACTAGCCACAATGGGAGTAACATAGGTGGTATCATAAGTGCCACATAGGCAAAAATGATGATGTGGCACTCATTTAATGAGGAGAGAGGTGTTAGTGGTATCATAGGTAGATACCGTAACATAACGCTTTCCAAGACAAGATGAGTCTATAAGCTAATAAATATACTAGTATATGATACCACAAATATGTTACCATGCATTGTGGAAGTGGTAACATAGACTAGTATCATATGCATGATACTAGTATATGATACTCCCCATTGTGACTAGTCTAAGCCACAATGAGAGTAACATAAGTGGTATCATAAGTGCCACATAGGCAAAAAAGATGATGTGGCACATATTTAATGAGGAGAGAGGTGTTAGTGGTATCATAGGTAGATACCGTAACATAACGCATTCCAAGACAATATGAGTCTACGGGTTAATAAATATATTAGTATATTATACCACAAATATGTTACTATGCATTGTGGAAGTGATAACATAGACTAGTATCCTATGCATGATGCTAGTATATGATGCTCCCCATTGTGAGTAGTTAACACTGCAGGAAAAGATAGGCACGTTTTACTAGCTTGTTATATTGAAGTGTAGAAGACTTCTTCTTTTTAATAAATATAAAAGGTTATATTTTTTTCCGACATCATTAATGAAACATCTAGGCGTTCATGCATGAACAAAAACCACAAAGATTCAGATAAATCTAAAACTATAGGCAGTAACAACAAGGAAAACAACTAAAGCTAATAAATTTAACTGACACGTGTCAGCATATAAATGCTACTACCACCCGAAATAAAAAAAAAACGAAAAAAAAATTAGGTATGTACATCTATGCATTCTAGGTGCGCATGTCATGATTCATGGAACATAAGTATTTTGTATGGCATGTATAAAGAAAGCCAAAAATATAAAGTGAAAAGCTTCTTGTAACTGCAGCATGACCACGAAAAGTATCATAGGAAAACTACACCGAGAAGGGGCGAACCCGAAAGTCATTCTGCCTCCCGAGCTCATCCACTCCTCCCTCCATTTCAAAAAAAAGAAAAGTTAGCGATTTAGAAAAATGGAAAATAATTTTCTGGACAGTCCATGATATACCCTACAATCTTCAATTATTTATATAATGAGCTACACAAAAAGACAAAATATCAAATAATTTGACGATTTGAAACACTGTATTTTAGATCTCTATACTTGTCATTTTTTCTGTAGATCAAACTAAAAACTTTTCAAATTGAAATTTTGCACGTTGGTACAGTAAGTTATTGAGAATATCAGGGATTTTTTTCATATTTTTTTGAAACCTGCAAATATAATTTTCGAAATTCTCGTAGATGCAGGAGCACTGAATCTCGGATGCACGAAATTTTCACTCGATTTAAGCCATGATTATTCTCCGGAGGGGCGCCCACCCTTTTGCTTGATCGAGCACACCTCTGACGCCACCACAGAGGAGGTTTCTGGATAGTGGAGAAGAGTCTTAATTATTATTTTTCCTTCTGCACAGCCCAGTCATCAATAAAACGGCAAATAAACTGATTGTTCTTGTGCCTAATTTTCCAGTGTGATGAATAATGGCGTCTCCCTCTCTTTTTATCTCTACAGCATAAGGAGGATGTTGACAAGTCAAACCGAAAGTTAGCTAGCACTGCATGCTCTCGCTGGCTCCGTCGAGATCGTTAGCCGCCTTGGTTGAGGCCCCCAAACAAGTTGACGGATCAGCATCTGCTTTTTCTCTCCGGATAATAAGTGTGCAGCTTCCTCCCAATCATCCATTCAAAATCTTGACCCTTTGTAGAAATTTCTCTAGGTAGGCGCACGCACCAGCTCCATGTCACATTCACAAGTGGGCCTCACTGCCCTATAAAACCCCGACTCCATCTGCTACCTTGCCACACCCTTACATCCATCGCCATGGCTTCTTCTGCTTCAGCCGTCCGTGTCCTGCTCCTCGTCGCGGCGGCAGCTCTGGCGACCACCGCGTCGGTGGCAGAGGCGAGGACGCCGCCGCTGGTGAAGGGCCTCTCGTTCGACTTCTACAAGGCCAAGTGCCCGCAGGCGGAGTCCATCGTCTTCAACTTCCTCCAGGACGCCATCCGCAAGGACGTCGGCCTCGCCGCCGCGCTGCTCCGCATCCACTTCCACGACTGCTTCGTGCAGGGCTGCGACGGCTCCGTGCTCCTCGACAAGACCGGCGGCATCGATAGCGAGAAGATCGCCATCCCCAACCAGACTCTCCGCCCGACCGCCTTCAAGGCCATCAACGACGTCCGCGCCCTGCTCCAAAAATCCTGCGGCGGGCCAGTCGTCTCCTGCGCCGACATCGCAGCCCTCGCGGCCCGCGACTCCGTCCACCTCGCCGGCGGGCCGCACTACGCTGTCCCGCTCGGCCGCCGCGACGGGCTCCTCCCAGCGAACGAAACGGCCATCTTCGCCGCGCTCCCGCCGCCCACCTCCAAGGTCACAAAGCTCCTCGAGTTCCTCGCCAAGATCCACCTCGACGCGGCCGACCTCGTGGCGCTCTCCGGCGCGCACACGCTCGGCATCGCCCACTGCGAGTCCTTCGAGGAGCGGCTGTTCCCGACCCAGGACGGCACCATGAACCAGTGGTTCGCCCGCCAGCTCAAGCTCACCTGCCCGGCGCTCAAGGTCGTCAACACCACCAACAACGACATCCGGACGCCCAACGTGTTCGACAACAAGTACTACGTCGACCTCCTCAACCGCGAGGGACTCTTCACCTCCGACCAGGACCTGCACACCGACGCCAGGACCCAGCCCACCGTCGTCAAGTTCGCCGTCGACCAGGCCGCCTTCTTCGACCAGTTCGTCTTCTCCGTCGTCAAGATGGGCCAGATCAACGTGCTCACCGGCAACAAGGGACAGATACGCACCGACTGCTCCGCGCCCAACGCCGCTCGGAGCAACGCCGACGAGCTTCCGTGGTCCGTCCTGGAGAACGTCGCCGAGACCTTGGCGCTATAGTTCAGTTAGTCGATCGATCGGTCTCTGGCTTGTTTTCCTTCCCACTGTGTTTGCAGTTTGGCTAGGCAATAATAGTTTGGACTTCGGAAGTCTTGAGTGACTGCACGAGAGTGTTTAGTTTTACTTGTTTTCCTTCCCAGTCTCTGGCGTGTTTTCCTTCCCGGAGTGTTCACACTTTGATTATGTAATAAGTAGGACTGTGGAATTCTCTGTGGATGATTGAGTGAGTGCACGATAGTGTTAAGTTTGTTGAGAAACTCCACCAGTTTTTTTTTTGTTATTGATATATAAAGGGACTTTTAGTACTTAAAAGGTTTAAACATTACAACCCGGACTCTGCATAATGAAAATACACACGGAGGCCAACCAACAAAACGAAAAAAGAAAGTATATTACGACAAACTGAAAATAAATTATAAATACGTGAACAATCGTTTTCTATGAAGCTGCTATCCGTAGATCAAACGGCCATCCATGTAGAAATAAATATCCCTCGCCAACTCTTCCAGTCATGTAAACGTACGCCTCCGTAAAAAGGCCTTGATACTCCCCTCGCTATAATATGGACAACGAATAGAGAATACATGTGCAACGAAATAGAACCTGTAGATCAGAGAAATTTTTATATTTAATAATCTTCATATTTCTACATAGCCAAATCGACCATATAACAGCTATCACTCCTACCGTAATAAGGTCATGTACAATGGTAGGGAAGACGAGTCTTATACAATACATTATCTCTTATTGTCTTCTCTAACAATTAATGAAAAATAATTAAATTTTAGTGTGAAATTGTATTGATAAGCGAAAACAAATTGTACAATCGATAACATAGTGTTCCTTTTATTATAAAGAGTTCATCTGTTAGCTAAGCGAAGACAATCTTCTCTTTCTTCATTCTCTCTCCTCCAACTAAGCAATAGTCATACGTGGCAATTCTAGGGGAAGGCTTACGTTACCGCATTGTACATGCCCTGGTAGTTTTGAATATCTTGTCAACCCTATTTAACCAATTGCCAAAAATATTGGCCACAGATGTGGACTCATACAAATTCGAAGTCATTTGGATAGCTGACCGAATAGAACGCGCAAACGTGCATTCAAAGAATAAATGCTTAATTGTCTCATCTTGAGAACAAGAAACACACTTTGTACTTCCATGCCAATTTCTCTTGACAAGATTATCTTTTATTAATATGACTCCTTTACGGATGTACCATGTGATTTTTTTTATTTTCAATTTTTTTGAAAAGGGGGGAAAAACCCCAGCCTCTGCATCGGGTGATACACACAGCTTTTATTGCTTATTTGAAATCTAGCGTGACTTAAACATTCACAAAGATAATTAACCTCACAAAGAGAGAGATGTCTCCCAAAAAAAGATCAACAACATAAAACTAAACTACAAAAGTCTATTAATATGCTGCCACACATGTGAGGAGAAAAAAATCTTGTGCCGCCGTAAGAAGGCGCTTGCATCCATCCACCATAAGGTTGCACTGGTCCGAAGGAAGCAAAAAAGACCACAACTGGATCCAATGCACCGCCATGCAAATAACCTGTAAGACATGAAAAATTTCTTTTCTGTTAAACACAAGATTGTTCTTACAATTCCAAATGGACCAACAAATAGCCGAGACGCCTATACGAATTCTATTTTTAGTCCTTTTATCCATCCCATTTAACCAATTCCCTACCTTCATCTGTCATATATTATTATTATTATCCGCCACACCTAGCAAAGCCTTCAACTTACGCTCACCATCCGCCAACCGATTGCGAAGTGAAGCGAGCATGTTCGCATCGTCAGCAGCGACGTAGTCGAATGAACTGGCGCATTCGACGGTCCCCCGCCGGAATCCAGAACCTGCAATTTATACGGGGCACGCGACAGCTTCAGTCACAAGGCTAAGCACCACTCGATGATATAACCCGAAAACATCTGCGAATACTCGGGGGGGGGGGGGGGGGGCTACTCTACTCCCATCGAGAGAACACAAAGTAAGGCAAAATAACAAATGTTAACACTTTAAACACTTCGATTGGAAATAAAGTATGGGATATTCCCCAAAGTTCATTACACGGCCAGACATACAAAAGAAGAAAACGCCATCTACCCTAAGGAGCTAGAGACTTCCCAGAGATAGCCTCACTGGCAGCAGGCTTCGCACCACGGCCGCGAGAAACTAGCTCAGAGAGCATCCTCGCTAACTTATCAACACTATCACCAAAGGGTCGGAACGCTACCTTTTTGCCCAAGGCGTCTTTAGGAAGCTCCGAGTACACCTTCTCCAGGTCGCCGGAGACACCGTGGGCCAAAGCAAACTGAATAGCTGTCTTGGCTCCACACTCGGTCTGGGCAAGAGTGTAGTCCTGAAGAGGATCGGCTTCGCCAAGGAAAACTTGCAGGACGAGGCCCTCAAGATTTGATGGAACATGCACTCCCGCAAGTAATCACTACTCGGAAAAGGCTTACCGCCAGCGCGTAAAATGGGCTTACCGCCGGCACGTAGGCGCGCACCGGCAATGGTCACGTCGGTGGTAAAAAGTTACCGCCGGCACACAGACTCACTGCGCCGGCGGTAACCTTCGGAATTTGTTTTTTCAAAAATTGTTTTTCGGAATTTTTATAATGTTTTTAAAATTTAAATTTTTCTAAAACAAATAAAAACATATATTCGTATTTTTTGATTTTTTTCTCTGTCATTACGGGTCAACTTTGGTCAACTTCCCATTGGGTCACCCATCCTTAGAGTGCTCTAACCCTCTTTGGTCAACTTCCCATTGGGTCACCTATCCTTAGAGTGCTCTAGGCCTAGCACGCTTAACATCTTAGTTCCATTTGACTCTAGTGCCCAGAGAGAAGTTATGATATCAATCCTATTAAGCTGTCACCACCTTGTCACACATGTTTACTGTTTGAGCCTAAATTTTTTAATTTAAAAAATATAATTATTTGGTAACAATAATCTATATTTTAAAGGTAGTTTGAATTTGTTTAAATAACTTTTTAATTTGTATTTGACTTTCTAGGAAAATTTCGTCTATCTCAAATAACTTTTTTTCGTTTGAAATTTGTCGATTCTAAAAAAACCTCACAGGCCGATTTTTTTTTGATATATTAAACGTGTTTTTTCGACGTCGTATGCAAAAGTTATGGCCGTTTTACGTTTTATTTTTGAATTTTACATAAAAGGTCAAATGGAATATTTCCAATTTTCTATACCAACCAGACAGTACACCGTACCCACATATCAAAGGATTTTATTTTTTGAACATTTTATCATTTTCGTTTAGGTTTTAGAAAACTAAAAAGGCGGTCCACCGTGGGGGGGAGGGGGGGTGGTTGTGTGGAGAGGAAAAATCCTGGACTTACCGCCGGCGCGTACGCATGCAGGAGCGCCAGGGGTAAGTCATGGGTTACCGCCGGCGTAGTGGCCACACAACGTGTCGGGGTTGAATGCAGTTACCGCCGGCGCGCGGGGAAGTGAGGCGTCGGGGGTACGTTTATCAGAGGGGGCGGGGCGTGGCATGACTTTACACTACTAGAGATTTGCTTATAGCAGCATATCCTACCACAGGTGAACACGCAAATCGATGCGCCTGGGCTACATAGCGCAGGCGAACTGGTGCACTGTGCGCCTGGGGTACGTCTGTTACCCCAGGCGAACCAAATCCAGAAGCGCCTGGGGTAAGGTGTCGTGGGATAATCACGGCAGATGTTACCGGGGGTAACTGATCTAGGGGCAAGTCGACACAGGTATTTGGGAGAGGGTTTAGCTCGAGGGAAGACATGGCGAAAAGCAATCTAAGAGCCGGAAAACAACTCGCCGGATCTCGATATGATTATACTGGATACTCGATAATAGGTGTTACGGTTATGACTTGAATCTCTCTCAGGCGAAACCTAGGGGTTGGTTTATATAGTACTCATACCCCCTTTGGCTCGCCATACAAAGCGCTCCTTGAGTCCTACTCGAACTCTATATACAAACCTAACTTTCCTTACCATAACCCACAATCCGGGTTACGATCCTTACAAGCCCTGGGCCTTTCTGAAGCTTCTTTGTTCTTAGCCGGATTTGGTCCATCCGCCGTTTGGGCCGGATTACACCTGGGAGTTGGCACACCGGGTTACTATCCCCTCATCAGTAGTCCCCAGGATAGCGCGGGCTTCATGGATTCATTCTTGAGGCGCTCGCTATCCCGATAGCTCGATCCTTCCTCGAACGCCTAATGGGCCTTTCCATATTTGAACCCTTGCTCCGAACGCCCACAACGCCAAATCCGCGCGGATAATTACTGTTCCGCAATTTCCGGCTTTCTGGCCGCGGGTGAGCTCACCACCTCCCTTATAAATATCAGCAGAGGGTAACCCTAAACCATTCACCTCGTTTCGTCATTTCTTTCTCCTCGCTCCCTCACAGTTCCGGCCGCCGGGCTCACGCGCGCTTCCAGAGATAAGGCCACCTCCGGCCGCACCCGACCTCGAGCTCTCCAGCGCCGCCATCGAGCCCCGCCGCCACGCTCTTGTTTCTTTCATCAAGGACTGTGGTGAGATACTCAAGCCGCGCCGCGCACCGGCCTCAGTTCGGACCTCAACTCCTTCGGTAAGCCCCTCTCAACCATCCAACTGAAACCGGCAATTTCATCAATTTGACCAAGATTGGATTTGAGTCAACCCGCAAATCGATTTTAGGGAACCATCAAATTAGTCCGCTTCGATAGTCCTTAGCTTCTTCTAGCACCTGATACGCAATCACCACCCATTTCCGCGCCCTTATTAACCATTAAACTTCATATAAGATTACTTGTAAGTCCTTCGATTCTAGATCCGTTCCGCCTTGTTTTCTCCGCCTGCCGCATTAACACCCGGATAATCCTTCTTTTCCAGTTAATCCCTCCTCAGTAAGGTATGGGCAACCATCCATGTTCACCCAACCCACCTCAATACGTAAGTAATTAAAAATTTACTCAACTTCATCCGACACCCGGAAAATCTTCAGCACTTAGCTTCGCAGCGCATTACCCGGGTCTTGTTTTAGCCTTCAGCGTCTTAATGTCTCCAGATTCAAATGAGTTGATGTTCCGAATCTTACCCCACACATTTCTTGTCCCTTGCAGATCAGCTCCATGGCTCCTAAAAGACAGGGAAAACACCCGGCTCCTGCAAAGACCTCCCAAACCGCTTCTGCCGACTGGGGCCGGTCTTCAACAACGAAGGCCAAACTGGATGGGATGGCCGAGCTAGGAATCCTTCCTTCCCAAAAGGAAATACACTGGAGGGCTCCTGGCGATGAGACCCGTCCCACTCCTACCGGGAATGAGGTAATCTGCTTTACCGAGCACGTGATCCGGGGGTTCCGTCCTCCGGGTCACCCCTTCTTCCGAGAAATCCTAAGCCACTACGGCCTCCGGGTGTTCGACATAGGGCCTAACTCTATGCTGAACATCACCCACTTCATAGTCTTGTCCGAGTCTTACCTGTGCATTCAACCAAGCCTAGCTCTTTTTACCGAGTTATTTTACTGTGAACCGTGCCGCGAGAGCGATGACGGAGCAATCCTTACTTGCGGCGGGATATCTATCCAACGCCGCAAGCACTCGCTGATGCCAGCCCTTAATCTGAACTCCCACGCCAAAAATTGGCAGCTATCCTTCTTCTATTGCCATGATACCTCTCCGGATGACGAGAGGAAATTGCCGGGTTACTCGGAGACCCCCCTCGAACCCTCCGCGTCTTTCAATGCTTTTGCGCCTGATCCTGATAGGGAAGCGATTCAGCCCCTTCTGGCCAAATTAGCAGCTTTCTCAGCCCATGGCCTTCTCGGGCTCAACTTAGTAAAGACCTGGGTGGAGTTCCGGGTTCAACCCAACTCCATTCGTTCAAAACTGCTGCACGAATACTCGGGCCATATCACAGACTCCCTCCGCTACTCCACCAAAAACTTCCCTGCCGGTAACACCATCAAGACCATCAAGGGCTTCTTGGTGGAGAGATTGGACGTCATAAAGAACACCGCCGGGTTACGCCCGTTTACTCGGGAGAATCCCGCCCCAGCGGTGAGTCCTGCCCCCTTTTTCTTATTTCAGTACTTTCGTCCGCTACAGCCTTTAACCATCATTTGTATTTACCTGTTTACAGGCTGACGATCCCTTCTGGAAAGTCGAAAACTCTCCTCCTTCTCAAGACCCCGAAGAAGAGGTCGAGTCTGTGGATGATGATGAGGGTATTCCTCCATAACCTTTATACCTGCCTTTTATCTGTGCTGTTTCCCTTATCTGATACTTACTCGGCTTTCAGGGTCGGGGGATGACGAGGAGGAAGAAGAAAATGACCCGGAAGCCACCGAGTCTGACCGGGAGCCTCCAGTTGGAAACAAAAGGAAGGCTAGAGGGGTAGTTGAAAAGGTTCCCTTCTCTTCTGTGTCTCGTGCGCCTTACTCCTTTGCTGCTATGCATGAACTTAACGAGCGATTATCACATTCACCCTTCTTGAAGGATCCTCTTCCGACTAAACGTAGGGTGACCCGGAATTCTCCGGGGGATGATCCCCTTAACCCGGGTATTCCCACTTCACCTACTCATCGAGCCAGTACCCCTCCAGCTCAACCTTCCCAATCGCCTCAGCGTCACCCGTCTCCTACTCATCCACTTGCCGGGCAATTTCGCGTCCCGCAGCCAGTGCTCTTGCCAACGTCATCCGCTTCCAGTGGCGAACTTCCTCCGGACTACGCCGTAAATACCGGGTAACTACCTTTATTTGCATTTTCTCGTACTTGTTACCTTTCCTTTTTCGGTACCTTCCACCGATCCATGTCCTCCTTCTTGTCTTCAGCGCCACAGTTACGCTGAGCGACCAGGATATTCCTGAACCGGAAGGACAGGAAGAGGAGAAGCCGAGTGATGACATGGACGTTGAGATTGAAGACGAGGCCGAGGACGGAAAAGAAGAAGACCCTTTCAAGGACCCAATTCCACCGAAAACTGCATCACCCCAGCCCTCTGAAGAAGTGGACGAAGACATCATCTTGGAGACCAAGCCGGGCTCTCCTAACCCGGACGTTCAAACGACCCGGGTTTCGACCCCCAGACCCGGAACAGCTCCTCCACAAGAGGGCCAATCCTCCGGCCCTTCTCAACTTCGTCCTGAAGACATGACCTTTGCTCAGATGCTAGATGCCCTCCATACCTTGAAGGGTGACGAAGAAAACTTACTAGATGCCTTAATACTCAAGCACGAGGTAATCCCGACTAACACCAATTGATTCCATATATAGTCCCCAAGTTCCGAGTAAATTACTAGGTAGCTTGCTTGGAACTTTGCATAATGTTTCTGGCTGACCCTTCTTCATGCTTCCCTACAGGACTATGTTTCACAGTTGGAGAAGAAACTGGCCAAATCCACCAAGCTTGCTGAAAAAGAAGCGGCCCTTCGTGAAGCTGCTGAGACTGAGGCTCACAGGTGCCAGAAGATGACGAAAAAGTACAAGAAGAGAGCTCGTAAGGCCAAAGGCAAACTGACAACTCTTTCTGCTCAAATTGATGGTGTTTATCGTACCGCAACTGGTAAGATTTTTGAATTTCACCTTTTGTGACTCGGATTACTTTGATTTGAACAACTGCACTTGTTTGCCTACTATCTTTGCTTCTTTTGCCTTTTTTAGCAGGGCCACATGACGCTGCCCCCGAAGGAGATGATGCTGCCAAGCTTAAAACCATCAAGAATACTCTTCGCCAACTTTGCAGCGGAGTCAGTTGGATACTTGACGAGTTACGTCTGCCGGGTATCAGGCCGGATAACATGAAGAAGTTACTAGAGAGCTGCTCTACCATCCCCGAATGGATTTGGCATTGGAAACGGTCCTCCTGCCGCTTTGGGGTAACCCGGGGACTCGCGTTAGCTAAGGCCTACGCTCCCAAGCTAGAGCTGTCCAAGCTTATGAGCGGATTCCCAGAGTTCAACTTGGATGGGTCCAAGTTTTTGCCAAAGGACTTCAAGGCTATTCAGAAAGAAGTCCGTCATCCGGCTAGTGTTATCGCTGATGCCTTAGAAATTGATGTGATTCTTCCGGCTTATGATGCTAATGACAAGGTTGTCAAGGCTGACCGCCCCCAGCCGTTCGATATGCTTGTCCGTTGGAGGGAGGAAGCGATCAAGTTAAAGGAAGAAGCCGCCAAGAAGGCCGAGGTCGACTCTGCTCCTGCAACCTCTGCTGCGCAGCCCGAGACTACTACTGATCCAAGTGGCACCAAGGGCAAGGCCAAGGTGGATCCTGCAGCTTGAAGTAACGCTTATCATTCCACATGCGTCAATCGGCGAAGCGTCGTTTACAACAGCTTTACTATTCGTTTAAGCAGAGCGCCTGTGCTCTTTTGATACTTTTATGATATTGTAATACTTTGAGTTAAACTCCCGATGCACTTTGCGCCCCTTTGGGCTTTTGATGAATGTATCTTTGCGTTTTCTTATTCTTGATATCCACTTGCTTTATTCTCGATAACTTATACTTCTTTTTTCTTAGCAAAGCCCGTCCTCCGGGTTTCGTCTGAGACCCGGATGCGTGGCTCGTTGTAATTTAATCGGCTGGATGATGTTGTTTCCTCATTAGAGCTTATAAGTCCCCAGCCCGGGTTTCCGCGTCTAGGACACATGATTGTTTCTTTTCAAGGAAACGAATCGCCCATCGCTGGATGCCCAAAACTTCAGGACAGCTTTTATGAGGTTTGAAGTTATGCTTGATAATCGTTGAGTTTCCGGCTGTAAGCCTTATACTCTGCATAACCTGTGGTTTAGATGACCCTTTCGACTATCTTGTACTATAAGCCGGCTTTCGCGTGGATACCATGTTGTTACATCAATACGAAAACTGGGTCAAACAAGTCCCTTTTGGGTCTCATGACTGATAGTAATCGTAGGCGAACAGATCATGCCACTTTGTTGCGAGTCACATCGAGCTTAAGTAAGAATAGACGAGAATTTTGGACTTCTTTGTCCGGTTATAAGATTGTAGCCGCACTCGTTTTTTCGAGTTGCCGGCCCCTATAACTCATTGGCATCAAGGCCGGGTCTTTTTTGAGTTTGCAGCTGTGCTTGTAGGAGCAACTAGCCCTCAAGACCTAAATATTTTACGCCGTATAAATGACAATTGTCTCTTTTCTCGATAATCCCCTTTTTATTTGATATGAGAAAATTAGGCCAGCAAGCCGCCTCATTAAAAACCCATCCAGTCCCCAAGGGTGCCCTGGATAGGAAAAGAGTGCGTCTGAAACCTGCTGCCTGTTAAATCATTTTCTGCTAAGTATAGTATGGACGTAGCTGAGCCACGTTCCATGGTCTATCTCTTTCTTGCATAGGTGCAGTAGTATGAGCAGTGTCGTTGACTGTGGCCGATTCTTCTCTTGCATCTACCAAGTAATATGACCCATTATGTAGACTCCGGCTTATGATGAAAGGTCCTTCCCATGGCGGCGATAGCTTGTGTTTTCCCTCGTTTGTTTGAACCAAGCGCAGGACCAATTCTCCCTCCTGGAAGACCCGGCTTTTTACCCGCCGGCTATGATATCTTCGCAAATCCTGCTGATATATGGCTGACCTTTCTAAGGCTTGCTCCCTTTGTTCTTCTAACATGTCCACGGCGTCTTGCCGGTTCTTCTCGTTCTCCACTTCGACGTAGGCTGTCACTCTTGGTGAATCATGAATGATGTCGCTTGGTAATACTGCTTCTGCGCCGTAAACCATGAAGAAAGGCGTCATCTGGGTGGACCGGTTAGGTGTAGTATTGATACCCCAGACCACGGAAGGGAGTTCTTCAACCCACGCTCCAGCGGCCCTGATACAAGGGACCCTTAGCCGCGGTTTCAATCCTCGAAGTAGCTCTTGGTTCGCCCTCTCCACTTGCCCGTTGGCTTGCGGATGTGCCACTGATGCCACATCAAGCCTGATTCCATTGTTGCCACAAAATTTTTCCATCTCTCCAAGGGACATGTTGGTTCCGTTGTCAGTGATTATACTGTGGGGATATCCAAACCGGTATATGATTCTTTTCAGGAATTTGACTGCTGTGGCCGCTTCACAATTGGTAACCGGCATAAACCTCCACCCACTTGGTAAACTTATCGACGGCCACTAAAAGATGTGTCTTCTTGCATGGTGACATATGGAAAGGGCCAACCATGTCCATACCCCAAACAGCGAATGGCCAGGTTAGTGGTATTGTCCGTAACTCCATAGCCGGCACATGAGTTTGGCGAGCGTACCTTTGACATCCATCGCATCTTGCCACTATCCGCTCCGCGTCTGTTAAGGCCGTGAGCCAGAAGAACCCATGCCGATAGGCCTTAGCCACAAGGGATCTTGTGGACGCATGATGCCCACAATCACCTTCGTGGATCTCCTTAAGGATTTGTCGGCCTTCTTCCGGTGTCACGCAGCGCAGAAAGACTCCTGTCGCGCTTCTCTTGTGCAGCTCCCCATTGATAATAGTATATCCTTTTGCCCGCCTCAAGATTTGTCTTGCTAATACTTCCTGCTCTGGCAATTCGCCCCGTGATAGATAGGCCCAGATATGGCCTCTGTCCATCTCGTGGAACAGTACGTATTGTAGCCACAAACTTCCTCATGATCCGGTGTCTCGATTTGCTAGTTCTTTCCTCAGACTCGGATTTAACTGACGGTCGCCATAGCTCATCCAGGAAAACATTAGGTGGAACCGGCTCTCTACGCGAGCCGAGTCTGGCGAGTTGTTTTCCGGCTACCGCGTCTATGATTTGGTCTATCCTTGGTAGTGCGAACGGATCCTTTGGGCAATGCTTGTTGAGGCTCGTGAAATCGATACACATCCTCCATTCATTGTCTTTTTCATCACAAGAACCGGGTTTGCTAACCAGTCGGGGGTGAAATACTTCCATGATAAGCCTGCGTTAATAGTCGCGCGATTTCCTCACCTATAGCTCTTCTCCTTTCCTCATTCATCTTTCTCATACCTTGCTTCACAGGCCTGGCCTTGGGATCCACGTGCAAACTGTGCTCTGCCAACTCAGTGGGAATACCCGGCATGTCGCTGGGTGTCCAAGCAAACACATCCGCATTTGAACGGATGAATTCCACCAGAGCCTTTTCTTGCGCATCATCTAGATTGGACCCTATAGTGAATTGCTTGGTGGGATCTCCCTCCACAAAATCCACTTTCTTGGTATCTTGAGCTGCCTTGAACTTCACTCTTTCGTCTTCAGCATCTGGCCTTCTCAACGCTGTACCATCATCCGGATCCACCTGCGACCGGTAATACTGAAGCTCTTCCTTCCTGCAGGCTTGTTCGGCCATTACTGAATCTCCTCATCGCACTCGGCTGCTATATCCCGGTTCCATGGATAGTGATGGTCTGCTTGGGGCCCGGAATCTTTAATTGCAGATACACGTAGCATGGCCTAGCCATGAACTTAGCATAAGCCGGCCTTCCGAACAGAGCGTGGTAGGGGCTGTGCAGCTTGACTACCTCGAACGTGAGCCACTCCACCCGATAGTTATCTACCGATTCTCCAAAGGCTACTTCCAACGCAATTTTTCCTTCGGGGGCGTGCCGAATGACCCGGCACGATTCCATGGAACACCGTCGAACTTTTTTGTAGCTGGGACTCCTTGAGGTTCATGCGCAAGAAGGTTTCCCAATATAGGATGTTGATACTACTCCCTCCATCCATCAAGACTTTTCTTCAGCTCGTAACCATTGACCTGGGGTGCCACCACTAATGCCAAGGTTCCGGGGTGCTTTATTCCTTCCGGGTGATCCCTTCTGCTCCAGGTTACCTCTTGCTCCGCCCATCTCAAGGATCCCGAAGTGGCCGAGGAGGCTGGATCCACTGTTTGCTTCAACGCCCCTTTGTCCCTGCTGGAAGTCCCTGTAACATGCACATGATATTGTCCTTTCAAATTGAGCGTACGTACCATGCCGATGAAGATATTGATTTGGCCGATTGACACCATGGATCCGGATTCGAAGTGATCCGGCTCCAACTCCCACCCGGAATTGTCCACTATCTGCTCTCCTTCGTCATTGGAGTAGATCTCGCCGACGACAAAGTTCTCCATACTCTTCCGAGCTTCTCCCGTGATGTAAACACCTTTGGACGCAGGCCCCACGGTGGGCGCCAACTGTCGTGGGATAATCACGGCAGATGTTACCGGGGGTAACTGATCTAGGGGCAAGTCGACACAGGTATTTGGGAGAGGGTTTAGCTCGAGGGAAGACATGGCGAAAAGCAATCTAAGAGCCGAAAACAACTCGCCGATCTCGATATGATTATACTGGATACTCGATAATAGGTGTTACGGTTATGACTTGAATCTCTCTCAGGCGAAACCTAGGGGTTGGTTTATATAGTACTCATACCCCCTTTGGCTCGCCATACAAAGCGCTCCTTGAGTCCTACTCGAACTCTATATACAAACCTAACTTTCCTTACCATAACCCACAATCCGGGTTACGATCCTTACAAGCCCTGGGCCTTTCTGAAGCTTCTTTGTTCTTAGCCGGATTTGGTCCATCCGCCGTTTGGGCCGGATTACACCTGGGAGTTGGCACACCGGGTTACTATCCCCTCATCATAAGGTGTGGCAGGGCCACCACCACCGCCCCCTGGCACTCTTCCTTTACCCCAGGCGAATAACATACCTGTTCGCCTGCGGTATAACACACACCCCAGACGAATTTTGACAGAAGCGCCTGGGGTAAGGCCTCGCTCCGCTAACCCCCCACCCGCACACTTTCTTTCTCGCTCCGCGCAGAACAGATCGAACCACCGCACCCTTATCTCGATCCCCAAACCGCACGCCGCCGTCGTCTCCAAATCACACGATGCTGTCGTGGAGGAGCAGTTGGAGGGCGCCGTCGAGGAGGAGCAGTTCGAGGTCGCCCACGTCGAGGACGAGCGCAGTTCGAGGTCGCCCACGTCGAGGAGGATCAGAGCAGTTCGAGGTCGCGCCCACATCATCGTTGTTCAGGTCCGCCCCCTCCCCCCTCTTCCTTGTGCTCCTCCTCGTCCCTAGATCTTGAACACATTGTGCAGATTACAGTGTAGTGCTCTGAGATATAGATCTTGAACCTTCGTGTGCTAATCTTGGCTACTTGTTTCCCTGCCACAACGTTAGTTGACAGTTAATCGCATTGGTTTTTCCCTGTTAACTAAATAGTACTCAATCATCCATATTATTATCGGCGAATGGATTTATTTAGACATGTTATATTGCTAGATTTAGCGATAATTAATATGGATCGAAGGGAGTATAAAATAGGGTTGCTAATTCTCATGGATTGTGTATTGGCTGATAAGATTTCTGGGAATAGTCGAGATAACTGCTGGAAAAGCTCTAGCTTTTGCCAATCTCCTACGGGGGCATTAGCTTTAGTTTGTGCCAAATTAGCCTTTTCTATGTATTCAGATTAACTTTGCTGTGACCAACAAGATTGAAGTGCCATAAAAAGCTGCAGCCTACATGTCTGATATTTGCTATCCACTAAAATAGGTTATTGGGAAGCAGGTTAAGCTCTGTTTTTATTTTTTATTTTGTTCAGGTGTGGAAGCTTTCATGTTAATTGATGATGGACCTTGTTTCCTAATTATAAGACGTTTTGGGAATCCAAATTGAACTCCCAAAACATGTTGTATTTAGGAACAGAGGGAGTGGATGGCAATTCTCCCATGTCTTCTTATTGTTTATACTGGTTAGGTTCATTCCCTACGTGGCATTGCTCGGAATGGTATTTATTAAGATGAGTGTTGTGTAGTGCGATTTCATCATCTTTAATAAGATGACATGTATTTGAGGTTTGAGATTGTGTTGCTGCGCCGGAGCAGAGTGAAGTGAATGCTCAAAGCTCTGGAATCTTACCTTTGGCGTCCACACCTGTATAGGCAGTAGGCCATGAAGGAGGAATGCTGTATATTTTGAAGTTCAAGGCATATGAGTGTGAAGACTGAATTTGATCGTTGTCTTCTTCGGAGTTTAGTTATTGTGTTAGAAATGGTCAAACAAAGAAAGTACTTATGTGTAGAGAGGGCAAGAAGTTGAGCAAAGTGCAGTTGGAGGCGGCAGCAGTGCTTCGGCATGGTTCCTCATCCGCTTGCCGTTGGGCTTGAGGATACGATCGATCAGAACGCAAACAGGATTGTACTTTTTTTCTTTGCCGATGCGGAAAAGAACCGGTACATGTAACTCGCTAGCTGAGGATTGTACTTTTTTTCATTCCCTGATTTCCATTAACAGAAACCAGTAGCATCATCCACCAAAACAACAATTTATGTCTTTATGCCTCCCAAATATCTTGATCACTATTTCACATGATATTCAAACACTTGAGTGTTGAGTACAGTTCATTCAAACGCTTGATGTAGAACTTTTATTTTATTTTTAAGCACATTACACTAGAAGTTATATCTGTTGACGTTATATCTGTTGTTTTACTTTCATTTTCCATCGCATGCACTAGCTCAGCTCTAATGACAATAGTACTCTCAACATAAGTGTTGCTATACCAGACTACTTTCACTGTCCTATATTTACATATATATATTCTTAATTTAATAGAACATGGCTTGCAAAAAGTATGTCGGTCCCTATGTGCCCAAGGACAATTCACCGGGTCTTCTTTTATGCTTCAGCTGAACGACGGTCACCTTGATTCTTTGGTAATTAACAAACGATTCTTTCATGTTAACTTGCAACTTGTGTTCTTTCGTTTTACTATCCAGCTTAGATTGGTATGTTTCTTAACAAAAGATTCTTTTATATTTCTTTTTTAGATTGTACCATGCAATATTCGGGAAGAGTTCAACGAGTTAGTAGGCAATATCGTGGATTTCGATCTTCACGGGACCATTTACATGATTCGAGTGAAGAAAGAAAGAAGACCTACTTCTACGGGGAACAATTGGTGTCTATCATCGCCACCTATAATTTAAGCGGAGGTGATCTCATTCACTTCTCCATGGCAGGACCGCAACCTCGTATCGTACTTCTGTATATGGGCGAGATTACGAGCGAGGATAGCGAGAGTATACAGGTGGATGGCGGGAGTGAGGAGGAAATTGGGAACAATGAGGATTATATGGGCGAGGAGGACCCATGGAAACATGTGGTGGTTGCTCAAAGAGCTAATCTTAGCGAGCTTAAGAAGGACCGTGTCCTTCAGAAACTACCCCAGATAGATAGCTACATCGGGGTCCCTTTCGTGCATCGCATCACCAACACTAATATCTCCAATGGACATGTCATGGTATGTTTCTTAACACTTTCTTATTCCTATAGTTGCTTATGTTATAATGTGGCCGATATGTGACACTGTGCTTTTATTCTTTCTTGGAATTGTGTGTTCTAGAAAATACCTATGGCGGTAGTGGACAGCGATGGCATGGAGCATAAAGGTACCATTGGAGTACGCCGTGGAGAATCAGGAAATGTCACCACAGTTCCGTTCACCAGGGATAATGTTGATGGTCGCGTCATCCTCAACTCTCAAGCATGGAGGCAGTTCCATTCCCCAAGAGTTTGTATGGAGGCTGGCCGAGCTATTCTGATCACCATGAGGAATAGTGACATCCCCAACTTGGACATGATGATGGTCATCAACTACCTCAGCCCGCTAGATAGATGACGAGTTTGTTGAAATTAGAAAAAAAATCATTTCCATCTGACTAACTCCTGCATTTAGTAGTTTGGTTGTTTTCGAGACTATTTTTCGAGACTATGTAATATTTTTTGAACTATGTGGTGATGATCGAGACTATTGTTCGAGACTATGTGTTGATGATCGAGAATATTTCTGTTATGAAACTTTATTCTATCATTTTGCTGTCATTTTCATACTTATTTCTGTCAATTTGGTGTGATTCTGTTATTTTCGTTTCTTTTATTTTTTGACACAACAAAACCATACCCCAGGCGAATAGGAAATGATACCCCAGGCGAATCTGTACCCCAGGCGCACAGTGCTTGTTCGCCTCAGGTAAAAGGCTTACCCCAGGCGCACAGGGACAGTTCGCCTGGGGTATGTCAAGTTACCCCAGGCGCATTCTGAAGTTCGCCTGCGGTAAGTCATTACCTCTGGCGATGTGGTCCCAGGCGAACTGAAATTCGCCTGCGGTAGCCTAATTTGGTGCGCCTGCGGTAACCTTTTCCCTAGTAGTGTTAGTGCCGGCGCGAGGCGTTGCATGCGCGCCGGGGGTAACGAGCTAGCACAGACGAATTCCCATTTTGCGCACCGGCGCTACATACCGCTAGCGGAGACGAATGCATGTGCGGCGGCGCTATGAGATGCGGCTATAGGCCTTTTCCTAGTAGTGAATCGCTGGTGCAGCTCGATAACACTCGAGCAGCGTCACGCAGAGAGAAGCAAGACTTCTTTCCGTGCTCCTGCAGGTGAGTGCATACATCCGTCAAAGCGTCGACTCTGATCCCTCCAGATAGAGCCAAGTCAACGCCAACTGCGTCTACAACAGAATGGAACAAGTGAGGATAGGGAGAATACAAAAACAAGCTAAAAATGCAAATAAGCGGATAACTTGAAGGGTATGTTGCATAGAAAACAAAAAATTCCTACGCGCGATAAACCCAAATGGCCAAGATCTAATCTATGAGATGAAAGGCAACGGGGAGAAAGAGAGTCTTGAGATAACATACCCTCGAAGACTCAAAGTGGTACGAGATAAAATTTCGTTATTGGCGTAGTCGTACTCACACCGATCCCGAGCGAGAAGAAGTGCACCGCAATCCGGCGGTGCCTCCAAAATCGGTCACACGTTCAGCTCGATGAAGACTTCCGTTCCCTCGATCCAGCGGGTAGCGGAAGTATATGATCCCCCGGAATTCCAGCAGCACGACGGCGTGGTGGTGGTGAAGAATCCCACGGTCAGGGCTTCACCAAGCCGGACACCATGGAATTTAGCAGCGAGTGGAGGGAAAAGGAAGTGGGCAAGTGTGTAGAGAAGAGGGAGCTCTCAACCTCCTTTTATAGGGGAGGGGAGGCAGCCCAAGGGGGGGTGCGGCCAGCCATTGGTGCCCCCACCCCTTCCTCTCATCATATGAGTGGAAGACCTACTCACACCAACTCATGCTCGCTTAATTATCCACTTAGAAAATCCAAAGGTTTTTCTTTAATAAATAAATAAAACATTTTTATTTCTTTATTTATATTTGTTAATTCCATTAACAAACATTTGCATGCAGCACCTCGAATCATTTGTTAATTTTATTAACAACCATTCGACGAAAAACCCCTTGAACTATTTCAATTTTCCCCGAAACAATTTTCGGAGCTGCCCAAAATATTCTTCGGTATTCCGTATCCTCTCTAACGCTTCATCGAACCTTAAGTGTGTCACCCTACGGTTCGCGAATAATATAGACATGACCGAGACTCCTCTCCGATCAATAATCAACAGCGGGATCTGGAGATCCGTGATGAGTCTATGTATTCAACGATGACTCTCGTGATCGTGTGAACCTTTCAACTTCGTAACGATTTCCATTTGTCTCGCGACATTTTACTTGTCCGAGATCCAATCATCGGTATCCACCATACCTTGTTCGATCTCGTTATCCGACAAGTACTCTTTTCTCGTTCCCATGATATAACATCCTTGTGATCATATCACGTGCTTGCTAGTGGTGTCGATGTGATATCACCGAGAGGGCCCTGAGTATATCTCTCCGTCATATTGGATGGACAAATCCCATTCTTGAGCCATGAGCTTCAACTAACACTTTCCGAATACCTAATGCCACCTTTATGGTCACCCTGTTATGGTGTGACGTTTGATGTCATCAAAGTATTCTTTCGTTATTAGTGATTAACATGATCTCATTGTCTAAGGAACAATGTTACTCCGAATGTAAGACATAATAACAAAACTAAATGAATTGATCGTATTTTTATACTTAGTTAGGGTCTAAGTTCATCACGTCCTTCTCATAATGACGTGACCCCGTTATTAACAACATCCAATGTCTATGATTAGGAAACCTTGATCATCTGTTAATCAACGAGCTAGTTAAAAGAGAGCCTTCACTAGGAACGTTGGTTTGTTTATTAATCACACATGTATTAACGTTTCCGGTTAATACAATTCTAGCATGAGAAATAAACATCTATCGTAAACAAGGAATAACATAATAAACACTTTATTATTGCCTCTCGGGCATATTCCCTTCATAACTTACCATCCAAAGCCTGGGTTATAGGACGGAGGACGTCAATCAAATCATTGTCATGTGCCCCACCCGCGTCCTCCAATTTCTTCAGGGACTCGCGAGATTCGGCGAGACGATCGGCAACATCCTTGCGAGTGGACTCTAACTCCTTTCGGGTAGACTCCAACTCCCTCTCGAGATCTTTGATCCGAGAGCTATCATCGGTCTTCTCGATGTTCAAGCGGGCGACCTCGTCTGCAACATGGAGTTAGCACGTCAAACAACAATTGCGGCCAGAAGAAACATCGCTAAAGTAAGAAACATATGCTAGCTCACCCCTTGAAGAACGGGCATCCCGAAGACTCTGGTCGCACTCTTATCGAAGAGAAACACACTCTGCCTCGGCCATGACAAGGCGACGTCTGAAAGCAACCAAGGAATCAAGGATGGCCTGCAAAACTTTTTGCGAGTCGGAAAGATATCATCTGCGCCTATACATGACTGCACGCATTCGAGCATAGCCTCGGGGGCTACTCCATCGGGAGCACTGTCGTGCACCCGATAGAAACCAAGATAAAAATAAGGAAGTAAAAAAATTCAATTTGAGTCTATAGCCGACTGCGAACAGTCGACCATAGACTCGGGGGCTACTACCATCGAGACCATAGACCGGTATCTTCAGGCTGCTTGCCCTCCAAGCTAGGAATCGCTTACTCGAAGGTATCGACCGCCTTCGCAGGGCTTGGAGGTCGTCGAGTAGGGCTCGGGGCTTGGGCGGCATCCACGATGACTTCTTTATGCTTCACGGACTGGGCAGAAGAGGCGAACTGATCCTTGCTGATAGCCACAAGACTAAAACAAGAGTTAAAATCAGAAGAGAAAAAGCAACTTCATCTCAAAAAGAATATGAGACTCACTCGTTCTCATCATCTTCGTCGAGATTGTCCACGTCTCAAGTAGTGGAGATTTTCGGCTGTTGGATGGCGGGTGGAAACACATTGATGGGAGCATCCCAAATAGGCTCAACCTCCTCGACTGCGTCATCTCTCAACGAGTTTCCCTTGGAGGTCACCTCTGATTCCTCTGTCCTGCGATGCTTGCGGTGACGAAGTGAGAGATCTTCTTCCTCCTGCATAAACTGCTCGCTCGACTTTGCGTTCGCAAAGTTGGTGTCAAGGGGAGCCACGAGGTTGCTCACAAGAAGGTCCGAGCCGCCATCATCTTCAGAAAGTGGCGGGTAGTACTTCACCACGTTCTTATTCTACAAAAAAAGCAAAGGAGAAAGGAGTTCAATCGAAAAAAAACCAAGAACAGAGGGAAATAATAAAAAGAAAAAATAAAGATAAGGAGCTCACCTCACTCGATGGATGCTCAGCATCAAAAGGAGTGAAAGGACGTGGCGAGTGACTTTCCACTTTCTTCAGGCTGGTGATTGCAGTGATCTTCTTCTCGAATTCCGCATTCGAGAGAATGTCATCGCACGTCCGGCTCGGGTCATTGATGCCCGAAAACTCCCATAATGGAGTAGGCCTGTCTTGGAGCGGCTGAACCCTCCGGTGCAGGAACACACTCGCCAAGTGCATCCAATTCAGCTTGGGCCCCTGGTCCTTCCGTCGGAGTCGCCCGAATTGTGCGAGCAGGAGATACACCGTCTTGGATTCTTGGGCTAATATTGTGTGAGCCCAGTGAAAGTGCAAACGCGCTTAAATCATCTTGTTTTGGTGTTTGTTAACAACACATGTACTCTAATAGCTGTTGATGTATTTCAGGGGTTTACTTCAATTTATTATCGATGGTGGTAATGTGGTACAAAAAGGAGCTAGATGTCCAAGTCTGTTTACTGGAGTTTTTCTCCAGGCCGGAGTCTCCGGTCCATCAGACCGGAGTCTCCGGTGTGGAGATTTCTCCCTGGTTTTACTGCTATGGATTTGTGGTGTCGCGTACTATACCCACACCGGAGAGTGTCCGGAGTCTCCGGTGTGGGATTTGCTCCAAGAATTTCGCTAAGGACTTTGGTGGTGTCGCGCACTGTACCCACACCGGAGACTTGCCGGATACTTACCGGAGTCTCCGGTGTGAGTACCTTTTTCCTTCAATCGCAAGACCACAGACTCCCTCTGTGCCTATTCGAAGCGCCAAGACCGGAGTCTCCGGTCCACCAGACCGGAGTCTCCGGAGTGGATGTGTGAGTACCATTTTCCTTCAGTCGCAAGACCACAGACTCCCTCTGTGCCTATTCGAAGCGCCAAGACCGGAGTCTCCGGTCCACCAGACCGGAGTCTCCGGAGTGGATTTTCTCTGAAGAAAAGGGACACCGGAAACTGTCCGGAGTCTCCGGCCCAGACCGGAGTCTCCGGCCTTTACACCGGAGTCTCCGGTGTGATTTCGCCAGAATCTGCTCCAACGGCTCTTTGCATTTATGAGGGGTATAAATACCCCCTCCCCTCCACCTACCTCAGTTAGCTCGACCAGAATCAAAGACACCATTGTTGGAGCTCAACCACCTTGCTAGATCTCCCAATCCAACCACCCAAAAGCCTAGATCTTTGGAGGATTGAAGGAGAAGGCCCCGATCTACGTCTTCACCAACCGGATTTCATTTCCCCTCTCTTTTGCTTGAGGGATCTTTGCCTAGGGTTTCCTCTTGTGGAGAACCTAGTCTTCTTGCTACTCTTGGTGATTTGTGAGTGTTGGGAGCCCCCAATTAAGTTGTGGGTGTGTGCCCCAAACTTGTTTGTAAAGGATTCGATCCCCGCCTCAAAGGGGTTCAATAGTGGAAGGTGAACTAGGCCTTTGTGGTGGAGTTCATCGGAGAATAGGGTGAGGCCTTCGTGGCGTTGAGTAGGCCTTCGTGGCGAGCTCACACCCCTCCAACGAGACGTACTCCCTTAACAAGGAGGAACTCGGGAATACATCGTGTCTCCGTGTGCTTCCATCGGTTATCTCGTTCCTCCCTCTTTACTTACTAGTACTTGTTACATTTATTGTTGTACTAGTTGTATTAAGTGTTGTAGTAGTTGCCTTAATTGCTTGCCTTGTCATATAGGTAAATTCACCCCTAGTTGCATTATCTAGAGAATTTACCTTCCTGTCAAGCCTAAATCTTAAGAAAAATTAAAATTGGTCGTAGCACCTATTCACCCCCCCTCTAGGTGCCCATACTTTACTTTCAATTGGTATCAGAGCCTCGGCTCTTCTATCGGGCTTAACCGCCTAAGAGTTTAAGTATGGGAGATGATGTGATTGACACTCCATCCGATGTCAATGTGACCATGGATGATCTCAATGAATTGAGAACTTCATTGACCTCATCCATAGACGCAAAATTTGATGAGTTGCGTCAATTCATGGCACAACTCCTCAAAGACAAAGGACCGGAGGTGGTCGACTCATCCCCTCCGGAGACTAATCCGGAGGGTGCCAAGAAAGGGGTAGATGGTGAACCACTTAAAACTGCTTCCGCCGAACAATCCGCTAAGAAGGGTGCGGGTGGTAAGGGAGATTATCATGCCGTTGAAGGCCTATATTCTCCCGATCCCCCCATCCCTTTTCCCCATATAATCCCTAGAGGAGATCCACCTAAAATTGATGCTTATTCTTTTCGTGAATGGCAATACTATATGGAAACTCACTTGAACTCTTCTTGTATAGATCTTTGGAGAATCACTCGTGACGGATACAAGCCATTTGATCCAAAGAATCTCACAAGAAGAGAGGTTGTAGATTGCCAACTCAATTACACCGCTTTATCCATCCTTCATCAAGCCGTGGGCCCCAATCACATGCCGCATCTTCAACACTTCTCCACCGCCAAAGAAACATGGGATGCACTTGTCATCATGTTTGTTGGGAATGAGAGCATGCAAAGAAATCGCTATGACACCTTGACCAATGAGGCCGAAGGATTTTTCATGCGTGATGGAGAAGATCACGTTGATATGTATCGAAGACTCAAATCTCTTGCCACCGCTTTCTCTAATGCGGGTGCAACACATATTGATGATGCTTGGATCAAGAGGAAGTTCATAATTGCCGTGATGCCTTTTGAGGGCACGAATATGAAGAGCATTCAAGGGAGACATGATTTCTCCACCATGACCTCTACCCAAGTCATGCAAGAATTGAGCTCCTACAAAGTGCAAACCAAGAATGCTCTTGACAACCGTGCTAGGGCCATTGGAATGCATCAAGGAGCTTCCGTTGCTTTGAAGGCCAAGGTGTTATCAAGAGAAGTTGAGAATAATGAAGATGGTGAAGAAGCATTGCCCCCATTGAAGGAACAAGACTATGATCCCGTTCTAAAGGATCTCATTGCTCTTACCGTGCAAAAGTTTTGGAACAATCCCCCCAAGGGCAAGAAATATGTTGAGGAGAAGACCAAGTCTCGTTATGGAAATGATGGGGCTCAAAAAGTGAGATCTTGCTTCAATTGCCAAGACAAGTATCATTTCATTGCGGAGTGCCCCTACGAGAATAGAGAGAACCATAGTGGCAAGCTCATCCGCAAGGACAAGTCCAAGGTTGAATACAAGAAACCTCATTTCAAGAAGAAACCATTCAACAAGAAAACCCCCACCAAGTTTGTGCTCTTGACTCAAGAAGAGTATGATTCCGGGAGTGATGAAGAAGAAGAAACAACAAGTGAAGTGGCCGCTCTAGCTATTGCCTCCACTCCATCTTCGTCATCCCTCTTTGAATCCCCCAATGAAGATCTCCCTCAACGCAATGCCAAGTGCTTAATGGCCAAGGCCACGGAGGACTATGCTCCTGGTGGGACTAAATGGATTCTTGATAGTGGATGCACTAATCATATGACTGGAAGCAAAGAACTTGTGACGGAGTTGCGACCAAATGACATCCAAGCTACCGTCACTTATGGGGACTCATCCAAGTCTAAGGTATCCGGATTCGGCAAGGTTGTGGTGGCTCCCGATATAACTATCGTGAACGTCATGCTTGTCGAATCCCTTGGTTACAATTTACTTTCCGTCCACTCTCTTAGTAAGATGGGTTTCTCCGTCTTCTTTGATGGTGATATTGTGGTCCTTTTGAGGAGCAAGACTCTTGACGTCGCTCACGTGGGACATGTTGAAAATGAGTTCTATGTGGTGGACTTTTCGAAGTCAACCAACACTCAAGCAATGTGTCTTTTCGGGAAGGCGGACTTGGGATGGTTGTGGCATCGCCGCCTATCCCATGTCAACATGAGAACTTTGCAAAGTCTTCACAAAAGTGGCCTTATTGTTGGACTAAAAGAAAATGTTTCCTTTGAAAAGGATCGCGTTTGTAGGTCGTGTGTTGAAGGGAAGATGCATGGCATTGTGCACAAGGCCAAGACTATTATTTCATCAAAGAGGATCTTGGAGCTTCTCCATGTTGATCTCTTTGGTGCCGTGCCCGAGGCAAGTCTTGGCGGCAAGAAGTATTGTTTGGTGATTGTCGATGATTATTCAAGATACACTTGGGTTTATTTCTTCAAGTGCAAGAGTGAGACTCAACAAACCATCATCGATTTCTCCAACGAAGTTCAACGTCAACACAATGTGCAAATCATGGCTATTAGGAGTGATAATGGCTCGGAGTTCAAGAACTATACATTGAATGAATTTCTTAGTGAAGAAGGCATTCGTCACCAATACTCCGCCACCTACACTCCTCAACAAAATGGTGTTGCCGAAAGGAAGAATCGCACTCTCTTGGATATGGCAAGTACCATGTTGGCGGAGTACTCTTCTCCCCAATATTTGTGGGCCGAGGCCATATCCACCGCATGCCACTCCTCCAACCGCCTCTACATCCGCAAAGGCTTGTGCAAGACCCCATATGAGATCCTCACCGGCAACAAGCCCAACGTATCCTACTTCCGTGTATTCGGTTGTAAGTGCTTCTATTTGATCAAGGGTATTAGGTTGTCGAAATTTCAATCCAAAACTATTGAGGGTATTTTTGTTGGTTACGGTGCCGAATCCCACACTTATAGAGTCTATGACAAATCCTCACGGATTGTCATAGAATCTTGTAGTGTGGTTTTCGAGGAAAATGACGGCTCCCAAGTGGCGCAATTTCATGTTTCAAATGTAGATGTTGAAATGCCTCAAGAAGCCATAGGAAGGATGGGTGTGGGATTCTTCCGCCCCATCGAGGGACACCTTATGGCGACTCGAGAAGGACTATGCTCTACTCAATTGGAGCCCTCCTCTTCATTAGAAGATCAAGCCAAGGAGCCTACTACAACACGTAACCAAGAACATATTCAAGACCCTCCTCTCTTTGATCAAGTGACTCCGCAAGTCGTACCCACTCCTCTCTCTAATGCGAGTCAAGATCAAGGCCAAGATCAATCTTCCTCTTCATCCTCTTCTCAAGTTGAAGCTAGTATTGAAGATATTGTTGATGACGATGTTGATGATCAAGGCCATATTGGTCAAGATGGGGACCCAAATGATCAAGATGATCAAGTGATCCCTCCTCGCAATAATGAGGAGATCGAAGCCCGTCACATCAAAAGGATAAGAAGAGATTTGAAGCAAATTGATGCCCAAGATGACAAGGTCTTGGAGGATGTTCAAACTAGAAGATCCACTAGAAGGCAATTGGCTCATTTTTGTGAGCATCAAGCCCATATCTCTATGGTGGAGCCTAAGAAAGTGTATGAAGCTCCTGAGGACTCCGATTGGGTTGAAGCTATGCATGATGAGCTCAATAACTTTGAGCGCAACAAAGTTTGGAGATTGGTTGAGAAACCCAAGGATTGCCACTATGTTATTGGCACCAAGTGGATTTTCAAGAACAAGCAAGATGAGAATGGCATTGTCATTAGGAACAAGGCAAGATTGGTTGCTCAAGGTTACACCCAAGTTGAAGGCATTGACTTTGATGAAACCTATGCGCCCGTGGCTCGCCTTGAGTCCATCCGTATCCTCCTTGCTTATGCATCCTCACATAATTTCAAATTGCAACAAATGGATGTGAAAAGTGCTTTCTTGAATGGTCCACTAAAAGAGGAGGTATATGTCAAGCAACCTCCGGGGTTCGAGAATCTCAACTTTCCTAACCACGTTTACAAACTTGACAAGGCTCTCTATGGTCTCAAACAAGCACCTCGTGCTTGGTATGAGCACCTTAGGGAGTTGTTAGATGATCGTGTTTTCGAAGTTGGGAAGATTGACCCCACTCTCTTCACCAAGAGAGTAAAGGGAGAGCTTTTCATATGCCAACTCTATGTGGACGATATCATCTTTGGCTCAACTAACCAAGCTTTCAATAATGAGTTCTCTAAGCTTATGACTGACAGGTTCGAGATGTCTATGATGGGTGAGCTTAAATTCTTCCTTGGCTTTGAGATCAAGCAATTGGCTCGTGGGACTTTCATTTCTCAAGCCAAGTATACCCAAGATATGATCAAGAGGTTAACTTCCAAGATGCTAAGTCAAGACATCTCCTATGCAAGTCAAGTGTCATCTCTCTCGTAATCCAAAAGGGAGTAAGGATGTGGACCAAAATCTTTATCGTTCTATGATTGGTTCTTTGCTCTATCTTTGTGCATCTAGGCCCGATATCGTTTTGAGTGTAGGTGTGTGTGCAAGGTATCAAGCGGCTCCTAAGGATTGCCACTTAGTGGCGGTCATAGGATCTTTCGTTATTTGGTCCATACCCCAAGATTTGGTTTGTGGTACCCAAAGGGGGCACAATTCTCTCTCAATGGTTATACGGATTCCGATTGGGCGGGTGATCAAGATGATAGGAAGTCAACTTCCGGGGCTTGCCAATTTCTTGGTAGGTCCCTTGTAAGTTGGTCCTCGAAGAAACAAAATTGCATTTCACTCTCCACCGCCGAAGCCGAATATGTTGCCGCCGCAAGTGCATGCACTCAATTGCTATGGATGAGGCAAACTCTCAAGGAGTATGGAGTTCATTTGGACAAAGTGCCTCTTCTATGTGACAATGAAAGTGCTATCAAGATTGCATACAATCCGGTGCAACACACAAGGACGAAGCACATTGAGATTCGCCACCACTTCATCCGTGATCACGTGGCGAGAGGAGACATTGCACTAAGTTATGTGCCCACCAAGGACAATCTTGCGGATATTTTCACGAAGCCACTTGATGATGCAAGATTCTTGTTCTTGAGGAATGAGCTAAATGTGATTGATTCAAGGAGCTTGACTTGACTATCTTGCACACACCCCTATAGATGAAACGTGTTCGAGTTTAGATGTAGGCATGGACATAGGGGGAGTGTTATCCTAACACATTGGGTTCTCCCTCCTCCCATTATGCCCAAATCAAAAATTCATTGTGATCTCTCCTTTTCTAATGTTGAATTGTGAGCTTCAATGTTGAGTAATGGCAATGCCCCCAAGATATATCTTCGCGGTTGCATACCATAAACTCTTACATGGTGGTCTAGGCCATCAACCTCTTCCGTGAAGAATTGGCTCTTATTTGCGAGATTTTTGGCATTTTGTTGAGGGATGCACTCACCATTTGATGTTCTTCGTTTTTCTCGTTGTTCTTGAGTACATTTTTCCCTCCTTGTGTTGCTTATGTTTGTCTTGCCAAAATCTCATGTTTGTTGGTTTTTGAGCACTACATGTACTGTTGGGAAGTGTTTCTGGCGAAAGACCGGAGACTCCGGTGTACCATACCGGAGACTCCGGCCAGACCGGAGACTCCGGTGTTAACACCGGAGACTCCGGTGTGCTGCGCGCGCTATAAAAGCTGGGGGCTGAGGGAAGTTAGGGTTTCATTCCCCACTTCCCCCACGCCCCCCCATAGCATTGCTGCGCCGCCGCCGCCGCCAGGAGCCTTCCCGGGGCGATTTCCTCCGCCTGAAGTCGTCCCCCTGCCTCCCCTCGCCTCTCCCATCCATGGGAGGCACAATGGCCGGCCAAGGAAGCAAGGGTACAACATCTCCCCATGTTTTTCTCTGTTTTTGCATCTAGATCAAAAAAACTAGGTGGTTCCTTTGGAGATGTTGCATTTGCTGTTGGTAGCACTTCCTTTGGCTAGGCTATCTTGTGTAGAACCTGCTTAGATTCACCAGTAGCACCCCCTGTTAAGAACCTTGCACTCTGCTGTATATCAGACCGGAGACTCCGGTGTCTCAGACCGGAGACTCCGGTGTGGCTCTTCCAGTTGCGTGTTCTGTTGCATCAGTAGTGTTTCTGCACCTATTTGGACATGTGTGCTCATTTTTTGTTTTCTCTGTTTGTGTTTTTTTTTTTGTGTACGCTTTCAGGAACAAAGCAGAAGTCCGTTGTTAAGCGTGGTTCTCGTCCTCACTCCCGCAACTACATGGTTACTGATGAAGCCACCGGTCTTTATGGTCAGAGGGGTGCCTTTGAGAGTGAAAGGCGTCAGAAAAACAAGCACGAGCACAGAGTGAATGCTGAAGCAGCAAAGAAGGCAAGATTTGATGCTATATCCTCAGTGGTATCCTTGAGCAAGAAGGAGTACAGGCTTATGAGGGGTCGTCCTTTCTTCGATATGACTCGCACTGCTCTTTCAGCTCACTATTGGAGGAGGGAGTCCGAGTTGATCATGGAGGAGATCTATACTCGTTTCAGGCAGCATGTGTGTCCACAGAAAGTCCTTGACTTAGATACACTTGGCAGCTCTCAGTACTTTGAGGAGGCAGTCTGGATCACTAGGAAGCTGGGTCTCGCGCATCTTGTAGGCATTCAGCAGAACTACAACCCTCCTATCATTCAGCAGTTCTTCGACACTGTCACTCTTGCTGAGGATGATCAGGTCACTATGAAGTGGATGTCTGGGACTGTGGAGTGCGAGTCGTCCATGGAACGATTTGCTGAGCTTCTTGGTTACCCTTGGGGAGAAGGGAATGGTGAGCGCATGCACGTTCATGGAGTGGCTTATGATAAGAAGCGCATGGCTCCTATGTATGAAAAGCTCTCTAGGTGCGGCACTGCGAAGAATTTGAAGAGGGTATACAACATCTGTCTTCGCCTCTTTCGCTGCAACATTGCTCCAAAGGCTGGGAATGTAGATGCTATTCGTGGTGGTCTAGTGAACCTCCTCTATCAGGTCTTCCAGTGTCACCTTGCTGGCCCTGATGGAGAGGGTTTTGAGATTGATGTGATGCACTTCATTAAGGAGGAAAAATACTGTGCCATGATCGAGATCAAGAAGGTGCCTGTCTATGCCCCCTATGTGATGAAGCTCATTCTTGACCAGCTGCCTGGCTTAGCTACCGAGACTGTGCACCCGGTTGGCTCTCTCCAGATCTTGACCTCCCGCTCTCGTGATGATGACACTCCTGTTGGGGATGCTGAGGCACCTTCTCGCTCTAGGAGGAAGAATGGAGATCCTCCCTCTCGCCGCTCTAGCAGGGAGGAGACTCAGGATGAGATGAAGAAGCTCACGTGGTTCCAGCGCAACATTCTTTGCATGACTGTGGCTGTGCACAAAGAGAACCATGCGGCTTATAAGGAGAGACGCGAGCTGAAGAAGATGGTCACCAAGCTGCATGACCATGCGGGTCTTGGTGCTACACCTCCTATGGGTACTCCTCCCACTACTCCACCCACCCCTCCCACCGCTTCTGTGACTATGTCCTATGAGGGGTGGAACATTGATCAGTTTCCATGGGGTGACTTTGAGGATGTCACCTCGGCTCCTTCTACCTCGACTCACCATGCTAGGACTCCGGAGATTGAGGAAGACTTTGTTGATGATCAGCCTGAGGGTGATGATGAGGATGAGGACCTTGGCGACTTCGCCTCCGGTGACGAGGATGATGATGATGATGAGGGAAATAATGATGATGATAGTGGAGATAATGATGATGATGATGCCACGGACCAGATGGAGGATGAGGACGAGGACTACGAGGATGAGGACTGAGCCTTTGGACCACGTTGTTCTCTTCGCCCCTTTTTGGTGTCTCGATGCCAAAGGGGGAGAAGTAGCTTTGTGTCTTCTCCACTTTGCTTTATTTGCTTCGGAACACAAGTCGTTGAACTTGATTTGCCTCTTATGACTTGTGTTCCCACTATCTTAGTTGATTTCGTTTTGCGTGTTTAGTGAACAATGGTTGTTATTTGTGAGAGACCTTGTGGTGAAGCTACCTTTTATTTATCATTATTCAGTATGCCTTATCCTTGTCTCTACTTACATGTAATTGCTCACTAATGCTTGCTCTAGTAGGGCTTGGTTTGTGAAATATAGGGGAGCTCACTTTGTGAGTGCTCTATCTTTTACAAACTTAGCCTAGCTATGTTTTACTTCCTAAAATATGTGTGTTGTCATCAAACACCAAAAAGGGGGAGATTGAAAGTGCAAACGCGCTTAAATCATCTTGTTTTGGTGTTTGTTAACAACACATGTACTCTAATAGGTGTTGATGTATTTCAGGGGTTTACTTCAATTTATTATCGATGGTGGTAATGTGGTACAAAAAGGAGCTAGATGTCCAAGTCTGTTTACTGGAGTTTTTCTCCAGGCCGGAGTCTCCGGTCCATCAGACCGGAGTCTCCGGTGTGGAGATTTCTCCCTGGTTTTACTGCTATGGATTTGTGGTGTCGCGTACTATACCCACACCGGAGAGTGTCCGGAGTCTCCGGTGTGGGATTTGCTCCAAGAATTTCGCTAAGGACTTTGGTGGTGTCGCGCACTGTACCCACACCGGAGACTTGCCGGATACTTACCGGAGTCTCCGGTGTGAGTACCTTTTTCCTTCAATCGCAAGACCACAGACTCCCTCTGTTCCTATTCGAAGCGCCAAGACCGGAGTCTCCGGTCCACCAGACCGGAGTCTCCGGAGTGGATGTGTGAGTACCATTTTCCTTCAGTCGCAAGACCACAGACTCCCTCTGTGCCTATTCGAAGCGCCAAGACCGGAGTCTCCGGTCCACCAGACCGGAGTCTCCGGAGTGGATTTTCTCTGAAGAAAAGGGACACCGGAAACTGTTCGGAGTCTCCGGCCCAGACCGGAGTCTCCGGCCTTTACACCGGAGTCTCCGGTGTGATTTCGCCAGAATCTGCTCCAACGGCTCTTTGCATTTATGAGGGGTATAAATACCCCCTCCCCTCCACCTACCTCAGTTAGCTCGACCATAATCAAAGACACCATTGTTGGAGCTCAACCACCTTGCTAGATCTCCCAATCCAACCACCCAAAAGCCTAGATCTTTGGAGGATTGAAGGAGAAGGCCCCGATCTACGTCTTCACCAACCGGATTTCATTTCCCCTCTCTTTTGCTTGAGGGATCTTTGCTTAGGGTTTCCTCTTGTGGAGAACCTAGGCTTCTTGCTACTCTTGGTGATTTGTGAGTGTTGGGAGCCCCCAATTAAGTTGTGGGTGTGTGCCCCAAACTTGTTTGTAAAGGATTCGATCCCCGCCTCAAAGGGGTTCAATAGTGGAAGGTGAATTAGGCCTTTGTGGCGGAGTTCATCGGAGAATAGGGTGAGGCCTTCGTGGCGTTGAGTAGGCCTTCGTGGCGAGCTCACACCCCTCCAACGAGACGTACTCCCTTAACAAGGAGGAACTCGGGAATACATCGTGTCTCCGTGTGCTTCCATCGGTTATCTCGTTCCTCCCTCTTTACTTACTAGTACTTGTTACATTTATTGTTGTACTAGTTGTATTAAGTGTTGTAGTAGTTGCCTTAATTGCTTGCCTTGTCATATAGGTAAATTCACCCCTAGTTGCATTATCTAGAGAATTTACCTTCCTGTCAAGCCTAAATCTTAAGAAAAATTAAAATTGGTCGTAGCACCTATTCACCCCCCCCCCTCTAGGTGCCCATACTTTACTTTCACCCAGGATTTCGTCTGCTTCAAGATCGCGAATGGCTGGAATTCCGGGATGCCACCAGCGTCATTGTCCTCGACGTAGAACCATCTCCGGCGCCACCCTTGCGCCGACTCGACGAAATTCATCTCCAGGTATGGGATTTCCTTGGACGACTGGATCCCAAGTCCCTGGTCGCCAACGGCTCCCCGATCTTCTTGGCCGCCAGAGATTTCTCCCGGAAGATTCTCACTTGGAAGAGAGCCTTCCACAGCCCCCAATGTGGGCGAATGGAAAGGAAGCATTCACACAGCACGATAAAGTACGAGATGTGCTGCACCGCGTTGGGGGGAAGATCGTGCAGCTGTATGCCACAGACATACATCATCCCAAGAAGAAAGGGGTGAAGAGGGAATGACAAACCTCGGGCAACGTGCTATGATAAGGCGACGCGCTCGTTGGCCCGCGGACTGGGCACCTCCTCACCCTTTGATGGCATGCGCACACGCCTGGAGCTTTCGGAGGGGAGCTTCTCCTCCCTCTACATCTCAGCGACGCTTTTTTTCTTTGCGTTGGAGGAGCGCCACTCGCCCGTCTTCCTTGCCGTGGCCGTGGAGGAACTAGCCGCCTCCTTGCAGGAGGCCGCATTCAAGGAACGCTTCTTGCCTCCCGCCATTGGAGCTCGTCTTTTTTCGCAGAGGAAGGGAGGCGCGCTAGAGGAGGAAGAATATGAATGAGGGCCGGGAAAGTGACCTTTTCCCTAAGACCCACTATTATACTGCCACTGGATCGCGATGAGCCGTTGATCTACATACGTGGCATGCATCCCCGCTACCACGTGCGAAGCTGAAGCGAAGAGGCGGGGGCGGTTCCTCCGCATGATCTTTTACGCAAGATCGCGCGTAATTGCTACGCGTCCAGCGGAAAAACCGGTACACGACGGCTCGTCTCTGGTCAAAGGCTGACAAAATGGGCCCAACGCGCCCTGCCCCACTGCGTCACGTCCCATCGGGAGCAGGAGAGTGTGCGATGATATCATTGTGCACATCATGACATGAAATTTCTTTCGTATGAACATCATGACACGAAATTTCTTTCGTATGAACCTCATGACACAAAATTTCTCGCTCGAAGATCACAGAACGATAGGAGAGCCACTATTCGAGAACAAAAGACAGCACTTGCTGCGCATCCAAGAGAAAATCGCGAGTGTGCATCTCCCGTAACTCCGCATCACGATGTACTAACACATCATTTTATCCCGGATCGTTCGGCTGACTAGGCACATCCGGATTCCGTATTTTTTCGAATACGAAGGTAAGACCCAATGATCTCTCCTGTGTGTCTGGAATCGCACTCGAGCTGCGTCCTCTAGAAAAATTTTCGTGTCAACAACACGAAGAAAAATCCTAGCAGACGCGCCGGGTACCCCTTTAAGGTTAAGTTCGACTCGATAAGTCCTCCACGGCCCAGTCGCAATGATCACCACATCGAGTTGAAGTCGAAGGTCTCGGATTCGTGTAAGCCAGAACTGTTTTTGCCCGAGAAGCAATTAATTGATCCTGACCTTTCGGGAGAGCCAAGTGACTAAGGTATACCCTTCTACGAAAAAATCCAACACATGGCGCATTTACCACTCGATACTCGAGTACATCTCACACAGGGTACACACCCTTGAGATCAAATATTCGACTAACTCAGTCGTGAGATCCAGAAACAAGCTTTGAGTGCTTACTCGACAATTCTCAGTCGAACAAACACTCGGGGGCTACTGATGTGGGGATGAACTCAGGACCTGTCGAGTGGGCCTGCCTGGTCTAAGGCCCAGCACTGAAGCCCAACGCAAGGGACTACCCGTGGCTCTAGAAGGCCCAGCAACGGCCCACCCTTAAGACTTGCGGGACAAGATGGAAAACTTCCACCGCCTAGAGCTAGGGTTTGTAACCTTCCCGGGTACGGCTTGAGACCCAGCAACCTATTTAAAGGCTGGGAGAGCCTCCCAGGGAGGGATCCAATCTAATTTTCCACCACTATAGCCATAGCTCGAGATCCAATATCTCGGCTTGGGCACCCACCATTGTAACCAATCTACATAATACAGAGGTAGTCAAGCAGGAATAAGGGTATTACCTCTACAAGGGCCCCGAACGTGGGTAAATCGTGCCTCCCTGTTAGCTGACGTATCCGCCGGCGCTTATTTTGTTCTCCTACTCGAAATCATAACGGATAATCCGAGAAATTTGTCTACATGACTCATCGACACACACACCCTCTCACACCTTTCTCACTCCAAAATGAGTTAGTGGCTAAGGAAGGGAGTGTGGCTTGTTGTTTTATATACAGACAGAGACCTTTAGCCCCGGTTTCAGACACGAACCGGGTCTAAAGGTTGCTGCATTTTCCCAGGACACATTTAGCCCCGGTTCTAGACACAAACCGGGTCTAAAGGCCCCCACTAGTTCCCGTTCCAGATACAAACCGGGTCTAAAGGCCCCCATTTAGCTTATGTACACGATCCTGGCCGCTGGAACACAACCTTTAGCCCCAGTTCGTAGCAAAACCGGGGCTAAAGGTGTTTTTGTCCTGAATAAAAGGTGTGTTCTCTACTAGTGGCCGCAAGGTGAGACATGCGGCCGGCATGGAGGCGATGTGGTCGTCATGCTCGTTTCACCTCTAATACCAGCGTGATGGCTTGATTTGGGTTAGAATGTACCATATATGTGCTGCCTAGTTTGTTGTGGTGATGCCCTTGTCATATCCCAAGGGCGAGTAGGATGCGAGGGTAGCAACTCTGGTAAGTGGATTGCTCGGCCGACTCTACAATGAGCGGTGTACCGGTGGCTTCTCCCTTTGGTCATGTGGGTAGCGAGGAGAGGGCGGCGGGGGATGCTGGCGTCAGCGGTACTTTGGCAGTGGAAATCCCTAGATCGTCTCTTGAAGGTCTAACTTGATGTCGGTGGGCGGTCCATGGTGACATGGCGTGGGGCGAAGGTGTTGTCGAGGCTAAATCTCATCACTCCGGCGTTGGCGGCGGCGATGCCTGCGGGTGTCGTAACCCTCTGGGGGGCTGTTGTGTAGGGATCCGGGTGAAAACCCTTGACCATTGCGATCACGATAAGTTAGCTTCTTGGGGGCGTCGTCGTGGACTATCGGTCTCGTTTCATTGTCATCGGTCGGCAAGCTCCATGAAACTTTTGGCGCAGACATGGAGGTGGCTCCTTATCTTATACATGTGATTTTGTCTTCACCTCTCTCCGTCCTCGTTGTTCGTTGACAGGATCGGTGTTCCACGGCCCGTAGCGAGAGGGCAGGTTGCCATCCTCGACGACAACTTGGTGGATGTGGCAGTGGCGGAGCTGCCATACAACGGTTGGGTTCAAGTGAACGCAATAAAATATTTATAACTCACTGTTAAATTAGTGTTTAATACTGCTTAAACAATATCACATAACAGGGTGAACCCAATGACTTTAGTGTCTAGCTTCGCCACTGGGATGTGGTGTGATGTTTCTCAAGGTGGCATGGAATCATCTCTGGTGAGTAGTATAGGGTGCCTTGTGGGGGTGTGGCTACTCCATTTTTGTTGCAATGTATCTTTGATCTGCTTTGTAATATGGTTCTCTCGTCATATTATAATGGTTCGGCCATTTGAATTTATTTATCAAGCGGGGTGAAAGCCTGTGTTTGGAGGAAAATCGCGCTAAAACATACCATGTGGTTTGCACCCAACATGTATCCTCCGAGGGAGTGAACGGGGAGATGGAGAAGACGGGAAGATACATGAGCGACAACCCCGCCTCGTGTGTATCGCTTTTAGGGCTGTCCGCGGACTCTTCTATGGAGGCCAAATTGGGCTATCATGGTTTGAGATATTCTAAGTAAATTTTTTTTGCAAACTTCAAATTTAGTCCCACGTCAACAATCTCCATGAACAATATTAAATGGGGAAAAAATCAGGTAATCGATCCATACAAACATCCATGCAATACATCATCTATACTCCCTCCGTCTCATATTAATTGTCTCAAAGTTGGATAAAAGTGGATGTATCTAGACATATTTTAGTGTTAGATACATCAACTTTTCTCCAACTTTGAGACAATTAATTTGAGCGGAGGGAGTACATAATCGATCTATACACCATATCACACAATCTATCAATGGAACACCATTTGACGCGCCCTGGGCGTGAGATCAACTAGCTAGACAGCACGATACTTCTTGTCTTCCGTGGCGCACTCTGTGGAGGTCGTCGACGGCCTCTTCATCCCGCGAGCCAGTTGTGGCCGCCCGCACAGCCCCTTCACGGTTTTGCACGAGTTCTGTGGCGGCGCCTGGTCGGGCTTGGGCGCCGGCTGCTCCCGTTGCTTGGGGGCCAAGGAGCGCGCCTGAGGATGGTCTTCTGAACATTCCTTCCCAGGGGCGATCGGCGTGGATTGGGGTTTGTTTCCGCCTTGAGCGGCGCGTCTGGCGTTGGTGGTCGACGGCATCGGCGCGCACAGCGCTAGCACCGCACCACCACCGATGAACGGCGAGCTCGCCGGCTTGTTGGCAGACGGCGGCTGCCTTGGCCGCGCCTCCGGGCGATGCTCCTCACGTTGCTCTTGCTCCTTATATTCGGCGGCGGCGTCCCGCAGAAGCGCGTCCATAAACAGCTGCCCCGCCACACCCCTGTTCACGTCTATCATGCCCTCCCATCGCTTCACCGGATGGACGTTCGGCATGGCCTCCTTCTTCTTGTTGTCCATGGTCGTAGTGTGCTCGGGTTCTCCTCGATCTTCTTGTAGTGGGGCTTATAGAAGGAAAGCCTTGAGAGGAGCGAATACGAACTGAGATCGATCGACCGACTCCGTGTAGAATAACAAGTTGACCATGGTTTATTAGCATCAACACGTACAGGAGATGCAGCGTGCCACTACAAACGGACACACGGCTACCTCAAAACCACCTTCGCAGTCGCAGCTGCCATGGCTATGAACGACACCAAGCTGGCTGCTGGCCGACGCCGAGAACGCGGTGGCCAAGAAGAGTGACACTCCCGCAACGAAGAGGATGTGGACTTGGCTGGGGTGCGAGGTTGAGCCGCTAGGAGGTGTCCGCGATATACTGCGCCGGCGGTGCCGGTAGCAAGCTAAGGGCGCGGTGGCGGCGGCGCGTCTTGCCTGTGACCTAGCGTGGCGCATGAGAGGAGCTCCTATACACCGCGTTTAGCGTCCGATACAGAGCCTGCGCGTAGTATCTTCAAAGCTTTATGGGCTTGGCCCACTTAGGATGTTCTACTGTTTCATTTGTTTTTTTAGCTTGTCTGGTGCCATTCTTGGTGCAACGCTCGTGATAATGAAAAGGTACTCACATCCATACTGATTAAACGTCTTATTGGATCCGGACGTGTACCCTCGAAGTTAGGGTTTAGTGCTCCGCAGACGATTATTTCGCCGGCGTGAGATTGACGTTTGCCGCTCCGATCTCCCGTCCCTCTTCGTGGTTGAACTCGGGCTGAACAAGGGGACGGCTCGCCCGTCTACCCGGCCTTGGTTTTCCTCGGATTAGGGGGGTGATCAGGAGGGGAAACCCTAGAATCGAGATTGGTTTGTTCTCCAATGGAAGGGAAGGCGGGGACACAATCAGCGGACCCGAGTGGTGCAGGAGAAGAGATCGATGAGATTTTCCAAAATCTTCAACTTAGGGAGGATGAGTTGGATGAATTTGTTGTTGGTACAGAAGAAATCAAGCAATATCGGAAGGATGCAAGGTGGCTGGCGATCGGTAAGGTCCTCACGAAGCGTTCGTTCAGTGCAACGCCGCTCTTTGAGAAGATGAAGAGCATATGGAATTTATCTAGAGAGCCGGGGTGTCGAGAAGCAGGAGAGAATCTCTTTATATTTCAGATGCATTGTCTCGGAGATTGGAAAAAAGTGGTACACCAAGGACCATGGACCTTCCGTGGATGGGGACTGATGTTGGAGGACTATGACGGACTTACTTCTCCAGAGAAAGTTGTTTTTGGAGGGATGACGGTGTGGGCTCAAATTCATGGGATACCAGAGCTGTTTAGGAAGACAGAGATCCTGGATGGCTTGGCTGCACGTGTGGGTAGGGTGAAAGAAGTTCAAATGAATCCGAAATCTTTCTTTGAAGGTAATTATGTGAGATTAAGGGTGAGAGTCGATGTATCTAAACCATTGACACGTGTTGTTTCTCTGGTGTTACCGGAAGGACGCAAATTGCTCCCTGTGAAGTATGAGAAAATCCCTTTCTTCTGTAAACAATGTGGATTAATGGGTCATGACCATGAAGAGTGTGGGGATGGTTCTTGGGATGAGAGTAAACTGCAATACGGGCCGTGGATGTTGGCAAGACGCCGGATGTCACAACCAGTGGAAGAACCTCACAGATTCGTTTCAGCTGGCCGTGGTAGAGGAGGCAGACGAGGGAGAGGGTTTAGTGCATCCATGTCTCGGAAAAGATCATCTGATGACGCTAATCTAGATGATGATCTAGACGATACGGCAGCTAGCCCACTGAAAGATCCAGGGGTGGACCAGAATGAGGAGGTGAATACGGCTACACGGAGGAAGCTCAATATGGGAGGTAATACACCGGATGGTGTGACGCCAGGAGAAAGAGAGACGCAGGGAGGTGGAGGTTCGACTACTCAGGAGCAGAGGATACCACCTGCTCCACCAGAATATGTTACACCGAGGGAGAGGAAGCAGAGGAAGATGACTGATAATGCGAAGTTTTTCGGAACCGTGGCGGCCTCCGAGAGGGAGGACCGCCAGACCCAATGAGTACACTTAGCTGGAACAGCCGTGGTTTGGGCGATCCCGCGACCGTTCATGAGCTCTGCGATATTGCTCGCGAACATTCGCCTTCTATACTGTGTGTGGTTGAGACACAGATAGATAAATATAGAGCAGAAGGATTAACTAGAACTTTGGGCTATGAACATTCTTTTGGTGTTGCTAGCTCGGGTAGAAGTGGTGGTCTATGTGTGTACTGGAAGCATCCGGTGGAATTAAGTTTGAGGAATTACTCAAGATACCATATTGATTTGGTAGTTAACAAAGAGGGAAAGGAGCCGTAGAGACTCACGGTGTGGTATGGAGAAGCTAATAGGAGTTTGCGTTATAAAACATGGGAGATGATGAGATACCTCAAAGCTGACTGTGATCTTCCCTGGTTATGCATTGGAGATTTCAATGAGGTACTTAGAAGAGAAGAACAGATGGGGCCTAATGAGAGAGATATGGCACAGATCAATTTATTTCGGGAGACAGTGGACTCATGCCAGCTATGTGATATTGGTTACAGAGGGCTGGATTGGACTTTTGAGAGGAAATTACCTAATAATGAGTATGTTAGGGTGCGCCTCGATCGCGCTTTGGCCTCGGCGGATTGGACTTCTCGGTTTCCGTTTGCAACGGTGACACATCTCTATGCGGTTAAATCTGATCACTCACCAATACTGCTACTAAACGAGATGGAGGCCAACAACCAGCGCATTGCTATACCGAAACCATTTAGGTATGAGCTGATGTGGGAAAGACATGACGGCTTCAAAGATATTTTGAAGGATGCCTGGGGTACCTCGCCGGTAGAGAATGTGGGGGAGCTGCATGCGAAATTACATACGGCTGCGGATGTTTTTGTAAACTGGGGCAAGGCCACCTTCGGTGATGTCAGAACCGAGCTGCGTGTGCTACGCAAGAAGTTGAAGGTCTTGCGATCAAATCCCCTCAGACTAGGACCTTCATATGAGGAGAAAAAGGTGGAAGAGCGCATTGCGGAACTGTGCTACCGTGAAGAAATAATGTGGCGCCAGAGATCGCGAGTCCAATGGCTTGCGGAGGGATACAAAAATACACGGTTCTTCCATCTTAAAGCTAGTAACAGGAGGAAGAAGAATAGGATTGAAAGGCTGGTGAGGGCTGATGACACCATATGTGATGATGCTAATGAGCTCGAGAGCATGGCAACAAATTTCTATCAGAATTTATATGCATCAGAGGGGACTTTTGGTATTGAGGAAGTGTTGTCACACGTTCCTTGTAGAGTGACTCCTGCCATGAATGTTTCTCTCCAAGCATCTTTTAGTGTGGAGGAAGTAATAACATCACTATTCCAAATGTTTCCTACAAAGGCGCCGGGGCCAGATGGGTTCCCAGCACATTTCTTTCAGAAGCATTGGAATATTTGTGGTGAGGAGATTACCAAGATCGTTATTCGGATTTTGGATGGAAGTGATTCTGCGGAAGAAATTAATAAGACGTTCATCGTACTAATTCCTAAGGTACAAAACCCCAATTTTCTTTCGCAATTCAGGCCTATTAGCTTGTGCAATGTGGTGTACAAAATTGCATCTAAGGTACTGGCTAACCGTTTGAAGAGTTGTCTCCCTGATATTATTTCCGAGGAACAATCGGCATTTGTTCCAGGGCGTCTAATCACCGACAATGTGATCACTGCTTATGAATGTTTGCATTTTATGAAATCAAAAAAGAGCAAGAAGAAATCTTTTTGTGCTCTCAAGTTGGATATGCGGAAGGCATATGATCTGATTGAGTGGAACTACCTTGACGCTATTATGAGAAAATTGGGCTTTGCTAATAGCTTTGTTGACTCAATCATGAGAGGAGTACGGTCAGTAACCTTCTCGGTTTTATTCAATGGAGCTCAAACGATGGAATTTAAGCCCACCCGAGGTATCCGTCAAGGGGATCCGATCTCTCCATATTTATTTTTGCTCGCTGCTGAGGGTTTATCGTGTTTATTAAAACATGCAATGAATAATGAGGAGATGGAGGGTATCCAAGTGGCTGCTTCTGCCCCAAAGGTTAATCATCTTATATTCGCGGATGACTGTATCCTTTTTAGCCGAGCCACTGTTAATGATGCTGAGAAGATGACTGAGATTCTGGAAGTGTACTGTCAGGCGTCCGGACAGAGAATCAATAATGACAAATCATCTATATTTTTTGGGAAAGGAGTGCCAGAAGTAACAAGAGAAGCTATTAAAGGACAGCTTGGTGTCCAAACAGAATCATTGAATGAGAAGTATTTGGGTTTGCCCACGTCGGTTGGGAGATCTAAGAATGGTGCTTTTGCATATTTAAAAGACCGAGTGTGGAAAAGAATCCAGGGGTGGATGGAGAAAACCCTTTCGGGGGGTGGAAAAGAAATCTTGATCAAATCAGTTATTCAAGCCCTGCCAACATATTCAATGGCTTTATTTAAACTTCCCAAAGGACTGTGTGAGCACATAACCTCATCGATCCGCAAGTTTTGGTTGGGAAGTAAATTGGGAGAAAGGAAGGTGGCATGGGTTTCCTGGGAATCGATGACTATGCCAAAGTATAGAGGAGGTATCGGCTTCAGGGACATCGAAATTTTCAACTTGTCTTTACTGGCAAGACAGGTGTGGAGAATTCTAATTGATCCAGATACATTAAGTGCAAGAATACTGAAGGCTCTGTATTTTCCTTCTACTGATGTGTTGAGTGCATCGCTGGGGTCGAGGCCATCCCAAATTTGGCGTTCACTGTGTGAAGATCGAGACATGTTAAAGCTAGGCTTGATTAAAAGAATTGGTGATGGGGAGAGTACTCGGGTTTGGACTGAAAATTGGATCCCCCGAGACTATCAGCTACGGCCTTTTGTCTGTACTTCGGAGACAGCTCCATCAATGGTGGCTGATCTGATTTGCCAGGCGACAAGGACATGGAACATACAGAAGCTAGAGACTTACTTCCTCCCAATGGACGTGGAGGCGATCCGTGAAATACCTCTCAGCTTCCTTCGGCAAAATGATTTTTGGGCTTGGCATTTTGATCGGAGAGGGATCTTTACGGTAAAGTCATGTTATCATATGATCATGGAGACAAAACGGAGACGGGAGGATTTCTTTGAGGGCCGCACGAGCAATTCTACCTCTGAAAGTGAGGAGAGGGGATGGAAATACCTGTGGAAGGTTAAGGTACCATCAAAACTACGGATTTTTGCGTGGCGTCTTGCTAGATCTTCTCTGCCAACGGGGACTTTAAAATCGACAAGGGGTATGGCACCTAATGCAACATGCTTTGTGTGCAATGTTGTTGTTGACTCGTGGAGACATGCCTTGCTAGATTGTCAAATGGCACGGAGTTTTGGGCTCTCAAAGAGGATGATCTTAATTTACCTGTGCTTGGCGACGAGACTGATGATCCAAGACTTTGGCTCTTTACTCTCAGCTCAACGTTATCTAGTGGAAAATTCATTGAAGTTTTGGTAACGTTATGGTCTATATGGTGGGCGCGACGTAAACTCATTCATGAAGGAATCCATCAGCCACCATTATCGACTCATATTTTTATATCCAAGTACATTGCAGATGTGAATCAGGTGAATATCACACAGGCACCCTCGAATACAGTGATGATGACGAGGCCATGCTCTCGATGGCTTCCTCCAGGAGTGGGTGAAGTAAAAATTTATGTTGATGGGGCTGTTGCGAAACAAGATCACAGAGGGGCAATCGCAGCAGTTTGCAGAAGTGAGCAGGGCCTGTTCTTGGGGGCGTCTGCTGTTGTCTTCGAGGGGATCACGAACCCGGAGAGTTTGGAGGCTCTCGCGTGTGCTGAAGCCCTTGCACTGGCTGATGATCTGCAAGCTCGACGATTGAAGATTGCATCGGACTGTCTCAATATTGTGAAGGAGATCAATGGTGATGAGGAGAGGGGACAGCACTGTATGATTATGAGGGAGATCAAGGTGGGCATGGAGAGATTCACTTCAGCTGTGTTCAGCCATGAACGTCGGGAAGCGAACTTGGAAGCTCATAGGCTTGCCCGTTCTGCAACTAGCTTATCTACAGGTCGACATGTCTGGTTTTTTAGATCCAACTATTGACATGGGCATTCCTGTAAACATTCTGTCTATTGAGTAATAAAGTCGAGCGTTCTTTTCAAAAAAAAAAGATTAAACGTCTTATTGTTGACATATAATTCCCGGAATTTATGTACAAAATATGTTAATGAATTTGAAAATAGATGTGGATATTTTTTTCAGTTCAGAATATCGTCATGAATTTGAAAAATAATGTTCATAAATTTGAAAAAACCTTCACGTAGTTTGAAAATATATGTGAACATTCTTCAATTCGAAAGATGATCATGAATTGTGAGATGTTCGTGAATAAGAAACAATATTCATGAATTTTGAAAACTGTTCACGCATTTGTAAATGTCAAAATAAAATGAAAATTATGATGAATTGTACTAATAAAAATTGAAAAAAAAACTACCAGAAACAAATAAAATCAATCAACCGGGAAAAAACTAGAGAAGGAAATGAAAAACGAATAAAAAATAAACCAAGAATAAAGCCAACGACAGAGAAGCATGAAAACTATCCCTGTGTGCAGTGTTCTTGGCAGGGACGGCCTGGCAGGGGGCAGGGTGTGCGACCGCCCTGGGCCCCCAAAATCTAGGGGCCCCCATCTGATATACTATGTGTATTAATGTATATACGTATCAACTCAGCTTAGGAGAAAAAAATTAAAAGGCTTTGGCCCAGTATGTGCCTTGCAGTCAGAGTTTTAAATAGTCATATAGCGCTATAGCATTGATTTAGCGCAGCTTAGTTGCTCTATAGCGTCGATTTAGCTAATCTTGAGGCAAACCCTATATCCCATAGCCCGCTATTTAAAACTATGTTGCAATACGTCTGGATGTGGCTAGGATTCGCTAGTTACTACTCCGCTCGGCCGCCCGGCTGCTCGGACAAATTAGCGATGGATCAATCAGCAGTTCCCATCGCACGTTAGCATGTCGCCCTCGCGGATCGTTGAAACCCTCCAGGCCGCCGCCCAACTGCCTAAGCCCCAAATACTAAGGTCTCTCGCCATCGCCGTGGCCTGTCTCTCGCCGCTCTCCCGTGAAGACGTGCCGGTCTGCAGAACTCCGACCAAAGTTTCAATCTTTCAGACCTGCTCACAGCCCACTTCCTCTGCTCATATTTTGTTTCTCTAATCTGGCTAGGCATAAGGCATTGCACGTATAATTCGTTCCAGATCGCAGGACACGCTCCGGAATTCTGAGTTGAGGCCCTCGACCACGCGAACACACTGTGTCGTGCCGCCGATTTAAGCACACATTGCCGGTTTAAAAAATTGAGGTATATACTATATAGGCATAGTTTCCTAATAAATATTTTTCGTAATATCATTTATATTCTCATCTGATCTCCTGTTTTAGCATTACCATGTCGTCCAGACATGACTCTGGTAGCTGTAAAAGGAAAAGAGCACAACGCATAGCGGACTTGACAAAATCACAGCAAGGAGATATTCACAAGTTTTTTAAGAGTAATTATGGGGTTTCTGTAAATACAAATGATGAGTTAGCGATAGTTGCCGTGAAGGAAGAGCAACAAACAAATGAGTATTTTGGATTATATCAGCAGGAAGAAAACATCGACACCAACAACGGCGATAGCAATGTAAGTGGTTCCGAGAATGTTGCTAATTCATCGGATGTACATACACAATCGGCTAGTGTTGATGAACAACCAGTTGATACCTCTAATATTTATGATCGAAAAAATTGGGATAATCTCGATATTAAAGCAAGAGACATCTTAGTCGAGAAAGGACCTATGAGAGAGGAAAAATTGGAGCACCCTCTAGATGAAGGATCAAGACATTGTTCATATGATTATTATTATAGGTCACTAAACAATGGAGTGAAACATGATAGAAAATGGCTAGTTTATTCAAAGGATGTTGATAGAATATTTTGCTTCTGTTGTAAGATCTTCAAGTCTAGCACTAACAGGAGCTAGAGTTCCTTAGCACATGATGGATTTCGAAATTGGGGACATATTACTCAGAAGCTTAGAGAGCATGAAAATAGTGCCCAACATATCAACAACATGAAGAAGTGGAATGAATTGAGAGTTAGACTAAAAAAAGAGGAAACTATTGACATAGAATTGCAGCATCAAATCACAAAGGAGAAAGAAAGAGTGAGGCAAGTTTTGTTAAGGATAATAGCCATTGTGAAATATCTTGGCAAATAGAACTTGGCTTTCCGGGGAAATAGTGAGCAGCTTTACAAGGATGATAATGGTAATTTCCTAGCTTGTGTTGAGATGGTTGCAGAGTTTGACATGGTAATGCAGGACCACATTAGACGCATTCAAAACAAAGAAGTTCATTATCATTATCTCAGTCATAAAATTCAGAATGAGTTGATATCTCTTTTGGCTTCTGACATCACACGTGCAATTCTAAAGGTTGTTAAAGAGGCCAAATATTTCTCTATTATTCTGGATTGTACCCCGGATGTCAGTAATCAAAAGCAAATGACTTTATTAGTCTGATGTGTTAATTTGTGTGATGGCAAGATAAAAATTGAGGAGTATTTCTTGGGGTTTTTGAAGGTGGATGACACTTCTGGCTTGTGGCTTTTCAAAGTATTGCTAGAATCTATGAAATTCTTTGGCCTAAATATTTCAGATATAAGGGGCCAATGCTATGACAATGGTTCTAACATGAAAGGAAAATACAAAGGAGTACAATCTAGGTTACTCAATATGAATCGGAGAGCCTTGTATATGCCATGTGCTTGTCATAGTCTCAATCTCACTCTTTGTGATATGGAAAAATCATGTGAGAAAGCTGTTACATTTTTTGGAATTGTTCAGCGCATAAATGTATTATTTGTTGGTTCTACAAAAAGGTGGAATGTATTGCTTAAACATGTTCCTAGTTTGACTGTGAAATCATTTTCCAATACCCGTCGGGAGAGTCGGATAAAAAGTGTTACAACAATTAGATATCAAGCTTCCGAGTTAAGAGCAACTTTGTCTGAGTTATGTCATGCTTCAGACGTTCATCCTAAGGATAAAAGTGATGCAAAAAAAATTATTTTAGGCGCTTGGAAGATTTGAATTTCTAATTGGTATGATTATCTAGCATGATATTTTATTTGCAGTGAATAAAGTTAGTAAGCTGTTGCAATCCCTAGGCATGTGTGTTGACTCTACATTGAAGCAAATACAAGGTATAACACAATACTTTGAGAAGTATAGAGATGAGGGATTTTCTTCTAGTTTGATCATTGCCAAAGGTATTGCAGCTGAAATGGGTATAGAGCCATTGTTTGCGGTAAAACGTCGTGTTACGAGGAAGGTTCGGTTTGATGAAATTAATTGCCAAGAAGAAATTTTAGAAGCTGAGAAGGCATTTCAAGTCAAATATTTTTATGTTTCGGTTGATATGGCAATCACTTCTCTGAATGACATATTTAAAGAACTCATGGTGTTTAATGATATATTCGGTTTCTTATTGAGCTCAGTCACCTTGAAGTCTTTAAATGATATTGAACTTGAAGAAGGTTGCACAAAATTCGCAGAAACTTTCTCTCATGACGGCAAATCTGATGTTTGAGTTATATGAATTGATTTCTGAATTAAAGATTATGAGATTCACATTACCGAATGGTGTAATGTCTGCTATAGAGGTTTTCAATCACGCGAGAGAAGTTGATTACTATCCTAATATCTCCATTGCTTATCGCATCTTATTTACCGTGCCTGTGACTATTGCATCGGCTGAAAGAAGCTTTTCGAAGTTGAAATTATTGAAGAACTATTTGAGGTCAACAATGAGTCAAGAGAGGTTAAATGGTTTGGCGACGTTATGTATCGAAAAGAAATTTTTAAGGTAATATGTATAAACTATATGATATGGGTACTGATTTAGATGCTATTTATTATTAACAACAAATGTTTACATATATATTCATTATCATTTCTATATTAGTGGCCCCAATTTTTAGTTTCGCCCCGGGCCCCCAAAATCTCAGGACCGGCCCTGGTTCTTGGTTTAGCTTGTGCAAATAATGGCACAGAGATAAGTCTGGAGTTGACGGTTTGTTGTTTTTGCTATCGTATTCTTTGTACCTCTTTATTTAGGACATTTGATTAACAAATTTTAAAAGGTTAAAAAAGTCTGCAAAAATATGTGCGTACGTATTGCCAATGATATCTTACAAGTGTATGAAGTCACATCCTGAAAAACGGTGTGCCATACGCTATGCAGAAAGACAAAATTGTTGATCTGTGGGTGAGGAGGGCACCTCCAAAGTTTGTCAGAATTTGTCCTTTTATATATGACCTAAACTACGAGGAATTCCATATTGAAAATTTGCACCATTTGGCTACATCCAGATTTAATTTTTATGAATTAGACATTCTTCCACATCTAGCGGTATTTGAACTGGCCCTGTTAGGTATTAATTATTCCAGCAGAATTAGGCCTTCTTTCAAATCTGGACAACTCAGATCCCCATGATAACTTTTTAGGCGGTCAGATTCCAAGAGAATTAGGCGTTCTTTCAAACCTGGAGTTCTTGTATCTGTTCGGAAACTTGCTAGTGAGTAACATAAATGTAGGCCTTCTTTGATACCTAGAATACATGAGTTTGGAATCAAGTCAACTTGAGGGAAGCATTACTGACGAGATTGAGCAGTTGCTAAAATGACAATACTTAGTTCTTCACGATGATAAACTTTCAGGGGAATTAATTACCAGGATGCGATGTGAGGCTAGCTCAATGGCATACGTTCAATATGCAAGCATTTTATCTTTGTTATCCTTAATAAATAGGAGCTGGTGGGTTGTTGCTATCATCCATTACTCCGCTCTCTTTCAGGTGTTTCTATCATACACCCAACAAGCTGTCCTCTCCACGACTTTTTTTCACTCCAAAGTACCGATCTTAGCTTTCTGGACATTGCAAGCTCACCCATCCATTATTAAAGGGGATTGCTCCTCTCTCACTATTTTGACGGATATCTAGCCTCCATCAATCATAATATATGCAGTTTGCATTTTGGCTCTCTATGGTCATGTCCAGGCTTAAATTTATTTTGACATACTTACTCTGTCGCATACTATAAACAGTTGCTGAAACGGATGTATCTACACATATTTCGGTGGTAGATAAATATGGTTTCTTTCGGTCATAATTAACATGTAGCACTCCTCAAATTCAGCCAGATTGTCAAGGATATTGCTATCCGTGCTAGTGTGTTTCAAAGGTGTAATCTAGTGTTCGAGTCGTGGTTGAGCAACGTATAAGCTCATAATCTTGCTAAATTTTCAGCGTCGTTGAGTTTGGGTTGTCATGCTTTGGCTCGTGACCCCTCACGATACTGCCAATGTACCTTTAAACATTGTGATTCAATGAAGATAGCAAGATTTCCCTCGCACAAAAAAAAAAGATTCCAAGAGATGTGTGTACCAATTAAGTTCTGGACTTTTTCCGATAAACAAAGTTACCATGACTTGCATGTGTATATATCGTGGATACATCAATTATGTACGTGTGGAACAAATACTTTACCATAACATCTAGCTTGTGATCGAAGTAGACTTTTCCCTCTATATAAACTAACGTGGGAGGGCGAACACAAGGGGGAGAGAAGGCAAGAAACAGCTAGCATGAGCAGTGTGGTGATCAGCAAGTCCCCACCTTTGGTCGTCCATCCATCAGAACCACCGGTGACGGCGACGAGTGACATAATTCTATCATCTTACGACAAGCATCTTGTTTCAAAGCCCACCAACGCGTTGTTGGTGTTTGATCATCCAATCCGAGAGCCCGTGGAGACCATTAAAAGGGGACTGTCACGAGCGCTGGTCCACTACTACCCTATCGCCGGCCGGCTGGCCGCCGGAGACACCACCAGCCAAGTCGTCATCAAAAGTACTAGCTGGGCTGGGGAGGGCGGTGTGTCATTCGTCGCGGCATCCGCCAACTGCGTTATTAAGGACGTCAAGGATCTGTCGGATCCGTCGCTGAAGGAGGAGCTCCTCGTGTTCTACCCGGCAGCCGACGGTTCGTGCAGATACTCTGATCCGTTGTTGTTGATGCAGGTGACCGTCTTCTCTTGCGGCGGGTTCGTCTTGGGCGTAACCTGGAACCACACCGTCGCCGATGGGATAGGGATGGGCCAGTTCCTCGTGGCAGTGGGTGAGCTCTCCCGCGGTCTGCCGTCCCCGTCTATTGTCCCGGTCAGGCATGGCGACTCTCTAGTCTTGGGCCCGCCTCCCATTTTCACAAAATTTCTGCGGCTGCTTGATCGCCGACCACCTTCTCCTCGGATGGCCTTGCTTGATGTTACCATCCAGCCAAGCTTAATACACGGCATTAAAGATAGATACTCGTCTTCCATGAACTCCGGCCAACCGTGCTCCGTGTTCGAGGCGGTGGCCGCGGTCCTGTGGCGATGCAGGACCCGTGCGATCATGCCCGTCGACCCGGAGGCACTCTGTGTGCTCTATTTCCCTAGTAACGCGCGCACGTATGCGGGCGCAAAAGAGGGCTATTATGGCAACTGTGTCGTCTGGCGGCTGGTCAAGGCGACGACCAGCACGGTGGCGAACGGCGACGTCATGGACCTTGTCAAGATGATCCATGGCGCTAAGAATCAGGTGCCTGACCAGTCGGACATGGAGGAATTGCTGCAGGTGGCGGATTTCTATAACCTTTTTCGCATAACGTCTTGGCGAAACATTGGATTGGAGGCACCTGATTTTGGCGCCGGGAGGCCGACGAGGGTGGGCCACTGGCAGTCGCAGAGAGACGTGCCCAAATGTACGGTGTGTATGCCGTGCAAGGACGACTACAATGTCTTGTCCACCTGCGTCAAGGAGGACCACGCCAGCCCCTTCCTCCATGAATTAGCTTAAATGCACCTCAATTATATTTACTCGGTATGTTGTAGTTAGGCCAAACTTCATCCAAAGCTTTCATGTTGAATTCAATTTCCTGTTGTATTTCCTTGAGTATTATGTTTGAGCAAATTGTGCTATCTACAATTCTCTCGAAACAGTATTTCGCTCCGCTTTATAAATAAAGCACAACGGCCAAACCGATATAATATGATGAGCAAACCCTTTTACAATGCAGATCAAAGATAAATAGAAAAACACCGGATAACCAAACTTGCCACTAATGACACACGCACGAAACGGAAAGAAACCGAGACTCCACAACAATGGCCCCAAGAAGGTAGGAACGCCTCACGCCGACATTGACGAGACCATAGTCCAAGGTTTTCACCGGGAGCCCTGGTGCGGCGCAAGTAGCCACACCGGCGCTCCCAAGAGGGTCACGACACCGGCATGCATCGCCCCTGTTGGCGCTGGAGCGCTGGTCTTTCGCCCGGAAAAACCTTCGCCACACAATCGGAAGTTCAGATCCGCCTGCTTGTCAAAAAGTAAGGCTCCCAAAATGCGATCTGGGAGCATCTAAAGACGAAGCCATCAGCACCAGGATCCCCCGTCATCTGCTCCCTGCCAGCCACCCAGTTCTGCAAATGGACCATCACCACTGCCACGTCGTTTGCCGTAGAACGCCCGCGCAATCCACCTTCCGGGGTCGCCACGCCTGCAGCCAAGACCCCGCACCCGTTGAGCAGCCGGCATGGAACAACAAGACTACCGGAGCGGATGAAAGAGGTCAAGATCAGCAATCAACTCTCGGACAGCGGGGAGTAACGAGGAGACTCCTGCATGCCACAACAACAAAACCCGAGACGGACCTGCTAGGCGGCGCTGGATCTAGGCCCGTGCCCGAATCTAGCTCCCCAGCCACACATGGGCCACACATGGGGCCCAACAAACCCCTGAAACTTAGCACACCAGGCTCGATGCACCCATTTCGGGCCCAAGTGGGCCTAGATCCGAGCTGAGGCCCCGCCGGCCATATCGAGCACCACCCACCGCATCTAAATGCTACGCTGCCCCAGACCTCACCACCACGACCGGCCGGATGAGCCATCCCCGCGCACACTACCTAGCAGTTGAGATCTCCGGCCCAATCAACAATATTGGCCGCCGCGTCGCCTGTGACACCCGCAACCTCCTGGGACGATAGACATTATACTAGAGTCGCCGTTGCCTCCACTGGCTTGCCCCACCGCCGCGAAGTGACCACACCGCCGCCGCGCCCTTCGACTAGCACGGTGTCCAAGTTGTCATCTTGGGCCGCGTGAAGATCCGCACGAGGGAGAGAGAGGAGGCTCGCTGCCGCCTGCGCCGAGCCTGCGGCCGGCGACGCCGTCCAGCGGCGGCGAGGAGGAGAAGGGGACGAGGAGGAGACTTGTTAGCAGATATGTGTGGTCCCCTTGTCAAAACCAATAGGTTCAAACATGTATGCGACCTAGTAGTTCAGTTAACCGTAGTTCGGTTCCACACCACTACCCTACTGTGAAACTTGCTCTTATTTGGAGTTTATTAACACCTATTTAACCCATCGGGAGAAATAAGGATATTTAAATTTGTCCGGTAATTACAAATTGTTATTTTTGTGTGATCCAAATTCGTATTTGCATATGCTGATAAAGGGCAAACTTCTAACGAGTGGAGCCAGAGGCGCAACGAACACCACTTTGTCTAGGTTTTCGTCCCCTTTATATAACTCATGTAAACCGCTGGCTGGGATAGGTCATACATAGTAAATCCCCGGCGTTTGTAACCTCACCCCATCATAGTGAAGATTTGCTGGCTGGCACCCGTGGTTTTTTCTCTTCCTCATTGAAAGGTTTTCCACGTTAAAATCTCGTGTCCCATGTCGTGCTAGATCTCTTTTATTCATCGTTTTTGTGCTATTGTTTATAACATAAATAAGCGAGGCGGGAAGTAGAAAAAGGTAGCTAAGATAGAGAACGAAACGTCACTACCAAAGGACTACATATCAGGACAAGTAAAAATATGGACGATATATTCTATTTAGCTACATTAAACTTTCAAATTCAAAGTTTCCAAAAGATCTCGGTAATTTTTGGCCGGTAAGTAGCCGTCGGCACCTTTCCGTCGGCATATGACCGCGTCGGCACAGGTCAAATGACCGTCGGCACACTAAAAGCCGTCGGCGTAGGCTATGCCGACGGCAAAGCCGTTGGCACAATATTTGCAAAATAATTGAAAAAACAAATTCAAGAAAAAATTCGAATTTTTTTGAATTTTTTTTTAAATTTTTTTTAACTTTTTTGAAATTCTATTCCAGAATTTTTCACTTAGCCACATATTTAATCTCTAATCTCTAATTACACAATTAATCTAGTCAACATACTTATCTTAGTCAAACTTCCCGTTCGGTCAACCATCCTGAAATTCCTCCGGCCCAAACACGCTTAACCTTTGAGTTACTTCCAAACTAGATTTCATGTGAGATGTTAGAACTTACTGATATTGCTATCATATCAATCATATTAACCTGTGGGAATGATGTTAAACTTTTCTATTGTTTAAATTTAAAACAATATTTGAACAAATAACAATGATTATATAATTATCTTTATTGACTAAATAACAATATAATGTTAGAAATTACTTTATTTTGTGAATAAATTATTTAATATACAATAATTTATATCTTTAAATCCGTAAATCAAAATTTGACAAATAAAATGTCTAAATCGATTAGAAAAATTAGAGAAATTCAAATATGACATCCATATCATAAAAACATCGATAGTTTTAAAAAAACTAAACTCTTTTGATGAATAGCCATGGTGGCCATTTTGATAGTTTCTGCCGATTCAGCTGGAAACAGGCCAAATGACGGGTGTAATGGCCAAATCCATGGCATATTTTGTTTAAATATGCCTATATTCCACACAAACATGCATATTGGAAGCACGGACAATGTTCCCGAAGAAAGTTTTCCTTTTCATTGAATAAAAAAACCATTTTCCATCTTCCGGGTATGAAAAATGGCTTTTTTTGTGAAGCATCAACCACAAATATGTTGCAAAACCTGGGAGCTGCATTTTTTGAAAATATTAGACCATGTTATATGCACAAATAACCAATTATTTTCCTCTAAAAAAGGTTTTCATCCACCTCTTTTGAAGAACACAAGTTTCTGCCGATTCAGCTGGAAACGGGTCATATTTGAACTACAGGTGCCTCGTAGTTTGCTCATGATTTTTTGAAAAAAATCATTTTTAGGTACACAACTACCTATTTCATCAGAGATACACTGTCGGATATATACCAAATAGGGGTATATCAGATGGTAGTCAAAGTGCCGGATTACCAGGGTGGCCCAAGTGGTAGTGGGCTATGGTCCATTGGGCGGCCCAGTAACCTGACGCACACAAGCCAGATTCTAGAAGGACCCGGATCACGGCCCACGTGATTCTAGATCCAAACCTCACATTGTAATTCTATATCCAGGCTTTACTCCTGATTAGTGAGAAGTGCAGTAGTAGGTACGTCGTACTGTCGCGACGTACCGAACCTGGGTAAATCCTGTGTTCACTGTTCACCACGCGATCCTGTTACCCCACGTCTCTACCGTAGTCTCATGGCACCCCCGTCTATGAAAACTACTACGATGTCTCGATAGTTGGCGCCCACCGTGGGGCAAACGACGTCAGGCGTGAAGTTCCGATCTAGGATACTCGGCGGAATCGGAAGATCAATCACCGTCGGAAGCCTGGAGTTCGACGACGACGTCAGACGCTTCCTCGACAACCGATCCTACATACCGGCGCAAAACCACCTGGTAAGTGCCTGCGTGTTAGCGATCGGATCTGCTAACATCTTTATCGGACTAACTGCAGAAGCAATGGGGTTTTGCGGTGGAAGCAAATATTTCCCATCCGCCCTATACCCAGTCGAAGATGACTATGACACCGGATTCTGCTCAGATCGCCGACAAAAAAGTGATACACACTTTATCGGTATGGTGCAATCCGAAGTCGCCAAAAACACGAATGACGGAAATCCTGTGCAAAAGGCAGACAAAAACACACCTGTCACAGAGACGGAAGATCCGACACCCGTCATACAGGCGGAAGATCCGACATCTGTCAACATGACTATGAACTCGGAAGCTGACTCTGTACTAGCCGCCATTGAGGCGAGATTAGAATCAGAAACCGGATCAGATGATTTTGATTCCGAAGACGAAGACGTGGACGCCTTCGAAAGGAAAGTTAAATCTTTTCAAGAGGGATTCCATGAAGTACTAATGGCGAAACCGGCTGATACCACGGACGCCGGCAGCCAGGAAAGCCCTAAAACTCCTCCGCCAGAGGAAGAGAGAGAAGACGGAGAAACTTCTCCGATATTTCCTAATGTAAAGGAATTGACAGAAGATTAGCCTGTCAAAAAGCCTCCCTCTTCCAAGAAAAAGCACCGTGCTGCTAAGAAACTCCAATACAAAATCCGGAAGAAAAAATCAGCTGATCTAGCTGATGAAAACCTGGAAGTAGGAGATGCTAGCGGAACAAAGCCTGCGGAGAAGAAAATCAAAGAAACCCTTGCTCCGCCAATGACGGAACAGGAAGAACATCAGCTGTTGCAAACGCCAGTGGGATTCAACGAACCCCCTAAGATGCTGGAAGCCAGGAGACGAGCTTTCCAACGGCAACAGCAACATCTACTCAGAACTCGTGAACATCTCCAAAAAACCCAGGATGACATTAAGCTCATGAAAGAAGAAATCGAGGAGTACGAGAGAAAGAATAGATCTGGCATTAAACCTACAAGGTTACCCGGAATCGTAAGACCGGAAGTACTGCCGCCAAAAGAAAGGTTTCACAACCCATCTTGGCAAAAGCAGGTAAACGGCAAAGATGCCAGAGGCGTACCAATATATAAAGCCGCAAGAAGGTAAACGACAAAGATGCCGAGCAAAAAACGCGGAAGCAGCGTTCGCCATCCTGAACAATGACATGTACTCCAATGGTGAAAAACTTCAAGGGGTGTATGCTTTCCTAGGAAAAGCATTGCAACAACAACAGCGGGGCCAAGAGCGATCAAGAAGGCTGCATGATAACTCCGCCCTATGCAAAACAGCTACTTGCGCCGCTGGAGCACCTGGACCAGAGGAACCTAGAGATTCAGACAATTCAAAGGATAAAAAAGAGGATCCGAGAAAAGACAAGAAAAACCCCGACAATAGGGATGAAGCGTCCCGAACCGGATCCCATCCCCCGAAAGGTGGACTCAAACCCCACGATCGGGAAGAAAAATACCGGAACGACGGCAAAACAATGCCACCTCCGAGAAACCCAGCTGAGAAAGCCGGAAGGTACGATATACCTCACGGACGTGAGAGATCCCGGAAACCTCCTAAGGATAAACAAAGGTACAGGAGCAGGTGAAAGTGCATGGTGCCCCATATATGGTTTTGGTAATTACTGACAATCCCTATGGACTAATGTTTGCATTGAATTATCCTTGTAATTCTTGTTCATAGGAAATAATGGAGTTCATTTGTTGAACTCTATTAGCTTCCTTGATGGCCATTGTTATATTCAAGGATTTATATGAAGAATGGTCATGGTTTGAGTTGAGGTTATTTGTAGTGTGTCTTGAAGAAAAGTATTATGTTATCCTTCATGGTTATCTTCAAGACATCATCATTTGAAGTGAGAAGAAAAGATACAAGGTTGATCAAGCTAGTGATCAACACACAAAGCTACACGATGTACCAAGTGGGATTGTGTATCTCATGGTATGGTAAGAAATTGTCAATATAGCTTTGTGATCTAACCCATATATGTGTGTGTGACATCTCTATGTGTGGTTAGGTATCTTTCCATGGGCATGAACAAAAAGGTAGATTTCATATAGCCCATGGTCTATGTCATCGTCGAGCGATGTTCGTCACCTAGCTTGACGTGGAAGCTCAAGTGAAGCATCTAGAAGAAATCCTATGCTTGAATCTTTCCACCCATATGGAGATTATGGTCAAGTGAAGATGTTCATGTGATAAGCTCTCTCATATTAGCTTATGGGGGAGCAATTCACAATCTTCACGAAGCGAAGCGCAATCAAGAAAGGTGGTCCAACTTGAGGTGATTAAGATCGCCATCATCTAGCTCAATTGGATTGCGCAAGGCAAAGGTGTGACTTATATAGGGTTTCTATTTTACCGGTCTCATTATGCTAGTTGGGAGACCGGATTATAGGATAGATAACCGTACTATCAAGAGGGGCTTTTGAATGCATATCTTGATCGTATCTACCGTAGAGAGCTCAAACCTTTGCATACTTGGAATCATCCTTCTTGGTTCTTATTTGGGTTTTCTCCATGTAAGGTTTTAGAGCTTGTCATGTTCTTCATGTCAAGCTCAAGTTCATCAAAAATGGATTTCGTATGAAAAACTTATCGCATTTTTGTTGTTGGAGGTTTCTACCGGTTGTCCTTTATTGATAGGCAAAACCTTTCATCATTTGGTTTTACATTCCCATTTGGACTATGATGTTTCTCTGCATATTCTTGTAGTGCTCGTCGTTGCGATTTCAACGAGCCCAAGAACATCGAAAACGGAGTCCGGATGCAAAAGTTACGACCGTTTTCGTATAGGGTGTTCTGCGTTTTTTTCCACCAGCGGAGGCTCCGGTGGTAGCTCCGCCGGAAACCCCTTCGGGTTGATGTTGGCGGAACCTCCGGTGAAACCACCGGAGGCTCCGGTGGTTGGGGCATTTGTTCAGCCATTTTGATGTCCTAACTCATCCGGGGGGCGGAGGTTCCGGTGGTTTCACCGGAGGTTCCGCCCCTGCGCGAATTTTCCTCCAACGATTGGATATTTGGGTGACCTATTTAAGGGGCCTTCTTCCCCAATAGTTCCCCAACCTTTTGGGAAAGTTTGACCTCCATTGTTGACCTCCAAAAGCTTTCTATCTCTCAATCCCTCCAATGATTCTTGCTTCCACTTGAGGGAAAAGAGAGAGGAGATCTAGATCTACCACTTCACCAATCAATCCCTCCTCTTTGTGAGGGGAATCTATTGGATCTAGATCTAGGGATTCATTTGTTGTTTTCCTTGTTCTTCCTCCTTCCTCCCTCCATAGCATTAGTTGCTTTGGTGGGATTTGGGAGAGAAGTTCTTGACCAGTTTGTGTGTTCTTGCCATTGCATTAGGTGCATCGGTTTGAGTTCCCCACGAGATTCGTGAAAGAGAAGTTCGTGAGCTTGTTACTCTTGGGTGCTTGGTCACCGGAGAGATTGTTCCTCTTGGGTGTATTGAGCACCCTAGACGGTTAGTGCTTGGGGCTTCCACCTTGTTGCAAGAAGCTTCGTTGAGAGCCTCCAATTGAGTTGTGGAGATAGCCTCAACCTCGTGTAAGGTTTGGTCAACGCCTTCAAGTCGACCTCATAGTGGAAACGAGCATCTCCCTCACCGGAGAAGCTCAAGGAGAATAAGGTGTGCACATCCGTGCTATTGAGGAGCGCCTAGGTGGCTCCCCACCTCTCCAACGAAGACGTACTTCCCTTGGGAAGGAACTTCGGTAATCACACCGGTGTCTCCTTGTGCTTCGGTTATCTCTATACTCTAGCTCGTTACTTATGCATTTACCTTTGTGATAGCCATCGTGCTTGAAGTCATCTATCTTGCTATCTCATAGTTGTATATCATGCCTAGCATAAGTTGTTGGTGCACATAGGTAAACCTATCTTGCATAGGTTTTGTGCTTGATAAATTAAGCGCTAGTTTTATTCCGCATTTACTCAAGCCTAAACCGTAATTATTTTAAAGCGCCTATTCACCCCCCCTCTAGGCGGCATCCTTCTACTTTCAATTGGTATCAGAGCCAGGGCTCTCATTGTTAGGCTTCACCGCCTTGAGAGTAATGATGTCGCTTAGTGAATTAGTGCAAGATCCCACATTTCATTTCGATGGCACAAACTATGATCTTTGGAAATTTCGCATGCTCATTTATTTCCGGGTCATGGACCCACACATGGAGCAAATTGTAGAGATGGGTTTTTCTCCTCCAAAGGATCCTCAAAATCCAACTTTAGAGGAAGAGAAAAACTTATCTCTCGATGCTCTTGCTATTAATGCGTTTTTCCTTCTTGTGAGCCTTGTAGTTATTAAGCCACTTTTTCCTATTCGGAATGCTCATGAATTATGGACAAAGCTTCAAGATAAATATGGAGTGTCCAATATTATTGTGGATGATTGCTCTCCCTCCATCTCTGGTCGTGATGAGTTCTCAACTTCTTCTACTTCACCAACATGTGGTAAGCCACAAACTAATGAGATGGTGAGTAGTGATAGGCTTTGCAATAATGATAGTGAGATTATTATTGATGATCCTTCATCTCTATCTTATTGCAATGTCTCATCTTTGGACTTAAACACAACTAGCACAAAAAATGTTTTACATGCTTGTGTTGATAGTCTTTGCATATCATGTCGTCATTGCTTGACTAAATCTCATGATGATATGCTTGCTTTATCTTGTTCCCATGATAAAAATAATTGTGTTTCCTCTAGTATTTGTATGGCTAACAATTTAAAGGAAACTCAACTCTCTATGGAACAAGATGTGGACTTGAGTGGTGCCTCAAGTAATGATTCATCATTATCTACCACATTTTGCCTTATGGCCAAGGATTCAAAGGTATCTTCCACTTTGAACCCCAATATATATTATGATGATAGTAGTGATGATGATGTTGGTAAGGAAGATGATGATGAGTCTAAGAAATTACGCTTATGGTTCGCAAGCCTTGTTGGTGAGACCAAAGAAAATGTGAATGCTCTCCTAGAACAACTTGATGAGGCTAACTCTCTTGTAGATGAAAAAGAGGATATCATCGTGACTTTCGAAAGTCATAGTGGTAGTCATTCTATCAAGGACAAAGAGCTTGAAAAGGCTTTTGAGAAAGAGCGGTCCCTTAGATCTTCTCTTGAAGAGAAACTATATAGTCTAGAAGAAACATATGCTATTAGCGTTTCTAAGCTTATGTAACACCCCAAATTTTGCTACAGCAGGGTGTGTGGTGTTTTTCATATCATACATGCATGAAACCACAAATTTAAATCATGTTTTAACCAATTTAATTTGTGAATTTAAATGGTTTCAGAAAATCCCACAAAAAGTACTTAATTTGGATTCCAAAATTTTGTATTGAAAAATAATTCAAATGCACCAACCCAAGTTATGGTTTTGTTGGAAATTTCATGAGCTTTTCAAAAACTATTTTTGCCAATTTTTCTGTTTACAAAAGGGCCCTCAAAAACCCTGTTTCTGTCCTGTTTTAAAATAAGCCAAGGACCTTTCTGCAAATTCCAAGAATTCCAGGGGGTTATGGAAAATTTGGTTTATTTCCTTTCTTCAACCTCCTGCCAGAAGGAAATCCATGGTGGCTTTGCCACCTCCTGCTTCCAGCGCGACAGGAAAGGATGAGGACGCGGAGGGAGACGTCCGGATCGAGCAGAGCTCGCAGAAGCCCCCTCGGTCACCCTCCTCTCTCGCTCTCTGTAGCCTGCGCGAACCGAACCCTATGTTGCTGTCCCTCCGGCCGCCGCCTCGCCCCGCCAACTCCGGCCTTCCCTCGACGATTTGAGGACACCCCGAGCTCCCCCATCGTCTCCTCTACCTCCTGCATAACCTACACGAGCTGGGATGCCCTGGAGGAGCCGAATCGAGCCGTCTTCCCCGAGTCCGGCCGCCGGCTTCCCGTGCTCGCCGCCGGCGTTTCCGGCCGCCACTGCCTTCCCCGACCCTGCCATCATGTTCTACTCGCTCCGGTGAGCCTTCCCGTGGCCTCAATTCACTCCCTTCCCCTCTGTTCCGCCGTAGCGCTGTGCTCCGCTTCCGGCCGCCGCGGTTGCTCGCCGGCGAGCATCCTCCGGTGACCATAAGATGGAGGCGCCGCCACCCTCTTGATCGTCGTGCTTCCCTCTCCCATATGCCCCAAACCTCTTCGCTCAATTCGCGCCCGATCGCAAGATCGGTTGTCAGCAGAGGAGTTCCGGCCATTGCTGACGTCATCATGACGTCAGCATGGCATCATAAACCTGTGTTATCCTATTTCCAGAATTTGATTAATAATTACAGAATATGAGTAATTTTGTAAAATCAATAATTAATGTTTTATAGATCAGAAAAATAAAGTAAAAATATGGTTGTGCTCAGAAAAATAAAATCTATCCAAATATGTACTTTTCATACATGTTTGACAACCTTTATTTTTGAACATTATTTAATGTTGTTTAATTATTTTAAAATAGAAAATAAGTTTTTATTCACTAAAATTAGAAAATTAAAAGTTATATACCAAAATGCTCAAAATGATAAATGCAACATGTTTATGATGTTTTCAAACCCATTTGAGCAATTAAAACTTGACCCACTTCCATAATCGCCCGAAACCCCCCTCCGGGGCCTATTTCGGGCTAATTTCAGTAAAATTTCATAATTGCCATACGAACCCTAGCAACCCAACGATCATGCCTAGGGCCTTAATTTAGTGCATTAATTTGCCCATGCATACATGTTGTGCATTGCATCGATGCCATGGTTGATTGTTCTCCTTTGTTTCGGTGTTATTTCCCCCTCGATAGAATCCGACTCCGAAGAGAAGGCCAACAACTCCATGACGAATACTTGATCTTAACCGACAAGTCAAGCACTTATCCCCGAAGATCCTTTAATCGGTTTTCTTATAACCAAGGCAAGCATAACCTCTTATCTGCTCATATATGCTTTCGAACAACATTTGAATCTCGTATTTTGCATTCGATTCCAAAGTATTTGATGCTAGTAGATATAGTTCACCTATATACTGCATTGCCTCAATATCCTGATCCACTGCTCCTAGCCGCCATAGAATTGCTTGTGCGCATCGTCAGAGCCTCATATCTGCTTCGCTTAGCTTTACATGTTTGTTACCTCTGCTCCATCCGGTTGATGAATCGGAGCTGCGATAACCTGGTATGATATGATGACGTGGTGAGATGAGGACTGTGTGGTTAACTTGACTAAGGCTTGGACGGGAGGCCACTTGGGAAGTGGTTGTTCGTTCCGTACTTGCCAACCCTAGGAGTAAGGTCTCGCCGCGGAAACCAAGACTGAGCGTGCAACCACACGCGGGGCCTAACAGACCGCGCTCGACTAACTAACTTGTTTGGTTCTATCCGTGAGTCACGTAGTTTGGGATTTCCATCTGCGTGTGAGTCAAAAACCTTTTGGAGGTGTTTAGGGCGTGACCGGGACAAGTGATGGACGTACACGGATCTTGATCCTGACTCACAGAACAGGTGCCGTCAGGAGGTGGCCAACTCCCTGTTGACGGGGTGGCCCTGTTTGGGTTGACTCATGGATAGGTCTCGACAAGGTAAAGGTCGTGGCCAACCACACTCTGCCGGCACATCGTCGGAATTGTGCCAATAGCTTGGCATTAAGAGTCGGATGGTACGTGTGGGTAAAGTGTACCACCCTGCAGGGATAAATCTTTCGGAAAGCCGTGTCCACGGTTATGGACGACTTGGTGAAAGTCACGGGGTCATAGATAACTTAAACGTGACGTAAAAGATGTTGACAAGGCATGGAGACAATAGATGAAGGGTGCCTCCCCGGAGATGCCGGGAGGGGTGATCCTTGTAGCATGTGAGGTGCTGGTAATGATGTTGGTGGATTCAAAAGATGATGATTACAGTAGTGAGTTTCTCATCTGTTTTGAAAACCTTCTATGAGACGTGCTATCCCTCCTCTATTTGGAAAATAAAGATTGCTTTACGCAAAACATCCTTCATAAAACCCTTTCTGAAGTTAGCAGATATATAATAGGTTAACTAAGTCTTGTTGAGTACCTCCCGTACTCAGGTTTGCTTAATTTTGGTTCAGGTGAAGATCTTTCTTCGGTGGTGTTTCAACGTGGACATCGACGAGTAGTTCGGGGTTCCCAGGTAGCAGCCTGGAATCTATGGGCTGGGACGTCGCCTTATGTTGCGGCCTCTTAGGCCTTTTTGGTTCTTGTTGATTAGCAACATAATTTGCCTTCCGTTGTTTGATGTAATGTTGGGTCGTGTGACCTCTGCTTGTAAGCTATACTCTAGTAACATCTGTTAATACAAGTTTCATGTTTAGAGTACTTCTTTGATCGGTTGTTGGTTTCGAGCTCATTGTTATACAGTTTTGGCTATGCCTGCATAGTTGTCGCAGTCGAGGGGTTGTGGAGCCGATGACCCATGTCCGAGCCCGCCTGTCGATTTGATCGGCCTGGGGCGAGATAACCCCAGTAACCCTCGATTGTTGTTGCACTTTCTGGACACATAGCATCTTTGTATAGCCTTGGTCCCGTTTCCTTCAGTTTCATTCGATTCGTGGACGCTTTGATATGCATAGTTGGTTATGACTAGCATGGATACAAGGAGTAGTAGACTGGGGATCCGGACTACGTGCCGATGAATCCAGTCTGCCTCCCGTTGTTTGTTGCGGCCGGGGCTGGTAACCCTGAAGCCCTTGTGGGTCCATGTCTAGGAGCACATAACAGTATGTATATCTCTGGGTCCGGGGTCGTGACAAGTCATGGTATCAGAGCAGGACTGCCTGTAGGAAAACCTTACTGCTTGGTCGATGTTGAGGCTAGAGTTTATGAAAACTATTTTGAAACCCCAAATGGATTGTGAAAAACCTTCTTAGGATTCTTTTTATTCCTTATCTGGTATCGCTCTAAACTCTGGGTCTTCTTACCTGTTTTGATTTGAAAAGGTTCTGATTATTCAAAACTTAGGTGCCTTCTATGGCAAGACGCCTTTTACCAATTTGACCTAGTGTTATAGTTTCTAGAGTCGTGTGTGTTCCATGTTCCGTTATCTCTTAAACTGGGAGATTTCCTTCCCATCCTAATCTCTCAGAGTTGTCCGGATTCCACATTCCTACATGTTTCAAAGCTCTAAATCCTGAACCTCGAGATCTGCTTGCCATCTCGAATATATCCGTTATCCTCTGCTCAAGTTCTTCCGGAGCTATCGTTGTTTTTGGAAAGATACTTCGTGATTGCTATTCGTAGTGTCCTTCAAGGCACTAAGATAGTAGTTATTCCTTTCTCAATGTTTTAACCTTGGACTTGAACCGAAGGTCCCGGAATGTGCTGAGTTGCAGTGGGTTGAGTCATGTGGTTTCTTAACCATGCAATGCTCACGCTATCAGGACAGGATGCTGACCTTTAACCCAAGTTCTGTTTCTTCGGATCCTGAGGAATCTGTTCTACCTCAGGGTGGCTAGGTAATCGTAGCTCTCATAGCCACAGGTTTTCTACTGGAACCAAAAAGGATCACAGCAAGAGTGATCATCCTGAATTCCACATCTTCGTTCTTATTTCACTTATACCAACTCTTTTGCATGGGTTTTACAAATGAGTATTACCCCGTGCTTCAACTTGATCCGAGGATCTTCCTTGAGCATGATTCTACCCTTCAGTTGCTTTCAAATCTCTAACCATTGTTATGGACACCAAGTTGCATATGGGTGTTGGATTCCTCCAATATATTTGCTCTTGGTTTCCGTCAGAACATTCCACCTTGGGATGTCATGAGAAACAAACTCCAGTACCTCGTTCATATCTAGGACCAGGTCGAAGTTTTGTAATCCACAGATTAAAGAAGTTTCATTAGCTTCTGTTCTGTTCCACCTTCGAGTATCACACTCTTATATACCAAGAGGTTGTGTTAAGTTTCATGGCCTTATCGATGAAGTGATGCTCTTACTGTATTCACTCCCCCTTCCTCCAAGTTCGAATGCTTGAGTATGATGGGTCAGTGCATTGATGTGTGTATCAGATGTTCCTAGCAATTCTCATTGCTTTGAAAAGTCTAAGAAAACATCTGTATCCTTCTTAGCACTATCGGTCACCCGGTCTCTGTTTGAACTTTACTGTGTTACCAAATCCGTTCCTTCCGGTGCATATCCTCGGTCAGAGAGTTAGGTTCATGCCAAGCTCTCATGTTCATATCGGTTGCTTTGAAAAGCAACCTTTCAAATTCCTAGACCTAACGGTAGGTTGTGATATTCTGGTTGTCTCTCTAGAAGTATCACCAGGTTTTTACCTGACCGTAATGTCTAAGCAAGGGGTATTTTGAACCACTCCTTTCTCCAAGAAAACAGCGCTGGATATCCTGGACTAGCTGGTTGAGCTTAAACAACAACTTGGAGAGTTGAAAGGCAAAAGCTCCGCCTAACTTGATCCGTTGTTAGGGGATGTCTAGTTTTCCTCGTGTTGAAGCAGGATAGTATCTCCTTTGCGGAAATGCTGTCATTCTACCTTGATTTGATTTGGGCTATCGTCAGATCAAGTACAGATTCAAGGACTACTTTAATGGTGTGTCTACTCATGTTGTTTTACCTGAGTACACCTTCATGTCCTTTGGTCTAACCAATGGTTTGCCTTGTTCATATATCATATGAATCCCTCTTCTTGGAAGTGTGTTTATAAAGATGTTGTTGAGCCCATCTACGACATTCTTGTTTTCTCCGAGTTGCAAGAGGCTCATGCTGAACAAATTGGCAACAACGTTGGAAACTTTTAAGAACCATATTTGTGTCATCACAAAGTTTGTGTTCTGGGTGTTCGAAGTGACTTACTCCGGTCCATGTGCTTATGGTGAAAGTTGTCGCCGTGGATCCGAGTAGAGTTTTCTTGTTCCTTCGGGAATAATCCCAAGTTGGTCATGCATGTGTGGAGTATTCTTGATATGGTGGGTTATTACCACCATTTATTTGAAGAACTTTGCATCCACACCAAGTCACTGACTAATTACCCGTGAAAGAGAAGAAGTCTATGAACTTCGTTATCTCGGTAATCGTCTTTCCCACAAGGACTCCGATGTGTTCTTTTGCAAGTAAGTCATGTAGGAGCAAACGTCTTCCACAAGTTGCTAACACATAAGTTCTGCAATCCTGCTCATCTTCTTGAGCTTGACATCGTAGTCCATATCTTGAGAATCCAGTAAATGTATCGCGTTGGTAACCGGTGCAATCTCTTCGCTCAAACATATCGAGTCTGAGTTATCAATCCACTAACTAGAGCTGAATCTCAAGCAGCAATGATGGTTGGTGTTTTCTCAAGGATATTGAATTAGGTCCATTCAAAAATCCGGCATGGTTGATGTTGTGGTTGACACAATTAGCCGGAAGGCCTAATGTCATATCTCTTTGAACCTGTAAGAACAACCACTCTCTGTGAGAATTCTTGTCTGGCTTATTCTAACAAGTTTCCCCTTTTCTGTTCTTCCAAACCGGAGTTCTATTTTCACTTGATGACCTATAGAAGGCTTGCATAAGCCTGATATTGGTATCCAGAACATCCAGGAGAACCTGGAAGTTGATTCTTGCAATGTCCCTTTGTCAATCCTCGAAACGTTTATTCCGGTGGAAACAAGTTCATCATGAGACCATCCCGTGGTATTCAGTAACCGCCCTTGATCAGTTTCCTTTTTCAAATTGTTTGTACTTGAAGTTCTGTTCATCTCACACATTGTGTGAATTTGTCAGTTACTTCAGCCATGGGATATTAACCATGTGGTAAACGTATTGCTACGGATAAACCACAATAGGAAAGAGATTCCCTGTTTTCTTCCGGTGTTTCATATCTGCTTCGCTTAGCTTTACATGTTTGTTACCTCTGCTCCATCCGGTTGATGAATCGGAGCTGCGATAACCTGGTATGATATGATGACGTGGTGAGATGAGGACTGTGTGGTTAACTTGACTAAGGCTTGGACGGGAGGCCACTTGGGAAGTGGTTGTTCGTTCCGTACTTGCCAACCCTAGGAGTAAGGTCTCGCCGCGGAAACCAAGACTGAGCGTGCAACCACACGCGGGGCCTAACAGACCGCGCTCGACTAACTAACTTGTTTGGTTCTATCCGTGAGTCACGTAGTTTGGGATTTCCATCTGCGTGTGAGTCAAAAACCTTTTGGAGGTGTTTAGGGCGTGACCGGGACAAGTGATGGACGTACACGGATCTTGATCCTGACTCACAGAACAGGTGCCGTCAGGAGGTGGCCAACTCCCTGTTGACGGGGTGGCCCTGTTTGGGTTGACTCATGGATAGGTCTCGACAAGGTAAAGGTCGTGGCCAACCACACTCTGCCGGCACATCGTCGGAATTGTGCCAATAGCTTGGCATTAAGAGTCGGATGGTACGTGTGGGTAAAGTGTACCACCCTGCAGGGATAAATCTTTCGGAAAGCCGTGTCCACGGTTATGGACGACTTGGTGAAAGTCACGGGGTCATAGATAACTTAAACGTGACGTAAAAGATGTTGACAAGGCATGGAGACAATAGATGAAGGGTGCCTCCCCGGAGATGCCGGGAGGGGTGATCCTTGTAGCATGTGAGGTGCTGGTAATGATGTTGGTGGATTCAAAAGATGATGATTACAGTAGTGAGTTTCTCATCTGTTTTGAAAACCTTCTATGAGACGTGCTATCCCTCCTCTATTTGGAAAATAAAGATTGCTTTACGCAAAACATCCTTCATAAAACCCTTTCTGAAGTTAGCAGATATATAATAGGTTAACTAAGTCTTGTTGAGTACCTCCCGTACTCAGGTTTGCTTAATTTTGGTTCAGGTGAAGATCTTTCTTCGGTGGTGTTTCAACGTGGACATCGACGAGTAGTTCGGGGTTCCCAGGTAGCAGCCTGGAATCTATGGGCTGGGACGTCGCCTTATGTTGCGGCCTCTTAGGCCTTTTTGGTTCTTGTTGATTAGCAACATAATTTGCCTTCCGTTGTTTGATGTAATGTTGGGTCGTGTGACCTCTGCTTGTAAGCTATACTCTAGTAACATCTGTTAATACAAGTTTCATGTTTAGAGTACTTCTTTGATCGGTTGTTGGTTTCGAGCTCATTGTTATACAGTTTTGGCTATGCCTGCATAGTTGTCGCAGTCGAGGGGTTGTGGAGCCGATGACCCATGTCCGAGCCCGCCTGTCGATTTGATCGGCCTGGGGCGAGATAACCCCAGTAACCCTCGATTGTTGTTGCACTTTCTGGACACATAGCATCTTTGTATAGCCTTGGTCCCGTTTCCTTCAGTTTCATTCGATTCGTGGACGCTTTGATATGCATAGTTGGTTATGACTAGCATGGATACAAGGAGTAGTAGACTGGGGATCCGGACTACGTGCCGATGAATCCAGTCTGCCTGCCGTTGTTTGTTGCGGCCGGGGCTGGTAACCCTGAAGCCCTTGTGGGTCCATGTCTAGGAGCACATAACAGTATGTATATCTCTGGGTCCGGGGTCGTGACAAGTCATGGTATCAGAGCAGGACTGCCTGTAGGAAAACCTTACTGCTTGGTCGATGTTGAGGCTAGAGTTTATGAAAACTATTTTGAAACCCCAAATGGATTGTGAAAAACCTTCTTAGGATTCTTTTTATTCCTTATCTGGTATCGCTCTAAACTCTGGGTCTTCTTACCTGTTTTGATTTGAAAAGGTTCTGATTATTCAAAACTTAGGTGCCTTCTATGGCAAGACGCCTTTTACCAATTTGACCTAGTGTTATAGTTTCTAGAGTCGTGTGTGTTCCATGTTCCGTTATCTCTTAAACTGGGAGATTTCCTTCCCATCCTAATCTCTCAGAGTTGTCCGGATTCCACATTCCTACATGTTTCAAAGCTCTAAATCCTGAACCTCGAGATCTGCTTGCCATCTCGAATATATCCGTTATCCTCTGCTCAAGTTCTTCCGGAGCTATCGTTGTTTTTGGAAAGATACTTCGTGATTGCTATTCGTAGTGTCCTTCAAGGCACTAAGATAGTAGTTATTCCTTTCTCAATGTTTTAACCTTGGACTTGAACCGAAGGTCCCGGAATGTGCTGAGTTGCAGTGGGTTGAGTCATGTGGTTTCTTAACCATGCAATGCTCACGCTATCAGGACAGGATGCTGACCTTTAACCCAAGTTCTGTTTCTTCGGATCCTGAGGAATCTGTTCTACCTCAGGGTGGCTAGGTAATCGTAGCTCTCATAGCCACAGGTTTTCTACTGGAACCAAAAAGGATCACAGCAAGAGTGATCATCCTGAATTCCACATCTTCGTTCTTATTTCACTTATACCAACTCTTTTGCATGGGTTTTACAAATGAGTATTACCCCGTGCTTCAACTTGATCCGAGGATCTTCCTTGAGCATGATTCTACCCTTCAGTTGCTTTCAAATCTCTAACCATTGTTATGGACACCAAGTTGCATATGGGTGTTGGATTCCTCCAATATATTTGCTCTTGGTTTCCGTCAGAACATTCCACCTTGGGATGTCATGAGAAACAAACTCCAGTACCTCGTTCATATCTAGGACCAGGTCGAAGTTTTGTAATCCACAGATTAAAGAAGTTTCATTAGCTTCTGTTCTGTTCCACCTTCGAGTATCACACTCTTATATACCAAGAGGTTGTGTTAAGTTTCATGGCCTTATCGATGAAGTGATGCTCTTACTGTATTCACTCCCCCTTCCTCCAAGTTCGAATGCTTGAGTATGATGGGTCAGTGCATTGATGTGTGTATCAGATGTTCCTAGCAATTCTCATTGCTTTGAAAAGTCTAAGAAAACATCTGTATCCTTCTTAGCACTATCGGTCACCCGGTCTCTGTTTGAACTTTACTGTGTTACCAAATCCGTTCCTTCCGGTGCATATCCTCGGTCAGAGAGTTAGGTTCATGCCAAGCTCTCATGTTCATATCGGTTGCTTTGAAAAGCAACCTTTCAAATTCCTAGACCTAACGGTAGGTTGTGATATTCTGGTTGTCTCTCTAGAAGTATCACCAGGTTTTTACCTGACCGTAATGTCTAAGCAAGGGGTATTTTGAACCACTCCTTTCTCCAAGAAAACAGCGCTGGATATCCTGGACTAGCTGGTTGAGCTTAAACAACAACTTGGAGAGTTGAAAGGCAAAAGCTCCGCCTAACTTGATCCGTTGTTAGGGGATGTCTAGTTTTCCTCGTGTTGAAGCAGGATAGTATCTCCTTTGCGGAAATGCTGTCATTCTACCTTGATTTGATTTGGGCTATCGTCAGATCAAGTACAGATTCAAGGACTACTTTAATGGTGTGTCTACTCATGTTGTTTTACCTGAGTACACCTTCATGTCCTTTGGTCTAACCAATGGTTTGCCTTGTTCATATATCATATGAATCCCTCTTCTTGGAAGTGTGTTTATAAAGATGTTGTTGAGCCCATCTACGACATTCTTGTTTTCTCCGAGTTGCAAGAGGCTCATGCTGAACAAATTGGCAACAACGTTGGAAACTTTTAAGAACCATATTTGTGTCATCACAAAGTTTGTGTTCTGGGTGTTCGAAGTGACTTACTCCGGTCCATGTGCTTATGGTGAAAGTTGTCGCCGTGGATCCGAGTAGAGTTTTCTTGTTCCTTCGGGAATAATCCCAAGTTGGTCATGCATGTGTGGAGTATTCTTGATATGGTGGGTTATTACCACCATTTATTTGAAGAACTTTGCATCCACACCAAGTCACTGACTAATTACCCGTGAAAGAGAAGAAGTCTATGAACTTCGTTATCTCGGTAATCGTCTTTCCCACAAGGACTCCGATGTGTTCTTTTGCAAGTAAGTCATGTAGGAGCAAACGTCTTCCACAAGTTGCTAACACATAAGTTCTGCAATCCTGCTCATCTTCTTGAGCTTGACATCGTAGTCCATATCTTGAGAATCCAGTAAATGTATCGCGTTGGTAACCGGTGCAATCTCTTCGCTCAAACATATCGAGTCTGAGTTATCAATCCACTAACTAGAGCTGAATCTCAAGCAGCAATGATGGTTGGTGTTTTCTCAAGGATATTGAATTAGGTCCATTCAAAAATCCGGCATGGTTGATGTTGTGGTTGACACAATTAGCCGGAAGGCCTAATGTCATATCTCTTTGAACCTGTAAGAACAACCACTCTCTGTGAGAATTCTTGTCTGGCTTATTCTAACAAGTTTCCCCTTTTCTGTTCTTCCAAACCGGAGTTCTATTTTCACTTGATGACCTATAGAAGGCTTGCATAAGCCTGATATTGGTATCCAGAACATCCAGGAGAACCTGGAAGTTGATTCTTGCAATGTCCCTTTGTCAATCCTCGAAACGTTTATTCCGGTGGAAACAAGTTCATCATGAGACCATCCCGTGGTATTCAGTAACCGCCCTTGATCAGTTTCCTTTTTCAAATTGTTTGTACTTGAAGTTCTGTTCATCTCACACATTGTGTGAATTTGTCAGTTACTTCAGCCATGGGATATTAACCATGTGGTAAACGTATTGCTACGGATAAACCACAATAGGAAAGAGATTCCCTGTTTTCTTCCGGTGTTTCAATCCTCGTTGGTTAACCAGCCATATGGTGTGACCAAGAACTCCTCCTTCATTATGGTGTTCCAACTTCTTTTGGTTACTCCTTCTCTGTCGTGAAGTAACATTCCTATCTTTGACAAAGATTTCGACAAAGTTTTGACGGAGTGAAAGTTCCATTATCTTCCGTGTCCACTCTGAAGAGTGAACATGATCTTGTATCGATTTCTCTCTGATGCACGATTACAGTGTTTTCTCGTGTTTTCCATCGTCTACGGATATTACGTTGTGGTATCCAAGACCATTCTTTCCATCTCGGTTTTCTGTTTGAAGAAACCTCGATCTCATAAGTTTTTCAACCTTTCTTTTTCCAAAAGGATTTAAAGTCTTGTGCAAAGATCATATTCTAAATCCTTTCAAGAACTATCATCCACAAACTTGAAACCATCTTTTATTCACCCCGTTACCTTGATGTGTTTCATGCTTGTTAACTCAACAGTTCTTTATGAACATTCCTGTCATGAGTTACCCATGGGATACTCGATCTTCGTGAAGATCATTTCCTAAGAGTTTCCCTCTTACCTAAGGTGTATCCGTTCAATACTTCAAGATGCTACGGATCAACCTCTTCGAGAAAAGAACCGTAAGGTTCAAGAAGATCATTCAAACCGGTGTTCCTTCTTTCTTTCTCCTTCAGGAATCTCGGGACGAGATTCTTGTAAGGGGGGTAGATTTGTAACACCCCAAATTTTGCTACAGCAGGGTGTGTGGTGTTGTTCATATCATACATGCATGAAACCACAAATTTAAATCATGTTTTAACCAATTTAATTTGTGAATTTAAATGGTTTCAGAAAATCCCACAAAAAGTACTTAATTTGGATTCCAAAATTTTGTATTGAAAAATAATTCAAATGCACCAACCCAAGTTATGGTTTTGTTGGAAATTTCATGAGCTTTTCAAAAACTATTTTTGCCAATTTTTATGTTTACAAAAGGGCCCTCAAAAACCCTGTTTCTGTCCTGTTTTAAAATAAGCCAAGGACCTTTCTGCAAATTCCAAGAATTCCAGGGGGTTATGGAAAATTTGGTTTATTTCCTTTCTTCAACCTCCTGCCAGAAGGAAATCCATGGTGGCTTTGCCACCTCCTGCTTCCAGCGCGACAGGAAAGGATGAGGACGCGGAGGGAGACGTCCGGATCGAGCAGAGCTCGCAGAAGCCCCCTCGGTCACCCTCCTCTCTCGCTCTCTGTAGCCTGCGCGAACCGAACCCTATGCTGCTGTCCCTCCGGCCGCCGCCTCGCCCCGCCAACTCCGGCCTTCCCTCGATGATTTGAGGACACCCAGAGCTCCCCCATCGTCTCCTCTACCTCCTGCATAACCTACATGAGCTGGGATGCCCTGGAGGAGCCGAATCGGGCCGTCTTCCCCGAGTCCGGCCGCCGGCTTCCCGTGCTCGCCGCCGGCGTTTCCGGCCGCCACTGCCTTCCCCGACCCTGCCATCATGTTCTACTCGCTCCGGTGAGCCTCCCCGTGGCCTCAATTCACTCCCTTCCCCTCTGTTCCGCCGTAGCGCTGTGCTCCGCTTCCGGCCGCCGCGGTTGCTCGCCGGCGAGCATCCTCCGGTGACCATAAGATGGAGGCGCCGCCACCCTCTTGATCGTCGTGCTTCCCTCTCCCATATGCCCCAAACCGCTTCGCTCAATTCGCGCCCAATCGCAAGATCGGTTGTCAGCAGAGGAGTTCCGGCAATTGCTGACGTCATCATGACGTCAGCATGGCATCATAAACCTGTGTTATCCTATTTCCAGAATTTGATTAATAATTATAGAATATGAGTAATTTTGTAAAATCAATAATTAATGTTTTATAGATCAGAAAAATAAAGTAAAAATATGGTTGTGCTCAGAAAAATAAAATCTATCCAAATATGTACTTTTCATACATGTTTGACAACCTTTATTTTTGAACATTATTTAATGTTGTTTAATCATTTTAAAATAGAAAATAAGTTTTTATTCACTAAAATTAGAAAATTAAAAGTTATATACCAAAATGCTCAAAATGATAAATGCAACATGTTTATGATGTTTTCAAACCCATTTGAGCAATTAAAACTTGACCCACTTCCATAATCGCCCGAAACCCCCCTCCGGGGCCTATTTCGGGCTAATTTCAGTAAAATTTCATAATTGCCATATGAACCCTAGCAACCCAACGATCATGCCTTGGGCCTTAATTTAGTGCATTAATTTGCCCATGCATACATGTTGTGCATTGCATCGATGCCATGGTTGATTGTTCTCCTTTGTTTCGGTGTTATTTCCCCCTCGATAGAATCCGACTCCGAAGAGAAGGCCAACAACTCCATGACGAATACTTGATCTTAACCGACAAGTCAAGCACTTATCCCCGAAGATCCTTTAATCGGTTTTCTTATAACCAAGGCAAGCATAACCTCTTATCTGCTCATATATGCTTTCGAACAACATTTGAATCTCGTATTTTGCATTCGATTCCAAAGTATTTGATGCTAGTAGATATAGTTCACCTATATACTGCATTGCCTCAATATCCTGATCCATTGCTCCTAGCCGCCATAGAATTGCTTGTGCGCATCGTCAGAGCCTCATATCTGCTTCGCTTAGCTTTACATGTTTGTTACCTCTGCTCCATCCGGTTGATGAATCAGAGCTGCGATAACCTGGTATGATATGATGACGTGGTGAGATGAGGACTGTGTGGTTAACTTGACTAAGGCTTGAACGGGAGGCCACTTGGGAAGTGGTTGTTCGTTCCGTACTTGCCAACCCTAGGAGTAAGGTCTCGCCGCGGAAACCAAGACTGAGCGTGCAACCACACGCGGGGCCTAACAGACCACGCTCGACTAACTAACTTGTTTGGTTCTATCCGTGAGTCACGTAGTTTGGGATTTCCATCTGCGTGTGAGTCAAAAACCTTTTGGAGGTGTTTAGGGCGTGACCGGGACAAGTGATGGACGTAGACGGATCTTGATCCCGACTCACAGAACAGGTGCCGTCAGGAGGTGGCCAACTCCCTGTTGACGGGGTGGCCCTGTTTGGGTTGACTCATGGATAGGTCTCGACAAGGTAAAGGTCGTGGCCAACCACACTCTGCCGGCACATCGTCGGAATTGTGCCAATAGCTTGGCATTAAGAGTCGGATGGTACGTGTGGGTAAAGTGTACCACCCTGCAGGGATAAATCTTTCGGAAAGCCGTGTCCACGGTTATGGACGACTTGGTGAAAGTCACGGGGTCATAGATAACTTAAACGTGACGTAAAAGATGTTGACAAGGCATGGAGACAATAGATGAAGGGTGCCTCCCCGGAGATGCCGGGAGGGGTGATCCTTGTAGCATGTGAGGTGCTGGTAATGATGTTGGTGGATTCAAAAGATGATGATTACAGTAGTGAGTTTCTCATCTGTTTTGAAAACCTTCTATGGGACGTGCTATCCCTCCTCTATTTGGAAAATAAAGATTGCTTTACGCAAAACATCCTTCATAAAACCCTTTCTGAAGTTAGCAGATATATAATAGGTTAACTAAGTCTTGTTGAGTACCTCCCGTACTCAGGTTTGCTTAATTTTGGTTCAGGTGAAGATCTTTCTTCGGTGGTGTTTCAACGTGGACATCGACGAGTAGTTCGGGGTTCCCAGGTAGCAGCCTGGAATCTATGGGCTGGGACGTCGCCTTATGTTGCGGCCTCTTAGGCCTTTTTGGTTCTTGTTGATTAGCAACATAATTTGCCTTCCGTTGTTTGATGTAATGTTGGGTCGTGTGACCTCTGCTTGTAAGCTATACTCTAGTAACATCTGTTAATACAAGTTTCATGTTTAGAGTACTGCTTTGATCGGTTGTTGGTTTCGAGCTCATTGTTATACAGTTTTGGCTATGCCTGCATAGTTGTCGCAGTCGAGGGGTTGTGGAGCCGATGACCCATGTCCGAGCCCGCCTGTCGATTTGATCGGCCTGTGGCGAGGTAACCCCAGTAACCCTCGATTGTTGTTGCACTTTCTGGACACATAGCATCTCTGTATAGCCTTGCTCCCGTTTCCTTCAGTTTCATTCGATTCGTGGACGCTTTGATATGCATAGTTGGTTATGACTAGCATGGATACAAGGAGTAGTAGACTGGGGATCCGGACTACGTGCCGATGAATCCAGTCTGCCTGCCGTTGTTTGTTGCGGCCGGGGCTGGTAACCCTGAAGCCCTTGTGGGTCCATGTCTAGGAGCACATAACAGTATGTATATCTCTGGGTCCGGGGTCGTGACAGCTTAGAAGGGACAATGAGTTATCTCTTTCTCTTGCTAATGAACTCAAAGCTAAAAATGTTGATGCTTGTGCTACTAACTCTATTTCTTGTGAAGCATCCACATTAAAGGAGAATGTTGAGCTACGGGCTCAACTTGAGTTGCTAACTAGTAATTATGGGAAATTGTAAGAAACTCATGAAAAGCTCTCAAGCTCTCATAAGGATCTTCTAGTCTCCCATGAGAGTCTAAAATTAGCTCATAAGGCTATGTTAACTAAGGTAAAATCTTGTGAGCCTCATGTGGACAAAGGCACAATAGCTAATCTAAATGCTATATTGCCTTGTGCTAGTCCTAGTAATTCATCCTCTCATAATGTTCCCACATCTTATGATGAATTGCTTTCCTTACCTTGTTGCTCTAATAATGATGCATCTACTTCCTCTAGCTCTTGTGTTGATACTAACCATGTAGAGGAAATCAAAGAGCTCAAGGCCCAAGTCACTTCATTGGAGAAAGACTTGGAGAAGTGTCATAAAGGGAAGTCCACACTTTATAATATGTTGAGTGTCAAAAAATCCCCCAATGACAAGAGAGGACTTGGATTCATTTCCACTCACAAGAACAAGTCCAAGGTCGACAAGAAGAAGGGCCATGAACAAGTCAAGAATTTGGCGAATATTGTTTGCTTCAAGTGCAAGGTTGAAGGGCATCATGTTAGATCATGCCCTATGAAGAAGAAGAAACTTAGCGAGAAGCAACAAGGGAAGCGGCCACAAGTTCAACCTCAATCTCAACTTCAAGTTGAAGAAAGGCCTCTTCCTATGAAGACTCAAGCTAATGCTTCTCAAGTTGAGAAATCAACTAAGAAGAATGGAAGGAGTCGTTGTTGCTACTTATGTCGTGAAAAGGGCCATCTTGCTTCTTCATGCACTAATGGTACATTATCCAACCCTATCATAATTGATGATGTGTATTCCATTCGGAAGGATGATGTGGGCAATGTGTTTGCCAAATATGTTGGTACTCAAAGTGGTGTCAAGAAAAGAACCATTTGGGTTGCCAAGACTATTGTGACTAACCTCTTAGGACCCAACTTGGTTGGGGACCAACAAGCTCAAACTTGATCAATAGGTGTTATCGGAGGGCATTGGAGACTTGGCTATATCATGAAGAATTAAGGGATCTTCATCACGTATATTTTCCTTAAGCCAAGTCATTTGGATTATCACGTCTCTATCTCATATTCCATGCTCCTTCTTGCGGTAACTTGTATTTATTACATTATATATATACATTGAAAGTTGCTTGCCCCTTTTCATATATTGGTTTTGTACCTTGCTTGTATTTTGTATATTTTGTGCTTACTACTTACTTATCCTTGAGTAATCTAGTATGTGTTTGTCGGTTCGCACAAAATGTATGTATGAGTTTGCTTTGAGCCTAATTGCATCTTGTGTGTATCTTATTTGGCTCTTTTGAGTGATTAATGGACTATCCCATTTTAGGAGAGTAATATGCCTTTGGCACTTCACAATCCCAAAATGTGTGTACATGAGGAATACCACATAGTGTTGATATTTCAATATTATCTAGTCTCTATGTGGTATCTCATACTCATGAGAAATTCAAATTCTAATGTCTATTAATTATCTCAAGTTGGTTTTTGTTTGCCTCTTGCTAAGAAGATACGGATTATCACATTATGGGGCAGTAATATGTTTGTGCATATTACAAGCCTAAAGAATGTGAACATTTAAGGTTTTGCCACGTAGAATTGATATTGTTAATTATCTTATTCCTATGTGGCATGTGTGCTCAAACAAGTTCCAATTTTCTTAAATGATTTTATTTGCTCATCTTTTGGTATCTTATTCGTGAGAGAGTTTCTTGGTGCGGTTTTCCACAAATTAGCACTAGAATTTACCTTCTCGGGAACCGGTTGCTTCTTGATATATTAATCATTTCTTTGCATGATCATTCGACTATTGAAGCCACCAAGAATCTCTATTTAATTATGGTGTTTTCATTCCTATCTTTTACCACATACTTATGTTTTGTGAATATGATTGTGAACAAATATACCACCGAGAAATATCTCCATAAATCTCTTGTCTTTGACAAGTTATAATAATTTGTGGTAAGTTTATTGATCATATTTACTTTGTCCATTGCTCTAAAATTGCCTTGTTTCTTGCCAAGGATTTGTTTGGTTCAAACTCCTTTGTGTCTTCCTTACTCTACTCAATTTTTTTTATGCTTTACTAGTTAAATGCCCGTGCGTTGCTACGGGGCCAAGACATAGTTGATCTTATTTTGTTAGATGCCACGAGCACAATGATTTTTCAAATACCCTACCCATTTTTCTTTCACTCCCATCTGGTGTCACCTTCTCTAAGTACTTCCCACCATTTTAACAACTTCCACTCCATCAGGTGACACCTTCTCTACCATTTTAGCCATTTTCGGATAAGACAATAATAATAACCCTTTTGGTTATCGTAAATCTAAATCAATTCTAAAGAAAACATACTGAACAAAAAACAGTAAGAAACATACGCCAACAACAATTTTTAATATAAATTTACAATAATTTGTTAAGAAAAGTCTAGCATTATTCCTCGTTTCATTACTCCTGTAAGTGACCATTCAAATATTCATTCAATTCCACTGAATAATAAAAAATGACGACATTACCAAAGAAAGTCATTCAATCATACATAGGTGCCAATGAGTTTCCAATATCATGGCCTAAGACATATCTTCCTCTTTCTAACATTCATCTTGTGAGTTGTTATCATCCTGAGCTATGCGGTCTTCCTCACCCACTTCAACGTTGATCCGTTGCAATCTACTTAAGACGACAAAAGATGGCCACATGTTAAGTACTTAAGCATATTGTTAAATATTTAATTATGGACACTTGCTGGAAAAACATCTCCTTCCCATGTTTTGTGTCAGCAATGACCATTGCCTCCTATCCATCGGCACGGGCTATTTACCCGCCTCGCCAATGGTGATACAAAAAACATGTTGTAGAACTCTACTGAACCTTCTTTGTACTTCTTGTCTAACTTTGATCCGGTCCATATTTGTTGCCACAATGGCTGACATTTTCTATTGACAAGTGAATGCATTATGCTAGGAGATGTAGAGTTGTTTTCATCTCCATTACTTATCAATTGCTTCAACGATACATATCTTGCCAATTGGTAAAAAAAAATATTCTATTCCAGCCTACAACCAACTGACAAGAATTCTCAAAATATAATCCACCAGATAGATTCACTTGGATAAAACTTAATTTCTTTTGGCATGTTTCCATGGAGCAATAAAAATGACAAGACTTATGTAAAATAATAGTTCTGGTATCAAGTTAATCGTTGGTGGCAACATTAATACAAAGTGGAAATTACATTTGAAAAAAGCTAAATGACAAAAACAACACCATCTTCTGAAATTAAATGCCATAGTTTCTCCGAAAGTATCCGGTTCTCGCCTAGATTCAGTACTTTGAAAATTGTACCAGGAAAAGCTAACTAAAAAAACAACACCATCTAGTGAAATTAAGGGACGTATTTCCTCAGAAAATTTAAAGACAGTTAGTTACTCATCTTTTAGCACATCCCTGTGGGACTCGGCCGAAGCCTCCCTTGCGGATGAGGTTCTTGTCGCTATTCCTGCTGGTCGCCTCCTCCATATCGTAGAGGGTGAACACAATCGAGCAGCCGTTCTTTCTCGGCACAGGCAGGGGCGGCGGTTGCCCTTGCTCTTTCACCTGCCACAACCCGGATATCTTGTACAGCCCTGCAAAAGCAAAGATGAAATGATCAAATTACTTGAGAATTTTCACTGAAGTAACACATGATTTACAGTGATAAATTCCACCAAGAAAAGAAAGGGTTGCACTCACAAGGATTTAACTTATCAAGTGATTTGCTTCTCCTCTTGTACCATATAGAGACTATGTTGAACTTCTTGCCTCTGGGATTAAGCTTTTTGCACGACATTCCTTGTTGTCGTCTTAGTTTTTTTTTTCCTTGTAAGTTTCTAAATCAAAGTATACAAGCCACGTAGCCACCCTCTTGAGGTAGTCTGCAGTTGGTTGTTGTTTTCCTGATGAATTTGACCTGAACCGAAGTTCCTGCTCACTGATGAGGTATCATTTTTCTAAATCTTATGAAAACCGTCCCAATCTTCATTACTATACGATGTCCAAGGGACACTTTTGTTACAGATATATATTTATTATTTCTAGAAAACAGACCGCAATCATCCTTATTTTTTTCCGAATATTGTAATAATTAGAAAACAGACTGCAACGTCCTTTGATCTTTGATGAAATTCGGTTTAAAACTGAACATACTTCCCCTTATTGTTATCTATATCCTTCACGAGTATCTCAAGGGAAGAAAAGTTATTGACCAGCAGCAGCAACAACAGCACAAGTTATAATCAAAAAGATGGAAGCACAAATTTGTAGGTTGTGTCGGTCTCCATTATCTTTGAATTGCTCATCGCAGGAAAGAACATATTTATTTTGGCTGATGCAGCCACTTTAGCTAACTCCTAATTTGTTGTCCACTGGAACAGAGGAGTAGGTTAGGAAAAAAGAAGAGTAGGATCCCAAGTTCTTAATGATAGCACTCGAAGTCTATACCAAGAAAACTAACATGCAGGTCATACCGATATCAATAAATAATTACTGTTCTGGTAATTCTTCCATGACTATACTGTTGTGTAGTTCATAACTAAATATTGCTACTTCTATTCTTCTTTTAGAATGGACATGGAGTTTACTACCTATCTAAAAAAATATCATATGAGTTAGTTATTGTATGAAATATTTACGAAATTCAAAAAACTTCAGAATATATGCAGATACATAGACACCACTGCTTGATGTCCAGAATACACGGAACATGAGAGCGGATGAGAACCAAAAGCTCTTACCAAACAGAAGTTGAGGAACATTCAGACATGCTTTAAGGTTTCAGTGACGGCCACCGACAAAACATTTGCGCCATAGTGAGATAGTATATGAGCTTGATATCTAAGAACATAGAAGGTATATTAGTTTCAGAGATAGGATGAACTTTGCATTGCAGTACCAAATTTTCTTTATGAATGTCGAATGGTATATTCTTACTGAAAATAATTACTCTCATATTTACATGCATCGAGAAACGCGGGATTTCCTTGATGATCATCGGTCCAACATTGAGTAGCAAACACAAAGCTACAACTCGCTTACCTAAAAAGGAAGTGAGAGGGCACAACCACCAAAGAGCACTCCACTCACCGATTGTTATACATCCGCGACCCTCTAGTGAGATCCTGAAACACAAAGAATATGAAGTATTTTTCTTAGTTCTATACAAGCAAGGCCTTGCAATTTTCTCTTATAGTACAATCCAAATTCAAACATTCATGGAACACGATATCCTCTTCAACAACTTCCCCCAACAAAACAAAACAACCGCTGAAACACAAATTTGCATCAGTAAGTGTTTACAAACAATACATAATCATAAAAATCAAATTAAACAGAGGTAAAAGCACCCAACTTCAAGATGCAGGTGCAGGGAGGAACAAAGGAACGGTAGTACCAGGGTGATACATGACCACGTCATCCTCTGTTGACCAATGGTGACAAGCTGGAGCGGCAGTCCTATTATGCGTGCGTGGGGGGTAAAGGCATACGATCTAAATGAAGAAACATGTATTTACAAACAAAAAATGTAAGAGAGAGAGAGAGACAGAGAGGTAGAGTTAGGATGGCCGAGAGCAGGACAGTAAGGAGCACTATCTCTCAGGTCTCCTATTGATCTAAGCATTGAAATACTGAACGTAAGAACTGGAATACCATCATCCATTCGGCAGCTGTTGATTAGAAAAAAAAATTCCCCTTGCTCTGTTCATGAGATTAGGAAGACAATGGGCATTTAACAAGGAAGAAGGTGGGCACGTAAATTGAAGTCCTATTTCAGCAAACTCACCTCGAACAACTTGTATGCCATCAGAATTACAGTTAGCAGTCCACATTGTACGATCAAATGAAGCAACATGATTAATTCTTCCTTGGGCATTTGGTGATACCGTTGGAAAGATAACATCAGCAAACAAATAAAACCACCAGATTCCCTGTATCCAAGAGTAGCCACCATGTGTTATGACATCAACAACATATGCATAAAAGAAGCAACAATCTGAGGATACAATGCTCGCTGAACAGATGAATTGGTGTCGACTGTCCTCAAAGTTATGCCCAAGATATTTATTTTTTTGCAAATTATACAGGAAGAACTTTAAGAAAGGAGAATTCAATGCTTTGGGGGCAGTGTCTAATTTCAGAAAATAGTTAGTCATGGGTCGGGAAACACTGTTATGACCATATATGAGCTAATACTTGGATATGGAAAAACTTAAGATGAACGCATCAAAGAAATGTTTTTTAGACTAAAAGGGTGTCCCCCCGGCTTCATTGAAACCAAAACGCAGCCAACAAGCTGTTAAGTTTTACAGAACACGAGCGAGCGCCCACACGGCGAGCTGGTAGTCTAGCCAGAGCATAAGCTCAAAAGAGGGGGAGAGAACAGTTTTCGACAGACAACGAACAACTCCCACAACAAGCGAACCAACACACGCACCAACTAATGCATCAAAGAAATGTTCTTAGTGATTTGAGTATACCTCTAAAAAGAGATACAGAAATTGTGGTATTTCGTGATTTGAGTATACTTGAGCAGAAAATTCAGTAACAGTCCTTGGTATATCCAAACCTGCTGAATATATAGTGCCGTGAAATTAGCAAATATTGTATGAAACAAATGGAACGCTAGGCCAAGCGGCTGCAACGCCACACACCGAACATGTCCATGGCATGGAGAAGATCGTATTGCCTCACCCTTTGTTTGCATCTTCATCTGTTTGCATCTCGTAGGAGGTGGCAAAGGCTCAGCGGTTGGCGACGGAGGTCAAATACAGCAGGTGGTGGCGCCACATACAGACGACAAGTAGGCCGATGAGGGGAGCTGCGATGCCGTCTTGATCCTCAGTGCTCGGCCGCGACGGCGGTGCGCGGAGGACATAGAATGTTGGTGATGGAGATCCACACCGTCGCCCTCTATCCAGTACACCAGCTCCCCGGATGCCTCTGCCGCCGCTTCCAGAGCATATCCACCCCATATCGAGCCACCAACATGAGTTCGTCGCAGGCTGTCGCGTCAATGGTGGCCTGAAGCCCGAGGTAGGAACCCTAGCAACCTTTGACTCCGCACGATAGAGGAACAGAAATCGAATCGGGGCGCTCAGCGAATCAGCGTTAATTACTCCTGATTGAACGCTATGGGAGGAGGCCTACAGATGAGCGAAACTGATACTAATTTGATTTAACATTAATTACTCCTTAATCTGATTGAATGCTGTGGGAGAGACAAACGAAACTGACGCTAATTTGATTTAGCGTTAATTACCCCTGATTTAATGTTGTGGGCACTACTAGGAAAATGGCTATAGGAGTGATGATACCCGTGACGCACATCGCGTTTGGCGCGTCACGCCTATTACCCGCGGCGCACCAGGCGCACCAATTGGAAGGCGCGTCGCGCCTATGTGTGGGGCCGGGGTGGCGAGCCTCCAAGGCATACCCGCGACGCACCAACCGAGCGGTGCGTCACGGCTACGTTGGGTAGCCGCGGCGCACATTCTAGAGGTGCGTCACGGCTATCGTTTCCACCGGTGGCATCTATAGCCGTGACGCACCACTGTAACGTGCGTCGCGGCTATCCAACATAGCCGTGACGTGCCGAATATGATGTGCGTCACGGGTATACCTGGAACGAATTTAAGTGGTTGGGACCACCCCCAACCTCCCATCCACCCATATCTCCACCCTATTTTAGATCTGGTCGCCCCCCACCTCCTCACCACCTCATTTCCCCCATTTTCCCACCATTTAAAACTTATTTAACCTATTTTATTTGATACATATGTGTGGGGAATCTAGTAAACATTTGTCTCCACCCCCATCTCTCACTTTATTACCACTTTCCCTTCCATCTTTTCACTTTCTATAGCCACATACAAACGTACTCTCTCGGTCTCGTGTCGGCAAGATCTATAGTTGGTGAGTTGTTGGAGGGACGATATGTATATGTGTTGTATGTATGTGTGTCGGCGCCGTGCGTCGTCGTCACAAAAGATTCATATATATGGTTGCATATATACATATATGCGAAATTGTGTTGCGTATTTTTGATGAAATTTGTGGATGTCTTAAAAATGAGTTGACATGTGTTGCCAAAATGTTGATTCATTTCCATTTCGGCGACCACGCACTCCGAGAATGTCCTATTTTTAGCATAGGTCATGCCGAATTTTTCCGTCGACGACCATGTGCATGCATCATATATCCATATATTACGTAATTTGATTCTAATTAATTTTTCATTTGATCTTTTTTTACTATGTAGGCAACCATGCATATAAGCACAGGCACCGTGGCTAGATTTATGAAACATGCGACGGACGAAATGTTTCGAAATAGCATGACGGAGATAAGATGTCCTTGTCGAAGATGCAAACTGAAATACTTGATCAGATACGATTCTGGTGACTTAGAGTCGCACCTTATCCGTCGTGGTTTTATGGATGGCTACACTCTTTACCCGACAAGTGATGAAGATGAAGAGTCGCCCGGACATGATGAAGGACATAACGATCAAGATGAAGGACATGATCATAATCAAGACGAAGGACATCGTGATGAAGATGTCGGACATGATCATAATCAAGACGAAGGACATCATGATGAAGATGTCGTGACATCGTCGTCGGACTGGGTGCGGGACCCTCATGTCCAAGCTCTTCTTCTCAAGGAGACTAGCAACACCAGAGCTGCTGCTAGAGAGAAATCGAAGTTGTCGCAACTGGAGATAGACGCTGTTACTCCATTGTATGAAGGATGCGTGAGCGAGGATACCCGTCTGAACGTAACGTTAAGGACCCTCGAGATGAAGACAAAACACCGATGGACCGATGCGAGCTACGATGAGAACATGGCATTCTGGCACGACCGTCTTCCCACGGGGAACAAGTCTCCAACGAGCATCGAGGAGGCGAAAAAAGTCGTGTGCCCTCTGGATTTACCTCACGTGAAATACCATGCTTGCATTAATGACTGCATCATCTATCGGGGCGCGGACGCGGAGAGAACCATATGCCCGGTGTGCGAAGCAACTCGATACAAGACAGGGAAGAAGGCCTCTCCTCGAAAAGTGGTGTGGTACTTTCCGATAACTTCCCGTCTGCAGCGGTATTTCGCAGACCCCACACAGGCGAAGCTCATGCGATGGCACGCGGAAAGGAAGAAGCCAGAAGAGCATGATGGAACCGATCCGGAGAATGATGACACGATGCTGACACACCCCTCAGATGCTAGCCAGTGGAAGGCGCTAGACATCGAATACCCCGAATTCGGCGACGATCCAAGGAACATCAGGTTGTGCATGAGTACGGATGGATTAAATCCTTTTGGCAACCAGAGCAGCACCCATAGCACCTGGCCCGTGTTTGTATGTATATACAACCTACCCCCCTGGTTGTGCTTGAAGAGGAAGTACATACAGATGAGTATGCTTATTCAAGGGCCGAAACAACCAGGTAACGACATCAATCTGTATGTCCAGTTGTTGGAAGAGGAGCTAGCCACGTTATGGGACGAGCCAGCCAATACGTGGGACGCCTATGGAGAAACGTTTTTCCCATTGAGAGCCGCGCTCCTCACGACGGTGCATGACTACCTCGGTTACGGATATGTCGCGGGGCAGGTGGCGCACGGATTCTGTGCATGCGTTAGGTGCATGGATGACACTACGTATCTCCAGCTAGAGAGAAACCCCGGGTCATCGATAACCGTGTTCTTGGGGCATCGAAGGTGGCTTCGCAAGGATGACCCGTGGAGAAAACGCAAAGATCTGTTCAACAATGAAGTTGAGATGCGAAGAGCCCCACGTCAAAGGAGCGGCGAGGAAATCAACGAGCTGTTGAAGAACTGGAAAGAGTGCCCTGCGCCGGGAAAGAAGCGAAAGGCGCCGGCGCCGTTGGAGGGTGTATGGAAAACAAGGTCTGTTCTCTGGGACCTGAGGTACTGGAAGATTCTCCGCACACCCCACTGCCTTGACCTCATGCATATCACGAAAAACGTGTGCGAGAGTCTGCTTGGCACCCTTCTCAACATGCCGGAGAGGACCAAAGATGGGCCGAAAGCAAGGAACGACTTGAGATTTTTGAATATCAGGGGCGAGCTCCACGGAGGAAAACCGGATGATGATGACGATGACGATGACGATGTGTTAGATGGGACGGAAGGTCGCCGCAAGGGCAAAAAGGCCAAGAAGACGGAATATTACTGTCCCCCTTCGTGCTTCACGCTATGCGAGAAGGAGATCGACCAATTCTTCAAGTGCCTCCTTGGAGTCAAATTTCCTTACGGTTATGCGGGGAAGATAAGCAGATACCTAGACGTACCAAAGCAGAAGTTCAGCGGAATGAAGTCTCACGACTGTCACGTGATGATGACGCAGATACTTCCAGTTGCAATTCGAGGGATAATGGACGAGCACGTCCGCGAAACGCTGTTTGGACTCTGCAACTTTTTTGACGTCATCTCTCGAAAGTCGATTGGCGTGAAGAAACTCGCAAGGCTACAGGAAGAGATCGTGGTTATACTATGCGAGCTTGAGATATACTTCCCGCCAGCATTCTTCGACATTATGGTGCATCTCCTTGTCCATGTCGTGGATGATATCATCCAGCTCGGGCCGCCGTTTTTACACTCCATGATGGCGTTCGAAAGGATGAATGGTTCCATCAAAGGATACGTCCGCAACAGGGCCCGTCCAGACGCAAGCATTGCCAAGGGCTTTCTGACAGAGGAGTGCATCTCTTTCTGCACGAATTTTCTAGACAAAGATGAGAACCCTGGTCTGCCCGTAAACAGGCACTTTGGCAGGCTCGGTGGATGGGGACACCGCGAGGGCCAGCGCGAAATGAATGTCGACTTTCAGGGCCGACGCAACGACTTTGACAGAGCAAACCTAGTCGCGCTACAACATCTAACAGTGGTCGATCCTTGGTTGGAAAAGCACAAATTGCTAATCGCGAAGTATTACAGTGACCGGGGACAACATAGGACCGAAGCAGAAATAATCAGAGAGCACAACATCCATTTCACACAGTGGTTCAGGGAGAAGATTATGACCGATCAACCGGAGACGCCTTATTCTGAAGAAGAAAAACTCATACTCACATTGTCACAAGGCCCCGCACATAACCTCATGACATATCAGGCATACGATATCAATGGTTACACATTCTACACGGCAAATAAGGACCGGAACTGCGAATACCAGAACTCGGGGGTAACGATGGAATCATTAACAGGTGACGTCAAAGAAAGATACTATGGTAGGATCGACGAGATATGGGAACTCGACTACTGCGGAGAGAAGGTGCCAATGTTCCGTGTCACATGGGCAAAGAGCGTCAGGAAAGAAGGACAATATTTCACCACCATGGTGATACCTGAAGCCAAATCCGGCACGAATGTCACTGCAAAAAATGAGCCATGGGTCTTGGCTAACAAAGTGGACCAATGCTTCTTCATTACTGACCCGACAAGGCCTAGCCGTGTTGTCGTGCGGAGAGGCAAAAGAAACATCATCGGAATGGATGGAGTAGCCAACGAGCAAGACTTTGACCAGTACGGCGACCCGAAAATGGAAGATGACAATGACGATGGAACGAAATACACAACAAGAAGAAGCAGGACAACGCTACCTACAGGTCGCCCATTCCACCGAAGAAGTCACGGTGTTCCAGGACTGAATTACTCAACCGCGACAAAGAAGGGAAAGAAAATTGTAAAACGCTAGCTAGAGCTACAAGAATCATTATGTTGCCGTGTGTGTGCATGAATTCGACAAAATTAAGATGATGTAATAAGAATATTTGAGATTTTATGACATCTAAATTAATCAACACTTTATTTGAGATTTTGCAAATTTCATTATATTTACATCTATGTTGATCTACTATAATTTGCTATGTATATATTTATTTATATATTGATTTATTTTGAATCATTTTGTAAGAAATAAAAAATAAAAAATTTTGGGGGTGGACAGGAGTCGAACCCTGGTGGGAGGCTAGGCAGGAAAGGCACTAGCCACTGGGATAAGTATCAGCTGTTGATACCTACCCACGCGCAGTTCTTTTATCTAGATACAACCGATAGGCGTGGCGCACCTCCATCTTGTGCGCCACAGTTTGCTTAGGCGCGACGCACTGTTCGTTGGCACGTCACGAATAGCTTACGCGCGACGCGCGGATTTTTGGTGCGCCACGGTTACTTTAAGCGCGACGCACCTCACCTCGGTGCGTCACCGCTATCCTCTTCTATAGCACGTACGGGCCGTTCCCCTCTGCTTCTTCCTCTTCTCCAATCTCGATCTGGAAAACCGTCGCCTCCGCACGATCGCCGCCACCGTCCCCTCTGTCTCCATCGATCGCCGCCACCGTCCCCTCCCGTCCACCACCGCTGCCCTAGCCACCGTCCCCTCCCGTCCGCCACCGCTGCCCTCTCGCCCTAGCCACACCGCACGCCCACCGCTGCCCTAGCCACCGCTGCCGCCGTCCACGACAAGGAGGAGGAGGGGAGTCGCGCCGCCGTCCACGACAAGGAGGAGGACGAGGAGCCGCGCCGCCATCCACCTACAGGAGCGCCAAGGCCTCCGTCTTCCACGACGCCGTGGTGCAGCTGCAGGACCGCCAAGGCCGACGGCTTCTTCCCCTTCCACGACGCCGTGTGCAGCTGCGTGAACGACTACAGCGAGCCCTAGGTAAGACCCCTCCTCCTCCCTCCCGCTTTGCTCTGTTCCTGCTTGCCCTGTTCTTGTTCATGCTTGCCCTGTTCTTGTTCTTGTATCATCTCTTACCTCTGTCAATATGTGAACTGAATTCGTGTATAAACGGTAGTATTGTTGTATTCGTGTAGGAGTGTTGCTGAATTTTGTACTGTTAAATTGTTCACTGGATTTTGGTTTTGGTAACTGAATTTTGTTACTGTTGACTGCATTTTTGTAGTGGTAATTGTATTTTAAAGTGTTGGATTGTTCTCTGAATGTTGTTCACTGAATTATAGTGGTAAATACATTTTTATTGTGTTAACTGATGTTTATTTTGTTAACTGAATTTTGTTCACTGAATTTTAGTTCTGTTAACTGAATATTGCTTGTGCTAAATGAATTTTGTTTTTGTTAACTGAATATTGTTTGTGCTAACTAGTGTAAACTGAATATTGCTTGTGCTAAATGAATTTTGTTTTTGTTAACTGAATATTGTTTGTGCTAACTAGTGTAAACTGAATATTGCTTGTGCTAAATGAATTTTGTTTTTGTTAACTGAATATTGTTTGTGCTAACTAGTGTAAACTGAATAATGGTAGTGTTAACTGAATTTAGCTTCTGTTAACTGAATTTTGTAGTGTTCTCTTGTTAACTGAATTTAGCTTCTGTTAACTGAATATTGTAGTGTTCTCTTGCCCCTAGGATCTAAACTGACTCTACCATTTTTTTGCTGAATTATGCCTGTTGTTAGTTTTGCATGCTGCTATAGTGACAAGAGGCTCTACCATTTCTCTTGAATTATGCCTGTGAAATTCATTCTGGCATCTCTATTTTTTCAGCAGTTGTGGTATCTTGACTTAACAATCATGTGCTAGATGTGCTTGTTAACTTGATTAAGCCTCTGGCCAGTGATGCAAAGCCTCTGGCCAGTTCCTCTTGTTGGTGTTCATCTGATAAGAACACCAATTTCTGGCATCTCTATTTTTTGTACTATCCATTTCCTCTTGTTGGTGTTCATCTGATAAGAACAATTGCTTCCATCTTGATTAAATAAGCCTGAGGCCCTAGTTTAAATAAGAACAAATGATGTTGCTTGTTATTGAAAAAATGATGTTGCTCCTCAGCCCTGCTCCCCCACTAGTTCAAAAATGATGTTGCTTGTTGAAAAATGCTGCTGCTTTTGTTTGCTGCTTGTTCCTGAGAATTTGCTACTGATGTTACTTATCATATCCAATCTATATGCTGCTGGTTGTTGTTGCTGCTAAGTTGTTTCCATGATGTTCATGAGAAATTGCTGCTGCTAGGCTATGTTTGTTTGGCAGGTACTGGTGTTGGTACTGGTAATATAGTTTTGATGGATAAAAAATGATCTTCTAGGACTGGTGCTGGTGTTGTAGGACTGGTGCTGGTGTTGTAGGACTGGTGCTGGTACTGGTGTTGGATAAAATTTTGCAGATAATAAAAATTGTGCTGGTGTTGGCCTAAAGAATCTGTCCGGCCATCGAGCCGTTTAAAACTTTGCAGGGAATTCTAATAATGAGTTGCCCATTTTCGCCGAAATGTTGATTAATTTCCGTTTCGGCGAGAATCGGACACTCTAGTGTTTGAAAATTAGCAAAGGTCATGCCGAAATTTTCCCGTGAATTTAGGACTTAGCCGTTTTCCCGTGATCGAGTAGTATGTCGATTTTTTGTTTCCTTTAGATTAACCAATAATTTCCCCCTTCAGAACATGGCACACAACGACGAGGCCGGCGGTTCTAAGCCGTTCTGGCAAATCACCGATGAAGAAGATGAGCAATACGACCCGACGGCGGATGCCTGGGCTGACGCGGACACTAGCGGTGGCGAGGAGGATGACGGCACGACTAGTGGCGCCGCCGGTGATACCACTAGTGGCGCCGCCGGCGGAAATGACACCACTGATGCCGGCGGTCAGACAGATGGTGGTAGCAAAGCCAAGAAGAAGAGGACGGCAACGAGAAAACGGAAAGGTAACACTCTCCGCACCTACCGTGAAGAGATCACGGAAATTGATAGCTCTGGGTATCCAGTCGCGCCCGAGGCGGTGGTCAGAGGATTCGGCAACCTAATTGGTTGCATTGTCCGGGACACTGTCAGGATCTTAACCGATGATCTAAGGAAAAAAGAGAATGAACATTATCGGGTTATTCTCTTTAGAAAGCTGCACGGAAGATACTTGTACCCGCATCCGCCAGACGAGCCGTTTAAGTACAATAACGACAATCTGGCGGGGAATAAGGTCAACCACTGCGCCATTGGTAAGATGAACACCGCCTTGGCCAACTGGAAACACCGGGTGAAGGTTAAGGTCTTGGACAGCAAAAATAGCTTGGAGGATGTTTTAGCGACTGAGCCGAGAATCACCGAAGCTGAACTCCGGGACTTCAAGGTAATTTGCGAGAGAGAAGTCGCCAGAGCTAACTCTGGTTGGGGGCAGAGGATGCGGAAGTTGAACATTGGTACCCACAAACTGGGATGCGGCGGTTACAGAGCGGCGATTCCCAATTGGGAGAAGGAGGACGCCAAACGTGCAGAACAGGGCATCCCTGACCCTCTCGCAAAGTACTCGCCGCGGACAAAAAACTTCATCAGGGCCCGGTTTAAATATGACCCGGTAGCTAATGAGTATACTACCGATGATGAGAAGGTGAAGACGTTGTATGACAACTTGGTAAGTAAATACACCACCCTAGTTAGTTTGCTCTCGACGATCTAGTCGATTGCATTATATTGTACTGGTGGAATTCTAAACGGTTCACGCTAATTGTGCAGAACTTAGAAATCGATAGTGCTCGAACCTCGTCGGACATGCCGAGGCTGCACGGCCCGTGGGACGACACTTTAAATAGGGCGGTGAACGTGACGCAGGGGAAGGAAAAGCACAAAAGGCCGTCAGGTGGCCGAGTTTGTGGCCTGGGCACGACGACGAAGCTCAGAGAGTACTTCAAGGAGCCCAGGGAGGCGAGAAGGAATAGAAAGAGGACCATCGAAGATATCCAACGTGACGAAGCCCGCGATCGCGAGATTGCAGACCTCAAGGCCAAAGTTGCCGATATTCCTAATATTGTCAAAACAGCTTTGGCAGAACAAATGGGCAACGTTTTGCCTACCATCTACGATACGGTTACTCGATGGAATGACGGAGGTCGAGTGGGGCCGTGCCCGGTGCCTAGCATGCAGGGCAGCAACTCAAGAGACTTGTCCAGAGTCTCGCCGGCCAACGCCACGATGGCGGACCCACTGGTGACTCCGCCCGCCTACACCACGGCGCCGATAGTGACTCCGCCCGCCTCTACCCACCTGACCATCCGTTGCACGCCCACAGTGGGCGGTCCTCCGCCGAATGAAGAGCGTGCACCAACGAACAGCCGCCGCCTGACCATCCGTTGCACGCCCACAGTGGGCGGTCCTCGGCCGAATGAAGAGCGTGCACCAACGAACAACCGCCGCCTGGCCATCGGTTGCACGCCCGCCGCCGTCGTTGGCCCCTCACCACTAGAGGAGCTCGACGCCCTCGCCAGCCAGGTAAATAGTTAAGCGTTGGAGCGTCGATCTTCCTTTGCCTTAGACTGGCCTCTCTGACGCCCTGCATGTTTTCCGCAGAACGACGACGTTCCATGCACTCTCTTACACACAGTGGTCGGCGTGTTGAAGGATGTTGCTGTGGGTATGATCGTTCAACCTTCAACCCGCAGGTTCCACAACAGGACGATGCGCGAAGACGTATATAGAGTTCGAGTGCTTCGGGTGCTGGCGGGCTACGACGACTTGTTGCCTCCCATTCAACCCTACCAAGAAGAAGATGACCCCGATACCCTGACGCTGCTCCAGTGCATGCCTTGGAACATGGAATGGCCGAAGAGCCAGATTCGCCTGGGGAAGAGGGGCGCCACCCCGCGGACATCGCCTCTAGAACTACCGGCGCGAGGCACCACCTCGAAGACAACCCCTCTAGAAGCTCCGGAGCGGAGCCATGGCAAGACCGTCGCCGCGCCGTCGCCTACCCGTGACATGGAGATGGCACAAGACCAGGAGAATGACCTTGATCTTGATGCCATGGATTTCATCGTTGATGACTTTGATGGCGGACATTACGTTGCTCCTCCTCCAGAAGAACCCTACCATAGCACGGAGGCTCGTGGTGAGGCTCCTCCTGCGGATAAATCGAATTGCAAGTGTCTCTTCGGTTCTCAGGAAGACACGGCTCCAGATGTCGGCCCCTGCACCGAGACTCAGAAAAGTGCGAAGGGAGGAGTTATTTTCAGCCCTAGCACAATCCGTAAGGCGGCTAATGAGGAGATTGAGAAGGAGGTCATTCCGAAAGCGACGAAGGCGCGGAAAAGAGGACCTAGATCCAAGGCCGCAAAGTCCGCGAGCCAGCCTGCTAAGATGCCGCTCCGTGTTCAGGACGGCCCACCTACATCTAAGCATACAAAGATGCATGTGATTGGTCAGCCTATGCTTAGCCAGAGCAAGCTCAAGGCCGCAAGTGGGGATATGCGGAGTTTGCATGACAGCATTCTTTTTCTTGAATCGCGTCTTCTTGAATCCAAGGATCCATCATACCCGATTTTCATTGCCATGGTGCCAAAGGACTTGGGCTTCGTCGAGTCAACCGGCGCGGATAGAATAGTACTGCGGTTTTCGGACATCTTCGATATGTTCCATAGCAATCCGCTGCACTACTCCATGATCCGCCTATACTCGCTCAGTCTGGCGGTGCAAGTCATCAGGGATAATACACCGGGCATCGCGATAGCGGACCCCTTCTACATGCGCCACGACGTGTTGTGCGGCGTTGGGAACCAGGTAGTCGCATCGACATATCTCCGGGACTTCATGCTGGGCGAACCAGACCAAGGATTACATCCTCGTGCCTTACTTTGCCGGGGTAAGTCAATATTATTAGCCGAATCGAAAGTGATTTTCTTTAGATTTTCATCGCTCCTTTCCAACACTTTGTTTGGATTGTTCCGCGCAGATATACACAATGCACACTCATCTGCATTTGTATCAGTCATTCGCATGCCACGTATCTCGACTCAGGGAGTGCGGTGAAGAAAGACTACTCCAACGTGAAGAAAGTTTTGGATAATGCTCTCACCGGCTACCACGCAAGGGGGGGCAAAATCACTAAGGAGAAGGTCGTTCAGGGCGCTCGGGTGTTCACCCACACGACGACTTTCGCGTGCGTCAAGCAGCCGGCGGGCAGTAACCGAGACACCTACTATGTCCTCCATCATATGCGGGCGTATGTACGGGATCAACAGTTCCTTACCCTGCCTAGTCAAGTCCAACAATGGGCCTCCCGCTTGTCGATGGTCGGCGATGACAAGGTTAGAGAAGAGATATATGATATCCAGAAGTGCTTTGCCACGAAAATCGTTCATGAAGTGGTGAACAAGAGTGGGACATTCTACTGCCGGTTCAACTTGCCGAACCGCGACATAGATACCTACCTAGCAACTGCCTGTGACGACAGGCCCTTCATCACTCCGGAGGGCTGTCCCGTTGTAATCTCTGATACCATGACTTGTCACGACCCCGGACCCAGAGATATACATACTGTTATGGGCTCCTAGACATGGACTCACAATGGCTTCAGGGTTACCAGCCCCGGCCGCAACAAACAACGGCAGGCGGACTGGATTCATCGGCACGTAGTCCGGATCCCCAGTCTACTACTCCTTGTATCCATGCTAGTCATAACCAACTATGCATATCAAAGCGTCCACGAATCGAATGAAACTGAAGGAAACGGGACCAAAACTATACAGAGATGCTATGTGTCCAGAAAGTGCAACAACAATCGAGGGTTACTGGGGTTACCTCGCCCCAGGCCGATCACATCGACAGGCGGGCTCGGACATGGATCATCGGCTCCACAACCCCTCGACTGCGACAACTATGCAGGCATAGCCAAAACTGTATAACAATGAGCTCGAAACCAACAACCGATCAAAGTAGTACTCTAAACATGAAGTTGTATTAAACAGGTGTTACTAGAGTATAGCTTACAAGCAGAGGTCATATGACCCAACATTACATCAGACAACGGAAGGCAAATTATGTTGCTAATCAACAAGAACCAAAAAGGCCTAAGAGGCCGCAACATAAGGCGACGTCCCAGCCCATAGATTCCAGGCTGCTACCTGGGAACCCCGAACTACTCGTCGATGTCCACGTTGAAACACCACCGAAGTGAGATCTTCACCTGGACCAAATTAAGCAAACCTGAGTACGGGAGGTACTCAACAAGACTTAGTTAACCTATTATATATCTGCTTATTTTCAGAAAGGTTTTATGACGGCTGTTTTGCGTAAAGCAATCTTTGTTTTCCAAAACGAGGAAGAGTAGCACGTCTCATAGAATGTTTTCAAAACAGATGAGAAGCGCACTATTGTAATCATCATCTTCTTGTATTCCACCAAGTCCTTCTCTTTCCCAAACTATCTCATGCTACAAGGATCACCCCTCCCGGCATCTCCGGGGAGGCACCCTTCATCTATTGCCTCCATGCCTTGTCAACATCTTTTACGTCATGTTCATGTTATCTATGGCCAGAAATACTTCCACCAAGCCGTCCTTAACCGCGGACACGGCTTCTCGAAAAGATTTATCCCTGCAGGGGGTACACTTTACCCACACGTACCAACCGACTCTTAATGCCAAGCTATTGACACAATTCCGACGATGTGCCGGCAGAGTGTGGTCGGCCACGACCTTTACCTTACCCGACCATATCCATGAGTCAACCCAAGACAGGGCCACTCCGTCAACAGGGAGTTGGCCATCCTCCTGACGGCACCTGTCTCTGTGAGGCGGGGTCAAGATCCGTGTACGTCCATCACTTGGCCCCGGTCACGCCCTAGCGGAGCATTTTGTTTTCAAAACCGTTTAAAAGGTTTTATTTGCGTTGCCGAATGGAAATCTCAAACTACGTGACTCATGGATAAAGCCAGCTAAGTTAGTCGGTCGGCGAGGCTCATGGCCATCGCGCATGGTTGTACACTCAGTCTTGGCTTCTGCGCCCCGACCTTACTCCTAGGGTTGGCAAGTACGGAACGAACAACCACTTCCCAAGTGGCCTCCCGTCCAAGCCTTAGTCAAATTAACCACATAGTGCTCATCTCACCACGTCATCATATCATACTAGGTTATCGCAACTCTGATTCATCAACCGGATGGAGCAGAGGTAATCAAACATGTAAAGCTAAGCGAAGCAGATATGAGGCTCTGGCGATGCGCACAAGCAAATCTATGGCGGCTAGGAGCGGTGGATCAGGATATTGAGGCAATGCAGTATATAGGTGAACTATATCTACTAGCATCAAATAGTTTGGAATCGAATGCAAAGTACGAGATTCAAATGTTGTTCAAAAGCATATATGAGCAGATAAGAGGTTATGCTTGCCTTGGTTACAAGAAAACCAATAAATTCTTCAGGGATAAGTGCTTGACTTGTCGGTTAGGATCAAGTATTCGCCATTGGATTGCTGGCCTTCTCTTCGGAGTCACGTTCTACCGAGGGGGAAACAACACCGAAAGAGAAAAACAACAATCAATCATGGCATCGATGCAATGCACAACATGTATGCATGAGCAAGTTAATGCACTGAAATAAAGCCCTAGACAGGTTCAATGGGTTGCTAGGGTTCGTATGTAAGTTATGCATTTTTACTGAAATTATCCCGAAATAGACCCCGGAGGGCAATTCGGTTGATTAAGAAAGTAGGTGCAAGTTAAAGTGCTCAAATGAGGTTGAAAACATCATAAACAGGTTGCATATGTCATTTTGAGCAATTTGGTATATAACTTTTAATTTTCCAATTTTAGTGAATAAAAACTTATTTTCTCTATTTTAAAAGAATTAAATAACATTAAATAATGGTCATTTTTTGAACTTTGTCAAACATAGGTGAAAATGACATTTTTGGGTAGAACTCATTTTTCTGATCAAAACCATATTTTTACTTTATTTTTCTGGTTAATATCTTAATAGTTATTCAATTATTAAAATTTAACTATTTTCTGTTTATTATTAACCATTTTCTGAAAAAGACAAAACAGAGTTTTTACGTCATGATGACGCGATGATGACGTCACACTCCTCTGCTCTTCACAGCTGAGCTCGAAATCGAACGAATTAGCGCGCAAAGTTGGAATCGAAGTGTACCACGACGTAGAGTGGCTCGAGAGGAACCTAGGGGAGGCGGCGCCGCTCGCTTAGGGTCGCCGGAAGCTCGCCGGCGACGAGGGGCGCGGCGGCCGACGGCGGAGCTCGGCGCCACGGCGAACCAGAGGAGGAGGGAGGAAAAGGAGGGGTCCGGGAGGTCCGGGAGCTCACCGTGAGGCTCATGGGCGGGTTGGGGAAGCGAACGGAGGCCGGAGGCGGCCGGAATTGGAGAAGGGCCACGGCGGCCGGGGTTGAGGAAGACACGGCCGGTGGCGGCACACCGGCCTTCCCGACTCGATTCCGCACACCAGGAGGTAGAGGAGGATCAGAGGACCCTTGTGGCGTGCTCGGTGTAACCGGGGACATCCCAGAGCGGCGGCAAATTGCGGCGGCCGGCGGTAGCAGTAGGGTTAGGGTTTCCTTCCATGCGAGATTACAGAGAGAGGGAGCAACGGTGAGAGGATAGGGAGAGAGAGGAGGGGCACGGCTTCTGCCTGCTCTCCTCAGCCACGCAAGAAGACGGCCGAGTAGGAGGTGGCAGCGGCGCGGTCGAGCTGCCACGCAGCTCCTTCTTCTTTCCCAACGAAGAAGACAAAGGAGATCTTGTGAAAAACCCCTGTAGTTTCTGGATTTTACAAAGAGGCCCTTTTCTCTTTAAAAACAGAACAGAAAACAGAGTTTTGGGGACCTTTTTGTGAACAGAAAAATTTGCAAAAATACTTTTTGGAAAGCTTATGAAATTTCCAACCTCACCATGTATTGCTTTGGTGAAATTGAAATACTTTTCAGAACAAAATTTTGGAACTCCTTTTAAGTACTTTTTGTGAGATTTTCTGAAACAATTTAAATTCACAATTTAAATTGTTTAAAACATGATTTGAATTACCAAGACTTGTCACGACCCCGGACCCAGAGATATACATACTGTTATGTGCTCCTAGACATGGACTCACAAGGGCTTCAGGGTTACCAGCCCCGGCCGCAACAAACAACGGCAGGCAGACTGGATTCATCGGCACGTAGTCCGGATCCCCAGTCTACTACTCCTTGTATCCATGCTAGTCATAACCAACTATGCATATCAAAGCGTCCACGAATCGAATGAAACTGAAAGAAACGGGACCAAAGCTATACAGAGCTGCTATGTGTCCAGAAAGTGCAACAACAATCGAGGGTTACTGGGGTTACCTCGCCCCAGGCCGATCAAATCGACAGGCGGGCTCGGACATGGATCATCGGCTCCACAACCCCTCGACTGCGACAACTATGCAGGCATAGCCAAAACTGTATAACAATGAGCTCGAATCCAACAACCGATCAAAGCAGTACTCTAAACATGAAAGCTGTATTCAACAGGTGTTACTAGAGTATAGCTTACAAACAGAGGTCACATGACCCAACATTACATCAGACAACGGAAGGCAAATTATGTTGCTAATCAACAAGAACCAAAAAGGCCTAAGAGGCCGCAACATAAGGCGACGTCCCAGCCCATAGATTCCAGGCTGCTACCTGGGAACCCCAAACTACTCGTCGATGTCCACGCTGAATCACCACCGAACTGAGGAACTCCACCTGAACCAAGTTGAAGTAAACATGAGTACGGGAGGTACTCAACAAGACTTAGTTAACCTATTATATATCTGCTTCTTTAGAAAGAGTTATGAAGGTTATTTTGCGTAAAGCCATCTTTGTTTTCCAAATTGAGGAAGGAATAGCACGTCTCATAGAATGTTTTCAAAACAGATGAGAAAGCTACTCAACTACTGAAATCATCATCTTTTTAATCCACCAACTCATATCAGCACCTCGTGCTTCAAAGATCACCTCCTCAAGTTGTTCCGGTAACTCAATCTACAAGGTAACCCCTCTCGGCATCTCCGAGGAGGCATCCTTCATTCGTTATCAACAAGTTTTAGTCATTCCGTTCAAGTTATCTATGATCACAGAATCCGTCACCAAGTCGTCCTTAACCGCGGACACGGCTTTTCGAAAAGATTTAACCCTGCAGGGGTGTATAACTTTAACCACACGTATCAACCAACTCTTAATGCCAGAACGTTGGCACTATTCCGGGAAGTGCCGGCAGATGGAGGTCGACCACGACCTTTCCCTTGCTTCGCCTATTCCATGAGTCGCTCCGAGTAGAGATGGACCGCCAATAGGGAGTGGCCATCTCCTGCCGGGTCTCTATCGTTGTGCGCGATGCTCGACGGTTACCTACCCGCAGAGCGCCGATACATCCCCACATCCTAGTTTTGAAAGTGTTTTGATATCCCCGCAAAACGAAATGGAAAGCCCGAACTAGGCAACTCATGGAACAAGCTAGGCAAGTTGAGACCGAGGGGAATCCAATCCCCGTGTGGATGCACGCTCAGTCTTGGCTCGAAGACGAGAACTCGCTCCTAGGGGCATGAACGAGACAACCACCACAGACCCTCTGTGGTCTCGTCATCCACACCTTTAAGTCATCTTAATCAGGTATCTCTTAACTTTCCACAACATACTATCATACTAGATTCATTCGCGACTCTGATTCAGCAACCGGATGGAGCAGAGATAACAGGCATGTATGACTAAGCATGGCATGTTTGAGGCTCTGGCGATACACACAAACAAATCCTATGTCTGCTAGGAGCATTGAATCATGATATCTGGGTTATGCAAATAAATAGGATAACTCTATCTATTGACTCAAGATACATTGGAATCGAATGCATTGTACGAGAACCGAAAGTCTTTCGAAATCATATATGAGCAGATAAGAGGTTATGCTTGCCTTGCTTCAAGAAAACCAGAGAAAGTCTTCAGGAATAAGTGCTTGACTTGTCGGTTAGGATCAAGTATTCGTCAAGGCGTTGTTGATCTTCTCTTCGGGGTCGCGTTCTACCGATCAGAAGCAAAACACCGGAAGAGAAACAACAATCAAACATGGCATCGATGCAATGCGCAATATGTATGCATGAGCAAGTTAATGCACTGAAATAAATCCCTAAGCATGATCATTGGGTTGCTAGGGTTCATATGGCAGATATGCAATTTTACTGAAATTAACCCGAAATAGACCCCGGAGGGGGTTTCGGGCGGTTATGAAAGTGAGTACAATTTTAAAAGCTCAAATGGGTTTGAAAACATCATAACTAGATTGCATTTGTCATTTTGAGCATTTTGGTATATAACTTTAAATTTTCTAATTTTCTTGAATAAAAACTTATTTTTCCATTTTTAAATGATTAAACAATATTAAATAATGGTCATTTTTCAACTTTCTCAAACATGATTGAAAATGGTATATTTGGGTAGAGAATAATTTTCTGAACAAAATGGTATATTGAACACATTTTTCTGATTAGCCAACTAAAAGATATTGCATATACAATTTTTATCCTTTTTCTGTAATTAAACAGAGGTGGGGCCCACGTGGCAGTTAAATTTGATTTCAAAGAATTAACTGAAAAGGTCCTGTGACGTGGGCATGACGTCACGATGACGCCATCCCGAGGCTGGGGCTCTCTGCCGCGTTGCAATCGATCGATTGCGTGCGGGGCTCCCGAATTGAACCATACCACCGAACGGAGGGGAGCGCGGGGAGTACGAGGGTAGCGGCGCCGCCCGGAAATCGTCGCCGGAGGCGCGCCGGCGAGCTTAAACGGCGGCGGAGCTCGTCGGTGTTCGTCTCCCGCGCGGTACAGAGGACAAAGGAGGCAGGGGAGGGGTCCAGGAGAGGGAGCAGCTCACCACGAGCGTGAAGATGTGGTCGGGGAGGAAAATGGTGGTCGAAATCGGCCGGAATCGACCGCGACGGCCACCGGCCGGAGTTGGAGAAGACGCACCAAATCGGCCGCTCCCTGGGGTTCCGGCAAGCGAGGGTCGTTGAGGAGGGGCAGAAGGACATGGCAGAGCTTGTGGAGCCTTCTGTTCGCTGAACCGTGGCCGGTAACGACGGCGATTCGACGGCGGCCATGGATACCGTAGGCTAGGGTTTGGTTCGGCACGGGAGGAATAGAGAGGGAAGGTCACGCGAGGAGGGAGTTCTGTGGCGTGGGAACGATCCGGACGTCTTCAGGAGGACCTCATCCCCTCGTCGACTCGGAAGCAGGAGGTGGCAAAGCCACCGCACCGCCGCCCTGTCCTTCTGGCCGGAAACGGAAGAGAAAGGAAAAAGAAAAGGGGACTTTTCGGTAACCCCCTGTAATTTTGGGAAAACACAATTAAGTCCTTTTCTTTTAGAAACAGCACTGGTTTTAATCTTTTCAGGGCCTATTTGTAAGAATAAAATTTGGCAAAAATAGTTTTTGAAAACCTTATGAAATTTGCAAGCTCACCATCTCTTTGCTTTCCAAAATTGAAAAAAAATTTAAAACAAAATTTGGGTGATCACTTTAAGTGATTTTTGGTCATTTCATTTGTTATTTTCAAATGCAAATTTTTTAACAAATGTTTTTATGCATGTATGAAATGACACAACACCACACACCCTTTTGTTAGCAAGTTTTGGGATGTTACAAATCTACCCCCCTTACAAGAATCTCGTCCCGAGATTCCTGAAGGAGAAGAAAGAAGGAACACCGGTTTTGAACAATCTTCTCGAACCTTACGGTTCTCTTCTTGAAGAGGTTGATCCATAGCACTTGCGAAGATCTCCAGAGGCTACACCTTAGGTAAGAGGAAAACTCTTAGGAAATGATCTTCACGAAGATCGAGTATCTCATGGCTAACTCATGACCAGAATGTTCGTAAAGAACTTTTGAGTTAACAGGCATGAAACACATCAAGGTAACGGAGGGAACAAAAGATGGTTTCAAGTTTACGGACGATGGTTCTTGAAAGGATTTAGAATATGAGCTTTGCACAAGACTTTAAATCCTTTTGGAAAAGAAAGGTTGAACAACTTGTGAAACCGAGGTTTTCTTCAAACAGATAACCAGGATGGAAAGGATTGTCTGGGATATCACAAAGTAATATCCGTAGACGAGGGAGAACACGAGAAAACACTGTAATCGTGAGTCAGAGAGAAGTTGATACATGATCATGTTCACTCTTCGGGGTGGACACAGAAAAGGAACTTTCATTCCGTTAAAGTTTGTCAAAAACTTTGTCAAGGATCGGGGTGTTACTTCACTGCAGAAGATGAGTAACCACGGAGTGTTGGAGCATCGTAACTAAGGAGGAGCTCTTGGTCACACCATAAGGATGGTTAACCAACGAGGGTTGAAACACCGGAAGAAAACAGGGAATCTCTTTCCTATGGTGGTTTATTCGTAGCAATACGTTTACCACATGGTTAAGATCCCATGGCTGAAGTAACTCACAAATTCACACAATGTGTGAGATGAACAGAACTTCCGGTACTAACAATTTGAGGAAGGAAACTGAACAAAGGTGGTTACAGAACACCAAGAGATGTTCTCCTGATGAACTTGTTTCCAGTGAAACAAAGGTTTGGAGGATCAACGAAGAGACATTGGAAGAATCAACTTCCAGGTTTTCCTGATGTTCTAGATACCAATATTAGGCTTGTGCAAGCCGTTATAGGTAAACAAGTGAAAATGAACTTAGGTTCGGAAGAACGGTGAGGGAAACTTGTTAGAATGAACCACACCAGAATTCTCACTGAGAGTGGCTGTTCTCACGGATTCAAGGAGATATGACATTAGGCCTTCCGGCTAATTGTGTCAACCACAACATCAACCATGCCGTATTTTCAAATGGACCTAGATCAATATCCTTAAGGGAACACCAACCATCGTTGCTGCTTGAGATTCAGCTCTGGTTAGTGGGTTGATAACTCAGACTTAACATGTTTGATCAAAGAGGTTGCACCGGTTACCAATGAGACACATTTATTAGATTCTCAAGACATAAACTACGATGCCCAGCTCAAGAAGATGAGCAGGATTGCAGAACTCATGTATTAGCAACTTGCAAAATACGGTTGCACCTACATGGACTACTTGCAACAAACACATCGGAGTCCTTGTGGGAAATACGATACAAAGATAATGAAGTTCTTAAACTTCTTCTCTTTCGCGAGTAGTCAATGAGTGGCTTGGTGTGGATGCAAACTTCTTCAAGTAGATGGAGGTAACAATCCACCATATCAAGAACAGTCCACACATGCATGACCTACTTAGGATTATTCCCGAAGGAACAAGAAAACTTTACTTGGATCCATGGCGACAACTTTCACCATAAACACATGAATCGTAGAAAGTCACTTCGAACATCCAGAACACAACTTCGCAACGACACAAAGATGGTTCTCGGGAGTTTCCAATATTGTTGCCATTTGTTCAACATGAACCTCTTTCAACTTGGATAAATAGGTATGTCATCGTTGGGCTCGACAACACGCTTATCCAGATACTCCAAGATGAGGGATTCATATGATATATGAACAAGGCAGAACATTGGTCAGACCAAAGGACATGAGGTGTACTCGGGCCAAACACCATGAGTGAAAACACCATCAGGATAGTCCTTGAATCTGGACTTGATCTGACGATAGCCCAAATCAAATCAAGGTAGAATGACAGCATGTCCATTAAAGAGATACTATCCTGCTTCAACACGAGGAAATCTAGATATCCCTTATCAAAGGAACAAGTTGGCGGAGCTTTTGCCTTTCAACTCTCCAAGTTGTTGTTTAAGCTCAACCTACTAGTCCAGGGTGGCCAGCGGAGTTTCTTGGAGAAAAGAGTAGTTCAAACTACCCCTCGTATAGACATCACGGTCAGGTAACAACCTGGTGATACTTCTAGAAAGACAACCAGAATATCACAACCCACCGGTATGTCTTGGAGTTCGAAAGGAATCTTGCTTTTGTATGAACCCATCTCTTTGACCAAGAATGTGCACCGGAATGAACGGATTTGATAACACGGTCAACATCCAGTAGAGACCGGGTGACCAATAGTGCTAAGAAGTATACATATGTTTCTTAGATTTTCAAAGCAATAAGAATTGCTAGGAATAGCTGATACACATGTCGATGAACAGACCCATCCATCTCAAGCATTCAAGCTTGGAGGAAGGCGGGGTGAAGATGTGTGAGAGCATCACTTCATCATTAAGGCCATGAAACTTAACACAACCTCGTGATATAAAAGAGTGTGATTCTCGAAGGTAGAACAGATTAGAAGCTAATGAAACTTCTTTAATCTGAGAATTACAAAACTTTGACCTGGTTCGTAAGATGAACGAGGTACTGGAGTTTGTTTCTCCTGACATTCCAAGGTGAAATGTTCTGACGGATCACAAGATCAAATGTATTGGAAAAATCCAACACACATATGCAACTTGTATTTCAAACGGTAGATGAGGTTTGGAAGCAAGCAAACAATAGGAACATGCTCTTGGAAAATCCTGAGCTCACGTTGGATGCACGGGGTGATACTCATGTGTAGAACCCATGCTAAGAGGAGAGGTATAGATGAATTAAGAACAAGGATATGGGAATCATAGAGAAGACTCTTGTCGTGATCCTTTTGATTCCTAGAGAAAACCTATGGCTATTGAAGTTGAGATTACTTAGCCATCCTGAGGTAGAACATATTCCTCGGGATCTAAAGAAACGGAACTTGGGTTAAAGGTCAGCATCCTGTACTGATGGTGTGAGCATCACATGGTTATGACCACATGATTCAACCCACCACAACTCAGCACATTCCGGGACCTTCGGTTCAAATCCAAAGGTTAGAAATCGAAACAAATGAGCAACTACTATCTGAGTGCCTTGAAGGGCACGATGAGTAGCAATCACGGAGTATCTTTCCAAGAAGACATACGTAGCTCCGGAAGAAACTTGAACAGAGGATAACGGATACATTCGAGATGAGAAGGAAATCTCGAGGTTCAGGATTTAGAACTTTGAAACATGGAGGAATGTGGAATCCGGACAACTCTGAGAGATTAGGATGGAAAGGAAATCCCCCAGTTTAAGAGAAACAACGGAGTAAGAAACACACACGACTCTAGAAACTTTAACACTAGGTCAACTTGGGTGAAAACGTCATTGCCAAAGAAGGCACCTGAGTTTTGAATGACTAGAAGGATAGCAAAACCTTTTCAAATCAAAACAGGTAAGATGACCCAGAGTCAGAGCGATACCAGGTAAGGAGTAAAAAGAATCCTAAGAAGGTTTTCACAACTCATTTGAGGTTTCAAAGTAGTTTTCACAACTCTAGACTCAACATCGACCAAGCAGTAAGGTTTTCCTACAGGCAGTCCTGCTCTGATACCATGACTTGTCACGACCCCGAACCCAAAGATATACATACTGTTATGTGCTCCTAGCCATGGACTCACAAGGGCTTCAGGGTTACCAGCCCTGATGAGGGGATAGTAACCCGGTGTGCCAACTCCCAGGTGTAATCCGGCCCAAACGGCGGATGGACCAAATCCGGCTAAGAACAAAGAAGCTTCAGAAAGGCCCAGGGCTTGTAAGGATCGTAACCCGGATTGTGGGTTATGGTAAGGAAAGTTAGGTTTGTATATAGAGTTCGAGTAGGACTCAAGGAGCGCTTTGTATGGCGAGCCAAAGGGGGTATGAGTACTATATAAACCAACCCCTAGGTTTCGCCTGAGAGAGATTCAAGTCATAACTGTAACACCTATTATCGAGTATCCAGTATAATCATATCGAGATCCGGCGAGTTGTTTTCCGGCTCTTAGATTGCTTTTCGCCATGTCTTCCCTCGAGCTAAACCCTCTCCCAAATACCTGTGTCGACTTGCCCCTAGATCAGTTACCCCCGGTAACATCTGCCGTGATTATCCCACGACAGTTGGCGCCCACCGTGGGGCCTGCGTCCAAAGGTGTTTACATCACGGGAGAAGCTCGGAAGAGTATGGAGAACTTTGTCGTCGGCGAGATCTACTCCAATGACGAAGGAGAGCAGATAGTGGACAATTCCGGGTGGGAGTTGGAGCCGGATCACTTCGAATCCGGATCCATGGTGTCAATCGGCCAAATCAATATCTTCATCGGCATGGTACGTACGCTCAATTTGAAAGGACAATATCATGTGCATGTTACAGGGACTTCCAGCAGGGACAAAGGGGCGTTGAAGCAAACAGTGGATCCAGCCTCCTCGGCCACTTCGGGATCCTTGAGATGGGCGGAGCAAGAGGTAACCTGGAGCAGAAGGGATCACCCGGAAGGAATAAAGCACCCCGGAACCTTGGCATTAGTGGTGGCACCCCAGGTCAATGGTTACGAGCTGAAGAAAGTCTTGATGGATGGAGGGAGTAGTATCAACATCCTATATTGGGAAACCTTCTTGCGCATGAACCTCAAGGAGTCCCAGCTACAAAAAAGTTCGACGGTGTTCCATGGAATCGTGCCGGGTCATTCGGCACGCCCCGAAGGAAAAATTGCGTTGGAAGTAGCCTTTGGAGAATCGGTAGATAACTATCGGGTGGAGTGGCTCACGTTCGAGGTAGTCAAGCTGCACAGCCCCTACCACGCTCTGTTCGGAAGGCCGGCTTATGCTAAGTTCATGGCTAGGCCATGCTACGTGTATCTGCAATTAAAGATTCCGGGCCCCAAGCAGACCATCACTATCCATGGAAACCGGGATATAGCAGCCGAGTGCGATGAGGGAGATTCAGTAATGGCCGAACAAGCCTGCAGGAAGGAAGAGCTTCAGTATTACCGGTCGCAGGTGGATCCGGATGATGGTACAGCGTTGAGAAGGCCAGATGCTGAAGACGAAAGAGTGAAGTTCAAGGCAGCTCAAGATACCAAGAAAGTGGATTTTGTGGAGGGAGATCCCACCAAGCAATTCACTATAGGGTCCAATCTAGATGATGCGCAAGAAAAGGCTCTGGTGGAATTCATCCGTTCAAATGCGGATGTGTTTGCTTGGACACCCAGCGACATGCCGGGTATTCCCACTGAGTTGGCAGAGCACAGTTTGCACGTGGATCCCAAGGCCAGGCCTGTGAAGCAAGGTATGAGAAAGATGAATGAGGAAAGGAGAAGAGCTATAGGTGAGGAAATCGCGCGACTATTAACCGCAGGCTTTATCATGGAAGTATTTCACCCCGACTGGTTAGCAAACCCGGTTCTTGTGATGAAAAAGACAAATGAATGGAGGATGTGTATCGATTTCACGAGCCTCAACAAGCATTGCCCAAAGGATCCGTTCGCACTACCAAGGATAGACCAAATCATAGACGCGGTAGCCGGAAGCGACTTGCTGTGTTTCCTGGACGCATATTCGGGGTACCACCAGATTAAACTCAAAAGGGAGGATTGGGAGAAAACGTCATTCATAACCCCTTTTGGGGCCTTCTGCTACAAAACCATGACGTTTGGATTGAAAAATGCGGGCGCAACTTACCAACGATGTATTCAGAAGTGCTTCGAGGACCAAATTGGGCGCAACGTGCACGCGTATGTGGATGACGTGGTTATTAAGACCCGGAAGGCAGAAACGTTCATTGATGATTTGAAGGAGACATTTAAAAACTTGAGAAGGTACCAGATGAAGCTTAACCCAACGAAGTGCGTATTTGGAGTCCCGGCTGGGAAGTTACTCGGCTTTATAGTCTCCGAGAGAGGAATCGAGGCAAACCCGGACAAAATCAAGGCCATCCAAAGTTTGAAGAAACCGGAAAATTTGAAGCATGTTCAAAAGCTCACGGGCTGCGTAGCAGCCTTGAGCCGGTTCATATCCAGGCTTGGAGAAAAGGCAATACCCTTGTATCGGCTTTTGCGGAAGTCAGATAAGTTCGTGTGGGATCAGGAGGCAGATGAGGCGTTTGAAGCGCTAAAAAAGCAATTGTCGGAAGCACCAGTACTAGCAGCCCCGGGTCCTAAAGAACCTATGTTATTATACGTGGCCGCCGGTCCCCGGGCCGTCAGCGCGGTAGTTGTCGTAGAACGCAAGGAGGATGGGAAGGGATACCCGGTCCAAAGGCCGGTTTATTATGTCAGCGAGGTGTTATCGGAAGCAAAGCAGCGTTATCCACATTGGCAAAAGTTGGTGTTTGGGGTCTTTATGGCCAGCCGGAAGTTGAAGCCATATTTCCAAGAACATCCCATAACAGTGGTTAGTTCAATACCAATGTCGGATATCATCAGAAACTCGGATGCAACGGGAAGAATAGCCAAATGGGCAATAGAGATGGGAGATTATCATATCAGCTACGAGCCCAGATCAGCAATCAAGTCACAGGCTTTGGTCGATTTTGTTAACGACTGGACACACACTGGAATGGCTACTATAGTCCCAAATTCCGAGTCATGGACCATGCACTTCGATGGATCAAAGCAGTACGAAGGGTCAGGAGCTGGAGTGGTGCTGACGTCGCCAAAGGGGGACAAACTAAGTTACGTGCTACAGATTCACTTCGATTGTTCAAATAACGTGGCCGAGTATGAGGCCCTACTGCACGGCTTGAAGATAGCCAAGGAGATGAACATCAGAAGGATACGATGCTTTGGGGATTCGGATCTTGTGGTGCAGCAGGTATCAGGAACCTGGGATAGGAAGGACGTCACTATGGCAGCGTATCGCAGAGAGGTTGATAGGGTTGCCGGGTGTTTCTCCGGGTATGAAGTAGAGCACATAGACAGAAGAAAAAATGAGGCAGCGGATGCACTCGCCAGACTCGGCTCGCGTAGAGAGCCGGTTCCACCTAATGTTTTCCTGGATGAGCTATGGCGACCGTCAGTTAAATCCGAGTCTGAGGAAGAACTAGCAAATCGAGACCCGGATGAGGAGTTTGTGGCTACAATACGTACTGTTCCCGAGTGGACAGAGCCATATCTGGCCTATCTATCACGGGGCGAATTGCCAGAGCAGGAAGTATTAGCAAGACAAATCTTGAGGCGGGCAAAAGGATATACTATTATCAATGGGGAGCTGTACAAGAGAAGCGCGACAGGAGTCTTTCTGCGCTGCGTGACACCGGAAGAAGGCCGACAAATCCTTAAGGAGATCCACGAAGGTGATTGTGGGCATCATGCGTCCACAAGATCCCTTGTGGCTAAGGCCTATCGGCATGGGTTCTTCTGGCTCACGGCCTTAACAGACGCGGAGCGGATAGTGGCAAGATGCGATGGATGTCAAAGGTACGCTCGCCAAACTCATGTGCCGGCTATGGAGTTACGGACAATACCACTAACCTGGCCATTCGCTGTTTGGGGTATGGACATGGTTGGCCCTTTCCATATGTCACCATGCAAGAAGACACATCTTTTAGTGGCCGTCGATAAGTTTACCAAGTGGGTGGAGGTTATGCCGGTTACCAATTGTGAAGCGGCCACAGCAGTCAAATTCCTGAAAAGAATCATATACCGGTTTGGATATCCCCACAGTATAATCACTGACAACGGAACCAACATGTCCCTTGGAGAGATGGAAAAATTTTGTGGCAACAATGGAATCAGGCTTGATGTGGCATCAGTGGCACATCCGCAAGCCAACGGGCAAGTGGAGAGGGCGAACCAAGAGCTACTTCGAGGATTGAAACCGCGGCTAAGGGTCCCTTGTATCAGGGCCGCTGGAGCGTGGGTTGAAGAACTCCCTTCCGTGGTCTGGGGTATCAATACTACACCTAACCGGTCCACCCAGATGACGCCTTTCTTCATGGTTTACGGCGCAGAAGCAGTATTACCAAGCGACATCATTCATGATTCACCAAGAGTGACAGCCTACGTCGAAGTGGAGAACGAGAAGAACCGGCAAGACGCCGTGGACATGTTAGAAGAACAAAGGGAGCAAGCCTTAGAAAGGTCAGCCATATATCAGCAGGATTTGCGAAGATATCATAGCCGGCGGGTAAAAAGCCGGGTCTTCCAGGAGGGAGAATTGGTCCTGCGCTTGGTTCAAACAAACGAGGGAAAACACAAGCTATCGCCGCCATGGGAAGGACCTTTCATCATAAGCCGGAGTCTACATAATGGGTCATATTACTTGGTAGATGCAAGAGAAGAATCGGCCACAGTCAACGACACTGCTCATACTACTGCACCTATGCAAGAAAGAGATAGACCATGGAACGTGGCTCAGCTACGTCCATACTATACTTAGCAGAAAATGATTTAACAGGCAGCAGGTTTCAGACGCACTCTTTTCCTATCCAGGGCACCCTTGGGGACTGGATGGGTTTTTAATGAGGCGGCTTGCTGGCCTAATTTTCTCATATCAAATAAAAAGGGGATTATCGAGAAAAGAGACAATTGTCATTTATACGGCGTAAAATATTTAGGTCTTGAGGGCTAGTTGCTCCTACAAGCACAGCTGCAAACTCAAAAAAGACCCGGCCTTGATGCCAATGAGTTATAGGGGCCGGCAACTCGAAAAAACGAGTGCGGCTACAATCTTATAACCGGACAAAGAAGTCCAAAATTCTCGTCTATTCTTACTTAAGCTCGATGTGACTCGCAACAAAGTGGCATGATCTGTTCGCCTACGATTACTATCAGTCATGAGACCCAAAAGGGACTTGTTTGACCCAGTTTTCGTATTGATGTAACAACATGGTATCCACGCGAAAGCCGGCTTATAGTACAAGATAGTCGAAAGGGTCATCTAAACCACAGGTTATGCAGAGTATAAGGCTTACAGCCGGAAACTCAACGATTATCAAGCATAACTTCAAACCTCATAAAAGCTGTCCTGAAGTTTTGGGCATCCAGCGATGGGCGATTCGTTTCCTTGAAAAGAAACAATCATGTGTCCTAGACGCGGAAACCCGGGCTGGGGACTTATAAGCTCTAATGAGGAAACAACATCATCCAGCCGATTAAATTACAACGAGCCACGCATCCGGGTCTCAGACGAAACCCGGAGGACGGGCTTTGCTAAGAAAAAAGAAGTATAAGTTATCGAGAATAAAGCAAGTGGATATCAAGAATAAGAAAACGCAAAGATACATTCATCAAAAGCCCAAAGGGGCGCAAAGTGCATCGGGAGTTTAACTCAAAGTATTACAATATCATAAAAGTATCAAAAGAGCACAGGCGCTCTGCTTAAACGAATAGTAAAGCTGTTGTAAACGACGCTTCGCCGATTGACGCATGTGGAATGATAAGCGTTACTTCAAGCTGCAGGATCCACCTTGGCCTTGCCCTTGGTGCCACTTGGATCAGTAGTAGTCTCGGGCTGCGCAGCAGAGGTTGCAGGAGCAGAGTCGACCTCGGCCTTCTTGGCGGCTTCTTCCTTTAACTTGATCGCTTCCTCCCTCCAACGGACAAGCATATCGAACGGCTGGGGGCGGTCAGCCTTGACAACCTTGTCATTAGCATCATAAGCCGGAAGAATCACATCAATTTCTAAGGCATCAGCGATAACACTAGCCGGATGACGGACTTCTTTCTGAATAGCCTTGAAGTCCTTTGGCAAAAACTTGGACCCATCCAAGTTGAACTCTGGGAATCCGCTCATAAGCTTGGACAGCTCTAGCTTGGGAGCGTAGGCCTTAGCTAACGCGAGTCCCCGGGTTACCCCAAAGCGGCAGGAGGACCGTTTCCAATGCCAAATCCATTCGGGGATGGTAGAGCAGCTCTCTAGTAACTTCTTCATGTTATCCGGCCTGATACCCGGCAGACGTAACTCGTCAAGTATCCAACTGACTCCGCTGCAAAGTTGGCGAAGAGTATTCTTGATGGTTTTAAGCTTGGCAGCATCATCTCCTTCGGGGGCAGCGTCATGTGGCCCTGCTAAAAAAGGCAAAAGAAGCAAAGATAGTAGGCAAACAAGTGCAGTTGTTCAAATCAAAGTAATCCGAGTCACAAAAGGTGAAATTCAAAAATCTTACCAGTTGCGGTACGATAAACACCATCAATTTGAGCAGAAAGAGTTGTCAGTTTGCCTTTGGCCTTACGAGCTCTCTTCTTGTACTTTTTCGTCATCTTCTGGCACCTGTGAGCCTCAGTCTCAGCAGCTTCACGAAGGGCCGCTTCTTTTTCAGCAAGCTTGGTGGATTTGGCCAGTTTCTTCTCCAACTGTGAAACATAGTCCTGTAGGGAAGCATGAAGAAGGGTCAGCCAGAAACATTATGCAAAGTTCCAAGCAAGCTACCTAGTAATTTACTCGGAACTTGGGGACTATATATGGAATCAATTGGTGTTAGTCGGGATTACCTCGTGCTTGAGTATTAAGGCATCTAGTAAGTTTTCTTCGTCACCCTTCAAGGTATGAAGGGCATCTAGCATCTGAGCAAAGGTCATGTCTTCAGGACGAAGTTGAGAAGGGCCGGAGGATTGGCCCTCTTGTGGAGGAGCTGTTCCGGGTCTGGGGGTCGAAACCCGGGTCGTTTGAACGTCCGGGTTAGGAGAGCCCGGCTTGGTCTCCAAGATGATGTCTTCGTCCACTTCTTCAGAGGGCTGGGGTGATGCAGTTTTCGGTGGAATTGGGTCCTTGAAAGGGTCTTCTTCTTTTCCGTCCTCGGCCTCGTCTTCAATCTCAACGTCCATGTCATCACTCGGCTTCTCCTCTTCCTGTCCTTCCGGTTCAGGAATATCCTGGTCGCTCAGCGTAACTGTGGCGCTGAAGACAAGAAGGAGGACATGGATCGGTGGAAGGTACCGAAAAAGGAAAGGTAACAAGTACGAGAAAATGCAAATAAAGGTAGTTACCCGGTATTTACGGCGTAGTCCGGAGGAAGTTCGCCACTGGAAGCGGATGACGTTGGCAAGAGCACTGGCTGCGGGACGCGAAATTGCCCGGCAAGTGGATGAGTAGGAGACGGGTGACGCTGAGGCGATTGGGAAGGTTGAGCTGGAGGGGTACTGGCTCGATGAGTAGGTGAAGTGGGAATACCCGGGTTAAGGGGATCATCCCCCGGAGAATTCCGGGTCACCCTACGTTTAGTCGGAAGAGGATCCTTCAAGAAGGGTGAATGTGATAATCGCTCGTTAAGTTCATGCATAGCAGCAAAGGAGTAAGGCGCACGAGACACAGAAGAGAAGGGAACCTTTTCAACTACCCCTCTAGCCTTCCTTTTGTTTCCAACTGGAGGCTCCCGGTCAGACTCGGTGGCTTCCGGGTCATTTTCTTCTTCCTCCTCGTCATCCCCCGACCCTGAAAGCCGAGTAAGTATCAGATAAGGGAAACAGCACAGATAAAAGGCAGGTATAAAGGTTATGGAGGAATACCCTCATCATCATCCACAGACTCGACCTCTTCTTCGGGGTCTTGAGAAGGGGGAGAGTTTTCGACTTTCCAGAAGGGATCGTCAGCCTGTAAACAGGTAAATACAAATGATGGTTAAAGGCTGTAGCGGACGAAAGTACTGAAATAAGAAAAAGGGGGCAGGACTCACCGCTGGGGCGGGATTCTCCCGAGTAAACGGGCGTAACCCGGCGGTGTTCTTTATGACGTCCAATCTCTCCACCAAGAAGCCCTTGATGGTCTTGATGGTGTTACCGGCAGGGAAGTTTTTGGTGGAGTAGCGGAGGGAGTCTGTGATATGGCCCGAGTATTCGTGCAGCAGTTTTGAACGAATGGAGTTGGGTTGAACCCGGAACTCCACCCAGGTCTTTACTAAGTTGAGCCCGAGAAGGCCATGGGCTGAGAAAGCTGCTAATTTGGCCAGAAGGGGCTGAATCGCTTCCCTATCAGGATCAGGCGCAAAAGCATTGAAAGACGCGGAGGGTTCGAGGGGGGTCTCCGAGTAACCCGGCAATTTCCTCTCGCCATCCGGAGAGGTATCATGGCAATAGAAGAAGGATAGCTGCCAATTTTTGGCGTGGGAGTTCAGATTAAGGGCTGGCATCAGCGAGTGCTTGCGGCGTTGGATAGATATCCCGCCGCAAGTAAGGATTGCTCCGTCATCGCTCTCGCGGCACGGTTCACAGTAAAATAACTCGGTAAAAAGAGCTAGGCTTGGTTGAATGCACAGGTAAGACTCGGACAAGACTATGAAGTGGGTGATGTTCAGCATAGAGTTAGGCCCTATGTCGAACACCCGGAGGCCGTAGTGGCTTAGGATTTCTCGGAAGAAGGGGTGACCCGGAGGACGGAACCCCCGGATCACGTGCTCGGTAAAGCAGATTACCTCATTCCCGGTAGGAGTGGGACGGGTCTCATCGCCAGGAGCCCTCCAGTGTATTTCCTTTTGGGAAGGAAGGATTCCTAGCTCGGCCATCCCATCCAGTTTGGCCTTCGTTGTTGAAGACCGGCCCCAGTCGGCAGAAGCGGTTTGGGAGGTCTTTGCAGGAGCCGGGTGTTTTCCCTGTCTTTTAGGAGCCATGGAGCTGATCTGCAAGGGACAAGAAATGTGTGGGGTAAGATTCGGAACATCAACTCATTTGAATCTGGAGACATTAAGACGCTGAAGGCTAAAACAAGACCCGGGTAATGCGCTGCGAAGCTAAGTGCTGAAGATTTTCCGGGTGTCGGATGAAGTTGAGTAAATTTTTAATTACTTACGTATTGAGGTGGGTTGGGTGAACATGGATGGTTGCCCATACCTTACTGAGGAGGGATTAACTGGAAAAGAAGGATTATCCGGGTGTTAATGCGGCAGGCGGAGAAAACAAGGCGGAACGGATCTAGAATCGAAGGACTTACAAGTAATCTTATATGAAGTTTAATGGTTAATAAGGGCGCGGAAATGGGTGGTGATTGCGTATCAGGTGCTAGAAGAAGCTAAGGACTATCGAAGCGGACTAATTTGATGGTTCCCTAAAATCGATTTGCGGGTTGACTCAAATCCAATCTTGGTCAAATTGATGAAATTGCCGGTTTCAGTTGGATGGTTGAGAGGGGCTTACCGAAGGAGTTGAGGTCCGAACTGAGGCCGGTGCGCGGCGCGGCTTGAGTATCTCACCACAGTCCTTGATGAAAGAAACAAGAGCGTGGCGGCGGGGCTCGATGGCGGCGCTGGAGAGCTCGAGGTCGGGTGCGGCCGGAGGTGGCCTTATCTCTGGAAGCGCGCGTGAGCCCGGCGGCCGGAACTGTGAGGGAGCGAGGAGAAAGAAATGACGAAACGAGGTGAATGGTTTAGGGTTACCCTCTGCTGATATTTATAAGGGAGGTGGTGAGCTCACCCGCGGCCAGAAAGCCGGAAATTGCGGAACAGTAATTATCCGCGCGGATTTGGCGTTGTGGGCGTTCGGAGCAAGGGTTCAAATATGGAAAGGCCCATTAGGCGTTCGAGGAAGGATCGAGCTATCGGGATAGCGAGCGCCTCAAGAATGAATCCATGAAGCCCGCGCTATCCTGGGGACTACTGATGAGGGGATAGTAACCCGGTGTGCCAACTCCCAGGTGTAATCCGGCCCAAACGGCGGATGGACCAAATCCGGCTAAGAACAAAGAAGCTTCAGAAAGGCCCAGGGCTTGTAAGGATCGTAACCCGGATTGTGGGTTATGGTAAGGAAAGTTAGGTTTGTATATAGAGTTCGAGTAGGACTCAAGGAGCGCTTTGTATGGCGAGCCAAAGGGGGTATGAGTACTATATAAACCAACCCCTAGGTTTCGCCTGAGAGAGATTCAAGTCATAACTGTAACACCTATTATCGAGTATCCAGTATAATCATATCGAGATCCGGCGAGTTGTTTTCCGGCTCTTAGATTGCTTTTCGCCATGTCTTCCCTCGAGCTAAACCCTCTCCCAAATACCTGTGTCGACTTGCCCCTAGATCAGTTACCCCCGGTAACATCTGCCGTGATTATCCCACGACAAGCCCCGGCCGCAACAAACAACGGCAGGCAGACTGGATTCATCGGCACGTAGTCCGGATCCCCAGTCTACTACTCCTTGTATCCATGCTAGTCATAACCAACTATGCATATCAAAGCGTCCACGAATCGAATGAAACTGGAGGAAACGGGACCAAAGTTATACAGAGCTGCTATGTGTCCAGAAAGTGCAACAACAATCGAGGGTTACTGGGGTTACCTCGCCCCAGGCCGATCACATCGGCAGGCGGGCTCGGACATGGATCATCGGCTCCACAACACCTCGACTGCGACAACTATGCAGGCATAGCCAAAACTGTATAACAATGAGCTCGAAACCAACAACCGATCAAAGCAACACTCTAGACATTGAAACTGTAATGAGCATGTATTACTAGAGTATAGCTTTACAACCAGAGGTCACATGACCCAACATTACATCAGACAACGGAAGGTAGACTATGTTGCTAATCAACAAGAACCAAAAAGGCCTAAGAGGCCGCAACATAAAGCGACGTCCCAGCCCATAGATTCCAGGCTGCTACCTGGGAACCCCAAAACTACTCGTCGATGTCCACGCTGAAACACCACCGATGTGAGACCTTCACCTGAACCAAATTTAAGCAAACCTGAGTACTGGAGGTACTCAACAAGACTTAATTAACCTATTATATATCTGCTAGTTTCATAAAGGGTTTTATGAAGGCTGTTTTGCGTAAAGCAATGTTTGTTTTCCAAGTCGAGGAAGAATAGCACGTACTGTAGAGGGTTTTCAAAATAGATGAGAAAGGACTCAACTATTGCAGATCATCATCTTTTGAAACCACCAACTTCATTTCCCAGCATCTCACTTGCTACAAGGATCACCCCTCTCGGCATCTCCCAGGAGGCACCCTTCATTCATTGTCAACATGTTTTACGCCACGTTCAAGTTATCTATGGCCAAAATACTTTCACCAAGTCGTCCATAACCGCGGACACGGCTTCTCGAAAAGATTTATCCCTGCAGGGGGTACACTTTACCCACACGTACCAACCGACTCTTAGTGCCTACGTTTTAGCACTAGTCCGGGAAGTGCCGGCAGAGGGTGGTTCGGCCACGACCTTTACCTTGCGCAACCATATCCATGAGTCAACCCAAGACAGGGCCACCCCGTCAACAGGGAGTTGGCCATCCTCCTGACGGCACCTGTCTCTGTGAGGCGGGGTAAGATCCGTGTACGTCCATCACTTGACCCCGGTCACTCCCTAGGCGGAGCATTTTCCAAAACGTTTAAAAGGTTTATTTGCGTTGCCGAATGGAATCTCAAACTACGTGACTCATGGATAAAGCCGAACAAGTTAGTTGGTCGGCGAGGCTCATGGCCATCGCGCGTGGTTGTACGCTCAGTCTTGGCTTCTGCGCCCTGACCTTACTCCTAGGGTTGGCAAGTACGGAACGAACAACCACTTCCCAAGTGGCCTCCCGTCCAAGCCTTAGTCAGGTTAACCACACTATACTCATCTTACCACGTCATCATATCAAACTAGGTTATCGCAGCTCTGATTCATCAACCGGATGGAGCAGAGGTATCAAACATGTATAGCTAAGCATAGCAGATATAAGGCTTTGGCGGCGCTCACAAACAACCCTATGGCGGCTAGGAGTAGTGGATCAGGTCATTGAAGCAATGCATCACATATAGGAGGACTCTACCTACTGATACAAAATACTTTGGAACCGAATGCAACGTACGAGAGAGGAAACCACTTTGGAAAACATACATGAGCAGATAAGAGGTTATGCTTGCCTTGCTTATAAGAAAACCAAATAGACAGATCTTCTGGATAAGTGCTTGACTTGTCGATTAAGATCAAGTATTCGCCAATGTGGTTGTTGATCTTCTCTTCGGGCAGCGTTCTACCGATAAGAAGCAGAAACCGGAAAAGAAACAATCAACACATGGCATCGATGCAATGCACAATATGTATGCGTGGCAAAGTTAATGCACTTGAATGAAAGTCCTAAACAGGTTCAAGGGTTTGCTACGGTTCATATGATGGTTAGGCATTTTTATCAGAAAACAACCCCGAAGTAGACCCCGGAGGGCAATTTGGGCAAAACTAAAAGTGAGTGCAATTTTAATAGCTCAAATAGGTTTAAAAACATTATAAGTGGATTGCATTTATCATTTTGAGCATTTTAGTATATAACTTGTATTTTTCTGATTTTATTGAATAAAACCTTATTTTCTTTATTTTAGTTGATTTAATTGCATTTAAATAATGCCCAAAAATAAAGTTTGTCAAACATATATGAAAGTGACATATTTGGGTTGGAAACATTTTTCTGAACACAACCATATATTTTTCATAATTTTCTGAGTTACAAAAATGAAGTTATTAATTATTTCATCTTAATTCAATTTCTGTAATTATAGAAAGTGGGGCCCACGTGTCAATTTAAAATATTCATTTAAAAAAAACAAAACAGTTAACAGGGGCCCCGCGTGACGTCATGCTGACGTCACGCTGGCGTCAGCAGAACCCGGCAGCAGCACGGGTGAGCTCGCCGGCGGCTATCCCCTGCGTCCCGGGGTGCACCGATGGGCTCATCGGGATGGCCTCGACGAGTCGGTCCAAGAGGTGGTGGCGCCGCCCACTTTGGGTCGCCGGAGTGGCGGCGCCATGACCAAACGCGGTGGCCGGCGGCGGTTCCGCGGCGAGGAGGAAGGATTAGAGGGGCGGGAGCTAGGGGAGGGCACCGGGAGGTATAGAGGCTCACCACGAGCTCGATGATGCTCTCGAGGAGGCCGAAGGAGGTCGGGGCAGCCGGAATTTGACGTCGGCGGGCGGCGGCCGGACGCGGGGAAGATGAGGATGGCGGCGGCGATTGAAGCCGCCTCGGCTCGATTCCTTTGGCAGGGAGGTGGGTGGAGGCCGTGCGAAGCTCGTCGTGTCGCCGGTTTTCGCCGGAGCAGTGCACAACGGCGAGGACTTGAGATCTCGCCGGAGTTAGGGTTCGGTTTAGGGTTACGGAGCGCAGAGAGAGAGAGAGCCGTGAGGGAGGGGGCGAGAGGGTGCGGTGGGTCGCGGGAGTCACCTCCTGTGACTTATCCGGGCGCTGTCGAAGAGGCAAGGACGTGGCAACGGCGACGTCCGCGGCGGCCACGCAGGTGCTTCCTGTCCCAACGAAGAAGACAAAGCACATTTGCGAAAACCCCCTGGAAAAACTGTATTTTGCAAAGAGGTCCTTTTCACATAGAAAACAGAACCCAAAAGTTAGATTTGAGGGCCTTTTTGAACAGCAAAAATTACACAGAAATAAGTTTTGGAAAGCTCTTCAAATTTCCAACAAAACCATACCTTAGTTTGTTCATTTTGAAAAACTTGTTAGAACAACTTTGTGGGTTGCTTGTTTAAGTGATTTTTGTCATTTCACTTGTTATTTTCAAATGCAAATTTTTACCAATGTTTTCCATGCATATATGCCATGTACACAACACACAACGCAACTTTATTACAAAGTAGGGCTGTTACAAGTCTACCCCCCTTACAAGAATCTCGTCCCGAGATTCCTAGGTTTTAGAAAAGAAGTCGGGGTACTTAGATCGCAAACGATCCTCTCGTTCCCAGGTTGCTTCGTTCTCGGAATGATGTGACCACTGAACTTTGAGGAACTTGATAGTTTGACTGCGAGTTCTTCGTTCAGCCTCATCGAGAATACGGACAGGAACCTCTTTATAAGAGAGATCATCCTTGAGCTTGATGGTTTCGTGGTCCACACCACAGACGGGATCTTTGAAGCAACGTTTGAGTTGGGAGACATGGAATACATCATGAACATCCGGAAATCCTGGAGGCAACTGCAACTGGTATGAAACTTGACCTCGTTTTCCGATGATGGGGAATGGACCAATGTAACGAGGAGCCAGTTTGCCTTTGATTCCGAAACGTTTTCCACCTTTCAAAGGTGTGACTCGAAGATAAGCTTTCTCGCCGATTTCATAACGAACGTCTTGATGACGATGATCATAATAACTCTTCTGACGAGATTGAGCTGTTTTCAAACGTTCACGAATGATACGAACAGTTTCTTCCGCTTCTTTGATTGTATCCGGACTGAAGAATGATCTTTCACCGGTTTCAGACCAATTCAGCGGAGTTCGGCATTTACGGCCATACAGAACTTCGAAAGGAGCCTTGCCCAAACTGGATTGATAACTGTTGTTATAGGTGAACTCAGCAAAGGGAAGGAACTTTTCCCAGTCCTTACCGAAGGAGATAACACAAGCTCGAAGCATGTCCTCAAGGATTTGATTCACTCTTTCGGTTTGACCACCGGTTTGTGGATGATAAGCGGTGCTGAAAGAGAGACGAGTTCCCATAGATTCTTGGAGACATCCCCAAAACCTGGAGACAAATATACTCCCACGATCCGAGACAATCCTTTTAGGAACTCCATGAAGACTGACTATTCGGGAGATGTATAGATCTGCCAACTGACTAGTGGTGATGGCCTCTCGAATAGGGAGAAAATGAGCAACCTTAGACAGTCGGTCAACCACTACCCAGATAGCATTGTGGCCCTTCTTGGTTCTGGGAAGTCCGGTAATGAAGTCCTTACCGATTTCATCCCACTTCCACTCAGGAATCGGTAGAGGTTGGAGAACACCGGCTGGTCTTTGATGTTCAGCTTTAACACGACGACAAACATCGCATTCAGCAACATACTTAGCTATTTCTCGCTTCATTCCAGTCCACCAAAACCTTGTACGTAGATCCTGATACATTTTAGTACTACCGGGATGGATAGAAAGAGGTGTTTCATGAGCCTCTTGGAGTATAAGCCTTCTCAGATTCCGTGTCTTTGGCACCACCAAACGATTGCCAAAATAGACGGTACCTTCGTTATCAACATTGAAGCACTTAGCAACTCCGTTAGCAATGCTTTTCTTGATGTTAGCAATGCCTAAATCATTCTTTTGAACCTTTTTGATCTGGTCCTCTAGAGAAGGTTTTACCTCTAGGTTAGCAAGATAACCAGAAGGAACAATTTCAAGGTTAAGCTTGGAGAACTCCTCATGAAGAGAAGGTTGAGCTTGCTGTATCATCAAGTTATTGCAATAGGACTTCCGGCTTAGCGCGTCAGCCACGACGTTGGCCTTGCCGGGTTGATAGTTGAGACCCAAATCAAAGTCCTTGATTATTTCCAACCATCTTCTTTGTCTGAGATTCAGATCCGGTTGGGTGAACAGATATTTCAGACTCTGATGATCTGAGTACAACTCACAACGGTTACCGAGAAGGTAATGACGCCACTGCTTGAGAGCATGGACCACGGCTGCTAGTTCGAGATCATGGGTTGGATAGTTGTGCTCATGTGGTTTCAACTGACGAGAACCATAGGCCACCACATGACCCTCTTGCATTAACACACAACCGAGTCCTTGTTGCGAGGCATCACAGAAAATAACGAAGTCCTTGCTCGTATCAGGAAGAGCAAGCACAGGAGCGGTAGTCAGTTTAGTTTTCAGAGTCTGGAAACTCTCTTCTGCCTTTTCTGACCACTCAAACTTCTTGCCTTTCTTCAGAAGTTCAGTCATAGGTTTTGCAATTTTGGAGAAGTTCTCGATGAATCGACGGTAATAACCTGCCATCCCGAGAAAACTCCGAACATCCTTGACTGATTTAGGTGCTTCCCAATCCAGAACGGTTTGGACCTTGTCTGGAATCACGGCAACACATTCGGCAGACACCACGTGTCCGAGATAGATGAGCTCTTTCAACCAGAATTCACATTTAGAGAACTTGGCATACAACTTGTGCTCACGGAGTTTAGATAACACCAAACGCAGATGTTCGGCATGTTCATCTTCGGTTTTGGAATAGACCAAGATATCATCGATGTAGACCACGACGAACTTGTCAAGATACTCCATGAATACCGAGTTCATAAGCCTCATGAAGGTAGCTGGAGCGTTGGTAAGACCAAAGGACATAACAGTGTACTCATAAAGACCATAACGAGTAGTAAAAGCTGTTTTAGGAATGTCCTCCTTTCTGATCTTTATTTGATGGTATCCTGATCGCAGATCCATCTTAGAAAAGACAGTTGCACCAGCTAACTGATCAAACAGGTCGTTGATTCTTGGAAGAGGATACTTGTTTTTGATGGTCACTGCATTCAGCGGCCGATAATCAACAACGAGACGCGGAACATTTGTATCCCGCTTCTTGACAAACATGGTCGGACAACCCCAAGAAGATGTACTAGGTTGGATGAAACCTTTTTCTTCTAACTCCTCTATTTGACGCTTCAATTCAGCCAACTCTTCGGGGGCCATAGGATAAGGTCTTTTGGACATAGGAGCGGTGCCAGGGACCAGCTCGATGACAAATTCCACACTTCGATCAGGTGGCATGCCAGGTAACTCTTCAGGGAACACATCAGGGAACTCGCTGACTACTGGCAACTCATGAATTTCAGGAGGGTAGTCAGCTTGCATAGAGTATAGTTGTGACTCGGGTGAAAGTTGATGGCATGCTGATGGAGCTAGATCTGCACACGTCCAACATTTAACACTAGCACCAGAAGGATCTGTCAAAAAGATGGACTTGTCTGCGCAGTCAATTACAGCTCCAAACCTTTTGAGCCAATCCATGCCTAGGATGACATCAATGTCAGTTGACTTTAAAGCAAGGAAGGTGGTAGGGAAGAACCGATACCCAATATCGATTATGAGCTCTGGGGTAACCTTTGTGGTTTGCCAGTTAAAGCCTGGGGACTGGACCACCAAGGACTTTGACATGTTTTGGAAAGGTATCCCATTCATTTCAGCAAACTTCTCCGACATGAAGGTATGAGATGCTCCAGAGTCAAACAACGCTGTAGCCAGAATGGAGTTAACTCGAATTGTACTCCAAAGAACACTTGGATCATTCTGAGCCTTCTCAAGTGTAAGATGTGTTAAACAAGCATGTCTAACATCTGTGTTCTTCACCTTTTTCTTGGGCGGAGGAACTCCACTACCAATTTTCTTCTGAAGACACTCTCGAGAAAGATGACCCGACTGACCACACTTGAAACACATAAGATCAGGTGGTTTAGCAACTGACGGAGGCGGATGAGGAACGTGTCCCTCATAACTAGGTGCAAACGGGGCTCTAGGAATAGCACTGTATGGTATGAACACACGTCGCTTCTTGGAGCCAGAGGAAGTTGCACAAGAGTTCTCAGCATCCCGTTTTACAGCAATCTCCATCTCCTTTCTGCCATATTCAAGGGTAATAGCCTGATTGTACAACTCCTGAAAACTCTTGAATTTGAAAGGAAGCAACTCATAACGGAGGGTTGGATTCAGACCCTTCCGGAACAGTTCCTGCTTGTCCTCATCATTTCTGACATCACGAGGAGCATAACGAGCCAAACGGACGAATTCACGCCCGTAAGGTTCAACATTCATGTTGCCCTGAGTGAGATCGAGGTACCAAGACTTGTCAGACCCCGGACCCAGAGATATACATACTGTTATGTGCTCCTAGCCATGGACTCACAAGGGCTTCAGGGTTACCAGCCCCGGCCGCAACAAACAACGGCAGGCAGACCGGATTCATCGGCACGTAGTCCGGATCCCCGGTCTACTACTCCTTGTACCCATGCTAGTCATAACCAATTATGCATACCCAAGCGTCCACGAGTCGGATGAAACTGGAGGAACGGGACCAAAGTTATACAGAGCTGCTATGTGTCCAGAAAGTGCAACAACAATCGAGGGTTACTGGGGTTACCTCGCCCCAGGCCGATCAAATCGACAGGCGGGCTCGGACATGGATCATCGGCTCCACAACCCCTCGACTGCGACAACTATGCAGGCATAGCCAAAACTGTATAACGATGAGCTCGAAACCAACAACCGATCAAAGCAGTACTCTAAACATGAAGCTTTATTAAACAGGTGTTACTAGAGTATAGCTTACAAGCAGAGGTCACACGACCCAACATTACATCAGACAACGGAAGGCAAATCATGTTGCTAAACAACAAGAACCAAAAAGGCCTAAGAGGCCGCAACATAAGGCGACGTCCCAGCCCATAGATTCCAGGCTGCTACCTGGGAACCCCAAACTACTCGTCGATGTCCACGTTGAACCACCACTGAAGTGACGAACTCCACCTGAACCAAAATTAAGCAAACCTGAGTACGGGAGGTACTCAACAAGACTTAATTAACCTATTATATATCTGCTGGTTTCAGAAAGGGTTTTATGAAAGGCTGATTTGCGTAAAGCAATCTTTGTTTTCCAAATAGAGGAGGAATAGCACGTCTCATGGAATGTTTTCAAAACAGATGAGAAGCTTACTACTGTAATCATCATCTTTTGAATCCACCAACATCAATTCCCAGCACCTCACATGCTACAAGGATTACCCCTCCCGGCATCTCCGGGGAGGCACCCTTCATCTATTGCCTCCATGCTTTGTCAACATTTTTTTACGTCATGTTCAAGTTATCTATGGCCAAATTACTTTCACCAAGCCGTCCTTAACCGCGGACACGGCTTCTAGAAAAGATTTATCCCTGCAGGGGGTACACTTTACCCACACGTACCATCCGACCCTTAGCGCCACATGTACGCTCTTCCATGGAACGCGGCAGAGGGTGGCTGGCCACGACCTTTACCTCACCGAACCCTATCCATGAGTCAACCCAAGACAGGGCCACCCCGTCAACAGGGAGTTGGCCATCCTCCTGACGGCACCTGTCTCTGTGAGGCGGGGTCAAGATCCGTGTACGTCCATCACTTGGCCCCGGTCACGCCCTAGCGGAGCATTTTGTTTTCAAAATCGTTTAAAAGGTTTTATTTGCGGTGCCGAATGGAAATCTCAAACGACGTGACTCATGGATAAAGCCAGCTAAGTTAGTCGGTCGCGAGGCTCATGGCCATCGCGCGTGGTTGTACGCTCAGTCTTGGCTTCTGCGTCCGACCTTACTCCTAGGGTTGGCGAGTACAGAACGAACAACCACTTCCCAAGTGGCCTTCCGTACAAACCTTAATCAAGTTAACCAGACAATGCTCATCTCACCACGTCATCATATCATACTAGGTTATCGCATCTCTGATTCATCAACCGGATGGAGCAGAGGTAACAAACATGTGAAGCTAAGCAAAGCAGATATGAGGCTCTGGCGACGCGCACAAGCAAAACTATGGCGGCTAGGAGCAGTGGATCAGGATATTGAGGCAATGCAGTATATAGGTGAACTATATCTACTAGCATCAAATACTTTGGAATCGAATGCAAAGTACGAGAATCAAATGTTGTTCGAAAACATATATGAGCAGATAAGAGGTTATGCTTGCCTTGGTTAAAAGAAAACCAAATAGATAGATCTTCTGGATAAGTGCTTGACTTGTCGATTAAGATCAAGTATTCGCCATTGGATTGCTGGCCTTCACTTCGGAGTCGCGTTCTACCGAGGGGGAACAAACACCGAAAAGAAGAAACAACAATCAAACATGGCATCGATGCAATGCGCAATATGTATGCATGAGCAAGTTAATGCACTGAAATAAAGCCCTAGGCATGTTCAATGGGTTGCTAGGGTTTGGATGTTGGTTAAGCAATTTTACTGAAATTACCCCGAAAATAGACCCCGGAGGGGGTTTCGGGCGGTTCTGAAAGTGAGTACAATTTTGGTTGCTCAAATTGGTTTGAAAACATCATAAACAAGTTGCATTTGTCATTTTGAGCAAAATGGTATATAACTTTTAATTTTCTAATTTTAGTGAATAAAAACTTATTTTTCTTTTTTAAATTGATTAAACAACATTAAATAAATACTCATTTTTCAACTTTCTCAAACATGATTGAAAATGACATATTCTTGGAGAGTATATTTTTCTGATCAAAACCATACCTTCACTTTATTTTTCTGGTCAATATTTTATTCGTTATTCAACTTACAAAATTGATTCATTTTCTGAAATTAAAACAGGGGAGATATGACACCATGCTGACGTCATGATGACGTCAGCAATGGCCGAAATTGCTCTGCTGTGGATCGATCCGTCGATCAAGGGGTCGATTCTCAAATCGCGCGGCACCACGGGATGCTGGAGGGGTCAGTGAACCTAGGGGAGGCAGCGCGGCCGGTTTTGGTTCGTCAGAGACTCGCCGGCGAGCACGCAACACGGCGGCGGCCACGGGTTCCGGCCGGAATCGGTGATTCCGTCCACGGGAGGAAGCGGGGAGGTGACCGGGGGATGCAGGAGCTCACCTTGGAGCTGTTGGTGTGCTCAGGGAGGCGATATGGGGGCGGAGCTGGCCGGATTCGAGCTCGGCGGCGGTGGCCGGAGTTGGAGAAGACATGGATGGCGCCGGGAACACCGGCCTTCCCAACTCGATTCCATACGCAGGAAGACAGAGGGGAGGACGAGGAAGGTGATGGCGTTCACGGCTCGTCGTGGAGTGGTCGGAGATGGCGGTGACGTGCGAAGGTTTTCCGGCGGCCTAGGGTTTGCTCCCGCGGTAGAGATACAGAGAGAGCAGGGCAGGTTGACCGAGGGAGAGAGGAGTGCACCGGTCCTTATCCTTCCTCACAGGTAGCGGCGGAGGGCGGGGATCCCCTCGCGGGATCGACGGCGGAAGAAGCTCCACCGAGCTGCTTGCGACTGGAGGTAGAAGACAAAGGGACTTTTCGGAAAACCCCCCTGGAACCTTTCCAAAATTGTAAGGAGGTCCTTTTCCCATTTAAAAACAGAACAGAAAACAGAGTTTTAGGGACCTTTTTGGAAACAGAAAATTTGGCAAAAATACTTTTTGGAAACCTTATGAAATTTCCAATCTTTCCATATTTTTGTTTTGTGAGATTGAATTACTTTTCAGTACAAAATTTTGGAACCCTTTTTAAGTACTATCTGCTAGAATTTTCTCAAACCATTTGAATTCACAAACCAAATTGTTTAAAACATGGTTTAAATTTTTGATTCATGCATGTATGAGATGCCAACAACACCACAACCCTAATTTAGCAAAAATTGGGATGTTACAAATCTACCCCCCTTACAAGAATCTCGTCCCGAGATTCCCGAAGGAGAAAGAAAGAAGGAACACCGGTTTTGAACGATCTTCTCGAACCTTACGGTTCTCTTCTCGAAGAGGTTGATCCGTAGCATCTTGAAGTATTGAACGGATACACCTAGGTAAGAGGGAAAACTCTTAGGAACTGATCTTCACGAAGATCGAGTATCTCATGGTTAACTCAGGACAAGAATGTTCGTAACGAACGGTTGAGTTAACAGGCATGAAACACATCAAGATAACGGAGTGAGTGAAAGATGGTTTCAAGTTTGCGGGAGATAGTTCTTGAAAGGATTTAGAATATGAGCTTTGCACAAGACTTTAAATCCTTTTGGGAAAAGAAAGGTGGAGCAACTTGTGACAAAGAGGTTTCTTCAAACAGAAAACCAAGATGAAAAAGATGGTCTTGGATACCATGACATAATATCCGTAGACGAGGGAAATCACGAGAAAACACTGTAATCGTGAGTCGGAGAGATTTTGATACAAGATCATGTTCACTCTTCGGAGTGGACACGGAAGATAACGAAACTTTCAACCATCAAAGTTTGTTGAAATCCTTTTCCAAGATTAGGATGTTATTTCACAACAGAGGAGGAGTAACCAAAGGATGTTGTAACACCGTAATTAAGAAGGGATTCTTGGTCACACCATTAGGATGGGTAACCAACGAGGGTTGAAACACCGGAAGAGGATAGGGAATCTCTTTCATATTGGGGATTTGACATAGCAATACATCGAACACATGGTTAAGATCCCATGGCTGAAGTAACTGACAAATTCACACAATGTCTGAGATGAACACAACTTCAAGTACAAACAACTTGAATAAGGGAATGGTTCAATGGCGGTTACGAAACACCAAGAAATGCTTTCAAGATGAACCTGTTTCCACCGAAACGAAGGTTTGGAGGATCGACGAAGAGACATTGGAAGAATCAACTTCCAGGTTCTGCTTGATGTTCTAGATACAGACAACAGGCTCACGGCAAGCCTTCTGTAGGTCATCAAGTGAGAGTGAAACTCAGAAGGAGTGAGAACTATTGTAAGGCTTGCTACATTTTCCGAAAATAGTCGAACTCAATCGTTAGGGTTATGAATCGTCCATCGTGTGACAGATGCTTTATTATGTTAATGCTTAATTATCTTTCTTTTCATTATTGCGGTCTTACTTGTGATGGTCGTTCGAGCTTTTGAATAAGTAAATGCCGATGATTAAAAGAGTTGGTTCACACTCAGATGGCCTAGGCGGTCCGTTGCGCCTTGTGATTTTCACAAAGTTAGGATCTTGTGCATCCCACTTGGCGCAGCGGCACCGCCTACGGCCGCTTTTATGTGTCCACCCTAAATATGAGGAACACATCGTTACGGTTATGAATCGTCCATTCTGTAACTGATGCTCAATTATGTCAATGCTTGATTATCTTGCATTTTATTATTGCGGTCCTACTTGTGATGGTCGTTCGATCTTTTGAATAAGTAAATGCCGATGATTAAAAGAGTTGGTTCACACTCAGATGGCCGAGGTGGTCAGCTGCGCCTTGTGATTTTCACAAAGTTAGGATCTTGTGCATCCCACTTGGCGCAGCTGCACCACTTCGGCGGCTTGTATGTGTCCACTCTAAATATGAGGCACACATCGTTACGGTTATGAATCGTACATGGCTTGATTATCTTACTTTTTATTATTGCAGTTTTACTTTGTGATGTTCGTTTGATCTTTTGTGTTTGTGTTTGTGTTTAAAAGATGATCATCTTGTTCCTTTGTGTTTAACTTTCATCTTATTTATGTCATATTTCTCCACTTACTACTATTGCAGACATGTTTAAAACTATTGTTTTTGTTTTTCTTTCTTGTCATTACAGATGCCAAGGTGCTACGTGGTGTTTAGAGGCAGGGTTCCAGGAGTCTACGATCACTGGGAAGACTGCTTCGAGCAGGTGAACAAGTTCAAAGGGAATGCCTACAAATCCTACAACACAAGAGTGGCGGCGGAAGCTAGGTGGTTCATCCATCTCGAGGAGGAACAGAAGAAGATCAAGAAGAACAACAACAAGTGGATGAAGACCATCGCAGCCGCTCTTGTCGCCGTCGCCTCGCTCGTCATGCTATGGTTCCTAGCTAGATGATTAGGTTATCGGCGACTAGATAGGTCACTTGTCCCGATGATGAAGCATCATCAATCGATGTAATCGGTCCTGATAATTAACCGTGTGATGTAGGTCACTTGTATCTATTTGACTATGATAAACACTTTGTATTCATAATCAACGGTTTGATGTAGCTATTAGGAATTCTAAGCAGTATGATCAACTATGATATATAACTTGTTTGTCAAAGAACTGTTTTGATACATTTTGTCTACTGATATTCCTCTGTATTTGAGCTGTATATACCTGTATAAATACGGTACTGCGTATTTTAAAAAAATACAGCATAGTATAGCCGTGACGCACCAAAAAAGGTACCCGTGACGCACCTGGTAGAATAGCCGTGACGCGCCAAAGTGGAGACCCGTGGCGCACCAGCGAACTTAGCCGTGGAGGCATTAGCTTACCCGTGACGCACCTCTATTCATAGCCGTGGCGCACCTACATAGTTAGGCGTGACGCGCCAAGAAGTAGCCGTGGCGCACCAGGCCCGTGCGTCACGGGTATAGATAGGCGCGGCGCACCAGGCCCGTGCGTCACGGCTAAACCCATAGGCGCGGCGTGCTAGCCGTGACGCGCCCAGGTGCGTCACGGATAGGCAAAAAGGTGCGTCACGGGTAAGCTTTTCCCTAGTAGTGGGGAGGACGTACGACAGGGTTGGACGAAGAAGCGACGTATCGCTTCCTAGGCGAAGACGGAACGAATTCTATCTTTTAAGTAGTAGAGATTGAGTTATGAAAAGCAATGATCCCATTCGTGTGCACTCTTATTCAAAGTCATACTTCTTCGTGTTGCAGTTCTTGGGGAAGCTATCCTACATTGAGTAGAACACAATTCTTTAATTGGTATTGCATCTTATTGCTTTTCTTGAGCTTGACTAGTGTTTGAAAAATATATATGGAGAGTAATGATTCCATTGTGTGCATCTTGTATTCAAATGCAATATCATAATTAATGCACTATTATTGAAAAAACTATCCTATATGTGTTTGAACACTTGTTGTCTTGAAATTGGTATTTTATCCCAATGACTTGTCTCTTTGGAAGACGAACATTTTTCGTCTTGGTACTTTGTGTGCCATCATGAAAAGTGTAGAGGGTTTGTTTATTCGTTGATGTTGTTTTTGTTATCTTCTCTATTTGATTTCCTAAATCATGTGTTGATTTGGGGTTTTGATATAACTTGGACACTTTGTTTGATTTTATCTCTTGTGAGTGCCTTCTTTGTTTTAATTGGTATTTTGTCCAATTTGTATCTTGTTTGGTTCTTGAAAGTTTTGTGCATGTATATTTACTATGTATATTCTTTGACATGCTTACTTTCGTTGATCCAATATATAGGATAAACTCCATGAAATCCTAAATGGCTAAGATGCGCATAAAATTCAAATTCATATTAATTTGCATATATTTATGTGGAGTTTGTCTTATGTATTGTAGTTTTTCTAACTACTTTGGACCCAATAAGTTTGGGAACCATTTTGTACTTGATTTTTGTTTTTAGGTACAATGGAGATACATTGGTTGCTTGCTCCATTCATAAGGAAGGTGTTCTCACCATCATATCATAGGAGTCAAGCTACGATGATTATCAAACTCACATCCTCTTCATCAACAATGCCGTCTCGGTAACAAGTATCTATTCCATGCATACATTTTTAGCTTTCAAATATTGTGTAGGTTGCATCTTGACATGAATTCCATTTGTTGCATTTCATTTGGCTCTTGCAAATGTCTTATCAAAAACATATTTATTGCAACTATGAGTAAGCCGGGATGATTACATACTAAGGGGATATTTATAATCAATTTCATGATTCACCAATCCCAAGTATATTAATCTAGTAACTTCTACTTTAAGTCTCTAATATGCAATATTTATGAATTCTCAAAAACCATTTGAATCTTTTGTGATATGCGTTACCTTTCTCGAAGCATTCCAACTATTACTTTTCCCTTGTGATATTTGTGATGCTTTGATGAGTTTATTGTTTGTCCATCTATATCCCCTTAATATTAAACTAATCCTAGTGCTTTGCTTTCAAACAAAAATCTTATTGGTATATTTATGAACCTATATTGGATATCATGTTCTTTACCCTTGTACCTATTTTTGTGTGTGCATATTTCTTTGTGGATATATATCTTTGTGATTGGTGTCCACTTAGAAACTTATACACACGAGAATAGTTACATCTTTAATTGATATTCTATTTCTTTAGTGACCATGTTTTATTGCTTTATATTACTTGGTGGTTCCTAAAAGGCACAAGCTTTTCTTTTTCTTTTGGTATTCCTTTGGAATCTTATAAAGCTTGTGGACATATGTGTTTTATCATTTGTTGGTTTGTGTGTATGGGAAAGACATGATATGCACTATGTGACTCATATATTTAAAAACTATGATGAAGCATTGCTCATCCTATTAGTCTCCTACAAATGTCCTTCCTTGTCACACTCATCTCTTTCGGTTGAGTAAATCTTTACTTGTCGCCTCTTGATCTTAATTGCTCAACTCTTGTTTGTTTGCAAGTTGCTTTGCTACATTTCCTATCTATTCTCTTGCTCTTGTTTGTGTTCAAAATTATCTAGAAGGGAGTGATGATTCCATGTTGTGCACATTACATAGTAATTCAAATCTAACATTGTGCCTGTACCTTGGGGAGTTCCCTCTTGATTTTCTAGAACACTTGGTGATCTTATCATAATATTGATTTTGGTCAATCGTTTTTTTTTTTGGATCCTTTGGTTGGTTACTTCTTTATGAAAGTATCCTTCAATTTGACTTTGCTTGTAAATCTTTGGATCCTCAATATAGTTTGATCTCCCTCCATCTATTCCTAGTTGGATACATGCTCTTGATTTCACTCATATCATGAGGAATGCATACACTATGGGGGAGCTCTTATTATATTTGCCTTCTAATCTTTTTTCCCATCTTGGCAATGGATGCCAATGGGGGAGAAGTTTAGAGGGTTTAAGGGAATTTGGTTCTATGCTTTAGTTTCGTTCTTAAGCATTTGCCTTCCATGCTATTGCATCCTTGCTCTTTGTTTTGCATGGTTGCTTAATTCATCATATAAACCCTCGTAAAAAGGGATTGTCATCAATTACAAAAATGGGGGAGATTGAAAGTGCATGGTGCCCCATATGTGGTTTTGGTAATTACTGACAATCCCTATGGACTAATGTTTGCATTGAATTATCCTTTTAGTTCTTGTTCATAGGAAATAATGGAGTTCATTTGTTGAACTCTATTAGCTTCCGTGATGGCCATTGTTATATTCAAGGATTTATATGAAGAATGGTCATGGTTTGAGTTGAGGTTATTTCTAGTGTGTCTTGAAGAAAAGTATTATGTTATCCTTCATGGTTATCTTCAAGACATCATCATTTGAAGTGAGAAGAAAAGATACAAGGTTGATCAAGCTAGTGATCAACACACAAAGCTACACGATGTATCAAGTGGGATTGTGTATCTCATGGTATGGTAAGAAATTGTCAATATAGCTTTGTGATCTAACCCATATATGTGTGTGTGTCATCTCTATGTGTGGTTAGGTATCTTTCCATGGGCATGAACAAAAAGGTAGATTTCATATAGCCCATGGTCTATGTCATCGTCGAGCGATGTTCGTCACCTAGCTTGACGTGGAAGCTCAAGTGAAGCATCTAGAAGAAATCCTATGCTTGAATCTTTCCACCCATATGGAGATTATGGTCAAGTGAAGATGTTCATGTGATAAGCTCTCTCATATTAGCTTATGGGGGAGCAATTCACAATCTTCACGAAGCGAAGCGCAATCAAGAAAGGTGGTCCAACTTGAGGTGATTAAGATCGCCATCATCTAGCTCAATTGGATTGCGCAAGGCAAAGGTATGAATTATATAGGGTTTCTATTTTACCGGTCTCATTATGCTAGTTGGGAGACCGGATTATAGGATAGATAACCGTACTATCAAGAGGGGCTCTTGAATGCATATCTTGATCGTATCTATCGTAGAGAGCTCAAACCTTTGCATACTTGGCATCATCCTTCTTGGTTCTTATTTCGGTTTTCTCCATGTAAGGTTTTAGACCTTGTCATGTTCTTCATGTCAAGCTCAAGTTCATCAAAAATGGATTTCGTATGAAAAACTTATCGCATTTTTGTTGTTGGAGGTTTCTACCGGTTGTCCTTTATTGATAGGCAAAACCTTTCATCATTTGGTTTTATATTCCCATTTGGACTATGATGTTTCTCTGCATATTCTTGTAGTGCTCGTCGTTGCGATTTCAACGAGCCCAAGAACATCGAAAACGGAGTCCGGATGCAAAAGTTACGACCGTTTTCGTATAGGGTGTTCTGCGTTTTTTTCCACCAGCGGAGGCTCCGGTGGTAGCTCCGCCGGAAACCCCTTCGGGTGGATGTTGGCGGAACCTCCGGTGAAACCACCGGAGGCTCCGGTGGTTGGGGCATTTTTTCAGCCATTTTGATGTCCTAACTCATCCGGGGGGCGGAGGTTCCGGTGGTTTCACCGGAGGTTCCGCCCCTGCGCGAATTTTCCTCCAACGGTTGGATATTTGGGTGACCTATTTAAGGGGCCTTCTTCCCCAATGGTTCCCCAACCTTTTGGGCAAGTTTGACCTCCATTGTTGACCTCCAAAAGCTTTCTATCTCTCAATCCCTCCCATGATTCTTGCTTCCACTTGAGGGAAAAGAGAGAGGAGATCTAGATCTACCACTTCACCAATCAATCCCTCCTCTTTGTGAGGGGAATCTATTGGATCTAGATCTAGGGATTCATTTGTTGTTTTCCTTGTTCTTCCTCCTTCCTCCCTCCATAGCATTAGTTGCTTTGGTGGGATTTGGGAGAGAAGTTCTTGACCACTTTGTGTGTTCTTGCCATTGCATTAGGTGCATCGGTTTGAGTTCCCCACGAGATTCGTGAAAGAGAAGTTCGTGAGCTTGTTACTCTTGGGTGCTTGGTCACCGGAGAGATTGTTCCTCTTGGGTGTATTGAGCACCCTAGACGGTTAGTGCTTGGGGCTTCCACCTTTTTGCAAGAAGCTTCGTTGAGAGCCTCCAATTGAGTTGTGGAGATAGCCTCAACCTCGTGTAAGGTTTGGTCAACGCCTTCAAGTCGACCTCATAGTGGAAACGAGCATCTCCCTCACCGGAGAAGCTCAAGGAGAATAAGGTGTGCACATCCGTGCTATTGAGGAGCGCCTAGGTGGCTCCCCACCTCTCCAACGAAGACGTACTTCCCTTGGGAAGGAACTTCGGTAATCACACCGGTGTCTCCTTGTGCTTCGGTTATCTCTATACTCTAGCTCGTTACTTATGCATTTACCTTTGTGATAGCCATCGTGCTTGAAGTCATCTATCTTGCTATCTCATAGTTGTATATCATGCCTAGCATAAGTTGTTGGTGCACATAGGTAAACCTAGCTTGCATAGGTTTTGTGCTTGATAAATTAAACGCTAGTTTTATTCCGCATTTACTCAAGCCTAAACCGTAATTATTTTAAAGCGCCTATTCACCCCCCCTCTAGGCGGCATCCTTCTACTTTCAGCAGGACTCCGCCTAATCCAAAAGGGCGTGATCACGGAAGAGATAGAAACAATCCCGGAAAAACGCGTCCGCGCAACAATGGAAAAGAAAGGAGTAGATCCCCTTCTATCCATTCAGCTGGAAGATATTCCGCGCACATTGATAGAGCGGAAAAGGATGATCTATACTTTGGTCCTAAGTGTTTCACTGACAGGATCCGAAGGATAACCCTGCACTCTGGCTTTGCCAAGGTCGGTCCAACGTACCAGAAATACACCGGCAGCACAAACCCGGATACCTGGCTCTCAGACTACTATACAGCCGTCCAGATCAACAATGGGACAGACCTGGAAGCTGTCAACTTTCTTCCCCTAATGTTACTGGATGGAGCCAGAGATTGGATCAATGGATTACCATCAAGAACTGTCGACAGCTGGGATGATATGGCTAGAGTATTCACTCAGCACTTCCGGGGAACGTACAAACGCCCGAACAGCATCAACCAGCTGAACCGTTGCACCCAATTTGAGGATGAACCATACGTGGATTTCATCTCCACATGGACGGCAATGAAGAATAGTTGTTCTGGAGTAACTGACGTACAAGCAATGCATGCTTTCGTCAATGGCCTAAAACCCGGACTCGTACCGTTCATGGTTGGTTCCAAACAGCACAAAGATCTCGGATCTATGCTTACAACCGCCAACGAACATGATGCAGCCGAAGAGGATATCAGAGCAAGAGGGGGCAATATCGAATCACTGATACTTGCCAAGAAAACTCCTCGTTCTGACAAAAAAGGAACTCCATAAACAACGACAAAACCCAAAGAGGTCAACATAGCCTTTGGAAGTGAAAAAGGGAATAAGTGGAAAGGACGCAGTCCAGATCCAATCAACTACACTCCAGAGGAGTGGGAGAGGATTAAGTCGGAACCCTGTGTCCACCATTCACAATTTGGCAAACCCACCCATACAAACGCGCAATGCCGGCTGAATAAGCACATGAAAGGCAGTGCAGGATCCGGAAATAAGGGGAAGGGTTCCAAAAGGAAACCCGCCAAACAAAAGCCAGAAGCTGACAAAGAAGACAGTGAATCGGACACTGATGAAAAAATCCAGGAACAACAGCGAAAGGGCGAACCCAAATTTCCGAGAGTTGATGGAGAAGCAATGCTAACGTTCCTAGCAACTCCTTCAGCAAAGGTGGCCAAAATAACACTTCGAGAAATAAACGCGGTTGTTCCGGCAACCCAGAAATTCTTGAAGTCCTCCAACACACCAATCACCTGGGATCAGTCTGATCATCCCGGGAATATCCCTGAACCCCGCACACAAGCTCTTGTCGTAAGCCCTATTGTACAGAACACTAGGCTAAGAAGAGTGCTGATGGATGGAGGATCCAGCATTAACATAATGTACCTGGATACACTGAAGCATCTGAATATTTCCGAGTCCCAGCTCAATTACAGCAACATACGCTTCCATGGTATTGTTCCGGGCAGACAAGCACGATCCCTAGGAGAAATTTCCCTAGATGTCACCTTCGGAGATAAAGATCACTTCCGGCAGAAAAAAGTATCCTTCGAAGTAGTGCCGTTCGAAAGCGTGTATCACGCAATACTCGGACGTCCAGCTTTCGCCAAATTCATGGCAAGATCCTGTTATATCTATAACAAGCTGAAGATGCCAGGACCCAAAGGAGGAGTAATCACCATAGCTGGTGACTTCAAGCTGGCAAACGAGTTGGAGAAAGAAAACGCCCTTTGCGCCCAGAGGGTTATAGCAAAGGAAGAACTGAAGGAATTAGCCAAGGAGGTATCGCCGACAGAAATGCCGGCAGGAAAGGAAACTCGGAAGCCAACAGACAGCTTCAAGGCGTCTGAGAATACAAAACGGGTAATCCTAGATCCCAAAGATCCGACAAAGTTCGTCGTCGTAGGGACTGGGATGACTGACAAATAGGAAGGCGAGCTCATCAAGTTCCTCCGTGAGAACTGGGATATTTTTGCCTGGTGTCCAGCTGACATGCCAGGCGTACCCAGGGAACTTGCTGAGCACCAACTCAAGGTGATTCCAGGATCAAAACCCGTCAAACAAGGTCTCCGTCGATTTGACGGAAGAAGACGGAAGGCTATTGGCAAGGAAATTATCCGGCTTTTAGCAGCAGATTTCATCCAGGAAGTAATCCACACTGAATGGTCTGCAAATCCGGTATTAGTACCGAAGAAAGACACTACTGCTCTTAGAATGTGTATAGATTACACAGGCTTGAACAAATTGTGTCCGAAAGATAGGTTCGCGTTACCGCGAATCGATCAAATAATAGATGCCACTGCAGGCTCTGAGCTTTTATGCTTTTTGGATGCATACTCCGGGTACCACCAAATACGCATGAAAAAGGAAGATCAAATTAAGACTTCTTTTATAACCCCATACGGGACGTACTATTACGTAACCATGCCATTTGGTCTGAAGAACGCAGGTGCAACCTACCAGCGTTGTATGCAACGTTGTTTGCATAGTAAGATTGGCAAAAACGTCCATGTTTACGTGGACGATATTGCTGTCATAACCAAGGAAAAAGATATACTCCTTGAGGACCTACGAGAAACCTTCGAAAACTTGCGCACCTACAAGATGAAGTTAAATCCATCTAAGTGCGTATTCGGGGTTCCCTCAGGAAAACTTCTGGGTTTCATCGTTTCTCACAGAGGAATACAAGTTAACCCGGAAAAGATCAAAGCCATCTTGAACATCTCGAAACCTACGTGCGTGAAAGATGTCCAAAGATTGACGGGTTCCGCCGCTGCCGTCAGCAGATTTATTAGTTGGCTGGGGGATAAAGCCTTACCACTCTACAGGTTGCTGAAGAAATCCGACAAGTTTAAGCGGACAACGAAGGCCTGGGAGTATCTAGCAGTTATGTCCCTTCTATACTTAGTTCAATATCTATGTAAACATCTTTTGAGATCATGAAATAAAGTTGTCGGAATTCTGATATCCATGTTTTTACAAGTTCATTATAGTATAAAGCATGATTCCACCTTATCTATTTCCCAGTGATCTTACAAAATACTCAATGTTAACCCGAATTGTGCATGCGTACTCGGCGTTAAAAAAATGAATGATTTTTCAGACTACTAACGGCTAAAGGAAACTTGAATTGCCTGCGTGCCAAAGTTTCATTTAAAAAATTCCTTACCGTTCTCTAAGCATTATCTGATTGCGTATGTGTTGGGTCACTGGAACTAGTTAGTAAAAATGCCTTTAGTATGATCGATGTTTCCGGGTTAAAACTGATTGGTTATACCCAGTTACTCGGCATGACGCTTCATAATGCTATTGATCCATTTCAAACACTAAGGACAGTTAAAACATATACGCCAGAGAACTTAGAAGATAAAGGAATAGTAAAACCCGAAAACTTTGCAAAGAATTTCATAATTAAGACTGCAAAAATCCACGACGTCTCGGATCCTGCCCGGGTCCGCTATCTACTCGTCAACAACCTCGTCATGCTCCACGTAGTAGCCACCATGGAGATCCTCGGAAACGTAGTCTGCGGAAACCACATCCCCAAAGGGGGTCAGTACATAAACGTACTGGCAAGCAAGACTCACAGTTCACCAAAGTGTAACCCGTCAACACCAAGAACAGATGCTTTGGGTTCAACGGAAGAAAGGGTGATACAAAAGATGCGGCAGCGGGCTGCACTAACCAACTACAGAACATACTACAACTTCCGGCTATCAGAAAGGGGATAAGGTAGCGTATCGGAACCAACTAATAACTAACTCCAGATAAACCCATCCTGGATCTCGCCCCTTATCCAAAGAAGCAATCCGAGGACAACTCACACAGTTGGATTAGTGATGGTTCAGGTTATTGTGTCAATAAACCTATTACTAGTCAAGTTTATTATAGTTAGGTGTAAGTTGTCTGAGTACTTGTTAGCCAGTATAGACTTTCACCAAGTCGTCACATAACTGCGGACAACACGGCTTCTCGAGAAGATTCATCCCTGCAGGGTGTGCTCCAGTACCCGTACACACTCAAGCCACCAACTAAAACTCAGGTTGGCTTGACACGACTCGAACCATCTCTACAGCCTGTCCTAGGAGCCACGGAGCTATAAGGTCCCAGCCACGCAGCCGAATACTCAGCGCAAGTGTGCAAAACTCCCGCAGGACGCAACACCCCGGCAATACAGGCCTCGCCCTATATGTGTGCGTCATCATCATCATCAGTAACCATGGGAGCGACCCATTCATGCGTATGAGCCAAATGGAACACCCGAACTAAGTGTGGCTCTTCGGACAAACTGCGGATCAGATCAGAGTCGAGGGGGGTTCCATACCACCACCCGGATGCGGTGAGCATGCTCATCATGGATCAGTAGACAAGACCCTTTTCCTAATTAGGGTCGACACTAGCAGGCCTCAAAACCACGCCGGGCCTCCTGCCGGTGCCTTATCAGCAAATTATTATTATCCACAAAATTAACAGGTTGATTGTTTAAACATCGAGCCCCAAAACATAGTAGAATATGATAACAGAAAGTAACTGACAACAGACTCGAGCAACAACAACATTAAGCATGCTAGTAAGACACGGGCACAAGCAACGGGGTTATAGGAGTGGAGGTGAGGCAATATCTGGGTTAAAGGATACATGTAATGGGTTCGGAACACAAGCAACGATACATAGGGCTAGCAGAATAGACAACGGAAAGTATCGGTATCCAATGTTGAAAGGAACACGATGGTTCATGTGAGTGAATACTTGCCTGCAAGCTCAGTAGCCTGGTACTGAGCTAAAACCTCTGAAGGGGTGTCGTAAGTATCGTCTGTATCAACGTCGTCGTCTATTCGAGAAGAAGCAAACAAACAACGCAGAGAGGCAAACAATCAATAACATGGCATAATGCACAATCATGGGATGATGCATGTCAATTTAATTGATGCATCAAAAATAAACTAATTAACATGGTAACATGTTTAAATGGACCCATATGCAATTGGATTGCATATGGAAAGGTCCATGAATTAAGGTTGAAATAATTGTTCTACAACTAAACATCATGTGTAAGTGAATTAGCATGATGCATGGAGGAGGAAAACAATAAGAAAACAACAATAGAACAATTTTAAATAAGGGTTACCAAGTTTGGAATTTTATTTATTAAGTTATGGGATTTTGGTTCCTTAAAGGTGTTACACAAGGATTTGTTGTTTTCACCAATTTAAATTGTTCAAAACAGATAACAAAGTTCATATTTGAAAAGAACACAAAATTTTAGGTGGAATACATGTTTCACTTGTTGAAAAAGGATTTAGGATGAATTAATTATGAAGTAAACAAGTTTAAACTAGATTTTAAATGGATTTAAATTAAGTATGAATATTATTTGAATTTTATTTGTTCAAAACACTAAACCAAATTCATATTTGAAAAGTTTATATTTTTCTGGTTTGAAAACATATTTTATATGTTCAAAAATAATTTAACTTGGGCAAGTTATGAATTTAGCAAATTTAAATGAATTAAACAAGGTTTAAATTATTTAAGCAATTTTAATTATTCAAATCATGAAACAAAATTTATATTTGAAAAGGTGGTTTAATTTGACATGGAAAACATATTTTATTTGTGGTATTTGAAATATTATTGAATTAGTTATGGAATTAAGCAAATGTGAAAAGAATAGTTTGAATTTGAAATTTGAAAACATTTGCAATGCTCAAAACAGAAAACAATTGACTTAAATAGGTAGAGTATTAAATTTGGTATGGAAAACATATTTAAAATGTTAAATTTGGAGTTGTAATTAATTAGTTAGGCATTTTTAAAGTTTGGTTATTAATCTACCATTATTCCACAGATAGGGACTTAGAAAAAAAAACTGCAGGGACCTAGAAGAAATATACAAGGACTTGTGTGCAAAATTAGGGTGTTGTGCTGGGTCTGAAAAAAAAAACAAAAAGATGTGTTGCTAACGCGCGGGGGGGGGGGGGGGGAGTCGAACCCGCGACCCCGCGGTTGTGTGCACTGCGCGCTGGCCACTGCGGTAACTGAGCGCTTTTGATAGGGTATGTGTGCGGAGGTTTTTAAGGTGTGCTTTCCGTCAGTTATTAGCCTGACGAATCTGAACATACAGCGACAGAAGCAAACGATCGAGGGGAGGTCGCCGGCGATGGAAGGCTCGCGGTGGCGCTGTCCGCGCGGCTGCTCGTGTTCGCGGCGGTGGTCGGTGCTGCTGCGTGGTGAGGGAACGGAGGAGAGGGAGGAAGGGGAAGAGGAGGGCGACGCTCACCTCGCTGACGAACAGAGGGAGCAGTCGGCTGCAGCGGTGGCGTCGGGCGGCGAAGTCGTGGATGGCGGCGGCGATTCGGTGAACCTCGGGGGAAACGGAGGGGGCTGCGAGGAAGAGGGAGACTTGGCGGTTCCGTTCCCGGCCCTAACACGGTCGGGAGGGCACCGTGGCGGCGGCGATGAGCCGGAGAGGGCGGCGGTGTTGGTGGCCTTCGGTTACAGAGAGGAGAGGGCGGAGCAGAGAGAGAGGAAGAGATGGCGGCGCTCGAGGAGAAAGGTGGAGGGAGAGGTTAGGGCGCAGAGGAGGGGCTCGAGGGCAGGTTAAAAAGGGCGAAGGGGAGCTCGGATCACCGTCTGCTCCTGTACTTGTCGACGTGGGCAGTGGCATCTGCCTGACGTACGGAGGTAGAAGAGAACGAGGGGGGTACCAGGCCTTTACGGCAGTTGGGCTGGCCCAAATGGGCTGACTGCCCTTTCCCCCTCTCCTTTCTTTTATTCTTTTCTGTTTATTATTATTATTTTTTTGCAGACTTGAAAAAGGAGAGAAAAAGAGAGGTTTTGGCTAGAGAAAAAATTAGGGAAATTTTGTAGAGTTTTGTTTTTGTAACAACACCTTAAAACAAACTTTTGTTTTCCAAATATTTTAATTTATGTTGTTGTTTGGAAATTAAATGATTTTAAGTGAATTTTGATATTAATGAATAATTGGAACTTAATCAATGTAAAGTGTTTAATTTCAGGTTTAATGGAACAACTTATTTGTTTGTTTTATAGTTCTTATTTGAAACATGTAACATAACAAGTATGAATAAAGGTTTGAATTTTTGTTTGAAATTCACAAGAAAACAAATGGAAACAAATGAAATCAAATGCCAAACAAATGCAAACAAAAAGCAATGACTATGATGACATGATGCAAAGCATAACTTAACAAGAAATAAAACATTCTAAAGGGAGATTTTCATACTTGGGATGTTACAAAACGCCCCCCCTTGAAGGAATCGCGCCCCGAGATTCCTACTGAGAAGAGAAAAGGTCCGGATACTTCTTGCGAAGATCCTCTTCGGTCTCCCACGTTGCCTCTTTATCGGAATGATGCGACCACTGCACTTTCAAGAACTTGGTGCTCTTGTTGCGAGTCTTACGCTCGGTCTCATCGAGAATTCGAACAGGGTGCTCCTCATAAGAGAGATCTTCTTGCAGTTCAATGGAATCATGATTAACTGCACGATCTGGATCTTTGAAACACCTCTTGAGCTGTGACACGTGAAACACATCGTGCACCTTGGATAGTTTTTCTGGAAGTTCAAGACGATAGGCATTTTCCGCACGCCTTGAGAGAATGTTGAACGGACCAATGTATCTTGGTGCCAGCTTTCCTTTGACACCAAAACGATGAGTGCCTCTGAGGGGAGTTACACGGAGATATGCTTTGTCACCAGGTGCGTAGATCATATCCCTGTGCTTGCTGTCATAGTAGCTTTTCTGACGAGACTGAGCAATCTTGAGATTGTCACGAATGATGTGAACTTTCTCTTCGGCTTCCTTAACAATGTCAGTGCCTAAAAGTGAACGTTCACCAGCTCCAGACCAATTGATTGGACTCCTGCATCTGCGGCCATAGAGTGCCTCAAACGGTGCCATGCCTAGGCTTGCCTGGAAGCTGTTGTTGTAGGATAATTCAGCATATGGTAGACATTCCTCCCATTTCATGCCAAAGGAGATACCACATGCTCTGAGCATATCCTCGAGAATCTGATTGACTCTTTCGACTTTCCCTTGAGACTGAGGATGATAAGCTATGCTGAACAGAAGTTTGGTGCCCAATGCTTCTTGGAAACTTTTCCAGAAATGAGAAATGAATATGCTTCCACGGTCTGAGCTTATTTCCAATGGAACACCATGAAGAGGAACAATCCTTGTTGTGTAGAGCTCTGCTAACTGGCTAGCTGAGATTGTTTCTTTGACAGGAAAGAAGTGAGCTACTTTAGTGAGTCGATCAATGACAATGAAGATTGCATCGTTGCCCTTCTTGGACTTTGGAAAACCAGTGACGAAGTCCATTTCAATCATGTCCCACTTCCACTCAGGGATTTTCAGAGGTTGGAGAAGACCGGTTGTTTTCTGATGAACTGCCTTGACAAGTTGACAAACGTCGCATTCAGAAACGTATTGAGCAATTTCACGTTTCATGCCAGACCACCAATACAGCGTCTTGAGATCCTGGTACATCTTTGTACTTCTAGGGTGTATGGAGAGAGGAGTTTCATGAGCCTCCTTTAGAATAACATCTTTGAGACTTTGAATTTGAGGAACTGCAATGCGTCCTTCGAAGAACACAGTTCCCTTGTCATCAATTGAGAAGCACTCATACTTCACATTGCCTGCTTTGATGTTATTTGCGATCTTCTTGATCTCAGCATCACGAAGTTGTTCAGAACGAATCTTATCCTCGAGAGTTGGACTGGCTGTCAAGTTTGCAAGATAACCTTGAGTAACAAGACCAAGGTTGAGCTTCTGGAATTCTTCATGAAGAGGAGGTTGGCTTTCCATGATCATGAGATTATTGCAATACGACTTGCGACTGAGAGCATCGGCCATAACATTAGCCTTGCCTGGAGTGTAAGAAATGGTAAGATCGAAGTCTTTAATCTTTTCAAACCATCTCCTTTGCATGAGGTTTAGATCTGGTTGAGTGAAGATGTATTTCAGACTCTTATGATCGGAAAAGATTTCAGTGCGATTACCCAACAAGTATTGCCTCCATTTCTTGAGGGCAAACACCACTGCTGCAAGTTCAAGGTCATGTGTGGGATAATTTTGCTCATGTGCGTTCAACTGACGTGAAGCATAAGCCACAACTTGACGTTCTTGCATAAGAACTGCACCTAGACCTTGGAGAGAAGCATCACATAATATTTGGAAAGGTTTGGTAGTATCTGGGCCAACCAGAACTGGTGTAGAAGTGAGTTTAGTCTTGAGGAGATTGAAACTTTCATCACATTGTGGAGACCAAACGAAATTCTTATCCTTCTTTGTGAGATCAGTGAGAGGTTTGGCAATCTTGGAGAAGTTTTGGACGAAACGATGGCAATAGCTAGCCAAGCCAAGAAAAGTTCTTACTTGCTTTACCGTCCTTGGAGGTTTCCAATCAACAATTGCTTTAACCTTTTCTGGATCAATGGCTATGCCCTTGGCAGAGATGATATGACCAAGGTAAGCAACTTCTGGAATCCAGAACTCACATTTGGAGAACTTGGCATATAGACGATGCTCGCGAAGTTTCATGAGAGTGAGACGAAGATGTTCTCCATGCTCTTCCTCGGATTTTGAATAGACAAGAATGTCATCAAGATATACCACAACGAAATTGTCGAGGTATTCATGGAAGACATAATTCATGAGTCGAGAGAAGGTCGCCGGTGCATTGGTGAGACCAAAGGACATGACGGTGTATTCATATAGACCGTAGCGAGTGGTGAAAGCTGTCTTTGGAATATCTTCCTTTCTGATCTTTATTTGATGGTAACCCATTCTCAAGTCCAGCTTGGAGAATATTGAGGCTCCAACAAGTTGATCAAAAAGATCATCGATACGAGGAATTGGATACTTGTTTTTGATGGTTTTCTCGTTAAGATCACGATAGTCAACAACGAGTCTCTTTGTTTGATCCTTCTTCGCAACGAACAGAGTTGGGCAACCCCAAGCCGAGGAACTAGGTTGACTGTAACCTTTCTCCATGTACATATCGATTTGCTCCTTCAACAACTTCAGTTCAGGAGGAGCTATCTTGTATGGATGCTTAGAGATTGGAGCAGTACCTGGTTCAAGTTCGATCACGAACTCAACTGCTCTGTCAGGAGGCATTCCTGGCAATTCTTCTGGAAAGACATCGGGAAAGCCACAAACCACCGGAATAGTTTCAATAGATGGTAGAGGATTTGCATTGAGAGTGTAGAGTTGAACAACTGGATTTTCAGCATGGAAATAGACTATCTGGCCAGAAGGGTGTGTGATTTTGAGAGACTTAGCAGGACAATCAATGACTGCTTTGTTGGCTACCAGCCAATCCATCCCAAGAATGACATCAATATCCGAAGAGTGGAGAGCTATCAGAGATGCCTGGAATGGAAGGTTTCCAATTGTGATCTCGATGTTCTGGCTAACTTTATTGCTTTGCCAGCTAGATCCCGGTGATTTCACTAGGAGAGGGATAGACAACTGTTCGAAGTTGATTTTACTGTTGTTTGCAAAGTATTGAGAGATGAAAGAGTGTGAAGCACCAGAATCGAACAAGACTTTAGCACGAAACGAGTTCACAAGAAGTGTGCCCATTACAACCTCTGGAGATTCTTCTGCTCCCTGGGCCTTGACATGGTTCACCCTCACAGTTCTCAAGACAGACTTGTTCTTGTTGCGGGGCCTAGGCGAAGAAGTGTGTACCATCACATGATTGACCTTAGGGATAGGTAGTGATGGTAGCTTGTTCTGCGGGCACTTGTAGGAGTAGTGTCCTGATAGACCGCACTTGAAGCATGTACTAGCAGAACGAGGATATGTTGGACTTGGCTGAGATGGATCACCTCCTGAAGATACCTCTGGGTGGGAGGGAGGGCAAGAAATCCTGCCGGGCTTGGCAAGCAGATGGGCGGTGTTGGAGTGGTATATGGAACCCAAACTCTTCTTTTTTTGTGGAGGCATGATAGCTTTTGAGAGATTAGCCTGTTCACGAGAGTGCTTACGAGATTCCTCAACCAACTTGCGCCCATGCTCTTCCTTTAGAGCGATGTTGATGAGGTCCTCAAAATTCTTGGCCTTGACGTTGGTGAGAGCATACTTGAGTTCCGGGTTGAGACCCCTGCGGAACTTTGCCATCTTTTTCGCTTCCGTGGAGACTTCATCTCTGGCGTAGCGAGCCAGACGATTGAACTCTCTTTGGTATTCGAGAACGTCCAGATTGCCTTGTGTGAAACAATAGAATTCCTCACGCATTTTCTCCATGAGCCCATTTGGAATGTGATGGCGCACGAAGGCTTGCTTGAAATCCTCCCATGTGATTGCCACACTAGAATCTCTCATTTCTTGGAAGTTCTCCCACCAAGACATGGATTGTCCACGGAGAAGGTAGGTCACGTAAGGAACACGGTCCTCGTCAGCCACATGAGCTACCATAAGAGTACGGTTCATTTCACGGAGCCAGTCATCAGCATCCAATGGCTCGGAGGAGGTATCAAACGTGCGCGGATTGAGCTCAAGGAACTCCCGAATAGACACCCGGGTATTGCCATTACTCCCAAGGTCTTGGTTTTGCTGCATCTGCCTTATAACTTGTGTCATCTGAGACAGCACTTTCCCCATCTCAGGTGGAAGTGTGGGTTCTTCGTCACCACTTTCCATCCTGAAGAGGATACCAAGGTTAACACACTAACCGGATAACAAAATCCAATATAAGTGCTTAAAAGGATTACTTCAGATGGTAAGTCGACAGCATAGAACAAGGATGGAGGTTAACAACGGATCAACAGATAAGTTGTTACAACGGAAGAGAAGATTTGTGAAGGACGATATCGAAGCAACAACTGGGAAAACAGGAGACCACAAACACCTGAGGTACTATGGAGAAAACCCATCCGGGCTTCTAAAAGATCAATATCTACTGCTTAAGGAATAGAGGATCTGCTTCCGGGGCTTACACGCCTCCGTTCTCAATCGTGAGTAGGCAACATGATAAATCATGTCACAACCACCTCCATTCCTATGGTCTAGTAGATATAACCATCCTAGAGAAACCAGGATACGTGAAAACCTAACTTGAATGTTTAGATGAGAAGAGAAAACACCGTTGCACTTCCTTACCAGAAAAGGGAGGGTGGGTGGGGAAAGAAATAAAATGGCAGAATTCCTACTCTCACGTTTCATTTTTCCTATATAGCTACAAAATAGTTTCTAGACTCAACTGCGACCAGTAAAAGGGATCCTACAGGCAGACAGGCTCTGATACCATTTGTCGCACCCGGACTTCTAGAGGATACTCACTGGCCGAACTGAATACTAGATGATTGGATTACGGGGCTTATCTGCTCCCGCATCCTCTTACGAGTAGGCCAACACTTATGTGTGACAACCAATCTCTACTATCCACCGTCGATGTAAACTATCCCATAGAAAGCAGGATACTACCATTGACGTACTTCATACCATACACACATGGTACGTCAACGGCGTTAAACGAAATGATAACACAACATATCTCTAAGACACAAAAGATGGAAATAAGTTGCAAATAGCTCTCACTAGAGCAGAGATAGCAAATACAATCATCCAGAGGACACATGTCCCAACAATTCATCATTACATCACAGTGGAAGCATTCAACAGGTCTGAGTACAGAAAAATCCAAATAGGCTTAAGAAGCCGGAAACGAAAATACGGAGCCCATCCACGACGTCTCGGATCCTTCCCGGGTCCGCTATCTACTCGTCAACAGCCTCGTCATGCTCCACGTAGTAGCCACCATGGAGATCCTCGGAAACGTAGTCTGCGGAAACCACAGCCCCAAAGGGGGTCAGTACATAAACGTACTGGCAAGCAAGACTCACAGTTCACCAAAGTGTAAACCGTCAACACCAAGCACAGATGCTTTGGGTTCAATGGAAGAAAGGGTGATACAAAAGATGCGGCAGCGGGCTGCACTAACCAACTACAGAACATACTACAACTTCCGGCTATCAGAAAGGGGATAAGGTAGCGTATCGGAACCAACTAATAACTAACTCCAAACAAACCCATCCTGGATCTCGCCCCTTATCCAAAGAAGCAATCCGAGGACAACTCACACAGTTGGATTAATGATGGTTCAGGTTATTGTGTCAATAAACCTATTACTAGTCAAGTTTATTATAGTTAGGTGTAAGTTGTCTGAGTACTTGTTAGCCAGTACTTTCACCAAGTCGTCACATAACCGCGGACAACACGGCTTCTCGAGAAGATTCATCCCTGCAGGGTGTGCTCCAGTACCCGTACACACTCAAGCCACCAACTAAAACTCAGGTTGGCTTGACACGACTCGAACCATCTCTACAGCCTGTCCTAGGAGCCACAGAGCTATAAGGTCCCAGCCACGCAGCCGAATACTCAGCGCAAGTGTGCAAAACTCCCGCAGGACGCAACACCCCGGCAATACAGGCCTCGCCCTATATGTGTGCGTCATCATCATCATCAGTAACCATGGGAGCGACCCATTCATGCGTATGAGCCAAATGGAACACCCGAACTAAGTGTGGCTCTTCGGACAAACTGCGGATCAGATCAGAGTCGAGGGGGGTTCCATACCACCACCCGGATGCGGTGAGCACGCTCATCATGGATCAGTAGACAAGACCCTTTTCCTAATTAGGGTCGACACTAGCAGGCCTCAAAACCACGCCGGGCCTCCTGCCGGTGCCTTATCAGCAAATTGTTATTATCCACAAAATTAACAGGTTGATTGTTTAAACATCGAGCCCCAGAACATAGTAGAATATGATAACAGAAAGTAACTGACAACAGACTCGAGCAACAACAACCCTAAGCATGCTAGTAAGACACGGGCACAAGCAACGGGGTTATAGGAGTGGAGGTGAGGCAATATCTGGGTTAAAGGATACATGTAATGGGTTCGGAACACAAGCAACGATACATAGGGCTAGCAGAATAGACAACGGAAAGTATCGGTATCCAATGTTGAAAGGAACACGATGGTTCATGTGAGTGAATACTTGCGTGCAAGCTCAGCAGCCTGGTACTGAGCTAAAACCTCTGAAGGGGTGTCGTAAGTATCGTCTGTATCAACGTCGTCGTCTATTCGAGAAGAAGCAAACAAACAACATAGAGAGGCAAACAATCAATAACATGGCATAATGCACAATCATGGGATGATGCATGTCAATTTAATTGATGCATCAAAAATAAACTAATTGACATGGTAACATGTTTAAATGGACCCATATGCAATTGGATTGCATATGGAAAGGTCCATGAATTAAGGTTGAAATAATTGTTCTACAACTAAACATCATGTATAAGTGAATTAGCATGATGCATGGAGGAGGAAAACAATAAGAAAACAACAATAGAACAATTTTAAATAAGGGTTACCAAGTTTGGAATTTTATTTATTAAGTTATGGGATTTTGGTTCCTTAAAGGTGTTACACAAGCATTTGTTGTTTTCACCAATTTAAATTGTTCAAAACAGATAACAAAGTTCATATTTGAAAAGAACACAAAATTTTAGGTGGAATACATGTTTCACTTGTTGAAAAAGAATTTAGGATGAATTAATTATGAATTAAACAAGTTTAAACAAGATTTTAAATGGATTTAAATTAAGTATGAATATTATTTGAATTTTATTTGTTCAAAACACTAAACCAAATTCATATTTGAAAAGTTTATGTTTTTCTGGTTTGAAAACATATTTTATATGTTCAAAAATAATTTAACTTGGGCAAGTTATGAATTTAGCAAATTTAAATGAATTAAACAAGGTTTAAATTATTTAAGCAATTTTAATTACTCAAATCATGAAACAAAATTTATATTTGAAAAGGTGGTTTAATTTGACATGGAAAACATATTTTATTTGTGGTATTTGAAATATTATTGAATTAGTTATGGAATTAAGCAAATGTGAAAAGAATAGTTTGAATTTGAAATTTGAAAACATTTGCAATGCTCAAAACAGAAAACAATTGACTTAAATAGGTAGAGTATTAAATTTGGTATGGAAAACATATTTAAAATGTTAAATGTGGAGTTGTAATTAATTAGTTAGGAATTTTTAAAGTTTGGTTATTAATCTGCCATTATTCCACAGATAGGGACTTAGAAAAAAAACTGCAGGGACCTAGAAGAAATATACAAGGACTTGTGTGCGAAATTAGGGTGCTGTGCTGGGTCTGAAAAAAAAAAAAAAAAGATGTGTTGCTAACGTGTGGGGGGGGGAGTCGAACCCGCGACCCCACGGTTGTGTGCACTGCGCGCTGGCCACTGCGGTAACTGAGCGCTTTTGATAGGGTATGTGTGCGGAGGTTTTTAAGGTGTGCTTTCCGTCAGTTATTAGCCTAACGAATCTGAACATACAGCGACAGAAGCAAACGATCGAGGGGAGGTCGTCGGCGATGGAAGGCTCGCGGTGGCGCTGTCCGCGCGGGTGCTCGTATTCGCGGCGGTGGTCGGTGCTGCTGCGTGGTGCGGGAACAGAGGAGAGGGAGGAAGGGGAAGAGGAGGACGACGCTCACCTCGCTGACGAACAGAGGGAGCAGTCGGCTGCAGCGGTGGCGTCGGGCGGCGAAGTCGTGGATGGAGGCGGCGATTCGGTGAACCTCGGGGGAAACGGAGGGGGCTGCGAGGAAGAGGGAGACTTGGCGGTTCCGTTCCCGGCCCTAACACGGTCGGGAGGGCACTGTGGCGGCGGCGATGAGCCGGAGAGGGCGGCGGTGTTGGTGGCCTTCGGTTACACAGAGGAGAGGGCGGAGCAGAGAGAGAGGAAGAGATGGCGGCGCTCGAGGAGACATGTGGAGGGAGAGGTTAGGGCACAGAGGAGGGGCTCGAGGGCAGGTTAAAAAGGGAGAAGGGGAGCTCGGATCGCCGTCTGCTCTTGTACCTGTCGACGTGGGCAGTGGCATCTGCCTGCCGTACGGAGGTAGAAGAGAACGAGGGGGGTACCAGGCCTTTGGGGCAGTTGGGCTGGCCCAAATGGGCTGACTGCCCTTTCCCCCTCTCCTTTCTTTTATTCTTTTCTGTTTTTTTTTTTTTTTTTGCAGACTTGAAAAAGGAGAGAAAAAGAGAGGTTTTGGCTAGAGAAAAAATTAGGGAAATTTTGTAGAGTTTTGTTTTTGTAACAACACCTTAAAACATACTTTTGTTTTCCAAATATTTTAATTTATGTTGTTGTTTGGAAATTAAATGATTTTAAGTGAATTTTAATATTAATGAATAATTGGAACTTAATCAATGTAAAGTGTTTAATTTCAGGTTTAATGGAACAACTTATTTGTTTGTTTTATAGTTCTTATTTGAAACATGTAACATAACAAGTATGAATAAAGGTTTGAATTTTTGTTTGAAATTCACAAGAAAACAAATGGAAACAAATGAAATCAAATGCCAAACAAATGCAAACAAAAAGCAATGACTATGATGACATGATGCAAAGCATAACTTAACAAGAAATAAAACATTCTAAAGGGAGATTTTCATACTTGGGATGTTACATACTTGTTATTGATGTATACCTTACTAGTACTCACAGTAGCACCTAGGTATTTGATACTGGTTCGGTTGCTCACCTATGTAACTCGAAACAGGAGCTGCAGAATAAGCGGCCACTAGCAAAGGATGAGGTGACGATGCGCGTCGGCAATGGATCAAGAGTTGATGTGATCGCTGTCGGGACGCTGCCTCTACGTCTACCATCGGGATTAGTTATAAACCTCAATAATTGTTATCTGGTGCCTGCATTAAGCATGAATATCGTATCTGGATCTTGCTTGATGAAGAACGGCTATTCCTTTAAGTGTGAGAACAATGGTTGTTCGATTTATATGAATAATATCTTTTATGGTCATGCACCTGAGAAGAATGGTTTATTTCTTTTGAATCTTGATAGTATTGATACACATATTCATAATGTGAATGCCAAAAGAATTAAAATAAATGATGATATTGCTACTTACATGTGGCATTGCTGCTTAGGTCATATTGGTGGTAAACGCATGAAGAAGCTCCATTCAGATGGACTCTTAGAATCACTTGATTATGAATCATTTGAAACATGTGAACCATGCCTCATGGGCAAGATGACTAGAACCCCGTTTTCTGGAACCATGGAACGGGCGACAGACTTACAGGAAATCATACATACTCATGTGTGTGGACCAATGAGTGTATCGGCGCGCGGTGGATATCGTTATTTTGTCACTTTCACAGATGATTTGAGTAGATATGGGTATATTTACTTAATGAAACACAAATCTGAGACATTTGAAAAGTTCAAAGAATTTCAGAGTGAAGTTGAAAATCATCGTAACAGAAATATTAAATTTCTACGATCTGATCGTGGAGGTGAATATCTAAGTTACGAGTTTGGCATGCATATGAAACAATGTGGAATAGTTTCACAACTCACACCTGCCGGAACTCCACAGCGTAATGGTGTTTCCGAACGTCGTAATCGTACTTTATTGGATATGGTTCGATCTATGATGTCTCTTACAGATTTTCCACTATCGTTTTGTAGTTATGCACTAGAGACCGCTACATTCAGTTTAAATAGGGCACCATCTAAATCCGTTGAAACGACACCGTATGAATTATGGTTTGGAAACAAACCTAAGCTGTCATTTCTGAAAGTTTGGTGATGCGGTGTTTATGTGAAGAAGCTTCAACCTGATAAACTCAAACCCAAAGCGGAAAATGCGTCTTCATAGGATACCCTAAAGAAACAATAGGGTACACCTTCTATCACAGATCCGAAGGCAAGATTTTTGTTGCCAAGAATGGATCCTTTTTGGAGAAGGAGTTTCTCTCGAAAGGTGTGAATAGTAGAAAGGTAGAACTCAACGAGGTTACTGAACCTTCTCTTCTTGGAATGGCGAGTAGAGCAGCGCCGGAAGTTGTTCCGGTGCCGACCCCGTCAGTTGAAGAGAGAGCTAATGATCAAGATCATGAAACTCTAGTAGAGGAAACTACCGCACCTCGCAGGTCAACTAGGAAACGTACAACTCCTGAACTGCACGGAGATCCCGTATTAAACTTCATGGTAGATGGAGGTGATGACCATTCGACATATGATGAAGCGATGATGAGCCCAGATTCCAACAAATGGCTTGAAGCCATGAAATCCGAAATAGGATCCATGTATGAAAACCAAGTTTGGACTTTGGTGGACTTACCCGATGACCGCAAGGCCGTTGAGAACAAATAGATCTTTAAAAAGAAAACTGGCGTTGATGGTAATGTGACCGTCTATAAAGCTCGACTTGTCGCGAAAGGTTTTCGACAAATTCAAGGAGTTGACTATGATGAGACTTTCTCACCAGTAGCGATGCTTAAGTCAGTTAGGATTATGTTAGCAGTTGTTGCATTTTTCTATTATGAAATCTGGCAGATGGATGTAAAAACGTTGTTCCTTAATGGTGACATTGAGGAAGAGTTGTATATGATGCAACCCAAACGTTTTGTTGATCCTAAGGATGCTGACAAGGTGTGCAAGCTTCAATGTTCCATTTATGGACTGAAGCAAAGCATCCCGGAGTTGGAACCTCCGTTTTTATAAGGTGATCAAAGGGTTTGGATTTGTCCAAACATACGGAGAAGCTTGTATTTACAAGAAAGTGAGTGGGAGCTATGTAGCATTTCTAGTACTATATGTGGATGACATATTGTTGATTGGAAATGATATAGAACTTTTAAAAATCGTAAAAGGTTATTTGAACAGTAGTTTTTCGATGAAAGACCTTGGTGAAGCAGCTTATATATTAGGCATCAAAATCTACAGGGATAGATCAAGGCGCTTAATTGGACTTTCGCAAAGTACATACCTTCACAAGATTCTAAAAAAGCTCAGAATGGAAGAGAGTAGGAAGGGGTTCTTACCTATGTTGCAAGGCAAAACGTTGAGTAAGACTCAATGTCCAGCTACACCAGAAGATAGAGAAAGAATGAATTTGATTCCCTATGCTTCAGCCATAGGTTCTATCATGTATGCTATGCTATGTACAAGACTGGATGTGGCACATGCTATTAGTTTGACTAGTAGGTACCAATTCAATTCAGGTTTGGAACACTGGAGGGCGGTCAAGAATATCTTTATGTACTTGAGAAGAACTACGGATATGTTTCTCATATATGGCGGTGAAGAAGAGCTCGTCGCAAGATGTTACGTCGATGCTAGCTTTGAAACTGATCCGGATGACTCTAAGTCTCAGTCCATGTATGTATTTTTTATGAATGGAGGAACTGTAAGCTGGAGGAGTTCCAAGCAATCCGTGGTGGCGGGATCATCAACAGAAGCGGAATATGTTGCTGCCTCGGAGGCAACACAGGAAGCAGTTTGGATGAAGGAGTTCATATCCGAACTAGGCGTGGTTCCGAGTGTGTTGGATCCAATGGTTATCTATTGTGACAACAATGGTTCCATAGCCAATGCTAAGGCACCAAGGTCTCACAAGAATTCCAAGCATATCAAGCACCGTTTTCACTCCATCCGTGAGCATGTCACAGATGGGGATGTGAAGATTTGCAAAGTACATACGGATCTGAATGTGTCAGATCCGTTGACTAAAACTCTCTCAAGGGCAAAACATGATCAACACCAGAACTCAATGGGTGTTAGATTCATCACTATGTAATATAGATTATTTCCCCTAGTTCAAGTGCGAGACTGAAGGGAATATGCCCGAGAGGCAATAATAAAATGTTTATTATGTTATTCCCTGTTTATGATAGATGTTTATTTCTCATGCTAGAATTGTATTAACCGGAAACGTTGATACATGTGTGATTAATAAACAAACCGACGTTCCTAGTGAAGCCTCTCTTTTAACTAGCTCGTTGATTAATAGATGATCAAGGTTTCCTGATCATAGACATTGGATGTTGTTAATAACGGGATCATGTCATTAGGAGAATGACATCATGAACATAGACCCTAACTAAGTATAACAATACGATCAAGTCATTTAGTTTTGTTGTTATGTCTTACATTCGGAGTAATATTGTTCCTTAGACCATGAGATCATGTTAATCACTAATACCGAAAGAATACTTTGATAACATCAAACATCACACCGTAACAGGGTGACTATAAAGATGGCATTAGGTATTCGAAAAGTGTTAGTTGAAGCTCATGGATCAAGATGGGATTTGTCCATCCAATATGATGGACAGATATACTCAGGGCCATCTCAGTGATATCACATCGACACCGCTTGCAAGCACGTGATATGATCACAAGGATGTTATATCACGGGAACGAGAAAAGAGTACTTGTCGGATAACGAGATCAAACAAGGTATGGTGGATACCGATGATCGGATCTCGGGCAAGTAAAATATCGCGAGACAAAGGGAAATTGTTACGACATTGAAAGGTTCACACGATCACAAGAGTCATCGTTGAATATATAGGTGTCATCATGGATCTCCAAATCCCGCTGTTGATTATTGATCGGAGAGGAGTCTCGATCATGTCTATATTATTCGCGAACCGTAGGGTGACACACTTAAGGTTCGTTGAAGCGTTAGAGAGGATGCGGAATACCGAAGAATATTTTGGGCAGCTCCGTAAAATTGTTTCGGGGGAAAATTGAAATAGTTCAAGGGGGTTTTCATCAAATGGTTGTTAATAGAATTAACAAATGATTCGAGGTGCTGCATGCAAATGTTTGTTAATGGAATTAACAAATATAAATAAAGAAAGAAAAATGTTTTATTTATTTATTAAAGAAAAATCCTTGGATTTTCTAAGTGGAAAATTAAGGGAGTATGAGTGGGTGTGAGTGGGGCTTCCACTCACATGAAGAGAGGAAGGGGTGGGGGCACCCATGGCTGGCCGCACCCCCCCCCCTTGGCTGCCTTCCCCTCCCCTATAAAAGGAGGGTGATAGCTCCCTCTTCACCACACATTTGCTCACTCTCTTTTCCCTCGACCCGCTGCTCCATTCCATGGTCTCCGGCTTGGCGAAGCCCTGACCGTGGGATTCTTCACCACCACCACGCCGTCGTGCTGTTGGAGTTCCACGGGGATCCTCTACTTCCGCTACCCGCTGGATCGAGGGAACGGAAGTCTTCATCGAGCTGAACGTGTGACCGATTACGGAGGCATCGCCGGATTGCGGTGCACTTCTTCTCGCTCGGGATCGGCGTGAGTACGACTACGCCAACAACGATATTTTATCTCGTACCACTTTGAGTCTTCGAGGGTATGTTATCTAAAGGCTCTCTTTCTCCCCGTTGCCTTTCATCTCATAGATTAGATCTTGGCTATTCGGGTTTATCGCGCGTAGGAAATTTTTTGTTTTCTATGCAACATACCCTTCACATTGATCCAAAAGTGATCCTGACTATGTATGTAATCTGGTCAGCGTGCTATGTATGCTTGTTCTTTGCAGAACTTAGAAAATTAGATGGATTCGAACCTAATTTTTTTCCTCTCTTTATTGATACTTGATGTTTCTTCATTGCAAGTTTTGGAAGCCTACACTGGGAGCATATAGGAGGAGGATATCCGATGCACCACTCTAGTATTGATTTGCTTTCTTAGTGGTTGATTCCATATCTTCAAAGTTGCAATCAATTGCAATTTAAAGTTTCACACTAGTATTATTATTAGTAATTTGTAATGCTACTCTGTAATTCTTATATGATGATTGTATATATAATGATTTCAATTGTTTTTTATTTCTTGATTTTTTTATTGTTGGGGGCACACAGCCATGTGCGCCAGGAGCAAGTCATTTTAATTCTTTTTTGTTTCTTTAATTCCATACCACAGACGCACACACACACACTAGTGCTGGCGTAAACACTAGTGCGCCGGCGGTAACCTGGGCTTACCAGAGGCGTAGTAGCTAATTCGCGTGCGGTAACCTGGGCTTACCAGAGGCGCAATAGCTAATTCGCCTGCGGTAATGCAATATCACTGGCGTGTTGGTCGCAGGCGAACAAAAATTCGCCTGCGGTAAGCAAAGATTATTCGCCCGCAGTAAGGGTTTTCCCTAGTAGTGTGGAATTGATCTCAATTCCACACAAATATGATGAACATTTGATAGATATGGATTTTTATTTTTGTTGTTGGAAGATAATCACCCAGCTAGTTTCTGTGACTAAATAGTTGTTTCTAATCAATTATGGCAGGTAGATGTCTGTTCAGCGTTGTGCTATGTTTCCCCAACGTGTTTGAACAAAAAAAAACTATAACCATGTTGAACTTCACATGAATACTAAGCCTAGCCCATGCATAAGCTACTTAAGTCTGGTCTTTGGGCCTCTATTGTGTGCTCTTGTGATAAACATTCCCTATCAAATATCTTGTTATTGTGGCATATTAAAATAGCTAAATTATGCAACCCGCCATCTTGCGGATCACCGGGGGGGGGGGGGGGGGGGAGGGCGATTACCAAATTTTCTTTTCACTGAAAAATTCTTCAAGCCACTAGATTTGTCGGGTGGAGGGTACATATTACTCTGTCCCTGCTGAAATAGGTCTCCAAATGAAAAAGCATTGCACGGGGATATTCAGCTCAAGCTGTGTGTCTAGAGGGGCGTCGATTTTCTAACTCTTGGCTTGGCCTTGGTGGCAGTTGTTGAACATTTTCCTTCATTCCTAGGACAACAAGGGGTTTCGAAATGGAACTTGTGTTTTCCTTCTTGAGTCATGCTGGAACAAACGGGCTTACTAGAGCATGTGACCAAGAACCCAAGAGATTTCCCATCAAGATACTAACCAGGCCCAAGAATCGCCGATAACATAACTTTTTCCCCACCTTGCCCCCGTTGAGAGTCGTGTTCCAAGAGCCGTCTCGCCTGGCCCGATCCCGGATCCTATCCGCTGCCAACGGCGGCCGAAGTAGAGATGGGAGAGGTGCTCAGCACCTGTATTTAGTAGAGATAGGTCTTCTTCTTCTTTGTTGTCTGTAGTTTGGGATGTGCCCTTGTATTGCGCTATGCCGGTGGAGCTGAGGTCGCCACCATCAGCGAGCGGTGGTTGGCGGCTGGGGGTTGCGCTGCTCTTGCTCGTCGTGCTCCGGGTGGAGCTGATGGCGGGCGGTGGTGTGACCTGTCCATCCACACTAAATAAGCTCGTTTTTCCTCTGAGATGTGAGATATTGATTTCTTCTTCCTTGTTATTGCTTCCATCGAGGTGGGGAGTGCAGGGGATGGTGGTTATCTTTATCTACAGGACTCAGAAGAGGGCATGGGGGACTTCTTCGCAGCTGCATCTGAGATCTTCGCTGGCAGAGCTGTTGTTGGGAGAACGTCATCGAGGGCTTCTTCGATGCCGATTCTTTAGGCCGAAGGGCGGCTACTCCCTCCCTCTTTGCTGGCGTTGGATGGCCAACATAAGGTCTCAATCAACCTCCTTTTCTGGAGGCTCTACCACACCGCTATGGTTGGATCCCTCTGCGGTGACTCAAGTGGTTTTGTCCCTGGTGTTGCCGCAGTTGGCCATGGCCTGGCTCCATGTCGACGAGGCGAAGGAGCTGGATCAGATCGTTTTTTTCAATTTAGATATGAAGTACGTTGGTCAAATTTCAAGGACTCGGTTATAATTTTATCTTTTTTTGGGGTCCTTCTCTTGTATTTTAAAGCCTATGTCGGAATTAATGAAGTTCTTGGCCCTTCGGGCCGTTTCCGGTTCAAAAAAAAAACAGGCCCAAGAAAATCATTTTCTCGAAGGATTGACTTTCTAGTACTTGTCCACGATATTGGAGTTCTCTATGTTGGTCATATTCTGCATATGTGTACGATGTTCTTTTTCTATGTAAGGTCCCAACATGACAAAAATGAAGATCCTCGATTTCCCCGCGGCTAGGCGGATAGATATATTCACACAAACCCAAATGCATGAAAAACTAATTCTTCATCGTGAAGAAGTCGTCAATTTGTATCTTTATATACCTTTCTCACACATTTGTACGACGTTGGCTCCATCACTTCGATGTGTTTTAGGGAAGGATGGGGTCGATCGCCCGTGATCTCCTGTCTTCACTAGAAATTTCTATGGAAGAATCGATCAGGGAGGAACATGTAGAACTAACTCCACACCTTTCCCCCCTAGAAATGGATCATCGAGTGGGTCAGGCGAACAGACTATTGCTAATGCAAGTTGTTTTATACTAAACTTTCTTAATCATGTATAACTCATTTCTTAATGTATGATCATTGCTGAGGTAGTTTCATTCTAAAAAGTGTTAGAATTAACGACATAATAGCGCTACTAAATATTCATACCCAACATTATTTTCATACACTATGCAATTTGTCAAAATTTTAGATTTTTTTTGCAATATGAGTTACATAGGTTATACCCTAATTGTCATATTGTCTTTCACAGAGAGTTTTGTTTCATCCAACCAAGTCAACTATAGATTAGAAAATTAAAACATAATCTTCTCCAAACAAAGTCCGCTAGTATGAGAAAAAAGGAAAACAAACTTGATTGCAACATCAAATGTTGAATATGACTTCCATATTGATTCTATTATATAGGTATGTGTGACATCCGAATATAATCTTTGTATAGATTCTAGGATACTTGGTTGTATATCTTATGGCTACAGATAAATAGATAATTCTAGAGTGATTATATGCATTAGGTCATTAGGTGTAACAAACAGAGAGTTATGATTGAAAAAACAGAGAACTGGGTGTATGAGTAGATCGATTAGGTCTCTATCCATGCTAGTTTTTAGTTAGTAGAGTAGAGTAGATTGTAATCTACATGTTACCATAATGTAAAGCAGAAGGGCCTATCATAATGGAAAGCGAGAAAGAGAATTGTGTTTTGTAACGTGATGAATGAAACATTGTAGAGAATTATATCGTCGTTCAGGGGACCCATTTTTTGTCTTGCACCCAGCCCCAAACATTGTAGCTAGGGCCGGCCCTGTCGAGACAGGGACCATTTTAAAGTTCTACTACAAGTTGATCTGCTCGCCAACTAGGCTGATAAAAGAGCAAACATGGTGGGATACAATCAATCTTAGCCGTCCAACTTGGTTGATGAAACGGATAAAATTGCTCCAATATTGAGTTGGCAAATTTGCATTTCATCCCTCAAACATATTGTAGAATAAACCAGCGGTCCTTTTTAAAGTTTCTTACCGGTTGGTTTGTTTTTCTCCCGAGCGAGGGCTGCACATGTCCTTCCTTCAGGGCTGCGAACAGAAACAAAGACTATGACAGAGCTAGGGTTAGAGCCGATGCGCTGCTTCTTTGGCCTACGTGAGGCTTTGGCTACCCCTCTACTCCTTCCCTTCTCTCTAGGGTCCCAACCGTGGTGGTAGGACCCCCATATGGTGCCCGTCCGGCTGGACGCTATCGCCGGCGGAGGTTATCGACCAATGTACATGGTGGTGCAGGCTTCTACTCCACGTACCCTTCCAGATCCGCCCAAAATAGCTGACACAGTCAAGTGTGGTTGATGTCACTAGTGGAAACATGGCTTCTGGTCCCGATTTTTAAGGGCTATCCGTCCCGGTTGTTCAAGCGGGATGGAGACCCTGGAACAAATGCCCCCCCTCGTCCCGGTTGTGTTAAAACCGGGATGAATGGGTCATCCACGTGGGCTCTTAGGGCTTGGCCCCTAGCCAGGACCATTCGTCCCGGTTCTTGACACGAACAGGGATGAATGCTCCCGCTGCCGCGGCAGATCGTTATTTTTCTATTTCTTCTTTTCCTTTTAGGGTTTCATATGTTATATTCCATTTTATTAGCGGGCACCGGGGGGAAGAAAGTACTCTCCCCCCTGTCGTCGCTGTCCCAATCAATAATATGTACGAGCTAGGGCCCCCGAGCGATGCGACGGATGCAACCTCCGCCGTAGTAGGCACCGGGGGAGAAGAGGTTGCCCCCACTGATCGGGAAGCGGGCGCGATGCTCTTTTTCTCACTGGCACGGGGGGACGCCGTAGTAGGCACCGGGGGAGAAGAGACTGCCCCCACTGATCGGGAAGCGGGTGATAGCATTGGAATATATACTTGAAAAATATACAAGTTATTAAGTACGCAGCATGACTCGAATATACAATTCAGTTCTATGCATCAAAGTACTCTTTCTCATAAGTACTCGAATACACCACCACATGCACAATGACTCGAATATACAGGTAAATACTATGCATCTAAGAATTCAAGTGTCAACTTGTGAGAGTGTTATAGTATTCTCCTTCTGGCTTTATGACCTCTGCATCCAAGAATCCGCAAATTTCCTCTTGAATTTCTCGTATGCGATCCCTTGGGAGAAGACCGACACGCATCCGTTCGATCTAATATAAAGAAGAGTGGTCAATACATATATAAGGGTTTGTCAATAGATGGTAATTAATAAGATAAAAGAGATTGTTGACCTACACAAAGTTTTTCGAAATCCCAGCCCTTGGCGCAGGTCGTCTGAAGAATGAACTCGCAGACATAGTATCCACATAAGTGGTTCCCGTCTCCCTGGTCCAAGCACTTTACAAGAACATGGTTTCAATAAAAAATAATAATCTAGCATGATGATGGTATCAAAATTAGAATCAATTAGATGCGGCGATCTAGCTGGTAGTACTTACTTGAATATGTTTAAATGTAAGCTCCTTTTTCCATGGTCTAGGTTCCTTTCTTGTGAACCGTTTCCAAGCGCTGCCCGACAAAGAAAATGAACAAAGCGAGTTATCAGAAAATGAACGAAAGTTGTCGATATAGTATCATAAAGATTGAAATTACCGTTGGATCGTTGGCTGCATGTCGGCCCACGGCTCAAGGGGTTTATTTTTTGATTCCATTACCGATACTATTCCTTTGTCATGAGCACAATATAGTGAAAGCTGCGCAAACATAACTCATCAGTTATACACATATCATCGACTAACGAAAACAGAATGTTAACAAGACAGTAACACTCACTTGAAGTTGTAAGGAAAAAGAATACCATCTTGTGAGCATGAAACCTTAACGCCATCACAATACTATCTTCTATATCTTTGGGTTTTATTTCTAGAGTTTTATGATTAACCCAATATGGGTCAATGAACCCAATGTCATATATCCGTCCTCTTTTGCATTCGAGAATCTTCATTCTGCAATTATAATATAGCGAGTGTTATTATAAATGCAATGAACAAGGTGAGCTAGCTAGAGACTTAATTAAGTACATAAATAAATATTCACAGACCATAGGCACTGACGATAGATTTGTCGAGGGCCTGCTGCTGGAATAGCTGAAATAATTCTGAAAATTGAATCAGGATAAGCCTCTCTCCGTACCCGTGGTGCTCGTCTCTAACTCCCATTGGTAGCCAGTCCTCTGATTCCTTCGAGGCTTGCATGTACCAATTGTGCACTCTACGCATTTTAGTTGGTAGATCATTTTCCTCCCCGGGTCTGACCTAAGGATGCCCATGCCGATATTTGTAGCCTAATTCAGAATCGGCGAAGTTTGATAAGGTCAGCATATACTCCTGAATGGACAGACCCGCAGAAGCGGCCGCTTCTCCGTACAGTGAAATAAACTCTTGGGAAACTTGCTCGCCTGCACCCGTGCTCGGCCCCACGTCGGTATTTGAATGCACTATGAGCGGGAGGATGGATTGATTCTTCTGTTGTCCGAGCTGGTCAACTGATTTTCCGCACTTCCCGCTTGAGCTACTGCTTTTCTTCGACCCCACTGCTTTCATGTGTGACTTTTTAATAGAGCGGTCATAGTCCGATGACAGCCTCGGCTCGGTTTGATAAAGGGTCTTCACCATTTTCAATTCTCGGGCTTTGTCTTCTTCGGTGTGGGGAAAATCTGGCTCTTTCGGCGTCTTCTCCTTTGATTTCCACGCCTCGTATTCAGAATGTGCGGTCTCCTTGGTTTGCTCATCAGTATAGTGGTAAGGTAACTTGGGTTGATTCTAATGAGGTGCCTTTGGTAGGGGCGACAGTTGACGCTTCAGTAATGCGGTGGTTCTCATCCACTTTTGGCTTCCCTGAGAGGTCGTGGGTGGAGACGTCCGACCCGGTGGTGTAGACGCACGTGCTGGAGATGGCGCGCGAGGTGGAGAGAGTACGAAGATGACGGAGACTGGTCTTGACGCGGCGGAGAAGGAAGCTTTGGCTTCCGATTTGGAAGCACGATGTGTTCCTTTGGCCATACAATGGCCAAGTTCTTGGTGTCTCCAAGTTCAGTCACCTCCCCGTCTTCACCTTCAGAATAGTCAACCTTCACCAGCTCGAATCCGCTCATAACGTCATCCACACCGACAACAGCGTATCCCCCTGGAACGGGCCGACCGTGGTGAGTAGGTTCAGGGCCCATTGGTCTCACAAAGCCGACCGCTGCCTTCATGGTTATGTTTACGACTTTCACATGGAGCTCACAAGATGTCAACTTCGTTATTTCATCCACCGGGTGCATCATCCGCGGTGCATCATCGTCATCAACCTGGATCTGCGTGAAAGCAATGCTACTTTTTTTATTTGATGGTGCGACGCTGGAACTATCGAATGCAGCGTCTACCATATGCGGGACAGAACTGAGCTGCTGGGTTAGTCTGTCAATTTGTTCCTGCTACCGCTCTCCTCGCTCTGGCTGCAGCTTTAATTCTTCGTCAATTTTCTACCACCGGTCTATCTGACTCTGTGCTTCAGCTTCCAGGAAATCATTTTTCCTCTGACGGCTTCTATCCGAATATTTCTTCTCAGCGGAAAACCCAATTTTCCAAGGATCAGAGCCTCTTGTGCCTCGTGTCCGTCCAGAGTGCTCCGGGTTCCCAAGGGCGCGTGTGAGCTCGTCGTTCTCCCTATCCGGATGGAACTTCCCTTCTTTAACATCATGTATTGCTTCTCTAAGTCTTGCGATGGGTAGAGGATTTTCTTGATTTCTTACGTTATAGCACTAGTGGAAACAACCCCTCTCGTCCAGGGGGCCAGGGGGCATCTGTCCCGGTTGCAACCAAACCCGGGACAAATGCTATGCATTGGTCCCGGTTCGTGCGCCCGGGGCAGCAGGAATCGCCTGGGGGCATTGGTCCCGGTTCGTGGGGAGGCATTGGTCCCGGTTTGTGGCACGACCCGGGACCAATACCTAGCCACATGCCACGTGGCACGCGCATGGGCATTGGTCCCGGTTTGTGGCACGACCCGGGACCAATACCTAGCCACGGACCCAATATATAGTCTTTTTATCTATCCCATTCAACCAATATCCAAACGCATTTGTAATACTGGTTGAAGATATTTTCTCTCCAAAATTAGAAATACAAGCTAAACCTAAGTAGAAGACCACTCTCTATCCTCCTCTTTTTGAAGGTCGACCGCCAGTCCATCTTCCTATTGGTGTTTTGCGACTCGCACATGCCGGCGGCCACATGAGGCCAGGCATTGACGTCGCAAAGTATGCATTCACATTAGGAGGGGGACATTCATTTCGATAGATAAACAAGGCACATTACACATAATGGCGAGCTTGGATCTAAATCTAAACGGAGAGCATAGATCTAAATAAACAAGGCAGTACATAATGGCAAGAGTGCATCGATCTACTAGTCATACTCCTGCCTAGGCGTATAGTACATGTACTCGTAGTCGTCGTACTCGCCGCCGCCGTCGTCACTATCGTCTGACGGTGCTCTGCACTCCCTCGGAGGATCACGACTCCAGGACTGAGGGTAGCGCAGGCGGGGGATATCGCCGGCCCTGATGTAGTTCATGACGCTCTGTAGAGTCCGGCCGGACCACCATAGCCGACGACCGGCCTCGTGAAAGTTCCTACGAGGCAGACCGTCCTCCTCATACCTGGCGAGCGCCCTCTCACGCCGATTGATGAAGAAGGCATCCCAAGTATGCTGGTTATCGGGATGCCAACTGGGATTTCTCCGCTGCTCCGGCGTGAGCTCGTGGTAGTAGTGGTTCGTGATGGCCGCCCGACGCGCCACACCTTGAGGAAGAGGAGCGACCGGCACTCCTCCGGCGCTCAGCATCCAACCGGCGGGAACGTTGTAGCCGGTCGGGCAGGGGTAGTTCGAGGCGGAAAGTGCCTCCGCCTGGATGAATGTTAGAGTGGGTAGGGTAGAAGCCATGAGAGAGTGGTGAGTTTGTATGTGTTTATGCCAATGGTGTGGCAATGCATACATATATATATAGCGAGAAGAAAACATCCCTTTAGTCCCGGTTGGGGTTTCGTTTAGACCAATCAGATAGAATCACACGGATCGTGTGTTTCTTTCAACCGCTTGTGAGTCGTTGGATCCGGGGTTGGTTTCTTTCCAGCTGTTGTGAGCCGTTCGATCAGGGCTATGGTGTGTTTCTTTCGAGTTGTTGTGAGCCGTTGGATGAGATGTTTCTTAACCGTTGGATCAAAACCCTAGCTCAACACTTTGTGAGCCAGAGGACCCTATATATAGCCCAGCTTCATACACCAGTCAGTTCATCTCCCAAATACAAAACATCCGGATTCGCCCTCATACGTCCAGCCGTGCATTTGGTATGCATATATGCACCCAGTAGCCACGGTCGGGCTGTATGATGGCGATACCGTCTGTTTTGTTCCACACCCCCCTTAAGGTTTGATACATCATATATACTCAATTCATCGAGCAAATACAAAACATCCGGGTTCGACATCATACGTCCTGCCGTGCATTTGGGTAAGTGTTTAACACATTCATCCCCCTTTAACACATTCATCCATGCATGCTTGGGTCAGTGTTCACTTTGAGCTCGGGTAGTAATGTGCACGGGAACATCATCCGCGGCGGCCGAGCACGACAGAACAGAATGTTTACCGCATCCCCCTCGGTGTTCGTTTGTTTTCTCTTTTTAATAAAAGAATTTTTCCTGTTCAAAAAAAAAAAATAAAAGAATTTGTATTCCGGCGACATTGCGGCGCGCTAGCGCGTCTGTTTTCTGTTTAATGTAATTATTACTAATTTTAAAACAATATAAGATATTTATATTTAAATTAAGTGCAAATAGTGAAATAGTTAATAGTTTGAATAGTTAGAATAATTATTTAGGTAAACAGAAAACGGATTTGAATTATTTACGCAATTTCAAACAATTTTAATGTTGTAATTTTTTTGTAATTTGAAAGTATGTAGAAGTTATTCACTTACATATTTAAGATATTCAAAATTTGGCGCTAAAACAATTGGCGCGCCGGCCCATTGGTTCTGGCGCGCGCGACCAGCCGGGCCTTTCGTCCCGGTTGTTGCCACCAACCGGGACGGAAGGGTCTTTCGTCCCGGTTGTTGCCACTAACCGGGACGAAAGGGTCATAGGATATAAACACGGCACCGCTCCCCTCAGTTCCAGACCGCGCGCAGGGACGAAATCGACGCCGCCAGGCTGCCCATTTTTTCCGTCCCCCCGCGCCGCCCCTCACCCCGTCGGCATCCGCGCCGCCCCCCTCGCCCCGTCGGCATCCTCCTCTGTGGCGCCGCTCTCGACTCCGTCGAGCGCACCCACCCCCCTCGGTCCCTATGCACCCTCGCCCGTCCGCCTCGGCCGCGCCACCCTTCGATCCCGTCGTCCCCCGCGCCGCCCTCTAGATCCCGTCGCTGCCCCGCGCCGCCCCTCGATCCCGTCGCTGCCCCGCGCCATCCTCCACCGCCCCGCGCCGCCGCTGCCCCAAGAGGAGGTAAAAGGCCTGCCTCCATCTCGCCCTAACCTGGGGCCTTTTTTGTTTTTTTTTCCTTTTTTACTTAATTACTGTTTTTTATTATTGTTAGAATTATTAGTTTACAAATGTTATAAATTTTAGATTAGACTTAGAAATTTTAGATTTGTACGTTTAGAATTGATATAGGAAATTTAGGAATATTAGAATTATTAGCTATGAATGTTATAAATTTTAGATTAGACTTAGAAATTTTAGATTTGTACGTTTAGAATTGATATAGGAAATTTAGGAATATTAGAATTATTAGCTATGAATGTTAGAAATTTTAAATTAGACTTAGAAATTTTAGATTTGTACGTTTAGAATTGATATAGAAAAATTAAGAATGTTAGAATTATTAGCTATGAATGTTAGAAATTTTAGATTAGACTTAGAAATTATAGATTTGTACGTTTAGAATTGATATAGAAAATTTAAGAATGTTAGAATTATTATGTATAAGCAATTTTAATGAAATGGATCTGAAATATATACTCTTTTTGTATAGTATGGAGCCAAGAGACGAACATGCCGAAAATATGATCGAGGGTTTAATCCGCGGGCCCGACGTAGAGCCCGATGTGAGCCAGTGGATGAACGACTCCGGTGAGGGAGATCCGGTGCTCACCCAGGGAGACGACTCCGATGAGGGAGAAGCCGACGACTCCGATATGGGAGCAGCCGACGGCTCCGGTGGAACCATACAAATTACAAACACCGGCTCCGAGGTGCATATATATATATATATATATATATATATATATATATGAGTGTGGATTTAATGAAAAGGGGGGGTAGCTACCCTAACATTCTGGACCATGGATCATGCCTTTAAGATTCGTGCCAATCATGCGCATGTGTCAGGTGGTTTGACTACGTTTATGATTATGAGTGTTGCCTAATCTTCCGATTGCATGCACACCGTTATGACTTAACGGAGCCGTGAAACATACGTCGTGATTACAGTCAGGGCATGTGAATATGGTTCGCATTTCCTGGCATGTACGCCGTGAATACAGTCATGTGAATACAGTTCAAATCTGTGATCACAGATACGTCCCGATTTCAATAAATTCTAAAAGCAGCTGTTGTTAGCATGTACGTGCTGATTTCAACAAATTCTAGAAGCTGTCTTTTTCGCATGTATGCATGTACGTGCTGTGATCACAGTTACGGCTAAAAGCTGATGCACACTATTCTCGTATTCCCGCGACGACGCTGCCGCAGTCGGAGAAGCTTGAAGCAGTGCTAAACAGTGCTAAATATGTGTTAAAATGATGAATGTACCGTCATACTGTTGTCTTTTTTAGCATGTCAAAATCCGTTTGTAAAGTTTATGTAAAAACTTATCTCCTCCTTTCAATATGCTTTTTAACACATATTCCAGGCTTGCTTAATAAGCCTGGTCAAGGCGAGACAAAAATTGGACTCCAAATAGATACATGCGTATAGGATTTGATTGGTTGCACGGATATGTATAGACCATACCAAACAAAGTTCTATGTGTCAGGCAAAATAAGTAACTACTGACCATATTCACAGTAGCAACAAAAAGACCATATTCACAGTAGCAACAAAAAGACCATATTCACAGTAGCAAAGATGACCTGAGGATAACGGCCGTCTATATTTAACGGACTGTGATCTATAAACGTATGGATATGTTCACTATAAACATCTTGCTTTAAACTGATTACTAAAATGAGTTGACCGAGTGCAGATCTTAATGCACCGATCCAACGGCCGTGGAGGGGGAGGTAGCTACCCTCCTTTGTAGCTGGCAATTTTCGATATATATATATATATATATATATATATATATATATATATATATATATATATATGTTAATTAATGAAGCATCCGTTGTCTATATACATGTATTAACAGTCTTTATATTTTTAGCCATCCGGTTCAAATATATCAACCGGAAAAAAGACTAAACGAGGTGCAACAAAGAAGTTGAAAGATACAGAAAGATACAGGATCGACACGATCACAGCAGACGGCGCACCCGAGCTTCCCGCTGATGTTGCCCAAAAATTTGTGAAGCAATGCGGAGTGCTAGTTAGAGATCACATCCCGATCACTGTTAATGAGTGGAATGAGCCAAAAGATCCGTGGAAACAAGGAATTTCATATGTCGGCAAAATAGCCAAAGATCATCTTTTCTCAAAGATTTTGGCTAATTTCACCTTACCCGTGCCGGAGGTGGACGAGAATGAAGCGGATGTGAATGAGGCCGATGTTACTAAAATGAAACATGAGATACGGGAAAAGGTCAAAGCGTGGACCCTGAAAAAGATGGCCGAGCAATTCAAAAACTGGAAGAAAAGATTGAACCTTGATTATGTTAAGAAGAACAGGACTCCTGATTTCACTCAAGGGTATGAGAAAATAAAACCCGTATGGGCAGACTTCGTGAAGTACAAGCTGGCAGAGAATGAACTGGAAAGGACGAAAACAAATAAGAAAAACGCCGGCAAAAAGGTATATCACCATGTTATGGGGCAAGGTGGCTACAAGGGTTCCAGTCCTAAGTGGGAGACATGGGAGTCATGGTTCTACGGGCATGGGGGCAGGTTGGACGCCGAAGGAAAAGCAATATATAACCTAAGGCATAAACAGAGTCGTCCTCTACCCATAGAGAAGCTGAGAGACGCAATAAAGGACGTTAAAGATGGGAAGTTCGTGCCAGATAGAGAGAACGACGAGCTCACACGCGCCCTAGGAAATAAGGAACACGCAGGGCGTACACGAGGCACAAAAGGCACTCCTCCATGGAGTGTTGCGTTCGACTCCACCAAAAAGTTATACCCAGATAGAAGCCGTCAACGTAAAAAGGACAAGGAGGCAGCTGAAGCAGAGAATCAGGCAAACTGGAGGCGTCAACTTGAAGAAATGGTAAAGCTTACACAAGATGTAGCAAAGAAGCAGTAGGACCAAATTAACACACTTAGCCAGCAGATAGTGTCTACCGGCGCATCAGTACACATGCTAGAAGTTGAAGCCGAGGCTCCCGACGCCGCACATTCTCATCGCAAAAGCAGCGTTGCGTCCACGCAGCTACCGGATGATGATGCACCACCGATGATTTACCCGGTGGATGAGATCACGGAAATGACATCCTGTGAGCTCCACGTGAAGGTCGTCAATATAACCATCAAGGCGGCGGCCGTCTATGTCTTACCGATTGGAAACGAACCAACTCACCATTGTCTCCCGGTTCCACGGGGCTACGCTGTTGTTGGGGTCGATGAAGTTGCCAACGGATTCGAGCGGGTAAAGCTTGATTTTCCCGAAGGTGAAGATGAAGAGTTGACTGAACTCGGAGAAGCCAAGAACTCGACCGTTCTATGGCTAAAGGAATGCATTGTGCTCACAAATCAGACGGCAAAGCCATCGAATTCTCGCATTTCTCCAGCGCAAAAGTCTCCAGCGCGGTCGCCTACGCCGCCGCGTCAGCCCTCTCCGCCCACTAAGTTTCTGCCGAAACGTAAAAAATCACCGAAACGTCAACGGTCACCCCTCCCGAAGGTAGCAAAAGAGGTACCCAAGTTACCTTACGACTATACTCCCGAGGAAAACCAGAAAATCGCAAAGGACCAATACGAGGCGTGGAAATCAAAGCGGAAGGAGAAGCAAAAGCCAGATTTCCCCGAGACCGAAGAAGAGATAGAACGAGCTTGGAAAATGGTGAAGACTCTTCATCAACCCGAGCCGAGTCTGTCATCTGACTATGACCGCTCTATTCTGAAGTCACACCAGGAAATGGTGCGGTCGACGAAGAGTAGTAGCACAAGCGGGAAAAAGGGAAAATCAGTTGCTCAGCTCGGAGAGCAGAAAAAACAATCCACGTCCCCGCTCAAAGTGATTTCCAATACCCAGGTGGGGCCGAGCACTAATATTGCTGACGAGGATATTGATCCGGAGTTTATAACAATGTACGCAGACAAGGCAGCTGATGCGGGTTTGTCCATTGCTCAGTATATGCAAACAGTGAACTACTTCCCCGCAGCTGAGTGTGCGTACAAATACGAGTATAAGATGTCTCTTGTCAAACCCGAGGAGATAAAGGATCTACCAACGAAAATGCGAAGAGTGCATAGTTGGTATATGAAAGCCGCTGAACAATCTATGGACTGGATATATCTCAGCGTTAGGGACGAGCACTTTGGAACTGGAAATGGATATGTTATGATTCAATTTGAGGAATTGTTTCAGTTATACCAGCAGCAGGCCCTCGACAAGACTATCCTTAGTGCCTATTGTCTGTAAGCACTTATTTCTCTAGCTCACCTCATTCAATTGCATATTCATATATATATATATAGTACACTCATATATTATAATTGCATAATGAAGATTCTCGAATGCAAAAGAGGTGGAATCTATGATATTGGGTTCATTGATCCAAATATTGTTTATGACAAGACTCTTCAGGAATATCCCAAGGACACAGAAAATAATATTCTGAGCGCAATAATATTTAACCAACACCGACGGGAAATACTATTTCCTTACAACTTCAAGTAAGTGTGTTACTCTGTTGTGAACATTCTGTTTCCTTACTCGATGTTCACTGTATAATTGATGAGTTCTGCGTGCGCAGCTTCCACTATATTCTGCTAATCTTCCAAATTGACAAAGGAAAAGTAATTGTAATGGACCCAAAACGTAAACCCCTCTCAATGTGGGCTGACATGCAGGAAATGATCCAGCGGTAATTTCAATCTTTATTAATATTCAGTATTTATATATGGCAATATATCGACTAATTTGTTTCATTTTCGGACATCAAGTAATTACTAACTCTTTTTATTCTTTTTCTTTCTCGGGTAGGGTTTGGAAGAGGTTCATAAAGAAGTCTCCCGGTGAATGGGAAAAAAAGCTTACATTTGATGTTGTGCAAGTAAGTACTATCTAGATCCGCGCCCATCTCCTTGATTCTAGTGTCGATAGCATTATCATGTCTGGTTGATTATTATTTTGATTGAAACAATCTTCTCGTAAAGTGCTTGCAACAAGGAGACGGGAATAACTTGTGTGGATACTATGTTTGCGAGTTCATTCGTCAGACGACATCTCCCACGGGCAGAAATTTAAAGCAACTTTATGTACGTTAGTCGTCAATTCTTCTTATTACTATCTATTTTAGTTACTATCTATATTGACCACTCTTCTTTATATTAGATCGAACGGCTTCGGGACGGTCTTCTACCAAGGGACCGCATACGAGCAATTCAGGAGGAAATTGCGGGCTTCTTAGATGCAGAGGTCTTAAACGTAAATGGAGAGTACTATGCGTCCGATTGGAACTTAGTTTGATTTTGTATTACACTCCATCGGTCATGTAATATGCTCGATATACTTTGCTTCCGTAATATAAGTGTTTCTTATTCTGCTTTATATATTTATTCACTCATGCGATCCGGGAGCTCTGTGGAGGGTCCACCGAGACTCCTCTCTTCTCGAGGTCCGGGGAGGGCCCGCCCGGAGGTCTGGGGGCCAAAAAAACGAAAATTGTAAATTTCTGCCGCGGCAGAGAAAAGGGCAAAAGCCCTGCCGCGGCAGAAGGGGCATGCATCCCGGGTCGTATTGCGAACCGGGACTAATAGCCCTGGCCAGGATCCATCGCACGGGCCACGTGGTCAGCCCCATTTGTCCCGGGTCCTGGCACAACCGGGACCAAAGGGGAGGGGTATTTGTCCCGGATGCCCCGTCCCGGTTGCACAACCAGGACAAATGGGGCCTACGAACCGGGACTAATGCCCCTGTTTCCACTAGTGTAGATGCACTTTCCTTCTGAGCCCAACGTGCCCCCATGGGCGAAAAACCAAGACCTTATATGTTCGTCCCAGAAGAGTGTATCTAGCTCGATCTCCTGAGCAATAAGGTCGTCCTCAAGTTTATCCCACTTAGGCATGCTACAACTGTAGCCTGCTTGCCCCATAGTATGGTGATAGATCTTTTTAGCGGTGTTTGCCGCGTTTCTTTTAGACCTTGCCAGAGTTTCTTCTGACTTCTTGTACGCAGCAAATTCTGCCCATAAAGGTTTTATCTTCTCATACGTCCGAGTGAAATCTGGAGTCTTGTCTTTCTTGATAAAGTTAAGGTGCAAAGTTTTCTTCCAGTTGTTGAATAGCTGGGCCAGCTTCTTTAAAGTGAACGACTTGACCAGTTCCACTAAGCCGGCTACCTTCCGTTGAAAGATCACTTCAGGATCCTCGTCATTCTCATCCACCTCATCCTGACACACCTCCGGCATCGGCGGGGTGAAATTAAGCATCATCTTGTTGAAAAGAGCCGTTTTGGCTTTGTCGCCGACATATGAGATTGCGGCGCCCTGACATGGCTTATTCCACTCCCGAACAGTGATCGGGATGTGGTCCCTAACAATCACTCCGCATTGCTTCACATATTTTTGGGAAACTTCTTTGGGGAGCTCTGGTGCGGCGTCTGCAGCGATCTTTTCGATCCTGTAACTCTCATGCTCCTTCAACTACTTCGTTGCTCCTCGTTTAGTTTTCTTTTTGGTGGATTTGCTAGATCCGGATGGGTAAAATAAGAAAGAGTGTTAATACATGTATATAGAAAACATATGCTTCATTTAATTGACATATATATATATACCTTACTAGAGTGTGTAATTTCTAAAGTTGCACCGGAGCCGTCGACTTCTCTCTCATGGGAGCCGTCAGCTTCTCCATCATTGTCTCCCTCGACGATGTTATAAGATAATCCGTCAACGGAGTCGTCTGTTTGAGCGAGCTCCGAATCTACCTCACCGGAGCCGTCTATTTGCGCGAGCTTTGAATCTCCCTCACCGGAGTTATTCATCTACTGTGCGACATATTTTCCCCGCCCCCCGCGGATATAATCCGCTAGTATGTCTTCCGCGGCTTCGTGTCTCATGTTTGGTTCCATACTTTCTGCAAAATAAAGATTGCAAGTAAGTAAAATGACTTAGCAGTTTAAAAAAAATTGAAAAACAGTTTGGAATTGATTTGCTATTTATTTGCAGCCATTACTTTTCAATGGTTTTAGATGAAAAACGACTTAGCAGTTTTTTTGAAAAAAAATAGCAAAACAGTTTCATCATCCATTCTACTAACCATGTTTTCAATGCCTAAATCATTTATTTCAAAATATTAAAAATGGTAAAATGAAAGTACATACATTAAAAATGCTATTTATGTGTAGCCCCTACTTTTCACTAGTTTTACCTAATGTTAAAATGACGGCTTGGCAGTTTTTTAGAAAAACAGAAAAAAAAAATAGTTTCATCGTCATCCATTCTAATAAACAGCAAAAGACATAAAATAACACATGTAATAACACATAGAATAACATATATAATAACACATAGAATAATAACACATAAAATTACATAAACACATATAATAGCACATGTAATAACACATAGAATAACACATTTTGTCTAATAGGGGAGTGGATAAGTAGATGGAAAATAATGGTACTAGTGTTTGAACCTAACTAAGTACTAAGCCTTGGTCCAAAATAGCCACATCACATGAAACCATATATGCAAAATATTCTGTAAGACAAGGGTTACATGGTATAAAACATATGTGTGAAAATTTGGCCAAGTCTTCATGCAAATAGTTCTAGTATGGTCAAGTGGTTGGGGTAATGCTCTATATGGTATAAGGTTACCAAGTGGAGCAACTTTGATGTAGAAAACATATTCTAATTATTTATAGAATTTATATTATGTCTAAGTACCCAAATGGCATCTAAAATCTAAAATACTTCAAAATAACTAAAATAGGATTTTAGGCATTGGGTATTGTTAGTACACATTCTAAGGAACGCAAAAAAATTGGTTTCTTAAATTGTATTTATAGAATTTGAATTATGTCAAATTTCATCAAACAAGCATATTTGAAAGTGAACATATTTTAAATGGTCAAATTTAAATTTGGCATGTGCCAAACTATTCTACATATACATAGGATTTCAAAATGTCCAAGTTTGTTAAATTTAGAGTTGTGGTTGAAAAATTATAAGATTTCTAAGTTGAAGGGACTTTTCTGTAATTTCCTATTCGGTTATTTCTATCCGGCGGCATTTAGCTATCTGTCGTGCAGTGCGACGGATAGCATACTTAGTTATTCGCTACGCCGAGCGACTGATAACTAAATTTCGCCCGCGCCGCTGACAGCTTGGGCCTACCGTGACGTCATCATGACGTCGCCGCTTCAACCGCTAGGGTCGCCGATTTTATCGCTTCCATTCGCAGTTTTGGGCACCGCCGCCGCTCCTCGTGCTCGCGGGGTCCTATGGAACCGTGTGCTACGGTGCTCACCAAAATACTCGCCGTAGAGCCGCGTCCGACGAGAAAACGGCGCCGCGCGGCCGCGGGAGAGAGAGGGAGAGGGCGTAGCGAGAGGGCGTACCTCTCTGCGCGCGAGCGCGGCTACCGGGGAGTCGTGCGAAGCGGCGACGACGAGGACGAGCGGGTGGCGGACGACGACAGCGACGACAACAGCGGGCGAGGGCAGCCTGGCGGCGTCTCTCTGTGTCTCCGGAGCGCGTTCCTGCGAAATGGCTAAGTGTTGGGCAGAGGAGGGGAAAGAAGCTTCAAAGTGTTGGGCATTGGTCCCGGTTATTGCCAAAAACCGGGATGAATGCCCCATTCGTCCCGGTTGTTAGTAATAAACGGGACGAATGCCCCCCTATTTGTCACGGTTTTTGTAAACAACCGGGACTGATGCATGCCAATCATTGATGGTTACAAAAATCAACGCCCGTACGTCAAATGGCTTTTGTTCGTTCTCACCCACTACCAAATTCCGCGCGGTCTGGGACGTTTCAATACCGTTGCGGATGGGCTCCAAACCGTCGGTAAGGGCAATCCGCGACGGTTTACGCGACGGAGTGGGAACGTTCCTGATCGACTGTCACGGACGATTCTGCGACGATTAAATGAATACTAAATTGTCGCGAGCTACTGGCCGGCCCAGCACAACGCACAACAAGGAGCGACGTTATTTTTCGTCGTAATGTGTGTACACGTGGCATCGTTTTCCGTTACCCCTTACTGACGTCACTTCCACCGTTTCTGACGTCATCATCGTCTTGACATTTTAAAAACGTCGCAATTGGAACTAATGTTACCTCTGTTTAATGACATCAGAATAAGTGCGAAGTTTATTTTCTCGTCGCGGGTACAAGCATATAAGGTGCCATGTGTCGCTCTCATAATGTTCCACGTATACACTTATTCCCGACGTATTTATAACGTTGTCCGACGGTGCGACGTTTTAGTTCGTCGCAAGACGTCGTGAATCATGAGCCAGCACGTGTACCAACACGGCATGTCCACGTCGAAACGTTTCCGTGACGTGTTTATTTTGGCGCGATTTCCATACAATAAGGTGTCGTATCATGGACGTACCATATAGTACCACGTGTCCTCGTATTCATTAGCATGAAAAATACTATACTAGTTTTCACAGCAAAGCAAACACAACAAATACATAAATTCCGAATAAGGTCACAACATAGCTCGCCAGCAAAGGCAGTCTAATACAGTTCAACAGACAACAAGCGGTTTCACAAAGGGCTACTCAGTTCCATATCTCGGATGAACTTGATTCAACATACCACTGATAAGGGTTTTGTACATTTCTTGACTCTTCTTCGTACCCCTGTGTTCCTCCGTCATACGCAGCAATTCTTGTCGATGCTTCATCCTATGTGCATCAGCTTGTTCCTTGGCCTACTTCAACTCATGAACTACAGACTGCAGGTCCTGCCTCTGTTTTCTCTCAGAATCAAGTTGAAGGTGAAGCTGAGACTTTGTTGCTCTTGCACTGGTTGTGACCCCACCTATTATATTCAGGAACGAAGACTTTAGACGGTTCTTGGTCAGCACAGCAGGTCAGCAGCGACAACTTTGGTGGCAGAAAGAGGTTCCTTGACAGCGCCATCTACTGAAATACGTTCTAGCATATGATATTGCATTTCTTCCTATAAAGCATGTAAAAGCTTTAGATGAAATAGAAGATGAACTAGCTTGTAAGGAACATTGATATCATGACAAGCTTGTACATAACAACGATGCAAATAGCAGATGACAAGCAATTAAGCACGCATGACAAGCTTGTAAGGAACATAAATGAAAAACATCACATGACAGGCATGTAAGTAAGCATGGTTGAAACTAGCAGACGACAAGCATGTACAGAACATAGATGAAAATAGCAGCTCACGAGGATAGATGAACTAGCAGATGAAAAGCAAGCAGCATGAATATGCATGAACTATGAGATGACAAGCATAGGTGAAATAGCAGGAGTTTGGATCAGAATTCAAAAAGGGAAGCATCAGTATGTATCTAGAAGAATCTATTGAGGTAATTGTTGATCCCAGAGATAAACAGAATTCTGAGGTACTTACAATTGCTCTTTTCACGGGCGAAGAGAATCCACGTGTCTTGTTGTTGTGCGTAGATTTGAACAATTCAAAGGCATCTTCCCCCATGTCGCAGCAAACCTCATAGCTACGAGAACCTATGGCGCTATGGAACTGGACGGTCTGTGTGCGTTGCCTGGCTTTCAGACAAGCCATCTACATAAATGAAGTATGAACTGATTATACATAGTCCTGGTTATGGAATAGAAACAGTGGAAAGGTAGAGTGAACAAAGACAATACATGTTTCCTGACTAAGGACCAGTTATCGACTAGCCTGCACCATTCTGATTCGCTCATGTGCCCAACTGCATCAGGAGGCGTTCGTACTACTCTACTCTTGTCTCTAACACTGCCAAAAAATTCTTGCTTCAGAATATGGCGTCTTTGTCTTGTACAGTTCTTGAGATGCATCAGAAGAGACTGGCGAATAACAAGGTCTCTTGTGTTCAGATGAAACTTTGACTGAAACAAAAGAAAGAGCACTTTTCAGTTATATGAACAGCAATGGAATGAACTGGAAGGTTGGATTACAAAACTTACAGACACATGGCCGTGGTAGGAGGAAAATATATCTTTCCCCTTGTACTCTTTCCAATGGGGGAAGATAGGGACAGTGTGCTTCACAGCTAATGAACACGCAGTATCATATATGGCAGCAATCTTTGGGTCCACTGGCCTTGTCTTTCCCAGAGGAATAACAATTCTGATCCTGTTTCCTTTGGACATGTTTCTTCTCCTCCCAGCAGCACCACTCAAAACAACGTCTTCACATGGGTAATCTACAGAAATTGTGGCCTTGCTAGAGTTAATATTCTGCATTTTGTATTTCCCTCCACACATGGCCCCTCGTAGAGCATGCAATCTCTGTGATATGTCATCTTGCTCTTCGTTGCAGGCACCTTGCTCCTCGACTTGGGAACCTTGCCCCTCGCCTAGGAATACTGGCAGCTCGCCTTGCACACCTGGCAGCTCACCGTAGGGAGGTACCTGCTCGCATTGGGTGGCTACCTCCTCACGGTGGTCAGCCTCCTCCTTCTGTTGGGCAGACTCTAGCTGTCCATGGGCAAGTGCCTTCTTGCATTGGGCATCTTCCTGCTGGCCTTGGGGAGCTGCCTCCTCGTCTTGGACCACTGGTCGCTTGAGTTCGTCATCTGCATACGGATGGACATGGGCAACTGCATGCTCGCGATGGGCCTTGACGCGCTTGCGTTTACAACCATGTCCACCAGGAGGTATCTTTGTCCTACCAGATGTACTCTTGACTTTAATGTTCCTAAGCTACACGGTTCATATGTACCAAATCAACTAGGATAGTAGCACAATATACATGGGAGAACAGTAATTAAGCCAGCAGTTCCACACAACATAAGTACCTTTACTATTGAGCTATCATGCAAGGCATGCCTTATCTAGATGGTGGACATGGTATAAATGGAAATAAATAGCTTACACTATAAGTCTAGAATTTATGATTTATGCGAATAAATGAAAATAAATAATGTATACATGTTCTTTACAAATAGCCTTATCTTTCATTGGGATGTGACAACATAGAGTTAGAAAATGTTAGTGATGCAATCCGCTGTTTGACCATATCATATCAGTAATCTAATTTGTGGACCTAAGTATGATAGGATCGCAGGAGAAGTGATCTTAAGCTTTATACAAGCTCGAAAATAAGCAAACTCTGACCAAAGGAACTTGACGGCTACCAGGCAGGCAAGGTGGCAGATCTTGAGGACGACCTGGACGGCGAGGTGGCAGATCTTGATGGCAAGGTATCAAATCTAGACGGCGAGGTGGCAGATCTAGATGACGTCCTGGACGGCAAGGTGGAAGCCCGGGAAATCGAGCTGAGCGGCAGGGTGGACGACCAGGGACAGCAAGGTGGAAGCCCGGGAAGGCAAGCTGCACGGCGAGGTGGAAGACCGGGGACAACCAGCTGGAAGCCCGGAAAGGCGAGCTACAGAGCAAGGTGGAAGGCCGGGGCGGAGTACATGGGGTTTAGGAGGAAAGGGGGATTTCGGACAAGAAGAGGAGGGGTAATTTCGGCGAGGGGGCAGATAAGAGGGAGAGGTTCTAAATTTAGGGCGGCATAGGCGGCAAAGTTTTTGGTCGATAATTTGGGTGGGTGAAGCGAAATTTTCTGCGCCCGCCAGATTTTGGTACATTGGATGGAGAACATTGCTGGCCGTTTGATACAAGATGGATGACCTAAAAAGATAACCATTATTGAAGTATGTTATTTAAGGATAATGGGAAGACATCTATAAATTACTGACATAAACTATTACTAATAATAAATAAATTACCCAACCATTGTCTTGGGTGTTCCTTGAGCCTAACCTAACACAAGTACACAACCAAACAATTGGTTCCGCTTTGCTACCCCTTTTCCGGCTCACGTAGAGGGGCCAAAACGCCAGTTCCATCTGTTTCCCCAGCGGGGCTATGGTTTCTCCGGAGAGGGGGCTCTGGAACGTCTGAATGCAACCACAACACATGGTATGCCATAACATGTGTGTTAGAGTGTGGCATGGGTCTTGGATGCCCAAGATTCCCCCGCTCTTTGTGCTAGGGTTTCACCGGCGTCAAATTCTCTCTCGCGGGTTCCAGGACTGCTTAACGAGAGTCAGAAACTCTCGGATCTAACATAACTGGGGGAATATTGACAAGAGGTGCGCACTACCATTTGTCTTGTGTATTCGTTGATCCTAACATAACACGACCAAGCAATTGGTTACACTTTGGTACCCCCTTTCGGCTCACATAGAGGGCCAGAACGACAGTTCCATCTTTTTCCCAGCGGGGCTATGGTTTCTCCGGAGTGGGGGGCTCCGGATCGTCTGAATGCCACCAAATCCCATGGTATTCCATACCATATGTGTTAGATTTTGGAATATAATGGGTCTTTGATGCCCAACATTCCCTCTTTCTCTATGTTAGGGCTTCACTGATGTTGGATTCTCTCTAGCGGGTTCCAAGACTACTTAGAGCCCGAAACTCCCGGATTTGACGGAACTAGGGGGAATCTTGCCAAGAGGTGTGGACCCTAAAATTTTATTTGGTGTTCCTTGGTCTTAACCTAACACAACCAAACAATTGGTTCCACTTTGCTAGCCACTTCCGGCTCATGTAGAGGAGCCAGATAAGTTGTTCCGCCTTTTTTCCCGTCGGGGCTATGGTTTCTCCGGAGGGGGGCTCCAGATCATATGAATGCCACCAAATCCCATCGTATGACATACCATGTGTGTTATAGTGTGTCATGGTCTTTGATACCCGATATTACCTTGCTCTCTTTGTTAGGGCTTCACCGGCGTCGGATTCTCTCTAGCGTGTTCCATGACTATACTTAGAGCCCGAAACTCCCTGATCTGACGGAAATGGGGGAATCTTCCCAAGAGGTGGGCCCTGCCATTTTCTTGGGTGTTCCTTGGGCCTAACCTAACACAACCAAGAATTTAGTTCAATTTTCCTACCCCCTTCCGTCTCACGTAGATGGGGCAGAACAACAGTTCCGTCTTTTTCCCAGGGGAGCTATGGTTTATCCGGAGAGGGGGCTCCCGATCGTCTAAATGCCACCAAATCCCATTGCACACCATACCATGTGTGATAGAGTATGGCATGGGTCTTGGATGCCCAGGATTCCCTCGCTCTCTATGTTAGGGTTTCAGCGGTGTCGGATTCTCTCTCGCGGGTTCCAGGACTAATTAATGAGAGCCCGAAACTTCGGGGTGTGACAGAACAAGGGAATCTTGCCAAGAGGTGGGCCCTACCATTCTCTTGGGTGTTCCTTGGGCCTAACCTAACACAACCAAACAGTTAGTTCCACTTTGCTACCCCCTTCCGGCTCACGTAGATGGGGCAGAATGATAGTTCCGTCTTTTTCCCCGGCGGGGCTATAGTTTCTCCGGAGAGGTGGCTCCAGATCGTCTTAATGCCACCAAATCCCATTGCACGACCTACCATGTGTGGTAGATTGTGGCATTTGTCTTGTATGTCCAAGATTCCCTCGCTCTCTGTGCTAGGGTTTCACCGGCGTAGGATTCTCTCTCGCGGGTTCCAGGACTAATTAATGAGAGCCCGAAACTCCCGGGTGTGACGGAACTGGGGGAATCTTTCCAAGACGTGTGCCCTACCATTATATTGGGTGTTCCTTGGGCCTAACCTAACACAAGAAAAAATTTAGTTCGACTTTTTCTACCCCTTCCGGCTCACGTAGATGGGGCAGAACGGCAGTTACGTCTTTTTCCCCAACGGGACTATGGTTTCTCCATAGAGGTGGCTCCAGATCGTTTGAATGCAACAAAATCCCATTTGCACGCCATACCATGTGTGCTAGAGTGTGTCATGGGTCTTTGATGCCCATGATTCCCTCGCTCTCTTGGTTAGGGTTTCACCGGTGTCGTATTCTCTCTCGCGGCTTCCAGGACTAGTTAATGAGAGCCCGAAACTCCCGCGTGTGACTGAACTGGGGGAATATTGCCAAGAGGTGGGCCCTATAGTTCTCTTGGGTGTTACTTGGGCCTAACCTAACACAACCAAAGCATTTAGTTCCACTTTGCTACCTCCTTCCGACTCTCGTAGATGGGGCAGAATGACAGTTCCGTCTATTTCCCCATCGGGGCTATCGTTTGTCCGGAGGGGTCTCCGGATCGTCTGAATGCCACAAAATCCCATGTTATACCATAACTTGTGTGTTAGTGTGTCATGGGTCTAGGATGTTGATGACTCACAAGTGCAGGAGATCAATTGTAGTACCTTTCGATAAGTATTTGAGTGTCGAACCCACGAGGAGCTGAAGGTAAGCTATCCATTCCCTAAAGCCCTATAACCCTCTTATATGGCTGTTTATGCAAAGCAATAAGTTTGAATAAAGTGTTTATACTTTAGTAACTATTTAAAAGCAAGTGACATGGAGTGTGGTATGTCTAGTAACTAGTGAAGCAAGTTTAAAATGCAAGTTTCTAAGCAATTTTCACAAGTAGCAAGCAGCAAATATCTCGAGTATCTCAAGGGAGCAAGTGTTCTAGCAATAGGTGTTTCGTTCGTGTGGTTGTCACAATTAGTGAAGCACATGTTTTAGTCTTAGTTGTTTCTTCTAGGAAGGACCCATGAATAGGTATAGTCAAGTAAATGATCTACAACCCCTTATGATGGATCATGTGGCCAAGTAAATGACTGCACAAGATTGATTAAGACATAAAGTCCCACCATAGCCTTACGTTCTAAGGTCCCCTATATATACCCCCCAATAACTTAACTTTGTGGCTCGGTCTCAGGTTACTGTCACTCCCAAGTCACCACCACTCCATTATGCTACCGGTGATCACCTTACATGCATTCCCCAACATATGCGTGCACTCATATATTGTACATAAAGAAAATCATAGAAGATAACAAACTTGTATGCAACCAATCAACGAACTATTTCACCATTGCTAAGAACAATTCACTACTCAAACATAGACGGGGAGACACAATACATCAAGGGAATATAGTATTGTATCATACATCGTGTTTGCCAAGAGATTACAGTGGAGAGATGGAGCTGATCTTGATGTAGATGTTGATGATGAACACGCCGGAGGGGGGTGGAGCCCTCCGGGGGTGATCCCGGTGGCGTTTCCCCCCCCCCTCCGATCTTCTCCGGCGGAAGCCTTCTGTCTCTCTGTTTCGTGGTTTCGTCTCTCGGCGCCGCCTCCTTATCGAAAAGGCCAGGGGACCCTTTATATAGTCGTTTTTTAGGTCACGAGAGACTCGGGAGAAGAAAGATCGACGGCATCAGAGCCACGGGGGCAAAAAGGGGGCCCCACACGCGGCCAAGGAATATGGCCGCGTGGAGGGTCCTCTTTTCCACCTGGTTGGCCTTTTGGCCCTCTACTTTGGCCCATGGTCTTCGTCTCAAAAATTCTGAACCGTGCTCTTTGGCCTTGCCCTTTTTGGAGTCCCGAAGCTCCCGGAAAGTCTGAAACACTAAAAAGTACGTTTTCTGGAAAAACAGGGTTAGAACCAAAAGAAGGGGGATTGTTTAGAAAATCCCCCAAATCATTATAAAACATGAATATAAGTTGCTAATATGTCAGAAAAACAAGTAATAACATGCAAAGTTCATGTATGCATTTTACATGCATCAGCTGCCAAGAGGTCCTCGCTCTCTATGTTAGAGCTTCACCGACGTCAGCTTCTCTCTAGCGGGTTCCAGGACTACTTAGAGCCAGAAACTCCCGGATTTGATGGAACTAGGGGAATCTTGCCAAGAGGTGGACCCTAAAATTTTATTTGGTGTTCCTTGTGCCTAAACTAACACAATCAAACATTTGGTTCCACTTTGGTACCCCCTTTCCGGCTCACGTAGAGGGGCTAGAACGGCAGTTCCGCCTTTTTCCCCAGCGGGGCTATTGTTTCTCCGGAGGGGGAATCCAGATCGTATGAATGCCACTAAATCCCATGGTATGACATACCATGTGTGTTAGAGTGTGTCATGGTATTGTATACCCGAGATTACCTCTCTCCCTGTGTTAGGGCTTCACCGGCGTCGGATTCTCTCTAGCGTGTTCCAGGACTACTTAGAGCGCGAAACTCCCGGATCTGGCGGAACTGGGGGAATCTTTCCAAGAGGTGGGCCCTACCATTGTATTGGGTGTTCCTTCGGCCTAACCAAACACAAAAAAAATTGCTTCCACTTTGGCACCCACTTCCGGCTAATGTAGATGGGGCAGAACGACAAATCCGTCTTTTTCCCAGCGGGGCTATGGTTTATCCGGAGAGGGGGCTCCGGATCGTATGAATGCCACCAAATCCTATTAAACGCCACACCACATGTGATAAAGTGTGCCATGGGTCTTGTATGCCCAAGATTCACTCGCTCTTTGTGTTAGGGTTTCACCGATGTCGGATTCTCTCTGGCGTGTTCCAGGACTACCTGGAGCCCGAAACTCCCGGATCTGATGGAGCTAGGGGAATATTTCCAAGAGGTGGGCCCTACAATTGTAGTGGGTGTTCCTTCGGCCTAACCTAACACAACCAAGAAATTGGTTCCACTTTGCTACCCCCTTTCGGCTCATGTAGATGGGGCAGAACGACAATTCCATCTTTTTCCCAGCGGGGTTATAGTTTATCCGGAGAGGGGGCCTCGGATCGTCTGAATCGCACCAAATACCATTACACCCAACACAACGTGTGATAGAGTGTTCCATAGTCTTGGATTCCCGATATTACCTCGCTCTCTGTGTTAGGATTTCACCGGTGTTGGATTCTCTCTCGCGGGTTCCAGGACGAATTAATGAGAGCCGAAACCTCCGGGTGTGACGAAACTGGGGGAATATTGCAAAGAGGTGTGCCCTACAATTCTATTGGATGTTCCTTGGGACTAACCTAACACAACCAAACAGTTATTTCCACTTTGCTACCCCCTTCCGGCTCACGTAGATGGGGAAGAACGACAGTTCCGTCTTTTTTCCCAACGGGGCTATGGTTTCTGCGGAGAGGTGGCTCCAGATCGTCTGAATGCCACCAAATCCCATGGTATACCATACCATGTGTGTTAGAGTATGTCATGGGTCTTGGATGCCCAAGAGTCCCTCGCTATCTGTGTAAGGGCTTCACCGGCATCGGATTCTCTCTAGCGGGTTCCATGACTACTTAGAGCCCGAAACTCCCGGATTTGACGGAACTAGGGGAATCTTGCCAAGAGGTGGACCCTAACCTTTTCTTTGGTGTTCCTTGTGCCTAACCTATCACAACCAAACAGTTGGTTCCACTTTTCTACCCCGTTCTACCTCACGTAGAGGGGCTAGAACGGCACTTCCGCCTTTTTCCCTAGCGGGGCTATGCATGGTTTCTCCGGAGATGGGCTCCGGATCGTATGAATGACACCAAATACCATGGTACGACATAACATGTGTTTTAGAGTGTCATGTTCTTGGATACCCGAGATTACCTCGCTCTCTGTGTTAGGGTTTCACCGGTGTCGGATTCTCTCTCGCGGGTTCCAGGACTAATTAATGAGAGCCCGAAACTCCCGGGTGTGACGGAACCGGGGGAATCTTGCCAAGATGTGTGCCCTACCATTATCTTGGGTGTTCCTTGGGCCTAACATAACACAATGAAACAGTTAGTTCCACTTTACTACCCCTTCCGGCTCACGTAGATGGGGTAGAACGACAGTTCCGTCTTTATCCCCATTGGGGCTATGGTTTCTCCAGAGGGGGCTCCAGATCGTCTCAATGCCACAAATCCCATGGTATACCATACAATGTGTGTTAGAGTGTGTCATGGTTCTGGGATGCCCAAGACTCCCTCGGTCTCTGTGTTAGGGCTTCACTGGCGTCAGATTCTCTCTAGTGGGTTCCAGGACTACTTAGAACCCGAAACTCTCTGATTTGACGGAATTAGGGGAATCTTGCCAAGAGGTGGACCCTAACATCCTCTTGGGGGTTCCTTGGGACTAATCTAACACAAAAAAACAATTATTTCCACTTTGCTACCCCCTTTCGGATCACGTAGAGGGCTAGAACAACAGTTCCGTCTTTTTCCCCAACGTGGCTAGCTATGCACGGTTTTTCCTCAGGGGGCTCCGTATCGTATTAATGCCACCAAATCCCATGGTATGAAATACAATGTGTTTTCGTGTGTGTCGTGTGTGTTAGGTCTCCACCTGCGTCAGATTCTCTCTAGCGGGTTTCAGGACTACTTAGAGCCCGACTTCTTTCTCTTTGTGTTTCTCTCTAGAATTTGCATGCCCTATTGGCCCGAAACTCCCGGAACGGAGAAACGTGAGGGAATCTTGCGAAGAGTTGGGTAATACCATTGTCTTGGGACTTTCTAGTGTCCACCCTAACACATTCAAGAAAGTAGTTAATCATTTATAAAAAAGGCACGATATCACTAAATAATCAACACAATTCAGATAAGCTTGGTTTTCAAAAAATTGAATCTGCATTTTGTCTTTCAAAAAAATCGGGGAATTTTTTTTTATTCTGTCAGATCAAACGGATGGGGTATTTTGTGGTTAAGTTTCTATTATTCTGTATTAATTGTTTTTCTTTACATTTCAAAAAAAAAATCTTCTTATTTGTGAAATATTTTGGGCATCTGGCGCCAGGCCGACCCTTTATTGCGTGGGAGACGTAGCGTCAACCCCTTCGGAAAGGCGCGCCCTTTAATTGCGCTCACCCCCTCTCTCTGTCTCTTCTAGTCATATCACTCTCTCTATCTCTGTCACCGGCTTCCTGAGCTTCCCCTCTCTCCGTCGGTGGGTTTTCTTCCGCCGGGACATCGAAAGCACTTCCGCGACGACCATCCTCGGCGGGAAACGAAGGCCAGGCCTCCTCTTCCTCCCTGGGCACGCAGGATCTTCATCGGTTTTTTTTCAGATCATCGCGTGCGTCGTCCCGTCCTCTTCGAGGGCTTTTGCAATGGCAGTAATATGATATCTAATCCTCTTATCCCTTGTATGCATCGTAGATCTGTAGATTTAGCTCGATTTTTCTGCGTAGCATGACATGCACGGTAGATCTACATGTTTTTACCGTTCATTCTGCGTCTTCTTCGTATTTTCTCCCATAGACATGGTTTTGTTCTATGGTTTAAGTTTGGAATATCCAGCACGCTTAGTTCCTCTATTTCCACCATGATTTCGATAGGTTATGGTTTAGTTTCGTACCCGATTTGGGTGCTTCAGTTAGATTAGGCTTAGATTTTGGTTTTTTTTTTTGTTTCACGACTTAGATTTGGTATTTTTGCAAGGTTATTTCCATTTCGGCCAATTATTAACACTTTGGATAATGATTTACCGAGGGCCAGGTGCTAGTAGTGACTATACTTGTTGTACTTAAAAATTCTAAGGTCATATTCATTTTTTCTGTGCATTTTCCATTGTTCCACCTGTTTTTCTTTTGTGTGTCCTAATTTATCAACATGATGAATGTCCTCCTAGTTATATGCTGATGATTAATCTAGGCCATGGTAAAGGCCGAGAGAGTGTCTAAAATACCTTGTAGTGTATACAATTTGAGTATCTGTATTCGTACATGCTATTATAGCCACTTCTTTTTCCCTTGGTTTGCATGGCAATGATATATGAGGCTCGTATTACATTTGTTTCCATTGTTCCACTTTACTTTGACTTGAATTCCCTCCTTGTTATATGCCAATGATTAAACTAGGCCATGGTAAAGTCAAAGAAAGTGTCTACAATACCTTGTAGTTTATACAATTTGAGTATTTGTATTCGTACATGCTATTGTGGTACCTTGTTTTTGCCTTGGTTTGCATGGCAATGATATATGAGGCTCATTTTACATTAGTTTCCATTGTTCCACTTTTCTTTGCCTTGAATGTCCTCCTTGTTATATGCCGATGATTAAACTAGGCCATGGTAAAGGCAAACAGAGGGCTTCAATACCGTGTAGTGTATACAATTTGAGTATTTGTATTCATACATGCTATTGGTGCTCTGTTGTTGCCTTTCCTTGCATTGCAATGATATCTGAGGCTCTTATTACATTTGTTTCTATTGGTCCACATTTCTTTGCCTTGAATTTCCTCCTTGTTATATGCCGATGATTTAAACTAGGCCATAGTAAAGGGAAAGGAGAGTGTCTACAATACCTTGTAATTTATAAAATTTGAGTATTTGTATTCGTATATGCTATTGTAGGTACTCCTTTTTCCCTTGGTTTCCATGCCAATGATATATGAGGCTCGTATTACATTTTTCTCCATTGTTCCACTTTTCTTTGCCTTGAATGTCCTTCTTGTTATATGCCGATCATTAGACTAGGCCAGGGTAAAGGCAAACAAAAGGCTTCAATACCTTGTAGTGTATACAATTTGAGTATTTGTATTCGTACATGCTATCGAAGCTCTCTTGTTGGCTTTGCTTGCATGGCAATGATATATGAGGCTCTTATTACATTGTTTTACATTGTTCCACTTTTGTTTGTCTTGATTGTCCTCCTTGTTATATGCCGATAATTAAACTTGGCCATGGTAAAGGGACAAAGATTGTCTATAATACCTTGTAGTGTATACAATTTGAGTATCTGTATTCGTACATGCTATTATAGCCACTTATTTTTCCCTTGGTTTGCATCGCAATGATATATGAGGCTCGTATTACATTTGTTTCCATTGTTCCACTTTACTTTGCCTTGAATTCCCTCCTTGTTGTATGCCAATGATTAAACTAGGCCATGGTAAAGGAAAATAGAGTGTCTACAATACCTTGTAGTTTATACAATTTGAGTATTTGTATTCGCACATGCTATTGTAGTTACTTATTTTTGCCTTGGTTTGCATGGCAATGATATACGAGGCTCATTTTTACATTAGTTTCCATTGTTACACTTTTGTTTGCCTTGAAGGTCCTCCTTGTTATATGGCGATGATTAAACTAGGCCATCGTAAAGGCAAACAGAGGGCTTCAATACCATGTAGTGTATACAATTTGAGTATTTGTATTCGTACGTCCTATTGGTGCTCTCTTGTTGCCTTTGCTTGCATGGCAATGATATCTGAGGCTCTTATTACATTTGTTTCTATTGTTCCACATTTCTTTGCCTTGAATGTCCTCCTTGTTATATGCCGATGATTTAAACTAGGCCATGGTAAAGGGAAAGAGAGTGTCTACAATACCTTGTAGTTTATACTATCTTGTGCAATGAGGGTTCCATACTATCTTGTGCAATGTACAAGCACCTTTATTGTGCATTGCTCTTGGTAGTGTAGAATTACTTCTTGGATAAACATGGTTGTGATTTTATTACGAAGCATTGCCAGTTGTTCGTAGTTTGGCCCCAGTTTTACATAAATGTCTTCATGAAAGAATTGTTCCTTTTTAGAACCAATCTGCTTATATGCATACTTTGTAATTTCTGCTTCTTTTTGCTTGATTAACAGGGTATTCCATGCCCTGTATGCAAGAATAATTGCCCAAATATTTATCCTTCTGCATCCAAGTTCGATGTTGCTGTACAAGAGTGTCACTTAAAGTCAGTGGTAAGAAAACTATTCTTCTTCTTACACTTGTATTATGTATTGTGTTTTTATTACAATATCTAATTTCCATGTTTCTTTTTATTTCTGATGCACAAGTTGTACCGTGCACTGCTCGGATAGCATTCAACAAGTTAGTAGGCGAGTGTGTGCTGTTTAGTTCCCATGGCAGGAAGTACACCTTTCGTGCGTCAAAAGAACAGAGCAAGACCCGTTTGAATGGGACACAATGGGATCGGTTCATTGAGGAAAAGAACATCTCCGTGGGATGCATACTAGTGTTTTCCATTATACCAAGGCCCACTATCTACGTTGTTATTATTGGCGACTCCCAAGATGACTCAGTTTGCATTTCGAGCGAACATGACTTAGTTTCAAGCGCAGATGACTCAGTTTGCAGCGTAGATGGCAGCTCTGATGATGAGATGCATGATGAGGATTCTAGCAATTCTGATGATGAGGTTACCGAGTTCCTCAACTTCCGGGACGTTGAGAGCAGAGAAGTTGTCGAGTTCATCGCCCCGGATCTGAGGATTGTGACCCGCAAGGAGGAGCAGGAGAACCGCCGCGTGTTCGTGCAGCTGCGCATCCGCTGGGACGACGAGGCCACGATGGAGAGGTTCCGCCGTGATCACCCAGATCTGGTACAGGCACAGTTGCGGCTCGACACTCAGAGGGACGCGAAGATGCGACCTCGTACGAATGTTGGCTCCTCCACCATTGTCGTCTCATCGTTGGCTGAGGAGATGGACGAAGCATTCTGGGAGATCCTTATGCAGGACTCCGATGACGAGGAACTTGACGACGCATTCTGGGATGATGTGTAGTGTTTTATAGTGTGGAAGATTTTGAAACGTGTCAAAATAATCAAAATTCCGACGTTTTATGTGTTCGTTGAAGTTTCAACATTTCTTCCTTCTTATTTTGGGCTGCAACTGTAGTAGGATAATTATGGGCTACGAAGTGCTCACTACTAGGAAAACAGCTATAGGAGTGATGATACCCGTGACGCACCAGCAATACGGCTCGTCACGCCTAATAGCCGTGGCGCACCACGGTTTCGTGCGTCGCGCCTATAGCCTTACCCGCGGCGCACCGAACAGATGGCGCGTCGCGCCTATGTGTGGGGCCGGGGTGGCGAGCCTCCGAGGCATACCCGCGACGCACCGAGCCGCTGGTGCGTCACGGCTATGTGAGATAGGCGCGGCGCACCTCTCTGCGGTGCGTCACGGTTATCCCCTTCTATAAGCACGGGGCCGTTCCCCTCTTCTTCCCCATCTCATCTTCCAATCTCGATCCATCTGAACCGCGCCGCGCCGCTCCCCCTCTAGCCACCGACGCGCCCCCTCTAGCCATCGTCGCGCCGCTTCCCCATCCCCTCTAGCCCCCTCTAGCCACCGCGCCGCCACCATCCAGGACGAGGAGGAGCCACGCCGCCACCATCCAGGACGAGGAGGAGTCGCGTCCGCCTGGTTCGTCCTCGACGCCGTCCACCTGCAGGAGTGCCAAGGCCGCCATCTTCTTCCCCTACTTCCCCAACGTGAACTACCACACCGAACCCAAGGTAAGCCCCTCCTCCATCCCTCCTATCCTTTTCTTGTTCTTGTTTCTCAAACCGATCGAACCCTAGGCCATCTCTTGGAGATCGAACCCTAAGATACGAACCTGAGACATCACACATGGGAGATCGAACCCTAGGCTAATTTTTGCTTGCGGACACAGATGTTGGACCATCCATATGCATGTATGTACACACAACACACTTGCAGTAACTTGCAGTAATTCTACAGGAGTATTGTCCAGTTAACTTGGTCCAGTAATTATATGCTGCTCGATCGTGACTTGCGCATGTACCAAAAAAAATTGACGCATATGTATGCAGATGTGTAATATTATTGATGTTTTTTCTTTGGTTGTTCATCTCTGTAATTGTTCCACTTAGTTGATATCTATAGCTTGTACAGCATGGTTCCCATTGGCCAAGTACACTACTTTCAAGTCATTCAGAATTCACCTAACGACTGCCAAATTCAAGTAGACTTTTTGCTTGGACGTTTGACCCAAACATGAAAAACAGAGCACTTTTCGTTAAAAATTTTGATGAGCCAGCACATGTTCAAACAATGGCAGTTGTATGGAGAACTGGGATGTTCTGGAAATCAAAATTGGTTCTTCTACTAGCAGCATTGTTTTTCTAGGTGCTTAGCATCTTTTTGTCGGCTTTGTCGGCCCAAATGGGGGTGCTCATGGGAGTACACATGTGAGTATATACACACCAAATTGCAGAATAATATCCTCCTAGTTGCAGAAAAATATCCTCCTGGTTGTACAAATAATCCCCCAAGTAAAAGAATAAAACTCAACTAGTTCATGTACTTTCTTAAGTTGTTATTTCCAGCGACCATGTTTCCTTGTTGTACTAAAAAATTCCATCTAGTTGCATAGAGGCACCTCATAATTTCCATCTGGTTGAGGAACAAATTTCATCTAGTTGTATAATAGATGTCTCCCAACTTGGTGTGACAGCAAACAAACACCCAAGTTGCAGAAATCTCAATTAGTTGTACACTAAATTCATTTAAGTTGATTATTCACTAATGGATGTACAAATAAATTTCCCCCACACACCCCCTAGTTGTACAATAATTTACCTATGTTGTACAATATTTTGTTCAGCTAGTTGTCACAACACTAGTAGAGAAACCCTCTTCTGTGGCGCACCAAAAAGCTATTCTGTGGCGCACCCTGGGGCCACAGGGGTGCGCCACAGAACTCACGCCACAAAAATAATTTCTGTGGCGCACCCAGCCCGTGCGCCATAGAAATAGTGGATTCTGTGGCGCACCAAGACCGTGCGCCACAGAAATAGTCGATTCTGTGGCGCATCCCCTACTGGTGCGCCACAGAATTAGGTGTGCCACAGAATTGTCCCATGGTGCGCCACAGAAACATCTGCAATATTTCGAAATCTAAATTGTTTCTGCTGTATACAGTTTGAATATACAGGAATTATACAGGAATTATTCACAGCAGTGATATTTGACAACATATAACATATTACTGATATTTTACAAAGTTACTTAATCACAATAGTGATACATAGTGCAAAGTATCGAATTTGTCTCAAAGTGATCACATAGTTAACTCGAGTTGTCAAACACATCATCATCGAACAATAATTGTCACCACATATAGTTACTCGAGTTGTCAAGTTACAAATGCCTAAGCTAAGATGAAATAGACTACAAGCACGGCGACGATGGTGAGCAAGAACGGTAGCTTGATGGAGGCCTCCATCTTGTTCATCTTGTTCATCTTGTTCATCTTGTTCATCTGTTTCGACTGGTGGTCACTCCACTTCGCAACCGCCTCGTGTCTAGTCTTGTATCCTTTATAGCAGTTGTCGTTGAACTTGTCGACCTGTGCTTTGCAGTCCTTCCACTCGTCATAGACTCCTGGAACCCGACCCTCGAACACCACGTAGTACGTCATCTATATAGATAGACACAAAGCATATTAGTAAGTATAATGCAAAAAACAACTAAGTCATATATGTTCACAAAAAACAACTAAGGAAACAAAAATTAAACATCATCAAAGATATACAAATCATAAAGCTAGCTAGGCCTAAGTTAATTTAGAGCAAACTAATAGTATGCTAGCTAGGAGTTTAGAGCTAACTAATAGTAGCTATAGCTAGGCCTAAGTTTAGAGCAAACTAATAGTAGCTAGCTAGGCCTAAGTTTAGAGCTAAACTAATATAGTAGCTAGGCTTATATAAGTTAAGCAAGTTTTGTTAAACAAACTAATAGTAGCTAGCTACGCACACCTCGATCAACGATACCTCAACTGGAGCGGCGCAGGAAACAGCTTATATAGGTCCTTGGTCATCCACGTCCTACGATCAGCCTGCCGCTCTAGGCGTTCCTGGATATCCCTCTGGCATAACCCTATGGGTTGGTGCAAGGACCCTCCCTTTTTGTTGACATCTTCAATGATTATCTCCGACAACTTGACTTTGATGCGATGAAAATCTTGTATAAGATCTTCCTGTGAGATTTCCCCCGCCATTTTGTTGGACCAGTCTCGGAGTCTAGAAGGATGATTCAAATTGTTTGCATCGCGGACAATCCATTTGAGGTGATGGAGGGCATAGAAGGCCTCTTTCGTGCTCCAAGCCGGCTGCTTGATGCAGGGGAACTCGGTCACGTGCCTGAACCCGTATTTGCCAGTACCCGGCCTGATACATTCTTGTTTCCTTTTGGAATGTGCCTCCATTTTGGGCGTAGCCATTGATAGCCTCATCGAGAACACCCCTTATTCTGGTGTAGTCTTTCCTCTTCGTCACATTCGACGAGTCGAAGTATTGGGCAAGTGACCACTGTGGGCAAAGCACGACGAGTGTGCAGTATGTGTCCCTGCTCAACACATGAAATTGAATCTAGGATAAGCAATGGATGAAATCTAGAAAAAAAACATTAGCTACGACGGTCGTGAGACTTACTCGGGGAAGACAGGCAAAAGAATGTCCCTCTTGTTCTCACTGTTTCTCAACATGAAGCTCTCGAGGTACTTCACTGCCTTGGTCCGTGTACTTGATCCTTCCTCCAGCTGGCTATCACGCATGTAGTAGGGATCCGCTACCATAACGTGAGGGGGTAACTCTCGCTGGATCTGCAGCTGAGCATTGAGCGCGTATAGGCGGACCAAGTTATAGTCCAGCCGTCTCGAGTGAAACAGACTGAAGATATCCTCATACGCTATGAAGAACAGTCCCGCGGGGTCTTCGTTGACGAAGTCCGGGCCCTCTGGCACCTTGACCGTGAACACAGGGTAATTTGGACACTTGTCTTGAAGAAGGAGACCCTCTAGCATCACGATAATGTTCTGCAATGTGAGCATTGGTCCAGTTGCCCCATGTATCTCGTCCGGACCCAGTATCGGTTTCCCAGCTTCATGCAAGCGGGTCAAGCCATCCTTACGGGGTCGTATCACGGCGTCGGCCAAGATCTTAGTATGCTGGACCTTTTTAGCATGTCTCTTCCTAATCTTCTTGCTGGCGGTGGCTTGATCTGCTGCGGGAGCTGGGGGTGAGGGAGCTGGGGGTGCGGGTTCTCGGGACGACCCTTCGATTGTCTTATGCAGTGTGCCAGGGCTGAATACTGTACCCTCCGGGTAGGTCAGACGCTGCGTGAATCCAGTACGTCTAGGTTGATCGTCGTGACTGCGGAAGGCTTCGTCGTCATGATTCATATCAGGCATGTACCTATCTTGGCTCTAGCCCGTGTTGAGGTAGGCATTGATGTCGACATTGTCATCGTAATGATAGTCTTCGACACCGGCGGCTCTAGCAAACTGATTGTCCACGTCCTTTGGTGGTGACGGCGGCTGTGATGCGGGCGGCTGTGATGCCGGCGGTTGAGGCACAACTGCATTTGATGATCTTTTGGCCGGTCGTTGCGGCATATTTCCCAACAACACTTTGTGCCTTGTTGTGGTGGCAACAACCGCCGGTTCCTTCTGGGTGGTGGTGGAGACGAGTACTGTTTCCTTCTGAGGGGCGGCGGCCTTGGGTGCAGTCTGGAGGGCTCTTTGCTTCGTGGGCCGGACGATCTTATTCTGCGGGGCCATAGGGGATGTGGCGCCGGTGTTGCGCTTGATCACAAGACCCCCCAAGACGAATCTGGCTCTTCGGCCATTGCATCACCCAAGTCGTGCACTCTCCAAGTACCAAGTTGTCCTCGTCGCAGCCTGGAGGTTGAAAGGGGGGGAGGACGTCGCGATACTCCGGCACTACATTGGCCAACTTCACCTTCATCACGTTCTCGTCCATTCGAGAGTGGTGCATAGTGCGTTGCATGGGTTGTATAATAGTGCCGGTAGCAACATCCACCAACTCTCCGCCGGGCACCACACGATGCAGGAGTACGCAAGGTTCGTCCTGTTGGGCAACATACCAGGCTTCATGAGATGACAGTCATCTTGAGAAGGCGTAGTTAGATCACGATTAACTAATTAGTTACCTTGGTGATGGCGTCTAGCTCGGCGGGTGTCGAGACAAGGGCGACGGTGCCGGCGGCCGGCCCATCATTCTTCGGCATTGCTGCCGAAGGGGGCGGCGATGTGACCAGAAGGAGTGGCGCCGGCGTCTGGGGGGTCAGCTGTTGCGGCGGCACTTGCTGGTTCATGCTTGAGTTGCTGCCGACGAAGGTGGGCAGATGGATCGGTCCAATTTGACCCCTCGCATTCCAGGAAGCTATCCCCTCCATCAACCCAGCGGGGATGACTTCCTTGAGCCTCTCATCCACTAATCGGTTGAGCGTGTCGGGGTCCACCTCTCTGCTCTCAAGTTTTTTCTCTAGAGCCGCCATCTGCTTCTTCAGCTCCGCGACATCATGATCATTGTTAGTCGATGTCGTCTTCCTCTTCTTTTTTGACTTGGCATCTGATGAGTAGTACTCGGCTACCTTCATGTTTAGCCCAAAGCCGGAGATACGGCCAGCTGACGTCGGCGGGGCATCCAACGGCCTTTTCTTGTATGCGTTCGTCGCTCTGTTGAAAGGCGTGTCCCACCGACTCGTCGACCCTTCGGACGAGTCAGATTTCTGCAACTCCCTCTCATTCGGACAAAAGGAAATTAAGGTGAGCCCATTATCTAATTATTAGATCAATGCAATATACATGTACTTGAGATATATGTGTCCTTACCAAATGTTTCTCAAATTCCTTCACGTCCTCGTCTTTCGTCTTGAATTCCCCCGTCTTCCAGTCTAAGAAGTACCGGGATCGGACAAAGTTCCTAACTTGTATATCCGTGATTTTGTGCCAGGGGTTTTCTTTTCCGAGACGTTCCATCTCGCGGTCCTCCTTCTCCCAAGTAGGTTGTTTTCCTTGGTAACCACCGCTTCCGAGATGTTGGTGCCCTATGTTTTGGTCCCGCATATCCTGCCCCCATTTTGTCCATTTTTTACACTCCTCGGTGTTCAAGTACGCCTTAAATATCTCGAAATCTTCTTTCTGAAGCGTCGGGTCTTTTCGACTGATCTCCTCCCAGCTTTTACCTTTTTCAATCTTCTTCTTCACCCGGGATTTCCAGCTGCTCAACGCGGTGCTCATCTTCGTCATGGCTAAAGAGTCCACCATTTTGTTGAACGGCTCCGGGAACGTGTATCGCTGGTGAAGCTTCTTCAGAAGGATTTCGACCAAAGCCTTGTTGTCGTCGCTTCTAAGGTCAATCGTGTTGATCGACATGCTTTCCCGCACGATGCACCCTAGCTGCATGCCGTACCCTGAGGTAACAGATCGAGGCGCCAATGGTAGGCCACTCGGCGAGACCTCGGTGATTGTATCGGTGACGTTCGCGACCACTTGCGGCTTATGATCCTTCCTTGGGGCCCGGGGCTTCTTATTCTTCTTATTGGTCGTCGGGGCGGCGTCGCCGCTACCACCAGCCGCCGCGCGGTCAGTGCCACCACCATTGGTGCTCTTATCCTGGTCCTCTTCCTCCATGTACCCCCAATCAACGTCCTCCCGGTCCTCTTCCTCAATTCTGGTTGCAGCGTGGGCATCCCAGCCCTCTTCCTCGGCACCGGCTTCGGGCACGGACACGTGCTTGGAAGAGCCAGACATGTTTCTGTAATAACATTCAAATTTGAGTTTTTGAGTTGGATTTCAAATTATTCAATATAGACGTGCTTGGAAGAGCCAGATGACTGATAGGTATTTCCTGCTTGTTTTTACTGCCTAGTGTAAAGCTGGCTAGTGTAATGCTACCAAAAAAAGGTAAATTCTTAATATCGTATCATGAAATTATTTCTCCCACTATTAATCAAGATCACCAAAGCAAATCGTGAATTCGTTCTTTGGTGGGTACATGGTTGGGTTTGTTCTTCTTATGTTATTTTTGAGAGGTTGTCTGATAATAGATTGGTGCCAACAAATGAATTTTGACTAGGCCAGAAATAGAAAATAATGTTATTTGGTTATATTTTATCACCTTCACCGTGACACTAACTAAAGAAGAACAAATGAATTTTGACTAGGCCAGAACTAGGTATTTGAGATCCTAGTGCAGTACTTAAAATGCGCCTACACAAACCCTGATAACCTCTCGAACCTGAAGCACATAAAAAAAAATTGAACTGAACCCTGCAGACAACACTAAACATAGGATAGGTGCCAACTAAGTGGCAAAACTGGGTTCCGGCGGGAATTTAGCAAGCTATGAGAAACACCCACGTTAAGATACGACAATCCAAACATGGCCTAGGTGATTTTAGATCCGTGGGTGTTTGCTTGCACAGGGAAACAAAAAAATTGTAAAAACTGATTGGAATGGACTGGAATAGTGCACGAGAATCCTTAGAAATTTAAAAGGATGTAAGCATGTAAATCAACATCGACATTTGTAGAAAAAATATCCCAAGGATCCAAATCCTCTATTTTTTTTACACAACTATTTCGAATCAAAGGAGCACTCCGCTCAGGTCACACCCGATCATCTGCATAGTTCAAAAATAAAGTAACTGCGAAAACGACATTGTCGGCATATACGTTGAACTAGCACCTTAACTGCATGTACAATGCAAAATGCTTAGGGGGGGGTGCCTAGAAAAATAAACGGGTTTATTGTTAAGAATTGGTGGTTATTTATACTAGACAGATGACTAACTAGGCACCTATCCTATGCAAATAAGCACTAGTGCTTAACAAAAAGCTTTGTTTAGTTTTGCAAACATCTCTGTAAACACCTTGCATTGTATATGGCTTAAGGTGTGCACATTAAAATTTACAGGAATAAGTACTCCTTTGATCTTTAGCTCATTTCTCAAAGATTAACAGAAACTTACTCCCTTATTAAACATAGCATCTAAGATATTGTACACTCTAAAAATTGAAATCAGTAGGTATGTGTACTTATAAACCAACAAAGATCTTAGAAGGAAAGTAACTAAATTCCTTGGAACCCATCAGAATTAAATTGAACTGCAGCTCCCCTGTTTCCCCTAATCGAACACTATTTTTTGGTACCTCTAGGCTGGGCTTTCTTGTGTGTAAAGGTGGGTCAACTTTGACATATGGAATATATAAACTACTAGTATGAGCTACAGCTAGGCTTTCTCCTTTTGTTGCTTCAAAGCTTCGGCTATGAGCTACGAACTCATCAATCATCGGTGAATTGTGAGAATGCTCAGTAGTAACTTCTTCTGGTACTAGCTGCACAGGTGTGTTATATGCTGCTTGTTTGCAATTGCTTGGGTGTACGATGAATACAAGAGATATGAGCAATCAAATCTGTATAATTTCCGAAGAGGGGATGAAATGAGTTCATATAAGGGAGCTAGTTGCTCCCTGAACATGATGAGTGGAGTATCTTGTATGCTAGTTATTGGTTCATTTCTTGTATACCAATAACACGTAGGCTGACGACCAAAAGGAAAATTTATTCCAAACAGGGTTTCACGTCTGATTAGATCAGTGAGGCAATAGCTTACCAACGCGGTGGCTCTTTTACATGTGCCATGTTAATATCTGAATTCCTACATTGAATGCAATTTAGTATATATACTCGTCACGAGTCTTACTGCTGTATGCTATATGGTTGGAACTTTTATGGTCACTAGACATCTGTTGCCTAAATACATTTTGAATCATCTTTATGACAGGCATTTGAAGAGGCAGAACTCCCTAGGCTGAAGGAAGAAAAGCCGGGCCTAACACTGAAACAGTACAAAGACATGATATGGAAGCTGTGGAAGAAATCTCCAGACAACCCTCTGAACAAGGTTTGCTCATATGATTTACATTCTACTTTTAGTCTACATAAATGCATATTTAAAAAAATGTAAGTCATGTATTTTGGAACAGAGGGAATACTAACTTGTATTGTGGATTATAAGGGCTAAAAGATGGTCTGAGTCTACTTGGTTACTTATATAACTTAAAATATGCATTCCCAATACTTGATGAGCATGTGAGCTGACACGATTCTAGCTTGACTAATACAGTACTACTAATAACATGATACAATTCCTTGCTATGAAAATTACCAGATGTCTAAGAGTTCCTGATACAATACTTATTCATTTACATGATGGCAATGATCAGGTTAGTAATAGAAAAATTAGAACAGACAAAGCTACTAAGTATAAAATTCATAGAAAATTTGGGCATGACTTTTGCTAATTTTCATATGTATGAGAGAGCCAGAAATTCGCTCGGAAGGAAATGAATCAACTTCCTCGCGAAACTTTGGCATCTCAAAAAGAAAACCCTGCAGAAAAAACCTACAGCTACCAGCTCAACAGTCAAAATTCTCAGCTTGACTGATGGAATCCCACAAGACATCTACCAGCTGCACATATATTGCTTGACTGAAAAATCAGGCCTGCTGACCAACGTAAAAGGACCATGTTGGTTCTTCCTTCAGCACCACGAAGGATTTTTCACATATACATTGTCAGATATACAATATTTCACATATACATTGAGTTCATACAATAAGGAGTTGAGCAATTTGAGCAATTTGAGCAATGCTGCAAAGACTGAAAGACACACTAATGATCGATTCCGACGCCTTGCACTGTCTCACACATGTTGTACAACCTAGCTATCGATCTCTTGGAAACTGCCTTGTCGTCCGTTCTTATCTACAAGCGAGAGAGAGGGGATCGAGCAGAGGGAGAAGAGGGGGAAGAGGGGCTTACCCTGTAGGTGTAGGCGTCGAGGAAGACAGTGTCGATGCAGACGGGGACGGCGCGGCGCTCCTCCTCCTAGCTAGGTCACGGCGCGGCGGTCCTCCTCCTAGCTAGGTCACGGCGCGGCGGTCCTCCTCCTAGTCACGGCGCTCCTCCTCCTAGGCTCCTCCTCCACACGGATCCTCCACGGCGGCGAGCGCGAGCGAGAAGATCGAAGGGGATCGATCGAGGTGTTCGTCGCGAGAGAGAGGGAAAGAACTGAGATGAAAACTGCTAAGTGTGGAAGATTACCACGCGGGTCCACATGTCATTGGCAAGGAGGCATTTTCTGTGGCGCACCACAAGCCCGTGCGCCACAGAATTGTAAGAATTCTATGGCGCATGCTTATAGGGGTGCGCCACAGAAATGCTTGGGCCTATTCTGTGGCCAAGTGTACGGGGCCACATGTCATTGGGGCGTAGTAATTTCTATGGCGCACCATCAAGAACGTGCGCCACAGAATTCTGTGGATAGATAAATAAAAACGCGCACGGTTGTAGTTTGACAAAACTGTGTTACTAGTGCAGTGGTTGGCTGTGATGTTCTCATCACCACCCAGGTTCGAATCTTGATATTCCCCCATATTTTTTAACATTTTATTTAATTATAATTAAAGAAATAAAACAGTAAATTACAATTACAAAAATAAAACACACATTTAATATTAGAATATTATTTTATATAACGTCTCACACACACATATGGTTGTCTAACATACACATGAGCATATTACATAATAAATTATTTTTCGTCTCGGTTCCGATCTAGCTTAATTAGCGTCTCTTTCCCTTTTTGTTGGCGACTGGATACTTTATACCGGCCACCTTGAGATTTCTTCGCGTGAACGGACAACCGTGTGTAGGTAGGGATGTCTTCCTTCTTACTTTACCAGTAGTAGGCATGTCGAAGTGCTTGTCGAACTCCTCCTCGATCTTCGGATCACCGTTTTTGTCCAAGTCTTCCTCGTTGGCGTCTCCTTCCATTCCGATGATACTCCTCTTGCCCCTCCTCACGACAACACGGCTAGGCCTTGACGGGTCGGTGATGAAAAAGCATTGGTCAACTTGGCTAGCGAGTACCCATGGCTCATTTTTCGCGGATGCGTTCTTCGATTTGGCATCGGGTATAACCATTGTGGTGAAATACCGTCCTTCTTTCTTGACATTCTTGGCCCATCTCACACGGAACATTGGCACCACCGTCTCTCCGCAGTAGTTGAGCTCCCATATCTCCTCGATCTTTCCAAAGTATCTTTCTTCCACATTAGTCTCGGCATCGCCATATGATAGCATAGTTACTCCTGAGTTTTGATTTTCGCTACTCATGTCCTTGTCCTCGGTGGAGAATCTGTAACCGGAGATGTCGTACCCCTGATAGGTCCTTACGTTCTGCCCGGGGCCCTGTGATAAGATGTATATGAGTTTTTCATCTTCCGTAGAAGGCATTTTTCTCCGTGCTTCAATCAGTTGACTTTGCTTGAACCAACGCGTGAAGCCGGAGTTGTGCTCTTTGGTTACGTCTCCCATCTTCCTCGGCCCGCCCATTTCAATATAATTCTGATTGATTAAGCTTTTGTGCTCTTCCACGAAAGGCTCGATCAACTTTAAGTGTTGTAGCGCGACCCGGTGAGCACTATCAAAGTCATCGCGTCGTTTTTGAATGCCGACATGGACGTCGCGGCAGCCCTCGCGGTGACCGACTCCGTTGAGTCTGCCACGGTGCGTCCTGGTGGACAAACCGACATCCTGATCGTCTTCGGTGCTTAGGTAATTGTCGCAGAAAGAGATGCACTCGTTGGTTAGAAATCCTTTGGCCATGCTTGCGTCTGGACGGGCCCTATTGCGAACGTATCCTTTCAGGACACCATTCTGCCTTTCCATCGACATCATGTAGTGCAGAAACGTCGGGCCGAGATGCCTGATGTCATCAACGACATGGAGAAGGAGATGTACACATATATCACAGAATGCCGGCGGGAAGTAAATCTCGAGCTCGCATAGTATCACCACGATCTCATCCTGTAGCATCTTGAGCTGCCTCACTCCGATCGATTTCCGGGTGATAACGTCGAAAAAGTTGCAAAGGCCAAACAACGTATCACGGACATGCTCGTCCATTATCCCTCGGATCGCAACAGGAAGTATCTGCGTCATGAGCACATGACAATCGTGAGACTTCATCCCGGTGAACCTCTTCTTCGCTAAGTCCAGATATCTGCTTATACTCCCTGAGTATCCGTGAGGAACTTTGACTTCTACGAGGCACCTGAAAAACTGCTCAAGCTCCGGCGGACTCAATGTGAAGCAGGCAGCGGGAAGCACCACGGTGTTCTTCTTAGCCTTTTTGCGGGGAGGACGTTGAGTCCCTTCCGTCTTATCCTCATCGTCATCATCATCATCACTATCGGCGGGGACCTGTAGATTTTTCCTAATGCCAAAATGTTTTAGATCGTATCTTGCTTTCGGCCCATCCTTGGACTTCTCCGAATTGCAAATAGTGCCAAGCAGACTCTCCGTAACGTTCTTCGTAATGTGCATCACATCAAGGCTATGAGGCGCGTGGAGGACCGGCCAGTACTCCAAGTCGTGGAAAACAGACCTCACTTTCCATACACCCAGCAGCGGCTCTGGCTTGGGTCGTTTCTTTCCCGGCGAAGGGCACTCGTCCCAATTTTTCAGAAGCTCGTCGATTTCTTCGCCGCTCCTAGTGCGCGGGGCTCCATCGGGCTCGTCTTTACCATTGAACAACTCACCGCGTTTTCTCCACGGGTGATCCAGGGGAAGCCACCTTCGAGCCCCTGGGTACACGGTTTTCGAAGACCCAGGATCCCTTGGTAGCTGGAGATGCGGGGTCCCGTCCATGCACTTCACACAGCCGCAGAATCCGTGGCCGACCTGGGCAGATACATACGCGTAACCAGGATAGTCTGTGACCGTCGTCAGCAACGCGGCTCTCATATGGAAATAATCTCTAGTGTACGCGTCCCACGTACGGGGTGGCGTCTTCCACAACGTGTCTAACTCGTCTTTCAGCAGCCCGAGATACAAATGCATGTCGACACCTGGTTGTTTTGGCCCCTGGATGAGAATACTCAAGTGTATGTACTTTTGCTTGGTGCACAGCCACGGGGGTAGGTTGTAAGGCCATACAAACACGGGGCAGCTGCTATGTGTGCTACTCTGGTTGCCGAACGGATTGAGTCCATCGGTGCTCATACCCAGCCTGACGTTCCTCGCGTCGCCCCCAAAACTCGGGAAAGCTATGTCCAATGCTTCCCACTGGGCAGCGTCTGCAGGATGTGTCATGATATAGCCCTTCTCCGGATCTTCTTCCGGCTTCTCCCTTTTCGCGTGCCATTGCATGAGTTTTGCTTCCTTAGGGTCCACGTAGTACCGTTGAAGACGGGGAGTGATAGGAAAGTACCATACCACTTTTCGAGTGATAGTAAAATGTTGCTTTCTTCTAACACCTGATGCTTTATACTTGATGCTTTGTACCTGATGCTTTATACCTGATGCTTTATACCTCTATGTCTAATTTCTTAATTTAATAGAACATGGCTTGCAAAGTATGTCGGTCCCTATGTGCCCAAGGACAATTCACCGGGTCTTCTTTTATGCTTCAGCTGAACGACGGTCACCTTGATTCTTTGGTAATTAACAAACGATTCTTTTTATGTTAACTTGCAACTTGTGTTCTTTCGTTTTACTATCCAGCTTAGATTGGTATGTTTCTTAACAAAAGATTCTTTTATATTTCTTTTTTAGATTGTACCATGCAATATTCGGGAAGAGTTCAACGAGTTAGTAGGCAATATCGTGGATTTCGATGTTCACGGGACCACTTACATGATTCGAGTGAAGAAAGAAAGAAAGAAGACCTACTTCTACGGGGAACCATTGGTGTCTATCATCGCCACCTATAATTTAAGCGGGGGTGATCTCATTCACTTCTCTATGGCAGGACCGCAACCTCGTATCGTACTTCTGTATATGGGCGAGATTGCGAGCGAGGATAGCGAGAGTATACAGGTGGATGGCGGGAGTGTGGAGGAAATTGGGAACAATGAGGATTATATGGACGAGGAGGACCCATGGAAACATGTGGTGGTTGCTCAAAGAGCCAATCTTGGCGAGCTTGAGAAGGACCGTGTCCTTCAGAAACTACCCCAGATAGATAGCTACATCGAGGTTCCTTTCGTGCATCGCATCACCAACACTAATATCTCCAATAGACATGTCATGGTATGTTTCTTAACATTTTCTTATTCCTATAGTTGCTTATGCTATAATGTGGCCGGTATGTGACACTGTGCTTTTATTCTTTCTTGGAATTGTGTGTTCTAGAAAATACCTATGGCGGTAGCGGACAGTGCTGGCATGGAGCATAAAGGTACCATTGGAGTACGCCGTGGAGAATCAGGAAATTTCACCGCAGTTCCGTTCACCAGGGATAATGATGATGGTCGCGTCATCCTCAACTCTCAAGCATGGAGGCGGTTACATTCCCCAAGAGTTGGTATGGAGGCTGGCCGAGCTATTCTGATCACCATGAGGAATACTGACATCCCCAACTTGGACATGATGATGGTCATCAACTACCTCAGACCGTTAGATAGATGACGAGTTTGTTGAAATTAGAAAAAAAAATCATTTCGATCTGACTAACTCCTGCATTTAGTAGTTTGGTTGTTTTCGAGACTATTGTTCGGGACTATGTAATATTTGTTGAACTATGTGGTGATGATCGAGACTATTGTTCGAGAATATTTCTGTTATGAAACTTTATTCTGTCATTTTGCTGTCAATTGCATACTTATTTCTGTCAATTTGCTGTGATTCTGTTATGATCAACTATGATATATAATTTGTTTGTCAGAGAACTGTTTTGATACATTTTGTCTAGTGATATTCTTCTGTACTTGAGTTGTATATACCTATATAAATTACGGTACTGCGTATTTAAAAAAAAATACAGAATAGTATAGCCGTGACGCACCAAAAAGGGTACCCGTGACGCACCTGAGAGGTTAGGCGTGACGCGCCTCGCAGTAGCCGCGGCGCACCACGCCCGTGCGTCACGGGTATAACTGGGCGCGGCGCACCAGCTAGGTGCGTCACGGCTAAACCCATAGGCGCGGCGTGATAGCCGTGACGCGCCCAGGTACGTCACGGATAAGCAAAATGGTGCGTCACGGGTAAGCTTTTCCCTAGTAGTGGCTATAAGGCCCAATAAAAAGTGCCTGACAGGAGAGGGCCCAAGAAAGTGCCATCATGGCCCAAGTCTGGAAACAACCGCCCGTCCACTCACCGCAGTAACCCTAGCATGCAGCACGCCACGCGTTCGTCACGATATTGTGAACGTGAAACGTGTCGCTTTAGTTCCGGCAGCCAGTTATTGCTCCGTCGGGCATACGGCTCCTCCGTTCCACTCCCCCTCTCCCGGTGTATAAATAGACGCACTCTTCCGTTCATCCTCTATCTGCCTCACCGCCTCCCCTCAAGTGAAAACCCTTTGACGTAGTAGGTTCCATCGGCGATCGTTCCTCCAGGCGGCCATGGCTCCACGGGCGAAGCGGTGTGATGCCCTCTTGTAGGTTCCATTTCCATTCACGTACTGCTGATCCGTTTCTGGATTCCTCGTGATTTCATCTTTCTTAGATCCTTTTCAAAATTCCTCGTGCTTTTATCTTTCTTAGATCCGTTTCTGAATTCCTCTTGATTTCATCTTTCTTAGATCCATTTTGCCTTTTAGATTAACATCAACTTCCTGTCATGCAACTATCTACAGGGCACATGAAGCCGAGCAGACGGTCATGTTCTCCACTCTGGCGAAGAGGGTTGACATCCTAAAACTTGAGCTTGAGAAGGCCTTGAAGCTCGCCTACGACAATCTCACCAAGGCTCGTGATGCCAGGTTGGAGCAGGTGGCTCAGGGTGAAGCTTCCCTCGTAGCGTTTCGGAAGTTGATGGAGTATACGTCCAAGTTGAGGGCCAGCAACCTCGAACTAACCTCGCAGGTTGGGGAACTGAAGATCGGTTTAGCTCTGGCAGAGCAGAAAACTCTGATCGCTCTCCTCGCAGTTGTGACTCCCCAAGCAAGGGAGGATCCAGTCCCGACGGAGGATCCAGTGCCATCGGAGGAGCTGTCGGCCCCTTACTGATGCTCTTTATTTAGCCCCCTACTGCTACCCCCGTGCTTCTGATGTCCTGTTTAGATTGACAATCTCGTTGGTTGTATGGTTTCTATTAATATGTAGTCTATGTTTATGTTCAACTACTGTGTTTATTTTCTTGAGATAGATATAATTCGAGTTCACAATATGGAGAAATAGATGACAAAAGTTTCGATGGATCTAAGTGACAGAAGTTTAAAGGGTTACATTATACTAATGCCGATGCAAAAACATATACCAAACAGATAATTCGATTTCACAATATGGACAAATAAATGACAGAAATGAAAAGGGATATATTCGACTAATCTGCGACGTTCTCGTGGAACGAAATTCGCCTCCAACTGGGCCTATTGGGCCGGGAACAAAAATCCGCGACGGCGCATATAAGAAATGTCGAGATGGACCGCGTCCTTCGAGAGCAAATTCCACTTTTCAGCCATCCGCGACGGAAACCGCGCGACGTTATCAAAACGTTCCGGATCGCGCGGAATTCGATAGTGATCCCACACACGTACACCTGGTTTGCCCCACAACTGTAAGAGTTCTTCCACTAATAGCCTTAGATACACATAAGTTTCGTTGTCGGGTTGCCTCAGACCCTGGATGAGCACTGGCATCATAATGAACTTGCGCTTCACGCACAACCAAGGAGGAAGGTTGTAGATACTTAGAGTCATGGGCAAGGTGCTATGACTGGAGCTCTGCTCCCCAAAAGGATTGAAGCCATCTGTAGTTAGACCAAACCATAAGTTTCTTGCCTCTCCTGTAAAGTCCGGAAAGTCTCTCTTAATTTTTCTCCACTGCGACCCATCAGCGGGGTGTCTCAACTTTCTGTCTTTCTTACGGTCTTCTTTGTGCCATCGCAACAACCTGGCATGCTCTTTGTTTCAAAACAGTCGTTTCAACCATGGTTTTATAGGAGCATACCACATCACATTTACAAGAACCCTCTTACGGGTGTCTCAGCCATCAACATGGTCAGGGTCATCTGGCCTGATCTTATACCGCAGTGCAATGCATACCGAACATTTACCCAAATTCTCTTACTTCTCACCGCGGTAGAGGATGCAGTCATTAATGCATGCATCTATCTTCTCCACATCTAATCCTATAGGGCAGAGAGCCTTCTTTGCATCTTACGTACTGTCAGGCAATTTGATGTCCTTTGGAAGCTTTGGCTTCATTATTTGAAGTAAACTCTCAAATGCCTTGTTAGTCACACCGTTCTGTGCCTACCATTTCAGCAACTCCAGTGTGGTAGCGAGCTTTGCGCTGCCATCTTTGCAATTTGGGTACAACAACTTTTTGTGATCCTGTAACATTCCGTCCAACTTCAACCTCTCCAATTCACTTTGGCAGTCTTCCCTTGCATCAGCAATAACTCGACCAAGATCATCATCGGGCTCATCCGATACCCGTACTTGACCACCTCCTTCGTCTGCAGTGTCTTCCATTGCAGTATCACCGTATTCAGGGAACATAGGATCCTCTTCTTCTTCTGCATTGTCTTCCATCACAACCCCTCTTTCTCCATGCTTGGTCCAACAATTATAGCTGGGCATTAAACCTCTCGAAAGCAGGTGGCTGTGAAGGATTCTCAAGGAAGAGTGCTCCCTAACGTTCCTAAAATCAACACATGGGCAACACATAAAGCCATTCTCTTTGTGAGCCTGAGATACACTGAGAAATTCATTCACGTCTGCCCTATACTCGGAAGTATGTCGGTCACCGTACATCCATCGCTGTCGTGCATCCATTTGCATCGTATAATTAAGTTTATCAAAAAACCATTACAATAACATCTTCAATAGCGAAATGACCATAGTACATCGACAAATATAATTTTTTTTGTATCACATTAAGATGAAAAGGACAAGTTTGCTAACCACGGTCGAAGATACCATTATATGTGCATTTAAGTGTGGCTCGGGTATTTCGTCCAACACCTCGAGTGCATACTAAAAGAACACACACTAGCACCCACCTCTCTCACTCCTCCAAGCAGAAAAACAGAGGGAAGGGGGCTGGGAGGTAGTATATGTAGGGCTAGGGGGGCATTCGTCCCGGTTTGTGGCATGAACCGGGAACAATGCCCTTGCGCGTGCCACTTGGCATGTGGCGAGGCATTGGTCCCAGTTCATGCCACAAACCGGAACGAATGCCCGCTAAAAAACCGGGACCAATGCTTCTCACGTGATTTCTACTGCCCCGGCCGCAAAAACCGGGACCAATGCATAGCATTGGTCCCGGATTTTAGTGCAGCCGGGACTAATGGCATTTCTGACACAAAATGAAAGGGGTGTTTCCACTAGTGTGGTGTGGGGCATCAGCGGCAACGTCATAGTGGCCGGAGACTTATGACACCGGTACCAGTTCGACGGTTGTCCGTGTCTGGTCAACCTATACTAGAGAAACAAGCTGGATCTGGATGTGAATTTCCACGGGAGCTCAAATTTCTTGACGGTGCACTTAGATCACGTAGCAAACATGACATGATCTCTCCACAATGAATTTATTTCAGGAACAGAACAACGTTCAGTTCATAGAACAAAGAGTGGTTCATCAGTTGTGGAATCCTCAAGTGTTTCTTCAGAAAAATATAGGAAGTGTGTGTGGTATGTAACACTCTTCTTGCACCTACACCAATAAACTGTACTTCCTCCGTTCCAAAATAGATGAATTCCTTTTGTACAAATATGCATGTATGTAGACATAAGCTGCCCCTTGACTTCACCCCATGCATTGCCGATTCCTATGGTGCCAGACATAGATTAATTTAATCCACGTCAAGATTGTCTCGAACAACAATCTAAGTGCGCATCTGCATTTTTTGAACAAAAAACATAGGATAATGATATTGATGCTTTGTTGGTTTCACTTTGGGGGATGAATTAATGACAATGGGAAGTACGAAGGAGTTGAGTAGGCATGCCGTGTTAAGTCTAGTCACAATAGGGAATAACATAGGGTAGTAACATGTGCAGTAACATTGATGTCATGCAAAGATGAATTTATTAGGTTGTACACTCATATTTCATTGGAAAGTGTGATGTTACGGTAACATACTCCATCCGTCCAAGTTTACCAGGCCTCTAAGCAAAATCTATTTGTCCAGGAATGAACTGCCTACAATGCCCGAAAAATTTAATTCCCTCAAAAAGTGTTCCATTAATTATGGTGACAGCGCATGCGTAACCTGCCCTCGTTGCTACTTTTCCTGTTTCTAGCTGGTGTGAAACGAAAATGTGTGCATGCATGCGGTGTGAATTAGCTTGAGCCCCTTGCATGCGGTGTGAATTTGCTTGAGCCCCTTGCATGCGGTATGAATTAACTGCGATAATTAACACCAAACTAGGAAACTGTAAACTGATTGGTAGGCCATGCAGCCACTAAAATCACGCCTTGGTCGCGGTGATTTTGCTTAGAGGCCTGGTAAACCTGGACGGAGGGAGTAGCTAGTTACCACATCCATCTCTCTTCTCATTAAATACGTGACGCGTCATATTTTTTGACTACGTGGCATTGATGTTACCACGGATGTTACTCCCACCGTGACTAGCCTATGTAATTTAACAACATTGAAAGTCCTATCCTGGGGACTGAAGTCCTTCTGGCCATATTTTCCATGCCTCCTGATGAGGCTCCCAGCCTGGACGGATACACTGGGCCTTCTTCAAAGCCTCTTTCCCTACTATCAAGTCCGACATCATGAGGGTCATTGAACTATTTTCTAACCTTCACGGCGAGAACTTCCATTGGCTCAACTCGGCTTTTGTCACCTTCCTGCGCAAAAAAGAGGGGGCGGAGGGTATTGGTGACCTCCGTCCTATTAGCCTCATTCACGCTATTGCCAAGATTGTATCCAAAGTTCTCACCTTGCACCTCACACCTGACATGAACAACCTCGTCTCCAATGCGCAAAGTTCTTTCATTCAAACTCGAAGAATTCACGATAATTTGTCTTCGTTCGGAATTTTGCTAGACGCTTGCATCAAAATAAGTCACCCACATTGTTATTCAAGATGGACATCAAGAAGGTCTTCGATTCGATTCGATAGGACTACATCATAGAGCTTCTACGGCATTTGGGGTCCCCAAATAGATTCCTGGATTGGGTCTCGATCGTTCTTTCCACCGCCTCCTCTAGGATTCTTCTAAATGGTGTTCCTGGCGATCCGATACATCATGGCAGGGGCTACGACAAGGGGACCCCCTCTCACCGCTTCTCTTTGTCATTGGCATCGATCCCTTACAACAACTCTGTAAGATCGCGATGGATCATGGTCTTTTGCGTCTGGTCCATGGGAGAGGGCCTAACCTTCGAACATCCATTTATGCGGTGGTCATCTTTCTTAAGCCCATTGTGGACAACGTGCAAACCCTTGCTTCCATTCATCGGGATTTTGGAGAGGTCACTGGTCTTATAATGAATTTTCTAAAGAGTTGTGTGGTGTCGATCTGTTGCTCCAGTATTGATCTTGATGCGGTTTCGACAAGATTGCGGCCAAGCTTCCCACACGAATTGGCAAACATCTCACAGCTTCCGACTATTGCACTTGGGTCAAGTCTGTGTCCACCTCGCAGGCTATCTATCACAATACGCCGGTCACCGTCCATGTGGGCACACTTAAAGGCATCGATAAGATTCAGCGGGCCTTTCTATGGGCGGGTGCTACTTCTATCACTGGGGGTAAGTGGAAGGTGAATTGGAACACAGTCTGTCGTCCGGAATATCTCGGCAGCCTTGGAGTCTTTCGCGGGGGCTCTCAGTTTTCCTTGGCCTTGGCAGGAGCGGAGATCGCCAGAAAAGTTTTGGGTTGGTTTCGAAAACCCATGTTCGGACGATGACATGGTGTTATTTTGTGTGGCTACTAGGATTGTGTTCGGCGCCAGGGCCAAGGCTTATATTTGGTGTTCTCCATGGCTTGCTGCTATGTGTTGTTGGGATACCCCAAGAGGAGGGTGAGATGAGCAGAGCGATAGAAGTTTTCCCCTTCGTTAAGAACCAGGATTATCAATCCAATAGGAGAAAGAGGACCTTCGGAAGGTTGATGCCACTGACGGTGGTGTTGGCGCTTCACCGGTGTCAGCAATAACGTGGAATCTGCACACAACACAACCAAAAAAAATTGCACCAACGGTATAGTCAGGTTGTCAATCTCACCGGTCTTGCTGAAAACAAAGATTAGACGTATAGTGTGGAAAAAAGTTGAATGCTTGCATAAAGTAAAGAGAGCATGAATTTGTTGTGGTTTGTTTAACAGTGTGGAAAATGGACCGGGGTTCATAGGTTCACTAGTGGTGTCTCTCCATAAAATATGGCATGCTGGATGAATAAATTACAGCTGGGAAATTGACAAATAAAGGTTGCACCGTAGTGCAAATTATAACATGATGGTTACTATGATATTTAGTGCGGGCATTACAACAAAATACATAGACCGAAATCCATCTACATCTATGACTAATTATCCACCCTGATGTTATCATCCGAACTCCCTTAGGTATTTAGTTGCAAGCAACAGATAATTGCATTAAACGAAGTGTGTAATATAAGCAATGATTATGCACGCGGGCACTCTCACCGTTGTTTTCTCCCTAATGGCAACATCACATCCTCCCCCTTCACGTTTTTGTCACTCGATCAAGGCAGCAAGGAGGCGTGAACCCACTATCAAGCATAAATACTCCTTCTTGGAGTCACTAGCAAATACTTGGCCAGAGCAACCACTAGGAACGGAAAGCATGCAAGATCACAAATAACATATGAAATAAAGACTATAATCAACTTGGCATAAGGTCAATATTCATCGGATCACACCAAACACAGCATAAAGAACTACATAAGATCAATCTCGATCATGATACGCAGCTCACGAGATCTAAACATGGAGGCATATGAGGAGGAGACAACCATCTAGCTACTTCAATGGACCCGTAGTCCAGGGATGAACTACTCACGCATCACTCCTGAGCTAGGCATGGTGATGTAGAAGCCTCCGGTGATGATTTCCTCTCCGGCAGGGAGCCGAAAAACAGCTCCAGAACCCTCCCGATCTAGGGTTGACGGTGACGGCGGCTGCGGAACTTTTTCGGGGATTTTGATCATGTACTTAGGGGTTTCCAGCCGGGGGGGCTTAAATAGGCGAAAGGGCAAAGGCGGTGGAGCTCCAAGGGGCCCACACCCATAGCTGGCGCGTCCAGGGGGACCCACGCCAGCCCATGGTGTGGGCCCCCTGTTGCCCCTCTTCGACTCCTCTTCGGTCTTCTGGATACTTCCAGGAAATAGGACTTCTGGGCTTCGAATTTTCCAATTTCGAGAATATTTCCAGAACAACTTTTCTGAAACTAAAAACAGCAGAAAACAGGGACTGGCACTGGGCATCTTGTTAATAGGTTAGTCCCGGAAAATGTATGAAAATGCTATAAATGAGGGAGAAAACATGTAGCAATAGGCATAATATGATCATGGAGCATCAAATGGCTAGGTTGAGACTCCAAGTGCAGAGTGTGTAGCTAGTGGCAAGCCTTCTTCCCCACGAGGGTGACTCGAGGGTTTATATCCAACTCTTGGGGAGCCAGTATTTCAGCAGTTGTCTTCCAAGCTTCCTCCAGGATCCTGCAAACAAGTAGAGAAATTTGTGCCCTCAACCTCACCAAGTGGTTGTCAAGCACAAGGTGTGAGACTTCTAAATTGCAATGCAAAACTGAAAGTAAATGTGCAATAATTAAATCTACTACCAAATGCAAATGAGAAAATAAATACGCAATGGATTGTTTTTGTATTTTTGTGATGCAAGTGGTGATGGAGATAATGTAAATTCGAATTGGAGATGCAAGTAAAGTAAAGTGCAAGTAAAGTAAATTGTAGGAAAGTAACTAGAGTGTTTTCTCATAATTAAAATAGGACCGGGGTTCATGGTTTCACACTTGCATTCTCTCAAATAAAGTGGTAGACGGTGGACATAAAGAATTACATGTGAGATTACAATAACATGTTTAACATTGAGTACTTTCATATGGGCATCACGTCTTAGCATAGAGATCTCTACGGTCATATTGATCCCTCTTATACTCCACCAAGATGCGAAATAAATCATAACACCTCGATAATTAAGGAAAAACCAGAGTATAGCTTTAAGCAATGTGACATGAAGTTGAAGTAAGAACTTGCTAGATCTAGTCATGGAGATTGATTAGTGTCACTTCAAATCCCCGGTAACAAGGTACTCCTTTTTATCCCTAGTGAGGTAACTAAGAAAGGTTTAACAAAACCTAAGTGGATCGCTGAACTTCTGTCACTTTCACAGCACTAGCCACCCCCCGTTACTCAAACTAATGCACCCATCACCCCACACACGCTCTCAAGAACTAGATTGATCAAAGCTAGCAAATAAGAACGGGGTACATAAGATACATCTACTCAAAAAAACACAAGAGAAACAATTGCAATCTCAGATTCAATAACTCATAGAAAAGATCCAGCACATAGGAATTACAACGGTGCCCGTAATCATGTGAGGCGGCTCATACAGATCTAATTAGTGAAGCACATAGAGAGAGAGATACAAGTGCTACTTCCACAAACCCATAGCCCTGGGGTGGACTACTCCCTCTTCATGGAGATGTCGATGGAGATGCCGTTGGAGGGGTAGGAGATCACACCGGCGGCGCCCCGCTGGAGTTTTCCCCCTCCAATCTGGAACTTCTGGTCTCTGTTTCGGTGTTTCGGCGGCGCTCTTCTCCGTAAGGGTACGGGGGACCCTTTTTATAGTCGGTTTTAGGTCAAGACGGAGTCGGTAAGTCGAAGATGGAAGGAATTGGGGCCATAGGGGCCAAAAGGGGGCCTCTCACGCGGTCAATGAATCTGGCCGCGTGGAGGGTCCTCTTTTGGGCCTCTTTGCCCAATTCTCGTGGATCCTTCGCCCGCAAGTCTTCTCCTTCCAAGAAAATGACCCCCGCAGATTTTCAGGTGATTTCGCAGAAGTTTGCCCCCTGGAACGTCAAAAATATAGAAAACGGGGTTTCTGACAGGCAGGGTTAATTCCATAAAAGTTGGGGGACTTTGTAATTTAACCCCAAAATACTATAAAACATTGGATTATACCCTTATATGATGCAATATGTAATAGAAAACCATGTGAAAATATGCAAAATTCATATATGCATTTTACATGCATCAACATCCCCAAGCTTAACCCATGCTCGTCCTCGAGTATGAAGGTGATAAAAATAAGATGGGTTTTGCATATTAAAACAATCATGGGATATCAAGGAGGATTATTCATGCTACATATAATCAAATGATTAATACTGGAAATGAGTAGCAATATACAATTCATGTTGTAATAAATATCAAATATGCAAGCAAAGATGCTTCATGAAAGTTCACAAAGTGTATAATGAAATAAAAGCACTATGGAACAAATGCATACACAAAATGAAAAATAAAATCCTATATTGGTCAAAGAATAGCATAATGGAGAATAGAAAATATGGTGGACACTTTGGAGAAAATTGAGTAGAGGTAAAACATGACCAAGTTATATTTAGCCTCTAAATTATTCAACTAAAATTACTAATTGAAATGTGGTATCCATTGATCTAGGACTCTCATTTCCCCTTTATCACTTGCATCTTAAAATTGTGAGTATTGAAGTAATGAGAATGACAAGGTGGTTGAAAGCCTCATGCCCCGTGAGTGTGAAAACCTACTCCATGATTACTCAACTTAAGATTCCTAATAAGCTTTGTACAATCATAATAATTATTAATGACATCATAGAGAACCGCAAAGAGGTACCTCTTGCCCCATGACATGGAAACAAGCCCATGTTACAATGACAAGATGAACAAACGGAGTAGACTCATCATCATTTTTATTTGCATTCACTATTATGCATAGCTTCTTATTTTATTATAGGATGTGTTGTAGAGTCACTCAAGCTGTAAGTAAATTTCCACCATGATAAAGCATGGCTTGGGTTAGCGGCCCAATGCGTTTCTCTAGTCATTTAGATACTTACTCATCAAAACTTACTATTCCTCTATTTCATTTCGGCATGGCAGGAGTCCAAAAACAAAAGTACATGATATCAACCAAATGTAAATTTTTTGTGCAATGTTGAAAGCTTTCCGGTGATACACGTTTATAGCTAGCTATCAACCACACACTTGTCAAACGCAAAACTTGTGGCTCCCATTATTGGGTCATGTTTATTAGATGCATAAAAAGTAAAGTGTGCCTTCAAAAGTTCGTGAGAGTCCTATCCCAAGTTCAACCCATGACAATTAATAAAGTGAATATCTTAATTTAGAACATAAATAACACAATAACATGGGGAACATACTCGGAATAGCAATGAAGCTAATGGGAAGATATGGTGGACTCACTGGAAATACTTGGCTAAGGAGTGTTGGAAACAAGTTTTTACTTGTTGGAATTTTTAAATTTTTGGGCTAGCAAGAGGGAGATAGTTGACCAGCTAATATGCATGCATATGTCCATAGAACTACTCATTTCATGAAAAACTAATTAAACCAGCAATTAACATCAAGGACATGAATAAGAGATAGCTCAAGACAACATTATTGCAAATTTCTACACATAAAAAGCCTATAAATCATGCAAACATATGTAGCTCTTCAAATCAACCATGGAATCCCTATTCCAAGTCATAATACTAGCATCCAATACATTCCAACCCCAAACTACAGTAGCTCAATCTCATATAAAATGATGGTGGTGGTCTTATCAAAACAAAAATAAAAACAAAAACTAGACGCTTCAAGTCTCTACGATAAATGCTTTGCTTAGAAAAACAGAAAGTAGACGTGTGCTAACCAAAAGAGTGTAGCTCCAGTGGGGTGTTCATCACATCCCAAAGCTTATGGCTTTCACCATTCTTGGATGTCTTGAGGCGCAGCTCCTCTATTCCCTGTGAAAAAAAACTTCACAAAACATGTTTCTCCCATTCTTTTTCTGTGGGGTGAGATTAGCAAGGACAAACAAATCACATGCTTGCTGTGCAAAATTCCAAATCAAATGCTCCAGTAGATAGAAAATAAGGTTAATTATGTTGTATGTTCACTGTCTTGCTTGAAAGAATCATGGAAATTTGATTCCCAAGCCCAAAGAGTGCATAAAACAAAAGAAGGAAGAATCTGTCCAGAAAAGCAGAAGCATCAAAACGAACGTTTTTCCCTAAGCTCGACTCGTCAAAAAATTAAGCCAATTTTTGTGCTTACGGAGGACGAAAATTTGCAGAAGATACTAAAAAATTAGCTCAATCCGACATACCAATAAAAAACGTAAAATCATACGGTGAGCAGACTCGTGCTGAAACAGAAATTTCATGCACTAGGATAGCAACTTATAAGTCCAAATGGGTTTGACTTGACTCTTTATTGAAAACTCCAGAATTAAAACAAAAAAAACTAATCTCTTAAGACAGCAAGAGGACACTAGGAAAATCCAAACGAAAACAACCGGGTTGCCTCCCGTAAAGCGCTTTCTTTATAGCCATATAGCTAGGCTTTACTTACTTGATAATCAAGAGGGATAAAGCTCATGAGGGAGCTTGTTCTTCAGCGTGCCCCTCTTCCTTGGGTAGTGCTCCATGCTTTTCTTGTGAGGGAACTGAAACTTGACATTCCCTTCCTTGGAGTCTATGATTGCACCTGTAGTACGAAGAAAAGGTCTCCCCAAAATAACAGGACTAGGGGATTTATCCCCCATATCCATAATAATGAAATCAACGGGTACGAAAGTCATGTGCAATTCAATCATAACATCTTTTACTTGTCCTACAACATTTTTAGTAGAGTTATCAGCAAGGACAAATTCACTTGAGCACTTTTATAAATTTTCTAGTTCTAGCAATTCATATAATTCTTTAGAGAGTACCGATACACTAGAACCTAGATCTAACATAGCATGGTGAATTTCTTTTCCAATTGAAACTAGCACCTTGGGGATCTGTCGGGGGGTTACCCCCGAGTAGGGTAAAGGCAAGTGCTAAGGGCAAGCTGTCAGCGGGAAGCTGGAAGTGTGCAGTGTGCACACTATGTCGACATATGTTTGTACTTTTCCCTGTTGGCTGTATCCGGCTGGGCACCAGTATATAAGGTGCCCTGCCCCCTCCTGCGCGAGGGATCCAGAACCGGTTCACATTCTTGACTTAGAACCTCACGTAGAGAGAAGGGTGGCTACTCGGTGAGACACAAATAAAAAGAGAAAGGCAGGAGTAGGGGTTTTACCTCCACACGAGGGCCCTGAACCTGGGTAGATCTTGTTTTTTGCAGTGCTAGATTCATCCCTCACGCGACTACTCGATGCGTGATCCCTCCCCGAGCACCTCCAGCGTCCATCGTTCCCACATCTTTAGCCATCCTATGGCATCTGCCGTGACACCACCACGACAGTTGGCGCCCACCATAGGGAAACCAGCGGCGCTGGCTGGAGTTCACGTTCGGACGGGATCCATTTCTGCTATTGGGGAGCGCGTAGTCTGTGGCCTTGTCCACAGATTCGGCTCCTTCGACTTCGTCATCGACAACGCCGGCGATTTCGGCGGCAGGGCCATGCCGGAAGGTGGCATGGTGCTCTCCTTCGGCTCGCACCTCGTCTACGTTGCCACCGCCATCGTCCGTGTGTTCCCGGAGGAGGTGCTGGTCGCGGAGGATCCTCCTGCTGTGATCGCTGCCTGCGGAAGGCCGATTGGTCGTCCTGCGGACAGCGTGGAGGTGATGGTGGCCGGCCTGGCTGCCGATGCCGGAAAGGGTGCGGCTGCTGCCGCGGGCGTCATCGAGGATCTCGCTGGCTCGAGTGCTGGCGGGAAGACCCACAAGCCCTACGAGAAGGACTGCAACCTCCCCCTCTCCACTACTCCGACGATACCGGCATCCGCCGCGCGGACGGGCATGCCGCCTCCCACCGAGCTTGAACTCTTGAACATGAGGGCGCAGCTCAACCGGCAGCGCCAAGAGCTGCTCGCCGAGCAGGCGGAGTTGGATAAGGTTAGGCTTGAGCTTAGCCTAGATCAGAACGAGTACAGCAAGGCCCACGGATTTACTCCCGTTGCTAGGAAGTATAGCAAAGTAGGCGCTACGCGTCGCAACTTAGGCGCCGAGATGGCGACAGTTGTAGAGGCTCCTAGTCAATCTGCCACCGCAAACACCTCCATCGGGCCTAGATACAGCACCCCCGCCAAAACACTTAGAGCTGCTGAGGTTGTAGCTGCTGAGTTGCCGCATCTCGCTGGCGACGCGCGCGCTAGGGAGCAGGAGAGGCTTAATGAGCTAGTGCTAGAGGCTGCTAGGCAGAACGAGGAGTTCCGGAAAGCCAATCCGGGTGCTGGAGCTTCCCAGGTGGTGCACTCGCACGCGGTCAGATCTACTGATCAGGCCTCATCACCGCATCCCAGCCGTGAGAAAAACCGGAGTGGGTACTCTGGCAGAGACAGACAGATGCAGGTGTGCGACCCGACTGTCGCCGCGAAACAGCTCGCTGTGCCGCGACAGTCCGGTCAAAAACACAACGCTGCAGGAGCAGGCTATCAAGCCCATAAAGCTCATAGCCAAACGCGAGATGGAGGTCGCCCCCGCCTTTCTCGGCATCAGGATGCTCAGCCTACTCGGCAGAGGCAGCAGCCACGTGCGATAGCACCAGACGCCAACCCGGTGGAGCAGCCTGCGGCTATGGAGGTGGACAGATATGATGATGGCTACTCGGCTATGGGGTTAGCCGGTTATGACATCATGGATCGTGTGGGTGAGCGTGTGCTGGAACCCACAGATGCCAGGTACAAGCTGGACATGATTAATCTGTCCGCAAGACTCGAGAACACGGGCCCGCCTGGCCCAGAGTGCTTTGGACCACGCATCATGAATGAGCCGTCTGTGAAGAACTTCCAGCTTGCTAGAGGTACCCAGAGTTACAATGGCAGCACCAAGCCGAAAGATTGGCTCAATGAATATGTCACTGCCGTGCATATCGCGAACGGCAACCGGAGATGGGCTGTGCGGTATGTCCCGCAAATGCTTGAGGGCCCTTATCGCACTTGGCTCAACAACCTGCCCAAGAAAAGCATCAATTGCTGGCTGGATTTCTCGGAGGCCTTCATTAGCAACTTCACCAGCACATACAAGAGGCCGAATAGGCCGCAGCAGTTGTCCGCTTGCAAGCAGCGAGAAGACGAGACAGATCGCGAGTATCTTACTTGGTGGAGCACCTTGAGGAACACCTGTGAAGGTGTGAACGAGGCCCAGGCTATCACTTGGTTTGCGCAGGGTTGCAGACATGGAAGCATGCTGTGGCAGAGGCTGCAGAGAGAGATGCCGAACACTCTTGCAGAGACCATCAAGATTGCGGATCAGTACGCGCTCGACGATGTCGCACCCGGACTTCTAGGGGATACTCATCGGGCCGAACTGAATAGTAGATGATTGGATTACGGGTCTTATCTGCACCCGCGTCCTCTTACGAGTAGGCCAACACTTATGTGTGACAACCAATCTCTACTATCCACCGTCGATGTAAACTATCCCATAGAAATCAGGATACTTCCATTGACGTACTTCAAACCATACACACATGGTACGTCAACGGCGTTTGAACAAGTGATATCACAACAGATCTCTACGACACAAAAGATTGAAATAAGGTGCAAATGGCTCTCATTAGAGCAGAGATAGCAAATACAATCATCCAGAGGACACATGTCCCAACAATACAACATTACATCACAACGGAAGCATTCAACATGTCTGAGTACAGACAAGAACCAAATAGGCCTAAGAGGCCGGAAACGAACAGACGGAGCCCATCCACGAAGTCTCGGATCCTGCCCAGGTCCGCTATCTACTCGTCAGCAGTCTCGTCATACTCCACGTAGTAGCCACCATGGGGATCCTCGGAACATAGTCTGCGGAAACCACAGCCCCAAAGGGGTCAGTACATAAACGTACTAGCAAGCAAGACTCACAGTTCACCAAAGTGTAACCCGTCAACACCAAGCACAGATGCTTTGGGTTCAACGGAAGAAAGGGGGTATAAAAGATGCTGCAACTGGCTGCTCTAACCAACTACAGAACATACTACCACTTCCGGCTAACAGAAAGGAGATAAGATCACGTATCGGAACCAACTATAGCTAACTCCAAACAAACCCATCCTGGACCTCGCCCCTTATCCAAAGAAGCAATCCGAGGATAACTCACACAGTTGAATTAATGATGGCTCAGATTATTGTGTCAATAAGCCTATTACTAGTCAAGTTGTTAATCATTGGGTGTAAGGTTGTTAATCATTAGGTTTAAGTTGTCCTGAGTACTTGTTAGCCAGTACTTTCACCAAGTAGTCCATAACCGCGGAAAACACGGCTTCTCGAGAAGATTTATCCCTGCAGGGGTGCACCTATTTGGCCGTACACGTAAGAATAACCCGCCAGACGGGGATCAAACCCACCAAGCGAGGTACTCAACACAACCCAACTCTTCTTCGCATCAAGCCCAAAGCACCTTGGGCGCACGGCTAATCGAGCCCCGAAGAAAAGGGACCCTCATAGCACTCTAAGACCGTGTCCCCCTATATGCCGACTACAAAAGTTCCACCCTGCGCTGGGCTCGCAAAAACATGCATGCGGCAAATGGAAAACACGAACTAAATGAGGCGATTTGGACGAGATGCGAATCGAATCAAATTGAGGGGGGCGCCCATACTCGCTTCCCACATGCGGTTAGTGCGCTCATCGTGGATCAGTAGACAAGACCCTTTTCCTATTAGGGTCGACACTAGCAGGCCTCAAAACCACCCAGGGCCTCCTGCTGGTGCCTTATCATCAAATTATTATTAATAATAACACTAGCAGGATTGATTGATTAAACATCGAGCCCCCAGAACATAAAAGAGTAGTAACAGAAAGTAACGGGTAACAGACTCGAGCAAAACAACCTAAGCATGCTAGTAAGACACTGGCTCAAACAATGGGGTTGTAGGAGTGGAGGTGAGGCAATATCAGGGTTAAGGGATTCATGTGATAGGTTCGTAACAGAAACAACTATTACTAAGGCTAGCAGAATAGACAATGAAAAGTATCGGTAACCAATGTTGAAAGGAACACAGTGGTTCATGTGAGTGATAACTTGCCTGCAAAACCCAGTAGCCTGGTACTGAGCTAGATCCTTAGAAGGGGTGTCGTAAGTATCGTCGGTCTCAACATCGTCGTGTATCCGAGAAGAAGCAAATAAACAACGCAGAGAGCAAACAATCAATATCATGGCATAGTGCACAATCATGGGATGATGCAAGTCAAATTAATGGATGCATCAATATAAACTAGTTGACATGGTAACACAATTTAAATGGACCCATATGCAATTGGAATTGCATATGGAAAGCCCATGAATTATGGTTGAATTAATTGTTTTACAACTAAACAATAGATGAAGGTGGATTAGCATGATGCATGGATGATGAAAACAATAAGAAAACAACATTAGTTGCAAGTGGAAAAGAAATTTGACAAGTTTGGAAACTAGTTTATTAAGTTAAGAATTTTTGGTTTATTAAAGGTGTCACACAAGCATTTGTTTTTTTCATCAAGTTAAAGTGTTCAAAACAAATAACAAAATTCATATATGAAAAGAACACACAATTTTGGGTGGATTACATGTTTCACTTGTTGAAAAAGGATTTAGGATGAATTACTTATGAATTAAACAAGTTTGAACAAGTTTTAATTGAATTTAATCCAAACATGAACTTATTTGAAGTTTTATTTGTTCAAAACATTAAACCAAATTCATATTTGAAAAGTTTATACTTTGTTGGTTTGAAAACATATTTTATATGTCCCAAAAGAATTTAATTTGACCAAGTTATGAATTTAACAATATTAGATGATTTAAACAAGGTTTAAATCATTTAACCAATTTTAATTATTCAAAACAGAAAACAAAGTTTATATTTGGAAAGAGGGTTTAATTTTGCATGGAAAACATATTTTATTTGTTGAAAATGGATTTAAAATGATCAAGTTATTATTTTGGCAATTTTAAATGCAATAATTAAGAAACAGTTGTTTTAGCAATTTAAATTATTTAAAACAGCAAAAAAAATTATATTTGGAAAGTACATGAAAAGTTGATTGGAAAACATATTTAGTTTGTTGAATTTGGAATTTTTATGCTCAAGTTATGATTTTTGCAAAATTAAGTGAATTAAACAAGATTTCAAATATTGCACCAATTTAAAATATTCAAAACAGTAAACAAATTTTATATTTGGATAGAGCATTCAATTTGGGACAGAAAACATATTTAAAAAGTTAAAATTGGAGTTAAGATGAATTAGTTATGCATTTTAGAAGTATAGGGTGCAATTCTGCCATTTTTATGATCTAGGGACTTGGAAATAATTTTACAGGGGCTAGAAAAGAACTGCAGGGACCTAGCTGTGATTTCCTGGAAGTTTCTATACGAAAACAAAAGGAATAAAAATTTTGGTTTATTCCGCAGGGGGTGGGGATCGAACCCACGCCCTCCTAGGTGCGTAGCGGGTGGCTAACCACTGCGGTGGTGCTGTTTGTTGTGGCTAGGAAGGGGGGCGAGGGGGTATGAGGTGTGGCTCGGGCTGTTTTCTGAATCTGTAACTGAACCCACGACAGAGACAGAGGTATCGATGGCAGCGATGCTCGCCGTGGTGGCCATGGGCGACTGTGGCTGCGGCGTGGGGTGGTGCGGGGCATGCGGGCGGAAGGGAGAGGAGGAGAGACGAGAGGGAGGGAGGCGAGGCGAGGAGCTCACCTTGGGGGAGGTAGCGGGCGGAGAGGAGGGGTCGGTGCAGGTTCTGACGGCGGACGGAACAGAGGGCGACGCTGGCGATGATCTCGATGGCGGCGGCGACTCGGGGCCTCCCGGTGCCCACCGAGTGGTGGAGGAGGGAGAGGGCACCGGGGAGGTTCCATTCCAGGTGTTGACGTGGCCGGAGGAGGGCTCAACGCCGGTGATCGCCGGAGGGGAAGGGAGGCTCAGGTGTAAAGTTCAGTTAGAGAGAAAAATAGCAGAGAGAAGAGAGAGTAGAGGGAGGAGGGAGAGATTGGAGGCGGGGGAGAGAGGAAGGAGGAAGAAGGAGAGGGCAGAGGGAACCCTAGGGTTAGGGCTTAGGTTTATAGAGGGGATCGATGGAGCTGCAGCCGTTCGTGATCCTCTCTGTCAACGTGGACATGGTGGATGGAGACCGTACAGGAGGTTGAAGAAAGGGGGATCGAAGGGGTGTTGGGCCAAAGGGGAATGGGCTGGGCCTGGTGTGCTCCTCTCTCCCTGTGTGCTGTTTTTATTTTTTTTGCTCTAATGTTTTTTTTTTGCTGATTAGAAATAGGAAGGAAAAGGTATGTTTTGGGGTTTAGGAAAATTAGGGAAATTTTGGGTGAGTTTATTAAGTCAAAATCAATCACTTGCCAAGTTTGGTTTTTCAAAAGTTCAAATCTAAATTGTTATTTGTGATTTAATTCAAATTTGAAAGAATTTGCTTATGAAGTGATTATTATTGAAAACAACAATTTTAATAGGGTGAACCCTATTGTTTAATTAAAAACAATTGATTAGGGTTATTTTGTTGATTTTCATAAGTTGAAATTGGGTACTGTTTGGTGATTTGATTTGAATTTGAAATACCATTTGGATTAAGTGAACTATTAAAAACCACAATTTTAAATAGCTGAACCTTAGCGGTTTAATGGAAACAATTGATTGAAGGGTTTTGTTATTTTCATAATTTTCAAAAGGGTTGCTGTTTTGGAAATTAATTGAATTTGAAAAGGGTTTGGTATTAAATGAATTTTTGATAGAAACAAAACAACAGTTTGGAATCACAACTTTTATGCAAACAAGTGATTGTTTTGATTTGAAATATCATTTTGGAAATTGTAACATCACAAGGATGAAACAAAAGGTTTGAAATTTGGTTTGAAATTCAAATAGAAAACAAAGGAAAACAAATGAAAACAGTTGGAAAACAAATGAAAATAGAGGAAAACAAAAGGAAAACAAGCAAAACAATTGCAATGAACATGATGCCATGATGCAGAACAATAAAATAACAGAGAGCAAACATTCTAATGGCTATTTTTCATACTTGGGATGTTACAGGCGACCCAACTCAGCCCTTGATGGACTCCGCAGAGCCGAGAAGAAACTTCAACAGCAACAAGCGCAATGAGTTCCGCAACAAGCGCAGGGGTGACCGAATTGATACTCGGTACGATCCTGAGGAGGTGAATGTTGTGGCTACCGGAGCTGGGAGTAGCTAGAGGCAAAAACCTACTGGAGCCCAGTATGGGCAGAACCAGAATCAGGGCCAAGGCAACAAGAAGCCGTACAATGCTCCACAACAGGCTAGCGGCAACTCGGGTCCTCCTCAGAACTTTGTCTTCAAGGACATGAAGGATGGACCATGCAGTTTCCATACTCGGCATCCCGCCAGACCTGCCAACCACACTACTCGGCAGTGCAGTTGGTGGGAAGAGATCAAGAATGAGGGCCTGCCTCCTCCTCCTCCTCTGCCAGCTGCGAATGCCAATGTGCAGCCTGCTCGTGCACCCGCTGCCCGGCCTACAGCATTTCCGAGAAGAGAGAACGTGAATCAAGTGGCTTTAGGAGCCAACCGCTACTTCAACAATGATGGCTACCGCAACAACAACAACAACAACCGCAACCGCAACAACAACAGAGGCAACAACAACAACAACCAGGGCAACAACAATGGTAACAATGATGATGGAGGCCGCAACCAGTACCAGGAGCACCATGAGAGCTATATGATCTTCACCTCTGAGCCCGTCGACAAGCAGTATCAGCACAGGCGTGCCATGGAGGTCAATGATGTGATCCCTGCTGTTCCTCACTACCTGCACTGGTGCAACCAAGAGATCACGTGGTCCAGAGCGGATCATCCTAAGGTGATGCCCAACCCGGGTAGCTACGCCTTGGTGCTGGATCCCACCTTCTTGGGTCCTGAGAAGAACGTGAGGTTCAGCAAGGTACTGATCGACAACGGCAGCAGCATCAACATCGTGTACAGGGACACGCTTGAGAAGCTCGGAATGGCCGAGAACATGCTGCTACCCAGCAAGACCACTTTCCAAGGCATTGTGCCGGGAGTTTCTTGTTCTCCAATGGGTAGAGTGTGGATAGACGTTCTATTCGGCACCAGGGAGAACTGCCGCACGGAGAGGCTGCAGTTCGAGGTGGTTGATCATCAAAGCCCCTATCACGCCCTACTCGGCAGGCTGGCTCTGAGCAAGTTCATGGCCTCTACTCATGCTGCATACTTGAAGATGAAGATCCCTGGTCCCAATGGCGTGATTACCATCTCTGGTGATTACAAGAAGTCTATGGAGTGTGCCTCTGCTGGTTCTCAGTTGGCGGAGTCTATGGTGATTGCTGCCGAGAAAAAGAAGATGTACGAGGTGGTGGCTATGGCGCAAGCAGCACAAGGTGGTGCGCCCGGGATGCCGAGTTCCCAGCACGGGACTGCGTTCCAGGCATCCCAGGAGACAAAGAAGATCCAGGTCGATCCTGAGTTCCCCGACCGTGTTGCCATCATTGGCTCAGGGTTGGGGGAGAAATAGGAAAGCGCGTTCATCCACTTCCTCCGTGAGAATCGGGACGTGTTCGCCTGGTCCAATGAAGATTTACCAGGTGTCCCGAGGGAGTTGGTTGAGCACTCGCTACATGTGCGTCCTGACGCCAAACCAGTGAAGCAGGCTATGCGCCGCTTCGGAGATGAGAGAAGGAAGGCTATCGGTGATCAAATCACCAAGCTGCTGATAAGCAATTTCATCATGGAGGTGCTGCATCCGGATTGGCTAGCCAACCCGGTCATGGTTGAGAAGAAGAAGGAGGATCCCAAGGCCGCTACCGCGTGGCGCATGTGCGTCGACTACACCGACTTGAACAAGGCCTGCCCCAAGGATCCCTTTCCACTGCTGGTTGTGAGCTTTTGTCTTTCGTAGATGCCTACTCTGGTTTTCATCAGATAGCTCTCAACCATGCTGATCAAATAAAGACCGCTTTAATTACCCCGTGCGGGGCTTATTGCTATCGTGTCATGTGATTTGGGTTGCGGAATGCGGGTGCTACTTATCAGAGATGCATGCAGAAATGCTTGCATGATCAACTAGGCAAGAATGTGCAGGTGTACGTAGATGACATTGTCATCAAAACGAATAAAACACATACTCTGCTTAGTGACCTTGAGGAAACTTTCGCCAACTTGCGCAAGTATAAGATGAAGCTGAACCCGAGTAAATGCACCTTTGGCGTCCCGGCTGGCAAGCTACTCGGCTTCTTGGTATCCAGTCGGGGCATTGAGGCCAATCCTTCAAAGATAAAAGCTATTGAGAGCATGTCTTTGCCGAGATCCCTGAAGGACGTGCAAAAATTCACTGGTTGCTTGGCATCTCTGAGTCGTTTCTTGGGCAGAATGGGCGAGAAGGCCCTGCCTCTGTATCAGTTGATGAAGAAAAGCGACAAGTTCGTCTGGACACCGCAAGCTGATGTGGCATTCAATGAGCTGAAGGCGATGTTGGGTAGCGCTCCCATCTTGGCTAGTCCGCTACCCAAAGAGCCAATGCTATTGTACATTGCCGCTACCAACCGGGTAGTCAGCGTGGTAATTGTGGTGGAACGAGAAGAAGAAGGCAAGAGTGTGCAGCGGCCAGTATATTATCTCAGCGAGGTGCTGTCCAGCTCCAAACAGAACTACCCGCACTACCAGAAGATGACTTACGGTGTGTACCTAGGCGCCAAGAAGCTGAAGCACTATTTCCAGGAGCATCCTATCACCGTGGTGAGCTCTGCTCCCATCTCGGATATCATGGGCAACAAGGAAGCAAGTGGCAGAGTAGCCAAGTGGGCAATCGAGCTGGCCGCGTACGCTCCCGCGTATGCGAGAAGAGAAGCCATCAAGTCACAAATTCTTGCGGAGTTTCTGGTGGATTGGGCTGAGGTGCAGTACGAACCTCCTTCTCCTGCAACCAATTACTGGAAGATGCACTTCGATGGCTCCAAAGTGAAGGAAGGCCTTGGGGATGGAGTGGTGCTCACGTCACCCAAGTGAGATCAACTCAAGTATGTGCTGCAAATCCACTTCAAGGCGTCCAACAAAGTTGTAGAGTACGAGGCCGTGGTGCATGGCTTGAAGGTAGCCAAGGAAGTTTGTGTGCAACGCATCATATGCTATGGTGACTCGGATCTGGTTGTGCAGCAAGTTTCTGGTACTTGGGATGCGCTGGATGCCAACATGGCGTCATACCGCTTCCTGGTGCAAACTATGACAGGATTCTTTGAAGGCTGCGAGTTCCAACACATCCATCGAGCAGAGAATGAAGCAGCTGATGAGCTGTCCAAGTTGGGGTCTTCTCGGCAATACATCCCGGCTGGGATTGCCTTTGAGCATTTAAGAAAGCCATCCATCAAGCCATTGAAAGTGCATGGTGCCCCATATGTGGTTTTGGTAATTACTGACAATCCCTATGGACTAATGTTTGCATTGAGTTATCCTTGTAGTTCTTGTTCATAGGAAATAATGGAGTTCATGTGTTGAACTCTATTAGCTTCCTTGATGGCCATTGTTATATTCAAGGATTTATATGAAGAATGGTCATGGTTTGAGTTGAGGTTATTGCTAGTGTGTCTTGAAGAAAAGTATTATGTTATCCTTCATGGTTATCTTCAAGACATCATCATTTGAAGTGAGAAGAAAAGATACAAGGTTGATCAAACTAGTGATCAACACACAAAGCTACACGATGTACCAAGTGGGATTGTGTATCTCATGGTATGGTAAGAAATTGTCAATATAGCTTTTTGATCTAACCCATATATGTGTGTGTGGCATCTCTATGTGTGGTTAGGTATCTTTCCATGGGCATGAACAAAAAGGTAGATTTCATATAGCCCATGGTCTATGTCATCGTCGAGCGATGTTCGTCACCTAGCTTGACGTGGAAGCTCAAGTGAAGCAACTAGAAGAAATCCTATGCTTGAATCTTTCCATCCATATGGAGATTATGGTCAAGTGAAGATGTTCATGTGATAAGCTCTCTCATATTAGCTTATGGGGGAGCAATTCACAATCTTCACGAAGCGAAGCGCAATCAAGAAAGGTGGTCCAACTTGAGGTGATTAAGATCGCCATCATCTAGCTCAATTGGATTGCGCAAGGCAAAGGTATGACTTATATAGGGTTCCTATTTTACCGGTCTCATTATGCTAGTTGGGAGACCGGATTATAGGATAGATAACCGTACTATCAAGAGGGGCTCTTGAATGCATATCTTGATCGTATCTATCGTAGAGAGATCAAACCTTTGCATACTTGGCATCATCCTTCTTGGTTCTTATTTGGGTTTTCTCCATGTAAGGTTTTAGATCTTGTCATGTTCTTCATGTCAAGCTCAAGTTCATCAAAAATGGATTTCGTATGAAAAACTTATCGCATTTTTGTTGTTGGAGGTTTCTAGTGGTTGTCCTTTATTAATAGGCCAAACCTTTCATCATCTGGTTTTATATTCCCATTTTTACTATGACATTTCTCTGCATATTCTTGTAGTGCTCGTCGTTGCGATTTCAACGAGCCCAAGAACATCGAAAACGGAGTCCGGATGCAAAAGTTACGACCGTTTTCATATAGGGTGTTCTGCAGTTTTTTCCACCAGCGGAGGCTCCGGTGGTAGCTCCGCCGGAAACCCCTTCGGGTTGATGTTGGCGGAACCTCCGGTGAAACCACCGGAGGCTCCGGTGGTTGGGGCATTTTTTTCAGCCATTTTGATGTCCTAACTCATCCGGGGGGCGGAGGTTCCGGTGGTTTCACCGGAGGTTCCGCCCCTGCGCGAATTTTCCTCCAACGGTTGGATATTTGGGTGACCTATTTAAGGGGCCTTCTTCCCCAATGGTTCCCCAACCTTTTGGGAAAGTTTGACCTCCATTGTTGACCTCCAAAACCTTGCTCTCTCTCAATCCCTCCAATGATTCTTGCTTCCACTTGAGGGAAAAGAGAGAGGATATCTAGATCTACCACTTCACCAATCAATCACTACAAGAAATATGTTGATACGTGACCCTCAAGTTTTGTCACTAGAAGGTCACGTAGGTTGATTCATGACCCCTTTTTAACCAAAAATGGAAGTCACATACCGAGCGTCTTATTTCTTCGTCAATGACTAATTGGATGGAATTGTCATAGACTCTATGACCCAATCAGAGGGGTCATAACCCTATGACCAACTTATTTGGTCATGTGATATCCTGCCATAGCCACGTCACATCCTACGTGGCCAATCCTACGTGGAAAATATTATGACCAAATGACTAGGTCATGGAAAAGATTCAGCCCAGTCCATGCTGCTCCTCCATATGGGCCAGCCCAACATTTCGGCCCATTGAAGTTTTCTTTTTCCTGACTAGTTTTTCAGCTACATGGATCAAATCCAATATTTTTTGGGGAATTTTTCATGGGCCTTGGCCTTTACACGGTCTAATTTTTATTTCATTCTTTTGGGCCATGGGCCCAGAATCCAAATTCGAGCGTTTTTTTAGCATTTTTCTTGCAGGCTTTTATGTTAGGGTTATTCTAGCCCGATGGCTTTTAGTAGCCCATGTACTGCTGGGCCATAGACAGTTCAAGTTGAGTAGAAATTGTTTCTTAACAATAGCAAAATATGGACACATCACCAGACAAATTTTATTTCACTTCCATTACAGTTAATCACACTTCATCATAAGCAGTAGATGTACATGTCACTTCATCACAATACATAACAGCAAAACGATCATAAGAACAACAAATTCCGAATTCACACATCCATCATTGCTTGGGCTTGTGGGGGTCCTTTTCAGCTCTCTTCATTACCTAGAGCCTGCAACACAACAGAAACCATCCGCAAATTGAATCAAAACTGACACGGAATCACAGGAACACCAAACAGAAACCACAGGAAATTAAAGATGAAGAGGGATGGGTTTCATCGTCCACTGACCCACTGACCCTTTAACCACTTGCAAGCAAGCGTCTTCTGAAATCAACATGCACTTCAGTTGCTCAGTAATTTAACGTTACATCTTGTACCAGCAAGCCTCAAGTACTTCCCATGTTCAAGTGATATGGACTAAGTAGATTTCCTGGAAACTGAATATGGTGGAAAGGAGCGTTGACCTGGAAAGCTGCATTTTGTTGCAGATGTTCCTTGATCCTTTGGTCGACCAAACTTTTTGTTTGCTGCTGCTCCAGCTTCTCGTAATAGTTTCGAACATTAGCCTTATGCTTGTACCCGGCATTGTGCTGCTTTCGGGCAGATACCTACACCATTTTTTAACAAGAAGTTAGAAAATATGTAAGAAACAAATGCGCCAATAGCAAATAAAATAAGGAAAAACAAGTTGAAACTATGTACGGCGGTAGAATTAGGTACTGTTTTATTTGGCCTCTGAACAGAATTTGACCTACTAAAATAGTGAAACAGGGATAACCAGCTTCACCGCTAGCAGGAACAAGCATTGTGCCACTAAAAACTAAGAAATCAAGCGGCTCCATAGCAGGAACACAATATAGCGCGTACTTCATCAGTGTCATGGAAGACAAGATGGGAGGGATCAATCAAGTTCGATTGCAAGTTCTATACCTCCTTGTCCCTCCCAGCGAGCTGCACCAGGTAGACACATGGTCTGAGGCATCGTATTCAACTGAGGATGCTCTCCTCGGTCATGAGAATCTGCCGAGAGCCCAAGACGATGTGAATAGAATCATTGACCTGCCAAGCACGCACTATACCAGATTAGCTCGTAGGTTCAGAACTTGGGGTTGGTTCACAGGTGAGCAGATCAAACTCACAAGGTTCTACTCAGAAGAATGCATTTAACCACATCTAGTTCGTAGGAGAGCAATCTCAACAAACAAATAACATGAAGTTTCACAAGAGAATAGACCACCTCAGTGCAAGACAAAATAATTCAGACTGCTTAAACATCAATTTGATAACTAAGAAAACAACAAAGTTCCTCAGGTTGTCAGTCTTATGAAATCCTAGAAGCCTAATGAAAGACAGGTCTAGAACAACTGATAATATTTCCCATTGTCCCCTTGAGGTACAGGCACCGGTACAGGCACCTCACCTGCAAAAGATACAAATTAGTCAACAATATTGTCTTTTACATAGCATAATAGGTTTCCCAAGATCTCAAGAATGAATCATGTGCATACACCGGAGAGAACAAAACTACATACATTTTAATGATTCTTCTTCAACAGAAAGACCAGGAAATTCATGCTCATCTGCACATTCTGAAAGATCTGATTCTGCTCCATACAAGCACCTTTTTCAGCTAGAAATTTACCATAGCCTTGGTCTTATTAACCTTGGCTTCAAAGGACTCTTGATGAGTCACCAGAGTTGGGAAATTTCCTGCAGTTGATTATCACATAAGAATTTGCATATGAAATATCCTACAGTAGCTAGTATATTAAAAGCTACCAAGTGATCTACAAAGTATAATCAGGTAGTAAGCCTATGGATACTCAGCAGCAGCAACATCAGTGCGCACGTTGTGTTGCTAAAAATGCGAGCTCGTAGCCTAAGGATCTGCGAGTTGTAGTAGACGAAACTGCAAATCTCGAAGTCACTCGCTAATACCAACAATGTCTAAGCTGGACTTGTCTGGCCAATGAAAAAGTCTGAGTACTGGCCATTTAGTGTAATACTACTCGTATTAAAATTATGTACTTGTTAGTACAGCTGGTTTGTTCTCTGTTTCATGTACTGAAATCTTGAAAACTAATGACTGAAAGCAACTACGGTGTGACCCAGTAATGCGGCGCAAGCAATGATATAGTCTACTAGGATGGTGATGTTCATAGCAAAACAGAAGCTAATTTAGTGTTTTTGTGAATACCAGAATAAAAGCTAATACCGGCTTCCCTGTCCAAAACTGTCTAACAAATATAACTAAAAGAGTTGTCTGCTACTACTACATACATGCACAGAGCCACTCCCACGGTAGCCAATCTAGATTCTGGAGTACACTGCTACTAACAAACTAGGTATAGTTATTGAGATGACATAGTTCACGATCACATGGAGGTCGATGATTTCTTACCGGTCGAGGCGAAGCTCTTGAATGTAGCAGGATCTCCGCAGTAAACGGGGTCGAGGACGATCTCCTCTCTGCTCGTGGGTTGACTCACTGGAGATCCGTAGGCGCCCTCGATGCGGCGGGCGAAGTCCTCGGCGGCGTCGGCCGCCATGTGAGCCTCGTCCTCCACTTAGTCCTGTAGGTCGAGAGGCGGCCCCTCGATCTGCACGGTGCCCTTCCCAGGCCATCCGATGGCCCCAGCAGTCACGGATCTTCGACGAAGCCTTGAGCGCGGCCGCGGATGTCCGCCCATGCTACTGCCTTCTTCTTCCCCCTCGCCGCCCCCGAACCCTATCTCGAAGTCGCACATCGCACAGAGGAAGAGAGAGACCCAACCGCCCGCCGGCAACAGAGAAGGAGCGGGCGAAAGGAGGCAAAGAGACAGAGAGAGTGATCTGGTGGGAGAGAAGGGGATAGATGGATGTGAGGGTCGGTGGTGGTAGGAGAGAAGGGGATCGATGGAGGCTCGGATTTGATTTCTCACGCTCGATGATCGATGGAGGCGCGGCGACCGCCCACGCCAGGTGAAGAGGATCCTGACCTCCCTTCTCCGGGGAGGAGGCGTTGGTTGGAGGAGATCGGAGCACCAGGGAGCCGTGGCCCGTGGGCGGCGCGGTGGGTCACGGAGAGGGAGGAGAGCGACAGAGAGAGACGGGGCTGGCAGAATTCCCACGAAAGGGATCCAGAAGAAAGGGGATTGGGAAGAATCCCGTCGAGGCTGTAGTTCCCCGAGACGAACGACATGTCGGCGGTGGCCGGGAAGAGGTGGGGTTTATGACGAAGGAGAGGCAGTGGAGAGCAAGCAGCATGGTGGCTGTGGCGTAGGAGTGAAGAAGAGAGGGGGCGTCGTCGAGCTCAAACTCAGATCTATGGAAGGGGGTGGTGGCGGCGCCAGGGAGAAAATATAGGGTTTCGACTTTGGACCGGTTCCAGGATAACGAAGGCGGGATAAGGTCGCGGCTTCGCGGGCCTGTTCCGAAATTTTTCCTACGGACAACAATGCTCACTTTCCCACCTGATCGTTCACTGGCTGCAGCTGGGACCTGGCACTTATTAGCCCCACTGTACCGTCTCTAGGGTAGATAGTTTAGTAGTAACACTAAACTAGTTTCAGTGATATTATATCAGCTAAAACAAGTTTATTTTGTCTATTTCAAATATAAAAACATCAAGACCTATAATTAATATTTTCAATTTAAAATATATTTTTAATTGTCACATGCTTTGTAATACTATAAAGAATTAAAGGTACTCCCTCTGGTCCGAATTAAGTGTCGGCAGTTGTGCTAAAAACTCGTTCATTATTAATACTACTCCCCGACACTTATATGGGATCGGAGGGAGTAGTACAAATAAATATGCGTAATTTATGTTTAAGTAGTAAACAACACAAAATAGTACCGAAGGTGAGTTTCCAAAAAGAATTTTTCTATTTGGAACTAATTTCGTAGTTGGCCTTAAGATGGAATGTATTGTGTGCCTTTGAATTCCATGAATACGTACATCACACTTTGTCCATCGTAAATATTGAAAATATCACGGTACACCAAAAGTTTCACGATATTCAACATCTAGGTACGAACGGCCATGTCCCCCGTTTTGACCGTTTTCTGAAACCGGTTTTGAAAATTTCAGAAAATTCAAATAAACTCGAAACGATGCAAGATCTTCACGTGGTGTTGTTACATATGTCCTAGTATCCACAAAAAATAATAAACTTTGAATACGACAATTTGGGGGAAAATGTGTTCACATAAATGAGCTATCTCGTACGAAGATTCATGGCGTTCGGGCCAAATGACGGATGTTTTGGCCACATCCATGGCATAGTTTGTTTAAATGTGACCATATTCCACACAAAGATGCATGTTGGTACAACTAACAATGTTCACGAAGAAGGTTTTATTTTTCGTTGAATAAAAATAACATTTTCCATTCCCGGAGTGTCAAAACAGATTTTTTTTTGTGAAGCACATACACAAAATAAGACACAAAAATGTACAAAGTAAAATTCTAAATATATTATGTCATATTTTATTTACAAATAACAAACTTACTACCTCTCAATAGCTCAAAATACACCTCTTTTGAAAAAGAAAAATTTCTGCCGATTCCGCTGAAACCGGGCCAAATTTAAACTACAGGTGCCTCGTAGTTTGCTCGTGATTTTTTGCAAAAATTATTTTTAGGTACCCAAGTACCTATTTCAACATAGATACACCAAGAGTTCATCAAGATTCAACACCTAGGTACGAACGGTCATGTCCCCTGTTTTGACCGTTTCCCGAAACCGGCTTTGAAAATTCCAGAAAATTCAAAAAAACTCGAAACGATGCAAGACCTTCGCGTGGTGTTGTTATATATGTCCTAGTATCCACCAAAAATAATAAACTTGGAATATGACAATTTGGTGGAAAATATGTTCACATAAATGAGCTATCTCGTACGAAGATTCATGGCTTTCGGGCCAAATGACGGATGTTTTGGCCACATCCATGGCATAGTTTTTTTAAATGTTTCCATATTCCACCCTAAGATGCATATTTGTACAACTAACAATGTTCACGAAGAAGGTTTTATTTTTCGTTGAATAAAAATACCCTTTTCCATCCCCGGAGTGTCAAAACAGGGTTTTTTTGTGAAGCACATACACAAAATATGACACAAAAATGTACAAAGTAAAATTCTAAATATATTATGTCATATTTTATTTACAAATAAAAAACTTACTACCTCTCAATAGCTCAAAATACACCTCTTTTGAAAAAAGACAAATTTCTGCCGATTCCGCTGAAACCGGGCCAAATTTGAACTACAGGTGCCTCGTAGTTTGCTCGTGATTTTTTGCAAAAATTATTTTTAGGTACCCAAGTACCTATTTCAACATAGATACACCAATAGTTCATCAAGATTCAACACCTAGGTACGAACGGTCATGTCCCCTGTTTTGACCGTTTCCCGAAACCGGCTTTGAAAATTCCAGAAAATTCAAAAAAACTCGAAACGATGCAAGACCTTCGCGTGGTGTTGTTATATATGTCCTAGTATCCACCAAAAATAATAAACTTGGAATATGACAATTTGGTGGAAAATATGTTCACATAAATGAGCTATCTCGTACGAAGATTCATGGCTTTCGGGCCAAATGACGGATGTTTTGGCCACATCCATGGCATAGTTTTTTTAAATGTTTCCATATTCCACCCTAAGATGCATATTTGTACAACTAACAATGTTCACGAAGAAGGTTTTATTTTTCGTTGAATAAAAATACCCTTTTCCATCCCCGGAGTGTCAAAACAGGGTTTTTTTGTGAAGCACATACACAAAATATGACACAAAAATGTACAAAGTAAAATTCTAAATATATTATGTCATATTTTATTTACAAATAACAAACTTACTACCTCTCAATAGCTCAAAATACACCTCTTTTGAAAAAAGACAAATTTCTGCCGATTCCGCTGAAACCGGGCCAAATTTGAACTACAGGTGCCTCGTAGTTTGCTCGTGATTTTTTGCAAAAATTATTTTTAGGTACCCAAGTACCTATTTCAACATAGATACACCAATAGTTCATCAAGATTCAACACCTAGGTACGAACGGTCATGTCCCCCGTTTTGACCGTTTCCCGAAACCAGCTTTGAAAATTCCAGAAAATTCAAAAAAAAACTCGAAATGATGCAAGACCTTCGCGTGGTGTTGTTATATATGTCCTACTATCCACCAAAAATAATAAACTTGGAATACGACAAACTGGTGGAAAATGTGTTCACATAAATGAGCTATCTCGTACGAAGATTCATGGCTTTCGGGCCAAATGACGGATGTTTTGGCCACATCCATGGCATAGTTTGTTTAAATGTGACCATATTCCACACAAAGATGCATGTTGGTACAACTAAAAATGTTCACGAAGAAAGTTTTATTTTTCGTTGAATAAAAATACCAGTTTCCATCCCCGGAGTGTCAAAACAGGTTTTTTTTATGAAGCACATACACAAAATATGACACAAAAATGTACAAAGTAAAATTATAAATATATTATGTCATATTTTATTTACAAATAACAAACTTACTACCTCTCAATAGCTCAAAATACACCTCTTTTGAAAAAGACAAATTTCTGCCGATTCCGCTGAAACCGGGCCAAATTTGAACTACAGGTGCCTCGTAGTTTGCTCGTGATTTTTTGCAAAAAATATTTTTAGGTACCCAAGTACCTATTTCAACATAGATACACCAAGAGTTCATCAAGATTCAACACCTAGGTACGAACGGTCATGTCCCCCGTTTTGACCGTTTCCCGAAACCGGCTTTGAAAATTCCAGAAAATTCAAAAAAACTTGAAACGATGCAAGACCTTCGCGTGGTGTTGTTATATATGTCCTAGTATCCACAAAAAATAATAAACTTGGAATACGACAATTTGGTGGAAAATGTGTTCACATAAATGAGCTATCTCGTACGAAGATTCATGGCTTTCGGGCCAAATGACGGATGTTTTGGCCACATCCATGGCATAGTTTGTTTAAATGTTTCCATATTCCACCCAAAGATGCATATTGGTACAACTAACAATGTTCACGAAGAAGGTTTTATTTTTCGTTGAATAAAAATACCATTTTCCACTTCCGGAGTGTCAAAACAGATTTTTTTTGTGAAGCACATACACAAAATAATACACAAAAATGTACAAAGTAAAATTCTAAATATATTATGTTATATTTTATCTACAAATGAAAAGTTTACTACCTCTCAATAGCTCAAAATACACCTCTTTTGAAAAAGACAAATTTCTGCCGATTCCGGTGAAACCGGGCCAAATTTGAACTACAGGTGCCTCGTAGTTTGCTCGTGATTTTTTGAAAAAATTATTTTTAGGTACCCAAGTACCTATTTCAACATAGATACACCAAGAGTTCATCAAGATTCAACCCCTAGGTATGAACGGTCCTGTCCCCCGTTTTGACCGTTTTCAAAAAAATTAATTATGAATCTTCACAATCCTATATGAAGCAATATATAAAACTTAGGGGTATTTTTATTTTATTTTGACTAAAAATGGTCCCTAATAGTCTATAATAACGGAATACATATTTAAAAAAAATCGAAACTGTTTTGGTTGAAATTGAAGTTCAAAAGCAAAAGTTATAAAAGAGGACAAAAAAGAAAAAAAAAGTGAAAAGAGAAAAACGGCCAGCCAAGCCTACGACGAGGCCGACCCAGCAGCGAGGCCCATCCCTCGAAGAAACTGGCCGGCCCAGTCCAGCTTTCCCTAGGACGGTTATTGATAGAAATAGGATAAATGACTAATTGAAACACGAAGTTGTTCATGGGCTGATGGTTAGAGCATGCGAGCTGTAGCAGGAGGTCCTTGGTTCGAATCCTGATGTCTCCTTGTTTTCCGTTTCATTTTTCTTGTCTCACTTCGGATGGCTCTTAGTGGTCAAATAGCTTTGCGCTTCTTATTTGACACAAAATAATTGCTGCCTTGGTGGTTACGTTAGTTGTTGAGGGACCTAGTAGGTGCGGGTTCAAATCCTCACTTTTGCATATTTTCTTTGTCATTTTTCTTGTCTCAGTTTCGGATGGCTTCTTAATGGTCAAATAGAGCTGTGCTTTGTATTTATCACAAAAGAAGTGTTGTCTTAGTGGTTATGTGGGTTGTAGAACTCCTGGGAGTTGTGTGTTCAAATCCCCATTTTGCCTATTTTCTTTGTTTTCCGTGTATGACGAGGATTGACACATGGAGGTGACACATAGGCGAAAATTGACATGTGGACATGACACATAGGCAAAAATTGACACGTGGACATGATACATAGGCAAAAATCACTGCCAACGTTTTCTTTGTTTTCTATGGATGATTAAAACCTGACATGTGGACATGACACATAGGCAAAAATTGACACGTGGACATGCCACATAGACAAAAATTGACACGTGGACATGATATATAGGCAAAAATTACTGCCAACATTTTCTTTGTTTTCTGTGGATGATTAAAAATTGACACGTGGACATAACACATAGGCAAAAATTGACACCTGGACATGACACATAGGCAAAAATTGACACGTGGACATAATACATAGGCAAAAATTACTGCCAACAAACGCATGACCAATTAATTTGGTCTTAGATAAGCAAAAAAAGGGTCATACGCCAGGTATCATGTCCTATGACCATCTTGTTAAAGAAAATCATGACTTTTTTGGCAAAAAAGTCATGTGTTTAGTCCCTCCCAAACATGTCATGACCAACAGATTAAACATGGTCATGGATCTATGACAAATTCATCCATGGTCAATAAAAAAGGGTCATGTATCAACATATTTCTTGTAGTGAATCCCTCCTCTTTGTGAGGGGAATCTATTGGATCTAGATCTAGGGATTCATTTGTTGTTTTCCTTGTTCTTCCTCCTTCCTCCCTCCATAGCATTAGTTGCTTTGGTGGGATTTGGGAGAGAAGTTCTTGACCACTTTGTGTGTTCTTGCCATTGCATTAGGTGCATCGGTTTGAGTTCCCCACGAGATTCGTGAACGAGAAGTTCGTGAGCTTGTTACTCTTGGGTGCTTGGTCACCGGAGAGATTGTTCCTCTTGGGTGTATTGAGCACCCTAGACGGTTAGTGCTTGGGGCTTCCACCTTGTTGCAAGAAGCTTAGTTGAGAGCCTCCAATTGAGTTGTGGAGATAGCCTCAACCTCGTGTAAGGTTTGGTCAACGCCTTCAAGTCGACCTCATAGTGGAAACAAGCATCTCCCTCACCGGAGAAGCTCAAGGAGAATAAGGTGTGCACATCCGTGCTATTGAGGAGCGCCTAGGTGGCTCCCCACCTCTCCAACAAAGACGTACTTCCCTTGGGAAGGAACTTCGGTAATCACACCGGTGTCTCCTTGTGCTTCGGTTATCTCTATACTCTAGCTCGTTACTTATGCATTTACCTTTGTGATAGCCATCGTGCTTGAAGTCATCTATCTTGCTATCTCATAGTTGTATATCATGCCTAGCATAAGTTGTTGGTGCACATAGGTAAACCTAGCTTGCATAGGTTTTGTGCTTGATAAATTAGACGCTAGTTTTATTCCGCATTTACTCAAGCCTAAACCGTAATTATTTTTAAGCACCTATTCACCCCCCCCTCTAGGCTGCATCCTTATACTTTCAATTGGTATCAGAGCCAGGGCTCTCATTGTTAGGCTTCACCGCCTTGAGAGTAATGATGTCGCTTAGTGAATTAGTGCAAGATCCCACATTTCATTTCGATGGCACAAACTATGATCTTTGGAAATTTCGCATGCTCATTTATTTCCGGGTCATGGACCCACACATGGAGCAAATCGTAGAGATGGGTTTTCTCCTCCAAAGGATCCTCAAAATCCAACTTTAGAGGAAGAGAAAAACTTATCTCTCGATGCTCTTGCTATTAATGTGTTTTTCCTTCTTGTGAGCCTTGTAGTTATTAAGCCACTTTTTCCTATTCGGAATGCTCATGAATTATGGACAAAGCTTCAAGATAAATATGGAGTGTCCAAGATTATTGTGGATGATTTCTCTCCCTCCATCTCCGGTCGTGATGAGTTCTCAACTTCTTCTACTTCACCAACATGTGGTAAGCCACAAACTAATGAGATGGTGAGTAGTGATAGGCTTTGCAATAATGATAGTGAGATTATTATTGATGATCCTTCATCTCTATCTTATTGCAATGTCTCATCTTTGTACTTAAACACAACTAGCACAAAAAATGTTTTACATGCTTGTGTTGATAGTCTTTGCATATCATGTCCTCATTGCTTGACTAAATCTCATGATGATATGCTTGATTTATCGTGTTCCCATGATAAAAATGATTGTGTTTCCTCTAGTATTTGTATGGCTAACAATTTAAAGGAAACTCAACTCTCTATGGAACAAGATGTGGACTTGAGTGGTGCCTCAAGTAATGATTCATCATTATCTACCACATTTTGCCTTATGGCCAAGGATTCAAAGGTATCTTCCACTTTGAACCCCAATATATATTATGATGATAGTAGTGATGATGATGTTGGTAAGGAAGATGATGATGAGTCTAAGAAATTACGCTTATGGTTCGCAAGCCTTGTTGGTGAGACCAAAGGAAATGTGAATGCTCTCCTAGAACAACTTGATGAGGCTAACTCTCTTGTAGATGAAAAGGGGGATATCATCGTGACTTTCGAAAGTCATAGTGGTAGTCATTCTATCAAGGACAAAGAGCTTGAAAAGGCTTTTGAGAAAGAGCGGTCCCTTAGATCTTCTCTTGAAGAGAAACTATATAGTCTAGAAGAAACATATGCTATTAGCGTTTCTATGCTTAGAAGGGACAATGAGTTATCTCTTTCTCTTGCTAATGAACCAAAGCTAAAAATGTTGATGCTTGTGCTACTAACTCTATTTCTTGTGAAGCATCCACATTAAAGGAGAATGTTGAGCTACGGGCTCAACTTGAGTTGCTAACTAGTAATTATGGGAAATTGGAAGAAACTCATGAAAAGCTCTCAAGCTCTCATAAGGATCTTCTAGTCTCCCATGAGAGTCTAAAATTAGCTCATAAGGCTATGTTAACTAAGGTAACATCTTGTGAGCCTCATGTAGTCATGTGGACAAAGGCACAATATCTACTCTAAATTCTATATTGCCTTGTGCTAGTCCTAGTAATTCATCCTCTCATAATGTTCCCACATCTTATGATGAATTGATTTCCTTACCTTGTTGCTCTAATAATGATGCATCTACTTCCTCTAGCTCTTGTGTTGATACTAACCATGTAGAGGAAATCAAAGAGCTCAAGGCCCAAGTCACTTCATTGGAGAAAGACTTGGAGAAGTGTCATAAAGGGAAGTCCACACTTGATAATATGTTGAGTGTCCAAAAATACCCCAATGACAAGAGAGGACTTGGATTCATTTCCAATCACAAGAACAAGTCCAAGGTCGACAAGAAGAAGGGCCATGAACAAGTCAAGAATTTGGCAAATATTGTTTGCTTCAAGTGCAAGGTTGAAGGGCATCATGTTAGATCATGCCCTATGAAGAATAAGAAACTTAGCGAGAAGCAACAAGGGAAGCGGCCACAAGTTCAACCTCAATCTCAACTTCAAGTTGAAGAAAGGCCTCTTCCTATGAAGACTCAAGCTAATGCTTCTCAAGTTGAGAAATCAACTAAGAAGAATGGAAGGAGTCGTTGTTGCTACTTATGTCGTGAAAAGGGCCATCTTGCTTTTTCATGCACTAATGGTACATTATCCAACCCTATCATAATTGATGATGCGTATTCCATTCGGAAGGATGATGTGGGCAATGTGTTTGCCAAATATGTTGGTACTCAAAGTGGTGTCAAGAAAAGAACCATTTGGGTTGCCAAGCCTATTGTGACTAACCTCTTAGGACCCAACTTGGTTGGGGACCAACAAGCTCAAACTTGATCAATAGGTGTTATCGGAGGGCATTGGAGACTTGGCTATATCATGAAGAATTAAGGGATCTTCATCACGTATATTTTCCTTAAGCCAAGTCCTTTGGATTATCACGTCTCTATCTCATATTCCATGCTCCTTCTTGCGGTAACTTGTATTTATTACATTATATATATACATTTAAAGTTGCTTGCCTCTCTTGCATATATTGGTTTTGTACCTTGCTTGTATTTTGTATATTTTGTGCTTACTACGTACTTATCCTTGAGTAATCTAGTATGTGTTTGTCGGTTCGCACAAAATGTATGTATGAGTTTGCTTTGAGCCTAATTGCATCTTGTGTGTATCTTATTTGGCTCTTTTGAGTGATTAATGGACTATCCCATTTTGGGAGAGTAATATGCCTTTGGCACTTCACAATCCCAAAATGTGTGTACATGAGGAATACCACATAGTGTTGATATTTCAATATTATCTAGTCTCTATGTGGTATCTCATACTCATGAGAAATTCAAATTCTAATGTCTATTAATTATCTCAAGTTGGTTTTTGTTTGCCTCTTGCTAAGAAGATACGGATTATCACATTATGGGGGAGTAATATGTTTGTGCATATTACAAGCCTAAAGAATGTGAACATTTAAGGTTTTGCCACATAGAATTGATATTGTTAATTATCTTATTCCTATGTGGCATGTGTGCTCAAACAAGTTCCAATTTTCTTAAATGATTTTATTTGGTCATCTTTTGGTATCTTATTTGTGAGAGAGTTTCTTGGTGCGGTTTTCCAAAATTAGCACTAGAATTTACCTTCTCGGGAACCGGTTGCTTCTTGATATATTAATCATTTCTTTGCATGATCATTCGACTATTGAAGCCACCAAGAATTTCTATTTAAGTATGGTGTTTTCATTCATATCTTTTACCACATACTTATGTTTTGTGAATATGATTGTGAACAAATATACCACCGAGAAATATCTCCATACATCTCTTGTCTTTGACAAGTTATAATAATTTGTGGTAAGTTTATTGATCATATTTACTTTGTCCATTGCTCTAAAATTGCCTTCTTTCTTGCCAAGGATTTGTTTGGTTCAAACTCCTTTGTGTCTTCCTGAAGGGAATATGCCCGAGAGGCAATAATAAAATGGTTATTATCTTATTCCTTGTTTATGATGAATGTTTATTTCTCATGCTAGAATTGTATTAACCGGAAACGTTGATACATGTGTGCTTAATAAACAAACAATGGTTCCTAGTAAAGCCTCTCTTTTAACTAGCTCGTTGATTAATAGATGATCAAGGTTTCCTGATCATGAACATTGGATGTTATTAATAACGGGGTCATGTCATTAGAAGAATGATGTGATGAACATATACCCAAAGAGAATATAGCAATGCGATCAAGTCATTTAGTTCACATTGTTATATCAAACACACGAAGTAACTTATTCCTTAGACCATGAGATCATGTCAATCACTGATACCGGAAGAGTGCTTTGATGGCATCAAACGTCACACCGTAACAGGGTGACTATAAAGGTGTCGTTGAGTATTCGGAAAGTATTAGTTGAGGATCATGGATCAAGATTGGGATTTGTCCATCCAAATGACGGAGAGATATACTCTGGGCCCTCTCGGTGATATCACATCGAAACCGCTTGCAAGCACGTGATATGATCACAAGGATGTTATATCACGGGAACGAGAAAAGAGTACTTGTCGGTAACGAGATTGAACATGGTATGGTTGATACCAATGATCGAATCTCGGACAAGTAAAATATCGCGAGACAAAGGGAATAGTTCGCGACGTTGTTGGTTCACACGATCACGAGAGTCATCGTTGAATATATAGGAGTCATCACGGATCTCCAGATCCCGCTGTTGATTATTGATCGGAGAGGAGTCTCGATCATGTCTATCTTATTCGCGAACCGTAGGGTGACACACTTAAGGTTCGATGACGCGTTTGAGAGGATACGGAATATCGAAGAATATTTTGGGCAGCGCCGAAATTGTTTCGGGGAAAATTGAAATAGTTCAAGGGGTTTTTCGTCGAATGGTTGTTAATAGAATTAACAAATGATTCGAGGTGCTTTATGCAAATGTTTGTTAATAGAATTAACAAATGCTGAAATAAAGAAATAAAAATGTTTTATTGATTTATTAAAGAAAAACTCTTGGATTTTCTAAGTGGGGTTTAAAGGAAAATGAGTAGGTGTGAGTGGAGTGTCCACTCACATCATGAGGGAAGAGGTGGGGGCACACCATGGGGCTGGCCGCACCCCCCTTGGGCTGCCTCCCCCTCTCCTATAAAAGGAGGGTGAGAGCTCTCCCTCCTTCACACACTTGGCCACTTCCATTTCCCTCCACCCGCTTCTCCATTTCATGGTCTCCGGCTTGGCGAAGCCCTGATCGTGGGATTCTTCACCACCACCACGTCGTCGTGCTGCTGGAGTTACGAGGGATCCTCTACTTCCGCGCCCCGCTGGAACGAGGGAACGGAGGTCGTCATCAACCGTATGTGTGACCGATCACGGATGCACCGCCGGATTGCGGTGCCATCTTCTCGCTATCGGGATCGGTGTGAGTACGACTACGCCAACAACGAGATTTGATCTCGTACCACTTTGAGTCTTCAAGGGTATGTGTTTTCCTTAACCCTCTTGTTGCCCGTTGCACTTCGTCTCCTAGATTAGATCTTGGCCTTTCGGGTGTCTCTCGCGTAGGAAAATTTTTGTTTTCCATGCAACGAACCCTTCAGTGGTATCAGAGCCGGATCTATGCGTAGATGTTTTGTACGGGTAGAACACATAGGTGTATGTGGGCGTTGATGATCATGTTATTACCTCCTTGACTATTTTATGATCTTAGTGGCATAGTGGGATGAAGCGGCCCGGACTAACCTTACATGTCCACGCACATGAGACTTGTTCCACAACTGACATGCAACTTGTATTGCATAAGTGGCTTGCGGGTGTCTGTTTCTCCTACTATAGTTAAGATCTAATCTACAAAGGGTTGCTAAAAATATGTTTATCAATGTTGTGGTTGATGTTCGTAGGTATGAACGGTTCTATCATCGAAAGCCCTAAGCCACGTAAAATATGCAAAAATAATTTAGAGGCGTCTAACTAGTTTTTGCTGGGCATGTGATGTGATATGGTCAATATTACAAATTTGATTATGAGATGATCTATTTTGTAAATTATTGATATACCGGAAGGTATCCATATGGTTGTCTTCTTATTGATGGACAATCAAATTTGGGGTACCGTGGTACTTGGTACCACGCCGGTGGAATGATTGAGATCATACCATAATGCACATGATGGAGATCAAGTGCAAGGAGGACCATATCATATCACGTTATCCTTACATGTGATGTTTGTGATGTTAATCTTTTTATGCATCTTGTTTTGCTTAGATAGCGACGGTAGCATTATAAGATGATCCCTCTCACTTAATATCAAGATAATAATGTGTTCTTCCTTAAGTATGCACCGTTAAGAAAGTTCGTCGTTTCGAGACACCACGTGATGATCGGGTGTGACAGACTCAACGTTCGCATACAACGGGTGTTTTCAAGCCTAGCATGTACAGACATGGCCTTGAAACACACGCAATACTACGGTTCTACTTGGCGAGCCTAGCATGTACAGACATGGCCTCGGAACATGTAACCGAAAGGTAAAGCATGGGTCATATGGATGATATGATGAACATGTCGATGTTCGCCTTTGAAACTACATCATCTCACGTGATGATCGGTTTTGGTGTAGTGAATTTGGTTCGTGTAATCACTAAAGACGACTAAGAGGGATGTTGTTTTTGAGTGGGAGTTCATGGTTTAATTTTGAATTAACTTGAACTTATTTATCATGAACAACTAATCAAAGTGAATTTGCACAACTTGTAGTAGTCATTGGCATCCACATAACTACCTTACACTTAGATTGTTAATTGAGATATAACTGTTATGATCTGGTAAATACCATTTAAGATTGGTACCGTATTAGTGAAATTTAAAATTGAGTCCTATTGTAGATTTTTGGTATTTCCTACCTAGCTCCATATGGTTAATGATTGATTAATCTAGAGAGCAAATAATTCCTACTTAGAATCCAGAGTCATGGTTGCTTTCGTATTACTTTATCTTCAAAAGAATGTTTTGTTGATCAAGGTGATTTTGGAACTGAAAAGAGTTGTTTTCAGAAACAATCAAGTCAAAGATATATTGATATCTAGAAACTTATTTGTAGCAACATGACTGAGTACAAATTTAGCGTGACAATGTTTGCTTATATTATCTGAATATATGCAATGATTGAAGACGCTAGGCGTTTGAATATTCCAAGAAATTGGGCGCTAAAAATTATCCTCTAAATCCCTTCCTTCAAGCTATAGTAGCTTAATCATAAAATTGTTATGATGGGATGGATTAAAAGTATGTGTAAAGTCGTTTACCTTACTTGGAGATTGCTAAGAGTGGAATCTAGAAGAATTCTATTAATATGGTGATATTAGTAGAACAATCAAACTCAAAGTATGACTCAATGGGTGATAGTATATGACTAACACGCCAAAGAAAATGAGCTAGTACGGCTAGCATTGTTTGATGTTGAATGATTCTTCTGTAAAGGAAAGGGAATATTGAAAATAGAATTACAAAAGGATATATGGCAGAAAAAGAAGATAACTGGAAAGTCCAGCTCAGGAGTATATGATTGATATACAAGTTATAGACGTATTACTAGTTAACAAAGTATTTTTAGGTATTTTGATACCACATTGGTTGGTATGAGTTGTCATACAAAGCAACGCAATGAAAGAAATACAAGGGCCTAAAAGGAACTAGTAATAGATGTGGAATTGATTATGACAAGAACATAAATAAAGTGTTGTTGTGTTCATTGTCGTATCGAACCAAACAGTCAAGATTTATTTGAAGAACTTAATAATTTGTTATTTTGTTCTAGTCTTTTGTGAGAACAAATGAGATTGTTCAAACTATGATCATATTCCATAATTGATGGATATGTTAATATAAATCATGTTGGTAAAGTAAACATCGATAAGACTAAATGCTAAACGTTGCAAGACGTTGAAGAGTTTCACTTAAATTGTGACACCACCATTTTAGTTCATATCGGAAAGGAAAACATGAAGGAACTCCATATTGATGGACTTCCGGAGTCATTTTATTTTGAATAAATTGACGCTTGTGAGACCTCTTCCAAAAGATGACTAGAATTCCATTCATAGGCCAAAGTAGAATGGACGACTAATTTAGTGGAGATTATACATATTGATGTATATAGTCCATTATGTGTAGTCATGTATGGTGGATTAATTTTTCCTTCATAAAATTCTGTCGATGATTTAAGTAGATATGTGAGTATATCTATTTAAAGGGAACAGAGTTTGACATTTTGAATTGGTTCAAAAGGTTTTTTAATATGAAGTTAAAATCAATGTAACAAGATAATCAAGTATTTATGATTGGATCATAAAGGATAAAGTTTGAGTTACAAGTTTAGCAAAACATCTGAGAAGTTGCAGAATTGTTCTACAACTTATATTACTCGAATTACCCCACATTAGTTTGGAGTGTTCGAGAGACAAAAATCAAACCTTGTTTGACATGGTAAGATTAATAAAATTGCCATTATAATTTTGTAGTTTACACATTAGTGACAACCGTTTTTCCACTGAAAAGAGCACCATCATGATCCGCTGAAATTGACAACATATAAGATATGGTTTGGGTAATGACCCGAATTGTCATTTTTCTTAAGTTTTGGTATGCATAGCATGTGTAAAATGTTCACAACCAAAATAGGATAAATATATGTTTATAAGGTTATCCCAAATAAAACATTGGGTATTTCTCCTATCACCGAACCAAAAGACAAATGTTGTTTGTCAGAAAGGGTTGATTTCTCGAGAAAGTAGTTCTTGCGAAACAAGTGAGTGGGAGCACAGTACAAACTCAACGAGATTAGAGAATCTTTGTTATCATGTCAAGAGTAGCGCAGCACTGGAAGTTGTTCCGGGGTTTACTATTTTGACTAAGTAGAAGACACTACAAATGTTGTAGATACTTCAAATGAGTTTGCGAACTGTACCAGAAAAGTCCAAAAAAAACTTTGTACTTAGAACAACTTGTGGTTTAAGTGTAAAGTGTTGTTTTGACAACAAAAGGACCTGGACCTTATAAAGGAAGCAAATGATGGGCCCTGACTTCGTAAAATTGACTATGAGTCATTATATCCGCCATAGTATCCTTGTATGAATATCAAGTATGCGACTTGGTAGTCCTTTCAATAGGCATGATGCCTAACGATAGCAAAAGGGTCTATATAGCGACAAAGACATGTATACTTATCGAAAAGTTGTTTTCGACGAAGTTCAAAGAGTTCACTACTACAAGATTTTGATCTTCCGTAGTGATGCTTAGTCTTTGCAGATAGTTCTAGCAAAGTTACATATTATGATATGGATGTTGAATAACGAAACCAATTCTCCTCTCGAGGAAGGTTGTTCAAGGATGTGTACTTGACACAGTCTGAGAGTTTTGTAAAATTCAAAAGGTTGCTAGAAAGGCATGCGCACTTCAATGGTTGAAGTGAGCATAACGAAGTTGAAATCTTTACCTTAATGAAGTTATCAAAAGAATTTGATTCCATCATGAACGATAAAGATGCTTGTAAAGTTACAAGAAATTAAGTGGGAGCGCTATGACATATTTCCAATACTTTATGTAGATGACATATGGTTAATTGGAAAATATGTATTTTAAATTAACAGGGTTAATATTTTCGATTTCATATTGATGAAAGGCTTAGAAGATATTGGGCATCGATATCTATAAAAGATGGATTGACGCACCTGATATGATTGAAGCCAAATTACATAGATGAAATATTGAAGTAAGTCAATATGAAAATGACAAGAAGGAGTTCTTGTCACATGGAAAATAATTGAGCAAGATTCATGTGTTTTGACACATGATGAGCATCATTGAAATTGAGATTTCTAAGTCATGTTTCCATGCTATGTACACAACCAGATGAGTCCTATACTATAAAATGTTATAGTAGGATAATTCATATGATGATTAGACAACAGTGGGAGAGATCCTTGTGTAATTTTAGAAATGCTAAGGATATGTTTTCCTATATTGTAATGACAAAATATTAGTTGTAATATGTTACACTAATAGTATTGTCATTTATTCAAGTAATTTTATCTCAATTAAAATATGTGATGAAGGGTAGCACAATAGGATGGAAGAAAGTTCCATGCTGGATTTGAAAGAGTTTCAAAATTAAAATATTGTGACAGATACTACAACAAAGGCTAAAGTATATCGTTGTTGACAACTGATAATAAGCGTATTTTGTGTCAAGGAGTTCTTTATTGAACTTGGTGAAATTCCAAGAATGCTGACACTATGAAGCTACATTTTCACAATGTTAGTAATATCAGTTTAAGCTGAGGAATTAAGGTATCACCGGAACTTGGTGAATTTCCAAGATTGCTAAACACTATGAAGCTACATTTTCACAATGTTAGTGACAATGGTTTAAGCCGAGGAATTAAGGTTTCACCGATTGACCATATATATGCAAAGCCATCTCATTAGAGAATGAGTGATGCGTGTAGACGCAAAGAACATGCAAATACAATAGGACCTGAACAGTTCAGATCTTTTTGATAATGTTTACCACATGCGAAGCATGGTAATAACACTGGTACGCCATATGTGTTAAGTGCTTACAGACTAGATTATTGACTCTAGTGCAAGTGGGAGACTGAAGGGAATATGCCCGAGAGGCAATAATAAAATGGTTATTATCTTATTCCTTGTTTATGATGAATGTTTATTTCTCATGCTAGAATTGTATTAACCGGAAACGTTGATACATGTGTGCTTAATAAACAAACAATGGTTCCTAGTAAAGCCTCTCTTTTAACTAGCTCGTTGATTAATAGATGATCAAGGTTTCCTGATCATGAACATTGGATGTTATTAATAACGGGGTCATGTCATTAGAAGAATGATGTGATGAACATATACCCAAAGAGAATATAGCAATGCGATCAAGTCATTTAGTTTACATTGTTATATCAAACACACGAAGTAACTTATTCCTTAGACCATGAGATCATGTCAATCACTGATACCGGAAGAGTGCTTTGATGGCATCAAACGTCACACCGTAACATGGTGACTATAAAGGTGTCGTTGAGTATTCGGAAAGTATTAGTTGAGGATCATGGATCAAGATTGGGATTTGTCCATCCAAATGACGGAGAGATATACTCTGGGCCCTCTCGGTGATATCACATCGAAACCGCTTGCAAGCACGTGATATGATCACAAGGATGTTATATCACGGGAACGAGAAAAGAGTACTTGTCGGTAACGAGATTGAACATGGTATGGTTGATACCAATGATCGAATCTCGGACAAGTAAAATATCGCGAGACAAAGGGAATAGTTCGCGACGTTGTTGGTTCACACGATCACGAGAGTCATCGTTGAATATATAGGAGTCATCACGGATCTCCAGATCCCGCTGTTGATTATTGATCGGAGAGGAGTCTCGATCATGTCTATCTTATTCGCGAACCGTAGGGTGACACACTTAAGGTTCGATGACGCGTTTGAGAGGATACGGAATATCGAAGAATATTTTGGGCAGCACCGAAATTGTTTCGGGGAAAATTGAAATAGTTCAAGGGGTTTTTCGTCGAATGGTTGTTAATAGAATTAACAAATGATTCGAGGTGCTTTATGCAAATGTTTGTTAATAGAATTAACAAATGCTGAAATAAAGAAATAAAAATGTTTTATTGATTTATTAAAGAAAAACTCTTGGATTTTCTAAGTGGGGTTTAAAGGAAAATGAGTGGGTGTGAGTGGAGTGTCCACTCACATCATGAGGGAAGAGGTGGGGGCACACCATGGGGCTGGCCGCACCCCCGTTGGGCTGCCTCCCCCCTCTCCTATAAAAGGAGGGTGAGAGCTCTCCCTCCTCCACACACTTGCCCACTTCATTTTCCCTCCACCCGCTGCTCCATTCCATGGTCTTCGGCTTGGCGAAGCCCTGACCGTGGGATTCTTCTTCACCATCACGCCGTCGTGATGCTGGAGTTCCGAGGGATCCTCTACTTCCGCGCCCCGCTGGAACGAGGGAACGGAGGTCGTCATCAACCGTACGTGTGACCGATCACGGATGCACCGCCGGATTGCGGTGCCCATCTTCTCGCTATCGGGATCGGTGTGAGTACGACTACGCCAACAACGAGATTTGATCTCGTGCCATTTTGAGTCTTCGAGGGTATGTGTTCTCCTTAACCCTCTCGTTGCCCGTTGCACTTCATCTCCTAGATTAGATCTTGGCCGTTCGGGTGTCTCTCGCGTAGGAAAATTTTTGTTTTCTATGCAACGAACCCTTCACTTCCTTACTCTACTCAAAATTTGTTTTATGCTTTATTGAGTTAGGAAAAGCAATGATCCCATTCGTGTGCACTCTTATTCAAAGTCACACTTCTTTGTGTTGCATTTCTTGGGGAAGCTATCCTACATTGAGTAGAACACAATTCTTTAATTGGTATTGCATCTTATTGCTTTTCTTGAGCTTGACTAGTGTTTGAACAATATATATGGAGAGTAATGATTCCATTGTGTGCATCTTGTATTCAAATGCAATATCATAATTAATGCACTATTATTGGAAGAACTATCCTATACGTGTTTGAACACTTGTTGTCTTGAAATTGGTATTTTATCCCAATGACTTGTCTCTTTGGAAGACGAACATTTTTCGTCTTGGTACTTTGTGTGCCATCATGAAAAGTGTAGAGGGTTTGTTTATTCGTTGATGTTTTTTTTTGTTATCTTCTCTATTTGATTTCCTAAATCATGTGTTGATTTGGGGTTTTGATATAACTTGGACACTTTGTTTGATTTTATCTCTTGTGAGTGCTTTCTTTGTTTTAATTGGTATTTTGTCCAATTTGTATCTTGTTTGGTTCTTGAAAGTTTTGTGCATGTATATTTACTATGTACATTCTTTGACATGCTTACTTTCGTTGATCCAATATATAGGATAAACTCCATCAAATCCTAAATGGCTAAGATGCGCATAAAATTCAAATTCATATTAATATGCATATATTTATGTGGAGTTTGTCTTATGTATTGTAGTTGTTCTAACTACTTTGGACCCAATAAGTTTGGGAACCATTTTGTACTTGATTTGTGTTTTTAGGTACAATGGAGATACATTGGTTGCTTGCTCCATTCATAAGGAAGGTGTTCTCACCATCATATCATAGGAGTCAAGCTACGATGATTATCAAACTCGCATCCTCTTCATCACCAATGCCGTCTCGGTAACAAGTATCTATTCCATGCATACATTTTTAGCTTTCAATCTTGTGTAGGTTGCATCTTGACATGAATTCCATTTGTTGCATTTCATTTGGCTCTTGCAAATGTCTTATCAAAAACATATTTATTGCAACTATGAGTAAGCCGGGATGATTACATACTAAGGGGATATTTATAATCAATTTCATGATTCACCAATCCCAAGTATATTAATCTAGTAACTTCTACTTTAAGTCTCTCATATGCAATATTTATGAATTCTCAAAAACCATTTAAATCTTTTGTGATATGCGTTACCTTTCTCGAAGCATTCCAACTATCAATTTTCCCTTGTGATATTTGTGATGCTTTGACGAGTTTATTGTTTGTCCATCTATATCCCCTTAAGATTAAACTAATCCTAGTGCTTTGCTTTCAAACAAAAATCTTATTGGTATATTTCTGAACCTATCTTGGATATCATGTTCTTTACCCTTGTACCTATTTTTGTGTGTGCATATTTCTTTGTGGATATATATCTGTAACGTCCGGGGTTTTCCCCCCCAAATAGAACTGCTTGTTGTTTTTTTCTTTTGCATCGCATGACATATTTTGCATCATATTAACATGGCACAAATAGAATTATTTTTCTAAAATATTTTAAATGGTAAAAATCTATTCCTCTAATTCACTTGTCATTTTTTTTTCTGAATATAAGTAATAAAACAAAAAAAAAAATTGGGTGGCAGGCCAGCCTAACCATGCCAGCCCACCACCAAACCCTAGCTACCGACCGAACCCACCCGCACCCAGGACACACGCACGCACCCAACACACACAGTGCACACAACGCACACGACCCAGGCCACCCCATCCCCTCACGCACACAACACACAACCTCACGCACGCACCCGACCAGAATCAACCGCACACACGCACGCCAGGGGATCGAACCCATCGATCCCCAACCTCACGCGCCGCCAGCTTTCCCTGGCCTCGATGGCCATCACCGAGCCCAGCCTCCCGTCGCCCCATCCCCTCTTCCTCCCAAGCTCCTCTCCGGCCGCCCCGGTTTCCCTCAAGCTCCGCCTCCCTCTCACCTCGCCGACGGCAGCCGGCGCCACAGCTGCCCCTTCCCCGGTCGCCCTCCTCTGCCCCCCGTCACCCGCCTTCCGCCGGCGAGCGGCGCGCCGTCGACGCCCCGGGAACCTCCCCGCCCGGCCAGCAACCCCTGCCCGCCACCATCCTCGTCGTCCTCCCGTTCTGCCGTCGCCCATGGCCTTGGTGGTCGAGCTGCTGCTGCTCTCCGGCATCCGTCGTTGCCGGCAGCACCTCGCACGGACCTCGGCGCCCTCCTACTGCAGTTCGGCCAGCGAGCCCTCTCGCCTCCTTCCTCGTCGACCAAGAGCTGCCCTGCAGCGCCTCGTTTCGGCTCGGTGTTTCTCCTCCAACCGACGCCCGCCATGTGTTTGTTGAAATCCCCGCAAGAATCACGATGCCCTCCGACCGTGACCGTTGTTTTGGGACGGTGTGGTGTCGTGATGGGAAATTGCTCCTGCTTGCTTTCTCGTCCGTGACGTGACCACCTCGACCACCGACAAGATCTCCTTTCCGTGGAAGAATACGACGACAGTGCAAAGGTCGACCCCGACCCGTACCTCATCGACAAGATCTTCGTCGACAAGTTCCGCTACCTCGACAAGATCTACCATGTACGCTTGTGTTGTCGCTTCGTGCGTGCCTTGTACCCCGAAGCCGCCTTGTGCACAATCGACCCCGAAGATGACGATGTTGCGGTTCCTCCGTCGACCACTTCGACTACTACGCCTACTTCGGCTACGGAACGGGAACGACGACGTGAACGACTACTTCGACTACGGCACGAGAACGACTACTTCCGCTACTACATCGACATCGGAACGTCTAGGCCCCCGACGACTACTACGCCTACTACGACTACCTCGACGACGACGCGAGAACGTCTACTTTCCATCCTTCCTCGCCGCCGTCTATCTCCCTCTTCGTCGTCTTCTTCTTCTTCATCCCGAAGACACCGGCGCCGAACCCGAAGATCTTCTTTCCACACGTGTGCACCCTAAAACCCAGCCCTATATATTTATGCCATATTTTCTATAACATGTCATCTATTTTTATAATGATCATGTCATCATGTTGCATCGCATTTGGCGGGTTCGGGTAATAGTAATGGCACCTATTAATTAAATATGGAATGTGTTGGGGATGTTGTTATATAATTGTCCCCATTCCATTTAACATTGACTAGCTCATTTTTATCTTGTTTTTGCCATGTTAAATCAACATTTAATATTGTGGTTAGCTAAACAACTTGAACCAATTCCTATTTCTCCGGACTTCGGTTCCGATTAAATTGTTTAAGTTGTTCCCCTGTTGCATCTTGCCATGCCATGCATATAAACTAGGATCATGCTGGATCTTTTGCCGTCGTAGTAATTGTTGCATCCGGTGTTTGTTCGAGGTTCGTTGCTTCTTCCCGGATAGGACGTTGAGATGATGTGAGCAACGACAAGTTCCGTGGATGTACCTCTACTTGCTGGATCTCAGGCAAGTATACTCACTTGCTGCCATATGGCTACCTTTCATCACTTGTTACCGATTCTTTCCGTTGTTCTTATTCTAGCCTTATGTTCGATGCTTGTGTCCCGATCCTATCATATGTTTACCTTGCAGCCATGATATAGCCTTCCTTCCACTTCCTATTAACTGTTGCTCGTTTACCTTGTTGGCCCTCGTGTCGTAGTTGCATGCTTAGGTTTGTTTGCGCTCGAGTCTTGTTGTCCTTGTCGTATCACCTGTTTAGTTGATAGTTGGGTTTCAATTCAATCAACTATATGTTAGTGTTTGGGGACAATAATAATTTGATGATAAGGCACCGGCAGGAGGCCCGGGTTAGGGTTTTGAGCCTGCTAGTGTCGACCCTAATTAGGAAAAGGGTCTTGTCTACTGATCCATGATGAGCGTGCTCACCGCATCCGGGAGGTAGTATGGGACCCCCCTCGACTTAGACCTGATCTGCAGCTTGTGCGAAGAGCCACACTTAGTTCGGGTGTTCCATTTGCTCCTTGCATAATGGGTTGATCACCCATGGTTACTGATGATGATGATGCATATAGGGCGAGGCCCGTAGTGCCGGGGTGTTGCGTTCTGCGGGAGTTTTGCACACCTGCGCTGAGTATTCGGCTGCGTGGCTGGGACCTTATAGCTCCGTGGCTCCTAGGACAGGTTGTAGAGATGGTTCGAGTCGTGTCAAGCCAACCTGAGTTTTAGTTGGTGGCTTGAGTGTGTACGGGTACTGGAGCACACCTTGCAGGGATGAATCTTCTCGAGAAGCCGTGTTTTCCGCGGTTATGGATTACTTGGTGAAAGTACTGGCTAACAAGTACTCAGACAACTTACACCTAATGATAATAACTTGACTAGTAATAGTCTTACTGACACAATAAGTTGAACATCATTAATCCAACAGTGTGAGTTATCCTTGGGTTGCTTCCTTAGTAGGGGGTGACATTGGATGGGTATTGTTTGGTGAGTAGTTGTAGTTGGTTACGATACGCTATCTTATCCCCCTCTTTTAGCCGGAAGTTGTATCGAGTCTCTGTAGTTAGTTAGTGCAGACCGCTGCCGCTTATTTGCAATAATCCCTTCCTTTCCGTTGAACCCAAAGTATTTGTATCTTGTGATGACTGGCTACGCAGGTATCTTGTGAGTATGGTTTATCCACTTGCCAGTACTTAACCGTACTGACCCACGAATCCTTTTTCGTGGCTGCATATTCAACATTGCAGTCAACAGGTTTGAAGTCTGACGACGTTAGCTTGGGAATCCCTCCGGCTTGGCCTGGGCAGGGATTGGACGCTCTCGGTTATCTTCAGGACTCTTAGTCCAATTTGTATCTTGTCCGTAGTCGGACGCTATGTTGTTTCTTCCGCTGTTATTTGGATCTTTGTATTGTATCAGTTGTATCCTTGGCTCGTTTGAGTCCTCTTGTATATATCTTTTCTATTGTTGTTGTGGATTATTCGTGAACTGTTGTAATGTTATCACAAGTGGCAACCTGGAATCGGTTATTATGCGGATTTGGTGGGAATGCTGAAATCTGCATAGTGCCCGATCTCGGGGCGTCACAAATGGTATCAGAGCATGGTTTCCGATTCCCGATATTGTTTCGATACGAATGTTTATCGAAGCAACGGGTCCGCAAAGCCTGTAGGTTAACCACGCTAACGGTCGTTGTTCCTAGATTGTCAAAAACTATTTCTGCTAAACTATTTTGGAAAACATCTCAATAGGATTCTTGTTTTCTCCTTATCCCTATTCTATTCCCCTCCCATCTTATTTGTTTTGGAGTCTCCCCCCTTGTCTATCTTTCAAAGTGTTAGGATCCTACGTGGGTGGACGTTTTCTGAGCCTTTAACCTAATAGGTTCGATCATCGTAAGATTCCTGGTGGAAGCACATCGTCATCAACCCGAGCAAGAAACCCTTGTTAGCGGTGTCGAGGAGATCAACTGGAAGCATGAAGAATCGATAGTCGAACTTCTTTCCCCTCCCGGGTTGGCAGGTGGATTGCGAGGGCGCAATCCCTTGTTAGTGGTGTCGTCTGTAACGTCCGGGGTTTTCCCCCCCCAAATAGAACTGCTTGTTGTTTTTTTCTTTTGCATCGCATGACATATTTTGCATCATATTAACATGGCACAAATAGAATTATTTTTCTAAAATATTTTAAATGGTAAAAATCTATTCCTCTAATTCACTTGTCATTTTTTTTCTGAATATAAGTAATAAAACAAACAAAAAAAAAATTGGGTGGCAGGCCAGCCTAACCAGGCCAGCCCACCACCAAACCCTAGCTACCGACCGAACCCACCCGCACCCAGGACACACGCACGCACCCAACACACACAGTGCACACAACGCACACGACCCAGGCCACCCCATCCCCTCACGCACACAGCACACAACCTCACGCACGCACCCGACCAGAATCAACCGCACACACGCACGCCAGGGGATCGAACCCATCGATCCCCAACCTCACGCGCCGCCAGCTCTCCCTGGCCTCGATGGCCATCACCGAGCCCAGCCTCCCGTCGCCCCATCCCCTCTTCCTCCCAAGCTCCTCTCCGGCCGCCCCGGTTTCCCTCAAGCTCCGCCTCCCTCTCACCTCGCCGACGGCAGCCGGCGCCACTGCTGCCCCTTCCCCGGTCGCCCTCCTCTGCCCCCCGTCACCCGCCTTCCGCCGGCGAGCGGCGCGCCGTCGACGCCCCGGGAACCTCCCCGCCCGGCCAGCAACCCCTGCCCGCCACCATCCTCGTCGTCCTCCCGTTCTGCCGTCGCCCATGGCCTTGGTGGTCGAGCTGCTGCTGCTCTCCGGCATCCGTCGTTGCCGGCAGCACCTCGCGCGGACCTCGGCGCCCTCCTACTGCAGTTCGGCCAGCGAGCCCTCTCGCCTCCTTCCTCGTCGACCAAGAGCTGCCCTGCAGCGCCTCGTTTCGGCTCGGTGTTTCTCCTCCAACCGACGCCCGCCATGTGTTTGTTGAAATCCCCGCAAGAATCACGATGCCCTCCGACCGTGACCGTTGTTTTGGGACGGTGTGGTGTCGTGATGGGAAATTGCTCCTGCTTGCTTTCTCGTCCGTGACGTGACCACCTCGACCACCGACAAGATCTCCTTTCCGTGGAAAAATACGACGACAGTGCAAAGGTCGACCCCGACCCGTACCTCATCGACAAGATCTTCGTCGACAAGTTCCGCTACCTCGACAAGATCTACCATGTCCGCTTGCGTTGTCGCTTCGTGCGTGCCTTGTACCCCGAAGCCGCCCTGTGCACAATCGACCCCGAAGATGACGATGTTGCGGTTCCTCCGTCGACCACTTCGACTACTACGCCTACTTCGGCTACGGAACGGGAACGACGACGTGAACGACTACTTCGACTACGGCACGAGAACGACTACTTCCGCTACTACATCGACATCGGAACGTCTACGCCCCCGACGACGACTACGCCTACTTCGACTACCACGACGACGACGCGAGAACGTCTACTTTCCATCCTTCCTCGCCGCCGTCTATCTCCCTCTTCGTCGTCTTCTTCTTCTTCATCCCGAAGACACCGGCGCCGAACCCGAAGATCTTCTTTCCACACGTGTGCACCCTAAAACCCAGCCCTACATATTTATGCCATATTTTCTATAACATGTCATCTATTTTTATAATGATCATGTCATCATGTTGCATCGCATTTGGCGGGTTCGGGTAATAGTAATGGCACCTAATAATTAAATATGGAATGTGTTGGGGATGTTGTTATATAATTGTCCCCATTCCATTTAACATTGACTAGCTCATTTTTATCTTGTTTTTGCCATGTTAAATCAACATTTAATATTGTGGTTAGCTAAACAACTTGAACCAATTCCTATTTCTCCGGACTTCGGTTCCGATTAAATTGTTTAAGTTGTTTCCCCTGTTGCATCTTGCCATGCCATGCGTATAAACTAGGATCATGCTGGATCTTTTGCCGTCGTAGTAATTGTTGCATCCAGTGTTTGTTCGAGGTTCGTTGCTTCTTCCCGGATAGGACGTTGAGATGATGTGAGCAACGACAAGTTCCGTGGATGTACCTCTACTTGCTGGATCTCAGGCAAGTATACTCACTTGCTACCATATGGTTACCTTTCATCACTTGTTACCGATTCTTTCCGTGGTTCTATTCTAGCCTGTTGATTCGATGCTTGTGTCTCGATCCTATTATATGTTTACCTTGCAGCCATGATATAGCCTTTCCTTCCACTTCCTATTAACTGTTGCTCGTTTACCTTGTTGGCCCTCGTGTCGTAGTTGCATGCATAGGGTTGTTTGCGCTCAAGTCTTGTTGTCCGTCTTATCACCTGTTTAGTTGATAGTTGGGTTTCAATTCAATCAACAATATGTTAATGTTTTGGGCAATAATAATTTGATGATAAGGCACCGGCAGGAGGCCCGGGTTAGGGTTTTGGAGCCTGCTAGTGTCGAACTTAATTAGGAAAAGAGTCTTGTCTACTGATCCATGATGAGCGTGCTCACCGCATCCGGGTGGTGGTATGGAACCCCCCTCGATTTAGACCTGATCTGCAGCTTGTCCGAAGAGCCACACTTAGTTCGGGTGTTCCATTTGCTCCTTGCATAATGGGTTGATCACCCATGGTTACTGATGATGATGATGCATATAGGGCGAGGCCCGTAGTGCCGGGGTGTTGTGTCCTGCGGGAGTTTTGCACACCTGCGATGAGTATTCGGCTGCGTGGCTGGGACCTTATAGCTCCGTGGCTCCTATGACAGGTTGTAGAGATGGTTCGAGTCGTGTCAAGCCAACCTGAGTTTTAGTTGGTGGCTTGAGTGTGTACGGGTACTGGAGCACACCCTGCAGGGATGAATCTTCTCGAGAAGCCATGTTTTCCGCGGTTATGGATTACTTGGTGAAAGTACTGGCTAACAAGTACTCAGACAACTTACACCTAATGATAATAACTTGACTAGTAATAGTCTTACTGACACAATAAGTTGAACATCATTAATCCAACAGTGTGAGTTATCCTTGGGTTGCTTCCTTAGTAGGGGGTGACATTGGATGGGTATTGTTTGGTGAGTAGTTGTAGTTGGTTACGATACGCTATCTTATCCCCCTCTTTTAGCCGGAAGTTGTATCGAGTCTCTGTAGTTAGTTAGTGCAGACCGCTGCCGCTTATTTGCAATAATCCCTTCCTTTCCGTTGAACCCAAAGTATTTGTATCTTGTGATGACTGGCTACGCCGGTATCTTGTGAGTATGGTTTATCCACTTGCCAGTACTTAACCGTACTAACCCACGAATCCTTTTTCGTGGCTGCATATTCAACATTGCAGTCAACAGGTTTGAAGTCTGACGACGTTAGCTTGGGAATCCCTCCGGCTTGGCCTGGGCAGGGATTGGACGCTCTCGGTTATCTTCAGGACTCTTAGTCCAATTTGTATCTTGTCTGTAGTCGGACGCTATGTTGTTTCTTCCGCTGTTATTTGGATCTTTGTATTGTATCAGTTGTATCCTTGGCTCGTTTGAGTCCTCTTGTATATATCTTTTCTGTTGTTGTTGCGGATTATTCGTGAACTGTTGTAATGTTATCACAAGTGGCAACCTGGAATCGGTTATTATGCGGATTTGGCGGGAACGCTGAAATCTGCATAGTGCCCGATCTCGGGGCGTCACAATATCTTTGTGATTGGTGTCCACTTAGAAACTTATACACACGAGAATAGTTATATATTTAATTGATATTCTATTTCTTAGTGACCATGCTTTATTGCTTTATATTACTTGGTGGTTCCTAAAAGGCACAAGCTTTTCTTTTTCTTTTGGTATTCCTTTGGCATCTTATAAAGCTTGTGGACATATGTGTTTTATCATTTGTTGGTTTGTGTGTATGGGAAAGACATGATATGCACTATGTGACTCATATATTTAAAGACTATGATGAGGCATTGCTCATCCTATTAGTCTCCTACAAATGTCCTTCCTTGTCACACTCATCTCTTTCGGTTGAGTAAATCTTTTACTTGTCGCTTCTTGATCTTAATTGCTCAACTCTTGTTTGTTTGCAAGTTGCTTTGCTCCATTTCCTATCTATTCTCTTGCTCTTGTTTGTGTTCAAAATTATCTAGAAGGGAGTGATGATTCCATGTTGTGCACATTATATAGTAATTCAAATCTAACATTGTGCATGTACCTTGGGGAGTTCCCTCTTGATTTTCTAGAACACTTGGTTGATCTTATCATAATATTGATTTTGGTCAATCGTTTTTTCGGATCCTTTGGTTGGTTGCTTCTTTATGAAAGTATCCTTCAATTTGACTTTGCTTGTAAATCTTTGGATCCTCAATATAGTTTGATCTCCCTCCATCTATTCCTAGTTGGATACATGCTCTTGATTTCAGTCATATCATAAGGAATGCATACACTATGGGGGAGCTCTTATTATATTTGCCTTCTAATCTTTTTTCCCATCTTGGCAATGGATGCCAATGGGGGAGAAGTTTAGAGGGTTTAAGGGAATTTGGTTATATGCTTTAGTTTCGTTCTTAAGCATTTTCCTTCCATGCTATTTCATCCTTGCTCTTTGTTTTGCATGGTTGCTTAATTCATCATATAAACCCTCGTAAAAAGGGATTGTCATCAATTACCAAAATGGGGGAGACTGAAAGTGCATGGTGCCCCATATGTGGTTTTGGTAATTACTGACAATCCCTATGGACTAATGTTTGCATTGAGTTATCCTTGTAGTTCTTGTTCATAGGAAATAATGGAGTTCATGTGTTGAACTCTATTAGCTTCCTTGATGGCCATTGTTATATTCAAGGATTTATATGAAGAATGGTCATGGTTTGAGTTGAGGTTATTGCTAGTGTGTCTTGAAGAAAAGTATTATGTTATCCTTCATGGTTATCTTCAAGACATCATCATTTGAAGTGAGAAGAAAAGATACAAGGTTGATCAAACTAGTGATCAACACACAAAGCTACACGATGTACCAAGTGGGATTGTGTATCTCATGGTATGGTAAGAAATTGTCAATATAGCTTTGTGATCTAACCCATATATCTGTGTGTGGCATCTCTATGTGTGGTTAGGTATCTTTCCATGGGCATGAACAAAAAGGTAGATTTCATATAGCCCATGGTCTATGTCATTGTCGAGCGATGTTCGTCACCTAGCTTGACGTGGAAGCTCAAGTGAAGCATCTATAAGAAATCTTATGCTTGAATCTTTCCATCCATATGGAGATTATGGTCAAGTGAAGATGTTCATGTGATAAGCTCTCTCATATTAGCTTATGGGGGAGCAATTCACAATCTTCACGAAGCGAAGCGCAATCAAGAAAGGTGGTCCAACTTGAGGTGATTAACATCGCCATCATCTAGCTCAATTGGATTGCGCAAGGCAAAGGTATGACTTATATAGGGTTTCTATTTTACCGGTCTCATTATGCTAGTTGGGAGACCGGATTATAGGATAGATAACCGTACTATCAAGAGGGGCTCTTGAATGCATATCTTGATCGTATCTATCGTAGAGAGCTCAAACCTTTGCATACTTGGCATCATCCTTCTTGGTTCTTATTTGGGTTTTCTCCATGTAAGGTTTTAGATCTTGTCATGTTCTTCATGTCAAGCTCAAGTTCATCAAAAATGGATTTCGTATGAAAAACTTATCGCATTTTTGTTGTTGGAGGTTTCTAGCGGTTGTCCTTTATTGATAGGCCAAACCTTTCATCATTTGGTTTTATATTCCCATTTGTACTATGATTTTTCTCTGCTCATTCTTGTAGTGCTCGTCGTTGCGATTTCAACGAGCCCAAGAACATCGAAAACGGAGTCCGGATGCAAAAGTTACGACCGTTTTCATATAGGGTGTTCTGCAGTTTTTTCCACCAGCGGAGGCTCCGGTGGTAGCTCCGCCGGAAACCCCTTCGGGTTGATGTTGGCGGAACCTCCGGTGAAACCACCGGAGGCTCCGGTGGTTGGGGCATTTTTTTCAGCCATATTGATGTCCTAACTCATCCGGGGGGCGGAGGTTCCGGTGGTTTCACCGGAGGTTCCGCCCCTGCGCGAATTTTCCTCCAACGGTTGGATATCTGGGTGACCTATTTAAGGGGCCTTCTTCCCCAATGGTTCCCCAACCTTTTGGGCAAGCTTGACCTCCATTGTTGACCTCCAAAACCTTTCTCTCTCTCAATCCCTCCAATGATTCTTGCTTCCACTTGAGGGAAAAGAGAGAGGAGATCTAGATCTACCACTTCACCAATCAATCCCTCCTCTTTGTGAGGGGAATCTATTGGATCTAGATCTAGGGATTCATTTGTTGTTTTCCTTGTTCTTCCTCCTTCCTCCCTCCATAGCATTAGTTGCTTTGGTGGGATTTGGGAGAGAAGTTCTTGACCACTTTGTGTGTTCTTGCCATTGCATTAGGTGCATCGGTTTGAGTTCCCCACGAGATTCGTGAAAGAGAAGTTCGTGAGCTTGTTACTCTTGGGTGCTTGGTCACCGGAGAGATTGTTCCTCTTGGGTGTATTGAGCACCCTAGACGGTTAGTGCTTGGGGCTTCCACCTTGTTGCAAGAAGCTTCGTTGAGAGCCTCCAATTGAGTTGTGGAGATAGCCTCAACCTCGTGTAAGGGTTGGTCAACGCCTTCAAGTCGACCTCATAGTGGAAACGAGCATCTCCCTCACCGGAGAAGCTCAAGGAGAATAAGGTGTGCACATCCGTGCTATTGAGGAGCGCCTAGGTGGCTCCCCACCTCTCCAACGAATACGTACTTCCCTTGGGAAGGAACTTCGGTAATCACACCGGTGTCTCCTTGTGCTTCGGTTATCTCTATACTCTAGCTCGTTACTTATGCATTTACCTTTGTGATAGCCATCGTGCTTGAAGTCATCTATCTTGCTATCTCATAGTTGTATATCATGCCTAGCATAAGTTGTTGGTGCACATAGGTAAACCTAGCTTGCATAGGTTTTGTGCTTGATAAATTAGACGCTAGTTTTATTCCGCATTTACTCAAGCCTAAACCGTAATTATTTTAAAGCGCCTATTCACCCCCCCCCCCTCTAGGTGACATCCTTCTACTTTCAGCCATCCCCCAACTCGGAGTCCATTTTCGTTCCTTCTCTGCCTAGTGAGGAAGCAGTTCCAATGGAGATTGACTGGGAGAATGCAAAAGAGAACCCGGGGACTGCAGTCTCCATCCCGGGGACTGGCGCCTGCAACTCGGGGACTGCCCCTCTCTACTCGGGGACTGTCCTTCCTTACCCGGGGATTGCCCCTCTTTACTCGGGGACTGTCCTTCCTTACTCGGGGACTGCCCCTCTCAACTCGGGGACTGTCGCATTCATTGAAGAGGTCCTTGCAAACCGTTCGGGGCTGCAGAGAGTCAGCCCCAACTCAGAAAAAGACACAGTGGTGGTTGTTCCGATGGAAGTGGACGAACTAGTGTTTCCAGCACGGGAGACACCGAATTGGGCTATGCCCATATTATCCTTTCTAAAGGACGGCACCCTGCCAGATGATGAGGTGACCGCAAGGCAGATTCAGAGAAGATCCAAGGGCTACACAATATTCAGAGAAGTGCTGCACAAGAGAAGTCCCACTGGCGTACTGCAACGCTGTGTGGAACCGGAAGAACGAGAAGAAATTCTGGTGGAGATACATCAAGGAGAATGCGGGCATCACGCCTCTTCTCGGGCTCTGGTTAAGCAGGCTTTTCGGCATGGGTTCTTTTGGCTCACTTCATTGAAACAAGCTGAAGACATAGTGAGGAAGTGCAACGGTTTCCACAGATTCGCAAGTAAGATCCACATGCCTGCTTCCGAGTTGAAAACCATTCCCATTACTTGGCCATTTGCTGTTTGGTGCTTGGATATGGTTGGTCCCTTCAAGCCGGCTAGAGGCAACATGACTCACATCTTGGTCATGGTTGATAAGTTCACCAAGTGGATAGAAGTGAAGCCGATTCGGAAGTGTGATGGAGCCACAACTGTGAGTTTCCTGAAGGACGTGATCCTGAGATACGGCTACCCGCATAGCATCATCACGGATAATGGCACGAACTTTACTGAGGGTGCCATGGTGAGATTTTGCAGAGATAAGCACATCCGGCTAGATGTCGCGTCTGTCGCGCATCCCGCCTCCAATGGGCAGGTGGAAAGAGCAAATGGCATGGTGCTGGCAGGCATAAAGCCAAGACTGATTGAGCCGTTGCTGAAAACACCTGGGTGTTGGCTAGACGAGTTGCCAACGGTGTTGTGGAGTCTAAGGACTACCCCTAATCGGTCAACCGGCTACACACCATTCTTCCTGGTTTATGGGGCTGAGGCCGTGTTGCCAATTGACCTAGAGCATGACTCCCCCCGAGTAACCCTCTACACTGAGGTGGAGGCGAGAGAAGCTCGAGAAAATGACGTTGACCTGCTAGAAGAAGCAAGAGAGCTTACTCTGTCACGTTCAGCTGTTTGCCATCAAAACTTGAGGCGTTATCATAGCCGGAAAGTGAACCCAAGGGTTTTCCGAGAAGGAGACATGGTGCTTAGGCTCGTGCAGCGCACAGCCGGGATGCACAAGCTATCCCCTCCATGGGAAGGGCCATTCATTGTGAGCAAGGCTATGCACAATGATGCCTATTATCTTGTAGACGCGCAGCCATCACAGAAGAACAGGTCGGATAAAGCTGGAGAGGAATCTAAGCGCCCCTAGAATGCAGCTCTATTCCGTCGCTTTCATTCATGAGCAAAAGTGTGTATGTACTCTCTTATCCGAGTTAAACTCCTACTCTGCAATCTGAAATTGAACTCGGGGACTGCCCTCGTCCAAAATTGTTCTAAGTGTTTCTATTCTGTTTTACCTTTGTCTACTCGGTTGCTATGCTTAGAACTTCAGTAGTACATTTAGTACTGTGTTTAAACCTAAAAGCCAACTCTTCGAATCTGCTGCTGTCCGAAACCCGGCTTCATGGCAAGCAAGAGAACAAGCTAGAGGTCAATGAGCACAAGAAAAATGGCTAAGGGAAAAAGGAGTGCAGGAACCGAGTAGAGCGTCCTTTACTACTGTTTTTTGTTAACTTTTTTCGGCTAAGTGGTGGGTAGCGTTACTATGACTGTTTCTAGGTGGCTAACTATTTGAAACTCCAAATTTGAACTCTTGTGACTCGAATACCAAAAAAGCAACAAGTTGCAGGTAAGAGCTGAGATAAAAAGGAAGAGTGGATGAAAAATGGAACTCGGGGACTTGCATGATAACGCAACCCCGGATCGAGCCAGAATCGCTCAAATACTAAATATAAAACATCAAGACAGAATAAAAACTGAGTAGCAACAGGAAGAATAAATGTTTGATACATATGCACCCGGCATCCCGGGGATGTGATAAAAGTTTTAAAGCATAAATGTTTCAGGAGGTAACTAGTTCGAGGTAGCGGTGTTCTCCAAGTTGGCGTTGGCGGCGTCCGCTTCAGGGTTGGCAGCAGCTTGATCTGAGGTGGCGGTGGCCACCGAGATGGGGTCGGTAGCGGATGTAGAGGCATTTGACTGGGTGCGGAGTAGCGCTGCATCGTTGAGTGCCGCGCCAGATGAAGAGCCCAACTCGGGAACCGCAGCGTCGATCACCATCTTGGTGGTGATGGTGGCATCTTGGCTTTCGGCTTCCTCGTCGCTACCCGCAACGTCTCAAAGCAGCCCAAGTCTTCCGACTCGGTGTCCTCGTCGTTGTCTTCATCCTCACCCTCGCTTTCCTCCTCGGTGTCAGGCTCGGTGAGACCGTCGATGAAGAGCGCGGTATCCGCGTAGGAGGCGATCTCGTACAGGACTGCCTTGCGGCGAGTCACGCAGTCGGGATCTTTCTCCCACTTCGAGACCCGGCGCAGCTCGAGGATGGTATTGAGATTTAAGTTTTCATACCAGCTGCAAATGAAGAGGAGTAGCATATCGGCGCCTGCCCGAGCTCCGGATGCACGCCATTTCTTCAACTCGGCTTTGACACCATTGAGCTTCTCGGCGAGCGCGCGGACGGTCTTGGGCAGAGGGTCTTGGGGCCAGAACAAAGCATGAAGTTTGAAGGCGGTGGACACCAAGTCGGTGCCCAAGCCCCTGAGATGCTGGAGCTGTGTCTGGATTCTCGAGAGATTGTCTTCAATCAAAGACTTGGTGTCCATGGGCAATCCCTTCTCAACTCGGAGTTCTTGTGCCTTAGTGAGGGCAGGTTTGCAAGTCGCGCAGAGGTCAGGGAAGATTTCTGAAAAAGCTATCAGAAAAGATTAGAAACCGAGGCAGAGAAGAGATGCAAGTCAAACCAGACAGAAGAAAAAGGAAACAGGAAGATGCAGAGAAGCAAGAACTTACTATTCAGTTTGCAGAGTAGCGATTCCAGCTTTCTCCTCCAAGCCTCCTCATCAGCAACGTGCTTCTCTTCAACCCTCCGGAAGTTGGTCAGCTGGAGCATGAGATCCGATTTGCTCTTCTTCAGCACCTCGTTTTCCAATCGAGGGCCCTCTCCTTAGCCTTGGCTGCTGCCTCCATCTTGTCCTTCTCGGCGGCTAGGTCTATGGCGTCCTGAAGGGCAGCCCGTAATTGGACTTGCAGCGGTTCCAACTCGGTGACGTGTTTGTCCTTGAGCTCTAATTCTTGGCTCTCCAGTTGCTGCTTTACCTCGGCGGGCTTCAGTCAATCAAGATGCTCCTCACGGAACTTCTTGTACACTTCTGCGGAAAGAAACAGCGCGGTGAGCAGAATAGCCAAGAAAAAGGAGTAAGAGAAGCGAGAAGACGGCAACTCACCTTCCAGCTCCTTGAGCTTGCTCTCGACAGAGGCAACGAAGACATGGCAGTGCTTGTGTTCCTCTGCCATTGAATTAAATTTGCCTGCAGAGTAGAAGGAGTTAGAGCAAAGAGCAAATACGGGCGTAAACACAAAACGCATTAACCGAATAGCTGCAAGCTTACTCTCGAGTTCAGAAAGCTGGAGGGCACGATCCACCGCCGCTTGCTCCGTCTCAGCATCACTCTTGCGTTCTGCTTCCAGGGCCTCAAGGCGCCTTTTGGCAATGCTGTGATTCCAGAGCAGGCGCCGATAAAGGGTTGTCCTCTTCAAGAGGCTATTCTGTGAAGAAGAAAGAAAAGGAATTAGACAGTGTTTGGAAGATTTGGCCCGAGAAGACGGCAACTTGGTTGAGTACCCGTCTACTCGGCCCGAATCTCGGGGACTGGGTAGCGGATAAGGAGAAAATGAAGGACAGAAGGGAAGAAAAGTACAGAAGATAAGAAAGGTTGCAACTCGGAACAAGCAAACGACACTTACAGCGTAGGTCTGTTCGAGGTCCTCGGCAGCTTTGCGGTGGACAAACATCTTCGCGGCAAGCGTGCTGGTGGTGGATGAAATAGTCATGGAATTGTAGCCCATGTCCGCCTTGTTCCAATCAGTGCGCCAGTGGTCCAGCGGGACCAAGGCCAGGCCATGCTAGGTCTTGTTGCCAAGGATCTCGCTATTCCACTCAGCGTCGATGAAGCCTACCCGGTCGATCATCTGCTCGAGCCCCTCGGACAGCACCTCAGTCTCTTGGACCTCACGCGAGTAGATCGAAAGGGCTTTATTCTTTGTCGGCAACTTGGAGTCCACCGCCGTGGCCTGCTTGCCCTTTGTCGCGGGATAATCACGGCAGACGTTACCAGGGGTAACTTATCTTGGGGCAAGACGACACAGGCGTTTGGGAGAGGGTTTAGCTCAGAGGAAAACATGATGATACTCGATCTGGTAGCCGGCAATCAAGTCGCCGAGTCTCCGATCTCGATATATTAATCTCAACTCTCGTGTTACACTGGATATTTGATATCAGGCGATATTGCTAGAACTCTTGGATCTCTCTCAACTAGTCCTAGGGGCCGGTTTATAAAGCACCCGGACCCCCTGGCTTGCCCTCCAAGGCGCACCCTGAATCCTACCCGGACACTGCGTACAAACCCTAGCTTTACTTATCGTAACCCACAATCCGGGTTACCAGGACTATGAACTTGGGCCTTCTAGAAGTTCCCTTATCCTTAGCCGGATCCTGCGCAGCGTCCTTTGGGCCTGGTTACACCTTGGCGTTGGGCTACCGGGTTATCATCTCTCCATCAGTAGTCCCCAGAATAGCTTGGGCTTCACGAGATTCTCTTTGAAGTGCACGCTATTCCCTGCAAAATTATCAAACTTACAAATTCAATGGAGGCCGGGTTAAATTGCTTTAATAAATAGCTAGGCCTAACTCCAAGGTGGCCATATAATAACCCGGCTTCCTCCAAGTCCTTTGCTCAGCTTTTTCGGGTCAACACCCTGATCAGAATGTTTAAAGATCCAATTTACTTTACTCGATAATTGCCCCTAGTGTTGCGGAGAAGATCTCCTTCTTATCTCTGTCCGGATATCTCGGCCAGCACTTAAAGCATATCTCGCAAAATCCAAGCAAATAGCCGTTAATCCGAAATTTCCGGCTCCCGCCCGTTGGACTAGGTTTATCCACCCGCACCCTTATAAATAAGTTCCTAGGGGCAAACCTAACCCCAACGGCTCATTTCCCCCCTTTCCTCTTTCTCTTCGCTTCCGCACTCAAGTTCACAGAGCATCATCACGGAGACCTCACGCGCGTCACCGGAGCCAATCCGCCGCCGGCTACGCTCCGCCTCGGTTCGCCCTGCGCTGCCGCCGGAACCCGCCGTCGCGCCCCCGACCTGTCCGCCGGGAGTCGCAAAGGGGCACCAAGACTGCGCCATTTGCCTCCGCCGGGCTTTACTCCAATCTCCTCCAGTAAGTTTCCTTTATCCATCAACTTGACCTTGCAATTTCTCGATCTATTTCAGATTGGATCTGAGTCAACCCGCCGGTCGTTTTTTCTTGTCACGCCGAATTAGGTCGCTCAAATTCATTCTAGCTCATCCAATGGATTGAATATAGACTCCACTTCATTCCCCTATCGCCCTTAGTCATTAATTTCACCGTAAATCTGGAAATGAAATCTCCAATCTAAGCTCGGGCCGCCCCAATTTTCCGCGCTTGCCTCTGATACCCGGAAAATCCTCTTCTTCCTGTTCTTTTGCTTGCGATAGATACATGAGCAACCATCCGTCTTCTTCAAACACTTTTCAATATGTAAATACCCCATAGTTTCTATAATGATGCTTGATACCCGGATAACTCTTAACTTCCACGTTTTCTCGATATCGTCCGCAGTTACTCGGATAGCTCACGGTTTCCGAGTCTCACTTCTTGCACCTTTTTACCTTGCGTTTTGCAGGTCGATCCCATGGCTCCCAAAAAGCAGGGGAAACAGCCAGCCAAGGCCAAGACCACCAACTCCATATCCGCCAACTGGGCGCGATCCACGGTTACAAAGGCCAAGTTAGAAGAACTGGCCGAGTTAGGGGTTCTCCCCTTCAAAAATATATTCATTGGAGGGTGCCGGGTAATGAGACCCGGCCCACACCTGCCGACGAGGAGGTAATATGTTTTGTAGAGCACGTGACCCGGGGATTCCGTCCTCCGGGTCACCCTTTCTTTCTGGATATTCTAAGCCACTATGGCCTCCGGATATTTGACATAGGACCTAACTATGTGTTAAATATTTCCCACTTCATCGTCCTTTCTGAGTCATACTTGTGCACTCCGCCAAGTTTGGCTCTCTTTATCGAACTTTTCCAGTGCAAACCGTGCCGCGAGAGCGGTGACGGGGCACTTCTTGCTTGCGGCGGGGTCTCTATCCAGCGCCGCAAGAATTCTCTAATGCCACCTCTCACCCTCAACTCCCACGTCAAACACTGGCAACTCTCATATTTTTACTGCCGAGACACCTCCCCACCCGGCGAAAAGAAACTGTCGGGTTACTCGGAGGGGCTCCTTGATATCTCCGAGACCTTCAACGCCTTTGCCCCTGACTCGGACAGGGAAGAAATCCAACCTTTATTGGCTAAAATAGCTATTCTCTTGGCCCAAGGCCTCATCGGGCTTAACCTGGTGAAAACTTGGGTCGATTTCCGAATCCAACCCAATTCCATCCGCACAAAGTTAATGTGCGAGTACTCAGGGCACACTACGGACTCGCTCCGATACTCCACTAACAGCTTTGCAGCCGGTGACACCAACAAGACTATCAAGGGCTTCTTGACAGAGAAGTTGGAGGTAATCCGGAATATATCCGGGTTAGAGCCCTTCACGCGCGAGAACCCGGCGCCTGAGGTAAATATCCGACTTTCATACTCTTACCTTCACACTTTCCACTTGATACAGCTGTTAACCTTCATTCTTATGTCTTCATCCCAGGCCGATGATGCTTTTTGGAAGATTGATACTCCCCCTAACTCTGAGAGCCCAGAGGAGAAAGAAGATGACGTTAACTCGGATGAAGGTACATTCCGAGTTTTACTTAGTTACTTTGAGCTTGTCGTTGCTCTTTCGACATTTTCCAACTGTAAACCTTGATAACTTTTAGAACAAGAGGACAAGGACGGAGAAGAAGAAGCTGAAGGCAAGGTAGAATCCGCCAGCGACGAAGAAGAAGCTGAGCCGACGGTCAGGGCCGGAACAAAGAGAAAACCCCGAGAGGTCGTCTTCAAGGTCCCATACCATTTCCTTGCCTCTAAACCATATTCATTTGATAACATGCACGAGCTAAATCTGGAGTTATCCCAGTGGCCATACCTGAAGGAACCGCCCATGATCAAGAGAAGAATGACTCGGAACTTTCCGGGTGATGGCGCTCTTAATCCGGGTATTTCGTCGTCTCCGGCTCGACGCGCTGGTATTCACCTAACCCTCTCTTTGAATATCTAAGTCTTTCCGAATCATCCCCTTACGGCATAACTCCGTGTCTTGCTTGAAGTTTCGTCCGGGTCCAGCAGCGAGTTCCCCTCGGACTACATGGTGAATCCCGGGTAAAGTTCCTTTCCCGATGCTTTATCACCTTTCCGTCATTTTTTCCGATTGTACGCTAACTGCTTACTTAAACTATCCGTAGGGCCACGATCACTATCAGCGACCAAGATGATATGGAAACTGATGACCCGGGTAAGGAGAACCTGACTGATGATATGCATGCCGCAGCTGGCGGAGAAGAACAACAAGTGCCACCAATAAACCCAGCCGACCTAGAGGCCGAGTATCCCATAGCCTCGCACGTACTCGAGGAGGAAGAAGCTGCAGACTTGGGCACGGGAGAAGGGGCACCAGACTCCGATACTCGGACGACCCGGATACCCTCTCTCACCAAGAAGAGAGCCCCTTCTCCAAGTCCCCAAGGTCCCGGGTCTTCCAATTTGGGCAATGATACTTTTGACCAGATGATGAGCACTCTCCTTGCTATGAAGGCCTCGGAGAGAGATGTGCTAGAGCGCATGGCAGCGGAGCACCAGGTAATGTTACCTAATATCTCTTCTTATCCATCTAGTCCCCAAGTGCCGAGTATAATTTGTTGAAATTGTGCTCGGTATTCTGCGCGATAATCGGCTTGCCATGATACCCGACTAATTCTCATACTTTGATTTCTCACAGGCACAGGCCACCCGGTCTGATGAACTTTTGCTCAAGACCGAACAATTGCTGCTTGCCGAGGTAAAGCGGAGAGAGGCCCTTGAGGATGAAGTGGAAACTTTGAAGAAAAATGTTTCCAAATATAAGAAAAGGTGCACCACTGCTCGAACCGCACTGAAAAAGTTGTCGGAGAAAATTACCGATACTTATCGTATCTTGCTTAGTAAGTTTCTTGCTGCTGACTGCTTTCATGCCTCTATTTTGTTACATGATACTCGGAATTACTGATATGGCCTTTCTTTGTTTCAACTGCAGGTGCTAACCTTGCAACCCCAGAACAAGATGTTGGTGCAAAGGCTAAAACTTTAAAGACTGTGCTCCGGACTTTCTTTGCCGGCACCAAGTGGATATTGGATGCCGTGAAGTGGCCAACTGAGGTATATCCGGGTGAAGAAAATCTTATCCAGGCCTGCTCCACCGTGCCTGCATGGATCGAGATCTGGAAACGCTCGGCATGCCAGATTGGTATGACCGGGGCCTTTGCGCTAGCTAAGGCTTACTTTCCTAAGCTTGAGCCGGCAAAGGTTATATCCGGGTTTCCAGAATTCAAAGCTGATGGCTCCAAGTTTGGGCCCAAGGACTTCAAGGCCGTACAATCCGCGGTGCGTCACTCGGCAACCACTTTGGCCGATAGTATGGATCTGCGTACGCTTATGAGTTCATACGATGCTGAAGACAAAATCGTGAAGGAGGAAGCACCCCCACCCTTCGACATTTTGGAGAAATGGGCTGCCGATTCGGCCAGGAAGAGGGAAGAAACCGCGAAGAGGGAGGCCGAGTTAGGATCAGAGCCAACCACCTCTACACCGGCTGTCCTCCCGCCTGTCCGTCCTGATGCTAAGAATCCGGGTGACGATGCCGGGAGAGCTGTAGAGCAAGCCCAGGACCAAGACCCGGAGGGCAAGGGCAAGGGTGTGGACCCTATTCAAGGATCCGAGTAAACAAATGCCATCACGATACCTTGGTTGTTTCGATGCTCTTGTTCGAAACAGATATTCTTTTGTTGGTGCACCTATGCACCTTTGATACTAGTACCGAGATTTGTAACGTACTTTAATTCCTTGATATACCTCGTGCCTCTTCTGGCCTCTAGATGAACTTGATATTTATCTGGTTTTTGAGCTTATTCTTGATATCCGACTTTCCTTATGGTTCCTTTTGTGAGACTCGGTTTCCGAGCATCGTGGGTTCTGACAGGCGGACTTTTCTCTAAGTCCCCAAGTCCCCCAGACTCGGATGTTAGGGTTTTTCGAGCTTAGTAACAACTTGTTTCTGTTTCAAAATCCCAGTCCCCAAGGCCCGAAATCCGAGTCTGGGATGTGTGGTCTTTTCCAGAGAACAAAATGTTTTCTACTAAGCCCAAGACCTAGAGCCGTTTCACGTGAGTATTGAAGTTATGCTTGATAAACGTTGAGTTTCCGGCTATTAGCCCTATACTCTGCATAACTTGTGGTTTAGATGACCCTTTTGACAATCTTGTACTATAAGCCGGCTTTCGCGTGGATATCATGTTGTTACATCTATACGAAAACAGGGTCAGGCAAGTCCCATTGGGCTTCATGGCTGATTGTAATCGTAAGCGAGCAAATCATGCCACTTTAGTGCGAGTCACATCGAGCTTAAGTAAGAAAAGTCAAGAAAATTTGGCTCCTTTGTCCGGTTATAAGATTGCAGCCGTACTCGTTTGCGAGTAATCGGCCCTTATAACTCATAGGCATCAAGGCCGGGTCTTTGAGTTTGTAATTGTGCTATTCAAGCAATCAGCCCTCAAGACCTATATATATGCAACATACTTGATGATACTGATGTACTGGTAGCAATAAATAAAACTTACCTGTAACCGAAGTAAAGATCATAACGAAATAAGACTTGATAACCATCTCTTTATTGATACGAGAAAGTTTTGGGTCAGCAGGCCGCCTCATTAAAAACCTTCCAGTCCCCTTAGGTACCCTGGATAGGAAAAGAGTGTGTCTGGAACCTGCTGCCCGTTACATTGTTTTAGTTCTTCTTGGGAGTCTGTCCGGAACTGACGTAATCGATGCACATTCTCCACTTGTTGATCTTTTTTACTATGAGTACCGGGTTTGCCAGCCAATCCGGATGAGGCGTTTCCATGACGCGGCTGGCTGTGAACGGCTGCGCAATTTCTTCTCTTGTGGTGGATTGTTTGAGTGAATCACCCTTGATGAAAGCCACAATCTTGGTGTCTCGTGCTGCCTTGAACTTTGCTCTTTCGCCTTCAGTACTCGGCTTTTTCGAGGTTGTTCTGTCATCCGGGTCTGCTTGAGACCGGTAATATTTGAGTTCCTCTTTTCTACAAGCTTGTTCAGCCATTGATGCATCTCCTTCATCGCACTCAGCCGCTATGTCCCGGCTTCCATGTATGGTGATGGTCTGCTTAGGACCCGGGATTTTTAGCTGTAGATACACATAACACGGCCTAGCCATGAATTTAGCATAAGCCGGCCTTCCGAATAGCACGTGATAAGGACTGCGCAGTTTGACCACCTCGAAAGTGAGCCACTCAACTCGATAATTATCCTTTGATTCCCCAAAAGCTACCTCCAATGCGATTTTTCCCTCGGGGCACGCTGAGTGACCCGGCACTATCCCATGAAAAATTGTTGAACTTTTTTGTAGCTGAGACTCCTTGAGACCCATGTGTAGAAAGGTTTCCCAATATAGTATATTGATACTACTTCCACCGTCCATCAGGACCTATTTCAGCTCATACCCATTGACCTGTGGCGCAACTACCAATGCTAAAACTCCCGGGTGTTCTATTCTTTCCGGGTGATCCCTTCTGCTCCATGTTACGCCCTGTTCTGACCACCTCAGGTATCTTGGAACAGCCGAGGACACCGAGTTTACCGCCTGTTTCAGTATCTTCTTGTCCTTGTTGGAACTTCCTGTAGTATGGACGTGATATTGACCCAACTGCTTGGGGTTAGCCTGGAAACCTCCAGCTCCCCCTTGGTTGTTACCTTGATTTCCGGCTGCCGGGTTACCGGCTGGGGGTGGGCCGTTGCCCGGGTTTCCACCTGGACCCGGTCCTCCTCCCCGACCTGCACCTCGCATGGCTCTGTGCACTTCCTCGTTCTTCCACCTCTGTAGGTCGGCGCACTGCTCCAAGGAGTGGTTAGCTGGCCTACCGTTCCTGCTGTGCTTCGGGCATGCCATTCTGAAGATGTCCCAATTATTACTCGGCCTTGGTGGCCCTTGATAGTTTCCTCCATTGTGATTTCCGGTATTGAAGTTTCCATCTGCCCTAGGTCTTGACGACGCCGCCTCTGTGCTAGCGACAAACTCTGAGCCTCCATCAAACGGGCGCTTGTTCTGATTGTTCCCATTGTTACCTCCATTGTTACCCGGCGCTGATCCATTGCCGGTTCTTCCGTTACTTGTGTTTGCTTTTCCTTTCTTGTCATCAACATCCTCTTCCGTAGTATCCGTCGAAGCGTGTTTATTGCAGGCATCCATCAGCTCTCCCATCGTGACTTCTGAAGCGTTCCGACTAGATTTCATGCGAGTTAACCTTTGTACTAAAGGTGTGTACTTGCAGGTCTTTGCCATAGCTTGCAGCGCATCCTTGGGCTGAATATCTGTAGATGAATGAAGTATCTCCATAACCCGGCGCACCCAGCTGCGCGCCGATTCTCCCTTCTTCTGAACACATCGCTCTAGGTCATCAATAGTGAATAACTTTCTGCACGTCCCATGAAAGTGCTTGATAAACGCAGTTTTCAATTCTCCCCATGACTTGATAGATCCTTCCGGTAGATTTGTGAACCATAACTTTGCTGCTCCCTCTGACATCATTAGATACATGAATTTGGCTTGAAGATTCTCGGACGCATTGCGAATCGACATGGCCATCTCATAACTGCTCAACCATGTTTCCGGATCCATAGTCGACTCATAATTCACTACTTTACCCGGTTCTTTGAACTTTTCCGGGTAAGGTTCAGCCCTGATGCTATCCGAAAGACACTTAGGTCCTGCAAGAATGGTCGAAGCTGGTCTTACTCGGGAAACGTGTGATCCTGCAGGGGGTACGGATGGACGCGGTACTGCTGGTGGCCCATGTACCGCAGACCCGGCCACGGCTCTCCTGGCTCTGGAACTGTCCACGATGGCCTGTGCTGCTGATGCTGTTGGTACTGCCTGAATGTGTGGAGGAGGCGGCATTTGCTGCTGCTCTTCCCTCCGCCGTGCCGAACTTGTCTGGATATTGCCGGTATTGCCTCGCTGTTGGCTGACATATGGTGTCCCATGCATTCCACTTCTGTGATCCGGGTAATTAACTTGTTGTGCTACCGCAGTGCGTAGCATATCTATCGCCCGCCGGGTCTCCTCTGCGTGGGGTGACTCTCTCATGGGGATTTGATTCAATGCAAGCGTTGTCGCGTACACGTTGTCCATGGGATTGTTGTAATGACCCGCCGGTGTGTGAAACCGTGACGGTGGTGGCGGGGGTACTGTATTGCCTGTTGTAACTCCAGTTTGTGGTAAGGGTAACCCGGCCTGCACGTTCGCCGGCTGTGTTCCCGCAATTGCTGGTTGAGATGCAGTTCCTTGGTTCACCGGCGGAATCGGCTGATCTTGAGGTGTGATAAACAGTGTAGCCGGATTTATAACTCCGCCTAACGCTGGTAATCTGGTTTGATGCCTTTGATGTATTCTAGTTGTTTCCTCTCGGAGCCGGGTTTCCAGTGCATCCAGCTCACGTTGGCGTGTGTCCATCCCTTGCTTTTCTGCTTCTACTTGCCTTCTCTGCTGCTCCAATGCACGACGGGCTACGTCCAAATCCCTAACACGTTCCGCCGCGTTCTCTGGAGTGATAACTGTGGCAAGAACTGTCGAATCTAGAATCAGATTGTTGTCGAACAGGGCCGGATGTTGTGGATTGGAAGGACCCGCCCCTGGTGTCCGGTTTGCTAGGAATCCCAATGTGTTTGCGGGCAACTCGTTTTCCGCCGCTTGACTGGTGATCGATGCCAACTCTCCATCGACCCGGGCCAGGACCGGGTTTCCGTTAGCCGGACCTTGCTGCTGGGCCAATGCTTGTGCTGCTCCGACTGCGGTCGTGGTCACGTTCTCCTGGTTGAGATTCGTCGCAGGAGCTGTGTAAACCGCCACCCGACGCACAATGCTTGGTGCGAATTCATACTGTCCCTCTTCGCTGCTATTTTCCTCATACCGGTTCTCCAGCAGGCGCAGGATAGACTCGGTATCACCTTCTTTCTCGACCCGGCCACGCGGGGTCCATGCCGGCTCCTCCGACTGTTCCCTCTTCGTGGTGGGTTCTTCCGTTGGATCCGTTGTCCCAACTGATTCTTCTCCATCTGATTGGATATAGGTGGTCTTCCCTGACACAGAATCAAACCCAAAGTCGTCAGGGATCGAACCGGAAGTACGTACCATACCGATGAAGATGCTGATCTGGCCGATTGTCATGATAGATCCGGATTCGAGGTGATCCGACTCTGGTCCCCAGCCGGAATCGTCCACCATCTTCTCTCCTTCGTGGTCGATGTAGATCTCGCCGATGACTAGATTCTCCATGTTCTTCCGAGCTTCTCCCGTGATGTAAACACCTTTGGACGCAGGCCCCACGGTGGGCGCCAACTGTCGCGGGATAATCACGGCAGACGTTACCGGGGGTAACTTATCTTGGGGCAAGACAACACAGGCGTTTGGGAGAGGGTTTAGCTCAGAGGAAAACATGATGATACTCGATCTGGTAGCCGGCAATCAAGTCGCCGAGTCTCCGATCTCGATATATTAATCTCAACTCTCGTGTTACACTGGATATTTGATATCAGGCGATATTGCTAGAACTCTTGGATCTCTCTCAACTAGTCCTAGGGGCCGGTTTATAAAGCACCCGGACCCCCTGGCTTGCCCTCCAAGGCGCACCCTGAATCCTACCCGGACACTGCGTACAAACCCTAGCTTTCCTTATCGTAACCCACAATCCGGGTTACCAGGACTATGAACTTGGGCCTTCTAGAAGTTCCCTTATCCTTAGCCGGATCCTGCGCAACGTCCTTTGGGCCGGGTTACACCTTGGCGTTGGCCTACCGGGTTATCATCTCTCCATCACCCTTCGTAAGGGCGAGCCGCTGCTCGGTCTTGTTCAGATTGATGCCATGCTGCTTGCCCATCTGCACCATGTAGGGCAGGTAGCTAGGCGGTTCCTGAGCGCCTGATCCCGCGCCTGCGCCAGCAGAGCTGCCAGAAGCGCCAATGGTGAGCTGCCCAGTCTTCGCGGCAGGCTTCGCGGGTAGTTTAGGTGGCGGCATCTTGGCAGCATCGAGCGCAGCGTTGCGCGATGGATTCTTGCAGACTGGGGCATCAGGCTGGACGGCCTGCTTGTCGGCTGCATCCGGCTTCTTAGTACTCTGCTTGGCTGGAGGGCTTGCTGCAGTCTTGGTCTTCTTCGCTGGCCGCAGAGGGCTTGGTGCAGTGGGTGGAGCAGCCTGCTGGGTAGGCGGCACAAGGGGCTGGCTACCCGGCGCAGCGTCTGGCTGCGCTTGGCTCTGCGGGCTTTGCTCCACCGCAGTCGTCTCAACCCGCTGCTCGGCAGCGGGATCTTGCAGTACATCTTCAGTTACTTCTACCCGCGGCTGGGCCGCGGGGTCATCTTGGACAGCAGCCTCAGTTTCCGGCTGCTCCTGGTTCTCTTCCTGCCGCTCAAGGGCGGCGTGGTCTTGGTACTCGGCATCTTGTTCGGTATTCACCCCAGCTGAGGCAGCTGGGGGAGAAGGTGGGGTCTCGTCTTGAGCAGCATACTGCGCACTTTGTTCTGCGCGGGCCTGCTGCTCTGTGTCCATGTCTTGGGCACCAGTGCCCATGTCCTCGGCGTTGGCGTCTTCTACTTCTTCTTTCACGGGAGAGGGCGCACGCGTCCTATCCCGTGTCGCGGCCTCGTCCTCATCTGAGAGATTGATGAGCGCCTCGAGGTCGATGGCGGGTTTATTCTTGGATTTGGTGGAAGCGGCAGCCGTGTCAGCATCCAAGGGATCGCTGAAGAGAAAAATAAGTTCAGAAAAGGAGAAGGGGAAGAAAAACACCGAGAAGCAATAACAGGATGTAAGTTAGAGGGAAACTGCTTACCCCTTGCGGGAAGGGAGTGGCCTTCTGCCGGAAACCTTCTTCACCTTCTCGGGTTTCTTGGCCTTCTTGGCAGCAGGTGCTTGGGCACCGCTACCCGCCCTCTTCCGGGTGGTAGGAGCAGCCACCACAACCGGGTCGACGTCGAGGATTTCCTCTTCTTCCTCATCAGCATCGGCGTCGTCTGCAGAGTAGAAGAGAAGAAGCAGCTGAGAAGTGGAAAGGAAAATTAGATAGCACTACCCGCAGCTGCAGAGGCGAGCTCAGTCACCTTCTTCATCGTCCTCGGACCAATCCCGAATGGATGCATCGACGTGGTGCTTACCATGCTGTTCAGCGCGAGGGACACAGAGGGTGTCCTGGGTGTCGTAGGTGGTCTCGTCGTCTTCTTCTTGGTCCTTGCTCCAGTTGGCCTCAAAGAGTTCCTCGCTCTCAACAAGCTGGCGAGCAATGTGCTGGAAATACAAGCAGGCAGCACAAATCAGTTGAGCAATACAAGGAATCCTACCCGGTACGGAATGCAAACACAAAGCATATTTGGCTAAGTTTCTCTACTCGACATGGCGTGCAAACACAAAGCACACAAAGCCTAACAGATACTAGAAAGTGCCCTACTCGGTATAGCGTGCAAACACAAAGCACATAAAGCCTAGGAAATACTGGTGAGTGTTCTACTCGACATGGTGTGGAGACACAAAGCACATAAAGCCTAACAGATGCTAGTAAGTGTTCTACTCGGTGCAGCGTGCAAAGACCAAGCATACTAAGCTGAAAAGCCACCTACTCGGTATCATGATGCAGAGATAAAGCATAAAGTGCTAACCTGTTCGATTGGCTTCTCACGGCTATAAGCACAAAGCCGTACTGCCAGTTATCGGTGAGGCCGGTACTCATGATAGAGCGCGCCCAGACGGCCACATCCGCGTTGCTCAACTCGAATGTGGTGGTCCTCGTGCAGTCTCTGTTGCCGGCCATGTAGCACATGAGGTGCGTACGGCGCTGTAGCGGGAGCACTCGCCTAGAAATCCAGCAGGCGATGGGGTCGTCGCTTTTGAGTCCCAAATCCTTCAGCTTGATGAGGCGCTTGTTGATCTCGAGAACGTCGCCTTCGGCTTGTACCCCCAATTCTGCTGAGTGGGCGGCGTGTTCGTCCACTTGGGCAGCCTAATCTTGTCCACGATGGGCACTCCTTCCTCAACAGCAACGTTCTTCACGTAGAAGAAGGACCGCTGCCACTTGCGCACGGAGTCGAGCCCCTTGATGCGCGGGTGAGGGGTGGAGCCGCGCTGCAGTATCATCGCACTCCCGGTCTTGGTCATGCTGCGGGTGCTCTCCGTGCTTCCAGGCTTGGGCACGCTCTGCTTCCGGAAGAAGAAATAGCGCGCCCAGGTGTGCACCGTGGGCCGCACAGCCAGGAACGCTTCGCACACCACAACATGGTATGCGAGCATCACCATAGCGTTGGGCGGCAGGTGGTGCGGCTGGAGCCCGAAGTGGTTGATGAAGCCCTTGAAGAAGTCCGATATGGGCAAGCCGAATCCTCGCTTGAAGTGAGCGAGGAAGACGACGAACTCATCCGCCTCCGGTGTGGGGACGAGTTCGCCGTTCGCGGGCCTGCAGCGCACTCCGGGAGGAACGCGGCGGGTGTTTACCAGCCACTGGCAATCATCCGCCGTGACCTCGGATCCTGCCCATCCGGCGCGGGCATCCTCGTCGCGGGCCATCGAGAAGAGAGATTTGGTGGAGATTCGTGGGAACTTGGTGGAAATTGCTAGCCTTCCGGCGTCGCAGGGAGCAGCGGCGCGGCGAGATGCGTGGCGGCAGAGCGCTCTGTGGCGGCGGAGAGGCGGAGAGGCAGGAAGTGAATGAGACCAGGAAGGGGAAGGAGGAGTTACCGAGGGAGTATTTGTCCCTCCCCTCGGGTTGCCGTTACAGGCGGAGTTAGTGGGATCAGTTATGCATGGAGATCGTGCGACGTGGGGTGTGGGCCGGTTAGAAACGCACACAGCACAGGTGGCACGCGTAACGGCCGCAATTGATCCCACGTCGAGATCGTGGGTAATAACTGCACTTGATGGGACCTAACGGGCCGGTGGGCCCAGGTCTAAGTGATGGGCGCGTGGCCTGTCAGATCCCAGGCACCAAGGCGTCGGGGGTGCGAGCGCGTGACACGTACCCAGTTGCAGTGCGGAAAGACGGCTTTGCTCTGACACGCCGAGATTCTGTCCGAGATTTCGCAAAGTCATTTTACTCGGCGACAGAGAAGAGAAATGGTTCTATTCGGAAGAGAAGAGACTTGAGCCAGAATTAAGGGCTACTCGGAGTTGCTACTTGGCATCTTATGGTTCCAAGACAAAGATTGGTTTTTAAGCTGGAAGAGCCAAGTGAACAAGTTCGCAGGACTCTACCAGCTTCGGGGCCTAATGTCGGGGGGTTACCCCCGAGTAGGTTAAAGGCAAGTGCTAAGGGCAAGGTCAGAAGAGACGTTTGGCAGAGTAGCTGGCTAACCGGTACTCGCTACCCGGTCGACTGCTATTCGGCCGTACACGCTGGTGGCCAGGAGAAAGAACCAAGGAAGTTATATTCTTCCGAGTAGAGGAAGAGGTCCGAGTAGAGGGAGTGGGTTCCTACTCGGACCAAAAGTCAAAGGAGCCGTTCTGACACAGGATCCCGCGTATCCTGGGTCCGTACTGGTGCACTGTTCATCTGCAGAGCGCGTGCTTATCCGCGTCAGGGTGTCAACAGGGCGGCGCAGGTTAGGGGGCCTACTCTGTGGTTGTGGCAGTGATAACAGAACGTCTTCTTGGTTTTGCACAACGACTTTCCACACAAGACAAATTAGGAAGCCAAAGCTGTCAGCGGGAAGCTGGAAGTGTGCAGTGTGCACACTATGTCGACATCTGTTTGTACTTTTCCCTGTTGGCTGTATCCGGCTGGGCACCAGTATATAAGGTGCCCTGCCCCCTCCTGCGCGAGGGATCCAGAACCAGTTCACATTCTTGACCTAGAACCTCACGTAGAGAGAAGGGTGGCTACTCGGTGAGACACAAATAAAAAGAGAAAGGCAGGAGTAGGGGTTTTACCTCCACACGAGGGCCCTGAACCTGGGTAGATCTTGTTGTTTGCAGTGGTAGATTCATCCCTCACGCGGCTACTCGCTGCGTGATCCCTCCCCGAGCACCTCCAGCGTCCATCGTTCCCACATCTTTAGCCATCCTATGGCATCTGCCGTGACATCACCACTACAGGATCCATGCATCCCCAAGCTTAGGAGGTATCATGGCCTCATTCTTGTACCTAGCAATTTTTTCTTGCAAGACATGATTAGCAATATAAGATCCAAAGCCAGGTTGATTAACATTTATAGTGGGATCACTAGCAAATTTTTGTAGAGTAGCAATAAGTTCTTGCAAGCTACTTTTTTCTAAATCAAGCAATGGATCCTTAATTTCAGTAAGCATCATAATTTCCTCTAATTTAGCTAGCATGCTTGATTCACGAGGACTAATTTCATCTTTGCTAGCAAGATAAGACATATATGGAAGTAAATATTCAGGGTACTTCACTATTTCATTCAAAGTTTCTTCTAAGCTAGTAGGGACATGCTCACTTGTATTCTCAGCAATATGATCAATATTTTCAATAATAGGAGAAGCAATAGTAATAGAATTCATTCCTACACTAGGTTGTGCTTGTGGCTTTCCTGCTGACATGCTTAATAGAGTTGCTTGATTATCAGCTAATTTTGACAATGCTTTATCTAAATTCGAAGATTGAAGTTGCAATCCTTTAATATCACTACTAATGGATGCAATAGACTTATTTAACTCATGTATCATAGCATTGTGACTACCAACTTGTTCCATAAGAAATTTATTAGATTCAGAAATTTCACTAGAAGGCTTCCACTTATTTTCATTAGCATTAGGATATGGAACAAAAGGTTTATTTGGCACATAAGGAGGTTTACTATATGAATTGTAAGCATTACCAAAACCATTGCTACCATAATTCCTAACAAAATTAACATCCACACTTTCAGAATTACTACCAACTAGCTCCTGCAAAGGCACATTCTCCATATTTTGTTTATTAATAAAAGCAAGAATAGTGTCCATTTTAGAAGACAAATCATTGATTTCTTCTATTGAGTGTATTTTCTTAGTGGGATTGGGTGCTCTTTCAGTATTCCATTGACTATAATTTTGCAATATGCTTTCTAATATGCTCTTAGCCTCACCTACAGTTTTACTCATAAAGGCACCTCCAGCAGCAGAATCAAGTATATTTCTAGACATGTAATTTAGACCATTATAAAAAGAGTGTAGTGTGGTCCATTCATTTACTCCATGTGATGGGCATGTTCTAAGCATTAATTTAATTCTATCCCATGCCATGGCTACATGTTCATTATCATTTTTCCTAAATGAGAGGATATTATTCCTATTTTGCAAAATTTTAACGGGAGGATAATATTTCTTAATGAAAGCTTCTTCTAAATCATCCCAAGACTTTATACTAGCTGTAGGTAGTGAAAGCAACCATTCTTTAGCCTTTCCTCTAAGTGAAAAAGGAAATAATTTCAGTTTTAAAACACTACTTTCCACATTTTTAAATTTTTGCATATCACATATTTCCATGAAATCATGAAGATGCATAGAGGCATCCTCCATAGCACTACCACCAAATTGCTCTCTAGTAATTAAATTCAATAAACTAGGACTTACTTCATAGCTTTCAGCTTGTATTTCAGGTGAAGTAATTGGCCTAGCAATGAATTGGTCATTGGGTGTATTTGTGTAGTCACTTAATTTAGTTCTATCACCCATTTTAACAGTTTTTATGTAGTTTTTAATTTTTTATGCAAAACTGAAAAGTAAAGTAACTAGGCAAATTCGAAATACTAAAATAAACTAGATAACTAAATGCAAAACTAAAATAAAATATGCAAGACAAAACAAAAATAAGAACAAAAACAAAACAAAAACAAAAACAAGACAAGAAACAAAACAATCTACTTGAAAGAAGGTGGAGATAGAAAGGATGGTACTCACGTAGGTGCAACCTCCCCAAGCTTAGGTGTTTGCACACCTTGTTGGTGATGAAGACTTCTTGTGAGCTCCCTTGGTCAACTCCTTCACCTATGGCTCCCAGGCAACGGCGCCAGAAAAACGCTTGATGGCTAGGTTGAGACTCCAAGTGCAGAGTGTGTAGCTAGTGGCAAGCCATCTTCCCCACGAGGGTGACTCGAGGGTTTATATCGAACTCTTGGGGAGCCAGTATTTCAGCAGTTGTCTTCCAAGCTTCCTCCAGGATCCTGCAAATAAGTAGAGAATTTTGTGCCCTCAACCACACCAAGTGGTTATCAAGCACAAGGTGTGAGACTTCTAAATTGCAATACAAAACTGAAAGTAAATGTGCAATAATTAAATCTACTACTAAATGCAAATGAGAAAATAAATGTGCAATGGATTGTTTTTGTATTTTTGTGATGCAAGTGGTGATGGAGATAGTGTAAATTCGAATTGGAGATGCAAGTAAAGTAAAGTGAAAGTAAAGTAAATTGCAGCAAAGTAACTAAAGTGTTTTCTTATAATTAAAATAGGACCAGGGTTCATGTTTTCACACTTGCATTCTCTCAAATAAAGTGGTAGACGGTGGACATAAAGAATTACATGTGAGATTACAATAACATGTTTAACATTGAGTACTTTCATATGGGCATCACGTCCTAGCATAGAGATCTCTACGGTCATATTGATCCCTCTTATACTCCACCAAGATGCGAAATAAATCATAACACCTCGATAATTAAGGAAAAACCAGAGTATAGCTTTAAGCAATGTGACATGAAGTTGAAGTAACAACTTGCTAGATCTAGTCATGGAGATTGATTAGTGTCACTTCAAATCCCCGGTAACAAGGTACTCCTTTTTATCCCTAGTGAGGTAACTAAGAAAGGTTTAACAAAACCTAAGTGGATCGTTGAACTTCTGTCACTTTCACAGCACTAGCCACCCCCTCCCCCCCCCCCCCCCCCCCGTTACTCCAACTAATGCACCCATCACCCCACACACGCTCTCAAGAACTAGAAGCTAGCAAATAAGAACGGGGTACATAAGATACATCTAATCAAATAACTCAAGAGAAACAATTGCAATCTCAGATTCAATAACTCATAGAAAAGATCCACCACATAGGAATTACAATGGTGCCCGGAATCATGTGAGGCAGCTCATACGGATCTAATTAGTGAAGCACATAGAGAGAGAGATACAAGTGCTACTTCCACAAACCCATAGCCCTGGGGTGGACTGCTCCCTCTTCATGGAGATGTCGATGGAGATGACGTTGGAGGGGTAGGAGATCACACCGGCGGCGCCCCGCTGGACTTTTCCCCCTCCAATCTGGAACTTCTGGTCTCTGTTTCGGTGTTTCGGCGGCGCTCTTCTCCGTAAGGGTACGGGGGACCCTTTTTATAGTCGGTTTTAGGTCAAGACGGAGTCGGTAAGTCGAAGATGGAAGGAATTGGGGCTATAGGGTCCAAAAGGGGGCCTCTCACGCGGCCAAGGAATCTGGCCGCGTGGAGGGTCCTCTTTTGGGCCTCCTTGCCCAATTCTCGTGGATCCTTCGCCCGCAAGTCTTCTCCTTCCAAGAAAATGACCCCCGCAGATTTTCAGGTGATTTCGCGGAAGTTTGCCCCCTGAAACGTCAAAAATATAGAAAACGGGGTTTCTGACAGGCAGAGTTAATTCCGTAAAAGTTGGGAGACTTTGTAATTTAAACCCAAAATACTATAAAACATTGAATTATACCCTTATATTATGCAATATGTAATAGAAAACCATGTGAAAATATGCAAAATTCATCTATGCATTTTACATGCATCAGCATCCCCAAGCTTAGTTCCTACTCGTCCTCTTGTAGGTAAACTATAAAATAATAAGTTCTGAGATGACATGCTACTAACGTAAACTTGATCAATCTAATGTAAAAGCATATGCACGCTGAGATCATAAAACTTTAAACAGAGGCATGAAAAATAAAACTTTAATAATAAAGCATAGCAATTACTTTGCATCACGAAGAGTAACTCAAATAAAGGATCATGAATAATAATGCAAAGAATGGTAAACGTTTGTTTCAGGTATAGAGGAAGCATGGCAAAGTGGTATTTTGCTAGTCCTTAAGAGTGGAACAAAACTTAAATGCCAGGACACTTTCAAAGTTCAAGAGAAAGACTAGAACAAATGATATCACGTCATGAAGTAATTATTGACATAAAACTCAGAATGGCAAAAATGCTCTCTAAACTGTGCATAACGTTAGAAGATGGAGACTCAACATAAAAGTAAAAAAAGGCCCTTCGTAGAGGGAAGCAGGGATCACTCATGTGCTAGAGCTTTTTATTTTATTAAACAGGGGTATTAAAAGTTTGACATTTGTGGAGGAATGTCTATATTTTAGGAGAGGTGTATGATAGTGCCAACGAATGGTAAACAGACAATACAGTACGTCACAAGCCAACTGGATTCACAAGAGCGGCTCCCATGGTGAAGGACACAACTGGTGTAGAAGGTCATCCTTCTTTCTCTTTTGTTTACACAATTATGCTTTGACCGATATGATCAGGGGCAAAAATAGTGAAGAGAATTTGTTTGTATTAATTTGGGGCTAGGCACCCTGCTGCCAGCTCTTCTATCATTTGGATAAGCAGATGAAGCCACTAGTCAAGGGTGTGAAATCCAATCAACTAGTGAGATAAAGAGTCTCTATTGACGTCCTGATGAGCAAAAACAGGAACATAAAGCCGGAATAATTTTGAAGTATTTAAAGGTAACACATGAGCAATTTACTTTGAAATGGCAGTTAAATACCACATGTAGGTAGGTATGGTCGACACAATGGGAAAAACTTTGGTTTAAGGGAGTTTGGATGCACGAGTAGAGCTCATACTTAGTATAGGTGGAGGCTAGCAAAAGACTGGGTGTGACAAATCAAGAGAGCATAAGAGCCATAATCATGCATAGAGACATAAGCATCATTAATTAAAACATAAGCAGTATCACAAGTTCAAAGTCTAAGTGGTCATGGAGGCTATTCGTTAATGGTTTGTAGTCATAAACATGGTGTGAGCATGCGCTGTCGAGACATCGTAGTAGATTTCATAGAAGGGGGTGCCATGAGACTACCGATAGAGAAGTGGGGGGACATGATCGTATGATGAACAATGACACAGGGTTTTACCCAGGTTCAGGACGACGCAGTAATGCGGCGTTCCTACTCCTGCAATCTCACTATTTAGGACTAAAGCCTGGAATATACAGAGTACAATGTGAGGTTAGATTAGCTACTCTTCAAGGATCCACCTCTCGGCGAGTTAGCCTTTAGCTTCTTGTCTATCTTTCTTATCTCCCGTCCGGCTTTATATAATAGCCTGGTTAGGGCTTACAGAAAAGGAAACCTAGAAGACTACGGTATGTGCTATCTTGGAAAGTAAGGAAACCGCCTTCTACTCCAAGCCGTATCACGTGGGACGTGATCCGGGTTCTTCTAGAATCCGGCTTCTGTGCATCAACTCAATGGGCCGCCCAATGGACCGTAGCCCATTACCATTTAGGCCACCCTAGTTGGTGATGAAGACTTCTTGTATACCCCTAATTGGTATATATCCGACAGTAGCCCCCAAGAAGGATTAAGACTTTGATTCGCCGTCTTTTGTCAAACGTGCATTCTTTCCAAGAAATACTGGCTTTCTGTCTTGATTCTTCTTTTCCTTTAAGCAATGCCATAATGCAAAACTAGGATTTCGGAAAGTCTGGCTTTTCTTCCACGAGCCTTCGTGGAGAAGGAATTTCCTACGTCAACGCTTCAATCATTCTGACGTCAGGGACGTTTGGGTTTCGAGCGGGAAACCCTGAAACGTATCTCTGACAGATTCTTGTGGGAAACGAAGAGATAGCAATAATCAGGAAAATAATTATATGGGACCTGGTCTAAAAATTTAGCCCGTGGACCAACTTCAGCAATTGACACATGGCTAGAAAGCAGTTTAGATCTGAAAATAGATAACCGGATTTTGTTTTCCCCAATTTTCTAGCCACGTGTCAATTCCTGGAGTTGGTCCACGGGTCTAAATTTGTAGACCAGGTCTCATATAATTATTTTCCCAATAATCACCCGTCATTTCATTTCCTGGAATTTCCGGGGAGTGACACGCGTTGATCATCCAACGGTCAATAGAGCCGTTAGCACGTACCGCGACCGGTTTCCGGCTATAAATAGCCGTCTCCATCCCCTCCGGCAAACCTTCCGCTTCCGAGTTCTCATCGCCTCACGCACTCGGCGCCCAAGCACCGTGAGCAAAGCAAGACCTAAACGCACGCTCGAACCAGCGCCGTTCGCAAACTCGCCGGAGTGCATGTATCCTTCCTCGCGCCGCCCAAGAATGGCATCTCCGAACGCTTCCCCGGCTCGCTCCATCCCGGCGAAGATAGACGACATCATCAACACCATGGATCCCATGGTGGATTCGCCTCTCCGTACCACCGGCGACGAGCCGGAGAAAACTACAGGCGGCCAAGCCATCGAGGATCCACCTCTCGCTGCCATAAATTTGGTCGCGTCCTCCTCCGCGCCGTCTCCGTCGTTCCCGCCCGAGACAGCGGAGGAAAAGATACTTCTCGTCCGAGAAGAGCTTGCGGCCGCGTCTGCCGCTGCGTCCGCCGCCGCCGGGGCGGAAGACGAAGGGGAAAATGCCGGCAATTGGAGCCAGAGCAGCATTCCTCCCTTCTTTCTTCCGACAATGGAGAAGGAGGGGCTATTGGTGAAGGGAAAATGGCGGAGCACGGAAGACGAGTCCGATCCGTTGCCCAAAGACGGGGAACGCGTTCTCCTTACCTCCCATATTGCCAGATGTATGGGCCTCCCGCCTTTGGCCTTTTTCCTTGAAGTTCTCGACCATTATTGTGTTCAGCCCCACAATCTTCCACCAAACTCCATTCTATATCTAGCTGGCTTCCAAGCCCTTTTCGAGGGGTATTTAGGAATAGCACCTAGATTAGACTTTTGGCAATATTGCTTCGGGGTGAAGCGGAACCCTACAGAGGGCGTTCTTCCCATCTGCGGGACCATTTCTTTCACTCTTCGGAGATTCAGGGAAGATTGGTACACAAAGATAAAAACATCAGAATCCGTCAAGTTTTGGACGGGTTCTTTCTTTTACCATCACGGCATCCCGTTCCCCGGAAAAGACAACGGGGTTACTCCATTCATCAATTCCGCCACCGTTCCTCAAGACAGTTGGGCAGTCGAAGCAGTGCAGACCTTGCCGGATGATTTGTTGAAGATCAAACAGCGTATTGCCAAACTTACCTCCTCACAACCTCCTCTGACCGGAACAGACACAATTTTGTGTTGGTTTGGTCGTCGTATTCAACCTCTTGCCCTCTGCCCCCGGCTTCTTTGTGAATACGAAGGTCTGGAAGACGAAATGAGAGGGACGGACAAAGCCTTTACAAAAAGGGATTTCAAGAAGCGAGTCAACCAATTGGTTGCTACCCACGACCAATATGAGGAGAGTTTGGGGATGTATCACGAGGAAAAGCCGGTCCCCAAGGTACTTTACTTTTCCCTGATTTGGTATTCTCTCGGATGTTATCTTTCCCGGATTTCTCTAAATTAGTCGGATCTTTTGCCATTTCCATAGTTCGATGCTCTTACGGAAACAGATCTTGCGTCCGGCGCGGAACTTGACGAATTGCACGCCAATTTTTATGGCGGTCGGAAGCGCAAGAGGCAAGTGATCACGGAGGAAGTGATAAATCTTGATGGAATTCCCATCGCCACGTCCTGGTATTTTTCTGGGGTTCTCAATCTCCCATTCCATTTTGGTTCCTCGAGGTATTTACTTCTCGTATTTTTCCTTCATCCTTTCCTTTTTTCAGCCTTGCGCCAGTTTCTTTGAAATCAAAGAAACTGAAAAAGCATAAAGCTACCGTTCGCAAGGGAATGCCGTCTCCAGCTGCAGCTCCTCCCACTCCAGTAACTCTTGGTGGGGAGGATAAGACCGCGAACCCGAAGGAACAATTTCGGCAACCAGCCAGCCTATTGCATCCAACGTGGATGAAAGGGAAAGGGAGGAGCCGGAGATGGGCGATCCTTCTCATACATCTGAAGAAGAAGAGCCCATCCCTACTTTTGACAAGGACTTCAAGGTAAAGGAAGAACCTTTGACGATATCGGATATATTCGTCCGGCAGCTAAGAAGTTCTTCGCTCCTGCTCCCCTGATCCGTCCTTGGCCATAAGGCGGACTAATGTTCCGAAATAACTTCGTATTTTTGCCTCGTCAGGTCATTCAAGACGGCCTGCACCATGTTGGAATTATTTTTGCTGAGTACGCAAAAGAATTCAATGATAACTTGTCAGGTTTACAGCGGATGAGCCAGGTAATATCTCTAGCCCCCAAGCAATAAGTCAAATGCATGCTTTTAACTTAGTGCTTTCATCCTTATTATGCTTGCTGCTAACTTAAGCATTGTGTTTCATTTCCGTGTTTCAGCAAACCGCTAAAAGTATAAACCTGGAAGTTTTTGGAAAACTTACCGTCAAGAACAAGGAGGTTAGAAACCTTCTGTCTATTCTTGACATTAAGGAAGCGGAGCTGGCATCATCTCAGCATCAACTGGAGGAAACGACAGGTATTTTATTTCTCCGTGGTTTCATTTTTATGCCTTTTTCTAAGTATTTTCCGAGTTTTTCTAACTCGGTATTTTTTCTTGCTTTTCAGCTGCTTTGGCGAAAGCCAAGCTGTCGCACCCTGATTTCTAGGGGATACTCATCGGGCCGAACTGGAAAGCAGATGGTTGGATTATGGGGCATAACTGCTCCCACGTCCCAGCTTCCTGATAGGCATGCGCTTATGTGCGACAACACAAGTCATGCTATTCCATCGTCGATGTAAACTATCCACTAGAGATCAAAGGCACTACTGTCGACGTACTTCATATCAATCACGCAGGGTACGTCAACAGCGTTAAACGGAATGATACCACAGAATGTCTCTAAGACACAAAAGATTGAAATAAGGTTGCAAATAGCCTTCACTAAGGCAGAGAATAGCAAATACACTCATTCAGAGGACACATGTCCCAACATAGCATTCATTACATCAGCGGAAGCAAACAAGGTGTCTGAGTACAGACAAATCCAAAAAGGCTTAGGAAGCCGGGGAAAAATAAAGAAGACGAAGCCCATCCACGTAGGTCCAGGATCCTGCCCGGGGTCCAGCTATCTACTCGTCTGCAGTCTCGTCGAACTCCACGAAGTAGCCATCCTGGTGATCATTGTAGCCGTAGTCGTAGTCTGCGTAAACCACAGCCCCAACGGGGTCAGTACATCCAAGTACTGGCAAGCAAGACTCACACTTCATCAAAGAGTTACCCGTCAACACAAGCATAGATGCTTGGGATCAACGGAAGAATAGGTGGTATGAAAACTGCAGCGGGCTTCTCTAACCAACTACAGAAGATAACTACAAGTTCCGGCTAACAGAAGAAGATAAGATCGAGGATTGTAACCAACTGAAAGATAACTTCAATCAAACCCATCCTGGATCTCGCCCCTTATCCGAAGAAGCAATCCGAGGAAAACTCACACAGTTGGATTAAAGATGAATCAAGTTATTGTGTGAATAAACCTATTACTAGTCAAGTTGTTAATCATTGGGTGTAACATGGTTGATCATTATGTTTAAGTTGTCCTGAGTACTTGTTAGCCAGTACTTTCACCAAGTAATCCATAACCGCGGAAAACACGGCTTCTCGAGAAGATTATCCCTGCAGGGTTGCACCAATTTAGCCGTACACGCATGAATAACCCGCCAGATGGGATGCCTCCCACCAAGCGGGGCACTCAACACAACCCAACCCTTCTTCGCATCAAGCCCAAAGCACCTTGGGCGCACGGCTAATCGAGCCCAGAAGAAAATTGACCCTCATAGCACTCTAAGAACGTGTCCCCCTATATGCCGACTACGAAAGTTCCACCCGGGATCCAAGGGCTCGCAAGATCATGCATGCAGCAAATGGAAAACCCGAACTAAATGAGGCGATTTGGACGAGATGCGAATCGAGTCAAGTTGAGGGGGGCGCCCATACTCGCTTCCCACATGCGGGTAGTGCGCTCATCATGGATCAGTAGACAAGACCATTTTCCTATTAGGGTCGACACTAGCAGGCCTCAAAACCACTTAGGGCCTCCTGCTGGTGCCTTATCATCAAATTATTATTACCATTAGCATTAACAGGATTGATTGATTAACATTCGAGCCCCCGGTACAACAATAATAGTAAAAAGGTAACCGACAGCAGACTCGAGCAAAAGCAACCCTAAGCATGCTAGGTAAGACTAAGGCAACAAGCAAGGGGTTTTAGGTATGGAGGTGAGGCAATATCATTGGTTCAGGGTATCATGTGATAGGTTCGGAGAACAAGCAACGATACATAGGGCTAGCAAAAGTAGACAAAGGATAGTATCGATAACAAGTGTGGAAAGGAACTCGATGATTCATGTGAGTGATAACTTGCCTCGAAGCTCAACAGCCTGGTACTGAGCTAAAACCTCAGAAGGGGTGTCGTAAGGATCGTCGGTCTCAACGTCGTCGTCTAACCGAGAAGAAGCAAACAAACAAGGCAGAAAGATAAACAATCATTATCATGGCATAGTGCACAATCATGGGATGATGCATGTCAATTGATTGATGCATCAAAGTAAACTACTTGACAAGATAACACAATTTAATTGGACCCATATGCAAGCTGGATTGCATATGGATGCACAAGTTAAGGTTGAAGAAATGAACTACAATTAGTTAACATGTGTAAGTGGTTTATCATGATGCATGCATGATGAAAACAACAAAGTAGCAACAATAGATGCAAGTGTTAAAAGGATATAACAAGTTTGGAAAATAGTTTATTAAGTGTGGAAAATTTGGTTACTTAAAGATATCACACAAGTAATTGTTGTTTTCATCAAGTTAAAGTGTTCAAAACAAATAACAAAGTTTATATTTGAAAAGAACATCAAATTTTAGTTGGATTACATGTTTCAATTATTGAAATAGGAGTTAGGATAATTTAATTATGAATTAAACAATATTAAACAAGTTTTAAATGAATTTAAAACAAGTTTGAATTTAATTGAATTTTTGTTTGTTCAAAACATAATTTCAAATTCACATTTGAAAAGTTTATACTTTGATGATTTGAAAACATATTTTGCATGTTCAAAAATATTTTAGTTTGAGCAAGTTATGATTTTATCAAATTTAAATGAATTAAACAAGGATTAAAGTATTTAGGCAATTTAAATTATTCAAACCATGGAACAAAATTTATATTTGAAAAGGTTATTCAAAATGGCATGGAAAACATATTTTATTTGCATTTATTGGATTAAGAATGAATTAGTTATTGATTTTAGCAAATTTCAATTGAAACATTTGAATTTAAATTTGAATTGCAATTTGAAAATTCAAAACAGGATACAAATGATACCAAAAGGTAGACAATTGAATTTAGACTAGCACACATATTTTATTTTTGTAATTTGGAATTATAAAATTAAAGTTATGGTTAAAATACTTTCAGGGACCAATCTGTTAAAACAAAGGGCCTGGATTTGAATACATAAATGTTTTAAAACTGTTTATACGCACAGAAATCATACCAAGACACTGCCAGGGGGGCCCAAGGGGACCGTGCGCTTGCGTGGCTACTGGGTGGCTGACAGGGGGCCCTCCCTGTCAGCACTTGGTGGAAAAAAGAGGGGATTTTTCATCTCGTGCGAGGCCAGGGGCTCGAACCCTGGACCTCCCGCTCGTGCGCGCGTTACTGAACCAGTGTGCTGTGTCGAGTTTGTTGTCAGGTTCAGATACGCAGGGAGGTTAACGTTACAACGCGCTAACTGCAACTACTGACGAACGAATCCTTCTGCGCTTCGTCAGAGAAGAGGTCACCGGAGGCGATCGCCGTGGGGAATTGCTCGTTGGTGCTGCTGGATGCGTGCAGAACGCGTGCTGGACGTGCGCAAGCACGAGAGGAAGAGAGGGAGGAGACGGTGGCTTGCTCACCGTGGGGTTGCAGAAGATGAGCGACGGCGAGGTGGGTGCCGCGGCGGTGACGAGGACGGCGGTGAAGATCCACGAGGTCACCGAGCTCCTGGAGGTGTCCAACCGCGAGAGGAAACGGTGGTGGTTTCGTTCCCGTCGTCAACGAGGAAGGAGGAGTGACCTGGTGGCGGTGGCTAACGAAGATTCAGAGGGAGGCACGGTGGTCGTCTCCGGCGAGCGATTCAGAGAGGTGGGAGGTGGCCGTGAGGAAGAATCCGGCGGCGGGGGCGCGGGGAGCGAGGGAGGCTAGGTTTAGGGTTGACGGCGCGCTGCTCGAGGGATCTTATAGGGCCCGCGGAGCTCAGTTGGCCGTCGGAGGCGGCCGTACGGCGACGTGGCTTGCTCCGATGCACGCCGTACCGCGGGGGACGACGGTGTCGGCTGATCGAACCGGTACGCGGGGGGTGTTAGCGGGCTGGGCTGCGCGCGCGAGGAGAAAAGAGAGAAAAGGGCTGGGCCGGGTAGGTTAGGTGACGCGCGCGCGTCCGTTTGCTTTTTTTTTTCCTTTTTCTGTTTCATTTTTTTTTTTTTGCTGAACACAAAATGGAAGAAAAAGAAGGCTTTTAGGTTAGCAAAAATTTGGAAAAAATTATGGTTAGTTTAGTTTTTTAAATAGCAACTAGAAACCAACTTTTGTTTTCCAAAAGTTTTCAAAACTTGCTGTTTTTGCAAAATGGTTTGAATTGGAATAAATTGCAAATTAATTGATTTATATTTGAAACAACAAGTTTAATAGGGTGAACCCTATTATTAATTGGATTGAAACATTAGAATGGTTTGTTAGTTTTCATGACTTGGAATTTGGTGCTGTTTGAATTTGAATTTGGGTTTGAAAGCAATTGGGAATTATTTAATTGAAATAAAAGCACTATTCTATTAGTTGATAACTATGGAATAATATGACAACAAATGAGTTGTTTTTATTCTAGATTTTTATTTTGAATTGTTGTAACAGAGCAAGTATGAAAACAAAGTTGAATATTGTTTGGATTTCATTATGAAAACAAATAAAAACAGGTGCAAACAAATAGTAAACAAATGCAAACAAGGGAGTAAAATGATGACATGATGCAATACTTTAATTAAACATGAAATCAAACATTCTAGGGGTAGTTTTCATACTTGGGATGTTACACAAGCAAATTGCTGAAGATGCGGGCAATGCCGAGAACCTCCTCCGGGAAAATCTGGACCTTCATAAGGAACTTATGAGGGTTCAGAAAGAACTGGAGGCCAGCCAGCTGGCCGTTGGCATTTCTCAATCCAATGCCTCCAACCAAGTTCAGAAGGACAAAGCAACTATCCGAGACCTGGAGAATGCTTTGACCCTTCGTCTGGAGGAAGGCTCCGAGATGTATAAGATCCTCGGTAAGTTTTTTGTTATTATCGGATTTTTGATGTTTTATAATCTTTCTCCGCTTTTTCGATAACCCTTTGGTGATTTACCTGAAAAACATGAGACGATCCAGCTCTTACTCGGATTGAAAAAATCCGAGCTTTCGGGAAGGTCTTCACCGCGCTCAAGGCTGCGGGGATGGCACTTATCGAAAAATTCCTTACCGCAAGGACTGGGGAGTTCTCGGAAGTTGAGAAACTTCCGGGATCTATCTTGGAGGTGGAAAAGTCAAAGGAATCCACCTTGCACTCCGCAGCACGGGGTGGTGCACGCATGGCTCTAGGGCTCATGCGTATGCATTACCCCTCTGCCAAATCTTGGCGCGTGGCGTCCGACATCCCGCAAGGGTATACGGAAGCCCAGCAGACCAACATCTTTGACCAGATCAAAGGTCACGCAACCAAGATTTCTTCCATGGGCAATCCCGGAAACTCCAGAAGAATCCTCCAGCGAAGATGACTCGGATGCTTGAAGGAGAACTCCGGGTCCTGTGTAGATATAAAATAGGAGCATTACCGAACTTATATTGTAAACATTATTGTAATGCTTCTATTCTTTTGAATGAACAAGTACTCCGCCATTTGCAGTTAATGTTACATAACTATTTTGCAAGTTTTTTCGGGTTATTATTCCTTTATCTTCTAAATTCTCTGGTTTTATATGCTTTAACTATCCTTAGTGCTTGAAATGGCTCGATAGCGTTTTAATCTTCATGCCGAGTGACTGGGTATGACCGATCAGTCTAAAACTCGGAAACATGGATCATGCTGAAGGCATTTTTGCTTACTAGCTCCAGTGACCCAGCATAAAAACAATCAGATAATATTTAGTGAATAGTTAAGGAATTTTTGTATGAAACTCAGGCACGCAGGCACAATCTGGGTTTCCTTAAGCCTTTTTTAGATTGGAAATCATTCAGTTTTTTAACACCAAGCACGCAGGCACAATTCGGCTTAACATTGCGTATTTTGAAAGATCATTGGGAAATAGATGAGGCGGAAGATATGCTTTATACTATAATGAACATGTAAAAACATAGAAGTATGGATTCCGACAACTTTATTTCATGATCTCAAAGATGTTTACATCGAAATTGAACTAAGTATAGAAGGGGCGTAACTGCTGGATACTCCAGGGCCTTTTTGTCTCTCCTAGTTCCATCATCTATCTTTCTGTTTCTTTTGCGATTCGGCTTCTCGGGGTGATCTTCCGTGTCTCGAATATCTACAAGATAGTATGATCCATTTTTCATAACTTTGCTGACGACGAATGGTCCTTCCCATACTGGGGCCAATTTGTGCTTTCTTTCTTGTACCAATCTTAGCACTAGGTCACCTTCTTTAAAAGAACGATACCTGATTTTCCGACTATGATAACGTCATAAACCTTGCTGATAAATGGAGGATCTTTGAAGCACAAGCTCTCGTTCCTCTTCTAAGAGATCGACGGCATCCTGTCGTGCGCTTTCGGCATCTGAGTCATCGAAATCCTGCACTCTTGCGTTGTCATGGATCATGTCCGTTGGAAGAATTGCTTCCGCACCATAAACTAGAAAAAACAGGGTTTTCCCTGTTGACCTATTTGGCTTCGTTCGAATGCTCCAAAGCACGGAAGGGTAACTCTTCCACCCATGCTCCAGCTGCTCTATGAAGAGGAGATTCGAGTCTTGGGCGTATTCCTTGCAGGATTGAGCAATTCATTCTTTCAACCTGTCCACTGGATTGCGGGTGTGCCACAGATGCGAGATCTAGGCGAATTCCCGTTTGCCGGAAATATTTTGCCAACTCTCCAATGGAAAAATTTGTCCCGTTGTCAGTTATTATGCTGTGTGGAACGCCATATCTCATGACTACGTCAATAATGAAATTTCTAGCAGTTACACCGTCAAGGTTTTTGAGGGGTTTAGCCTCCACCCACTTGGTATATTTATCCACTGCAACGAGTAGATGTGTAAGTATGCCTCTTGCAGTTTTGAATGGTCCCATCATATCTAGCCCCCAGACCGCGAACGGCCATGTAATAGGGATAGTTTTGAGTGCTTGGGCTGGCATCTTTGTCTGCTTGGCGTAATACTGACATCCAGCACATGTATTCACTATGTGCTCAGCATCTGTCTCGGCTGTTAGCCAAAAAAAACTGCACGAAATGCTTTTTTGACTATGCTTTTTGATTGAGCATGATGGTCGCAATCTCCGGCATTGATTTCTTGCAGGATTTCTCGTCCTTCTTCTGGCGAAATACATCGCAGAAAAATTCCGGTAGTACTGCGTTTATACAGGCAACCGTTGATTACCGTGTATCATTTGCATCGACGATGTATCTGTCTTTGCAAGACTTCGTCTGCTCCATCCGGGTACTTCTGATCAACTAAGAAGTTTAAATATGGAATTGTCCATTCCGGGTTAACGAGCATGCCTTCAATTGACTCAGAAACCAGAGGATAGTCGACATCTCCAGCTTTTATAGATGGTTCGTACAAATGTTGGACAAACACACATGGTGGTAAGATTTTCACTCTTTTTGATCCCATGCGGGCTAATGCGTCCGTGTTCCAGTTTTCTTCCCTTTTGACGTGAAGCACTTCAAATCCTAGGAAGCAGACTGCAAACTCGTCCACCGTTCTCCGATATTCGGCCATGATGGGACTTTTGGCGTCCCAAGTTTGGTTGAGCTGGTGTTGTACCAAATCTGAGTCGCCATAGCATAAGATGCATTTAACACCTATTTCTTTTGTGATATGCAAGCCATGAAGCAGAGCTTCGTATTCTGCCACATTATTAATGGCATTGAAGTGTATTTGTAATACATACTCCATTGTGTCTCCTTTAGGGGATTTTAGGACTACACCAGCTCATGCGCCTTCTTTCATCTTAGATCCGTCAAAGTGCATGATCCAGTATTCTGACTCCGGCATTGGTGTGTTTTCCATTGCTTCTGTCCAATCGGCGACAAAATCTGCCAACGCCTGGGATTTTATTGCCGTCCGGGGTTGGTACTTAATGTCGAATGCCGCTAGCTCGATGCCCCATTTTGCTACTCGGCTTGTTGCCTCCGCATTGTTTATTATATCCCCTAATGGTGCTTTACATACCACTGTTATGGAATGTCCTTGGAAGTAATGACGAAGTTTTCGAGATGCGAAAAACACACCATATGCTAGTTTTTGATAGTGTGGGTACCTTTGTTTAGACTCGGAGAAAAATTCACTCACATAGTATACCGGATGCTGATCTGGTATGTTGTGTTCATCTTTCCGCCTTTCCACAACTATTACTGCGTGATGACTCCCAAGTGCAGGAGATCAATTGTAGTACCTTTCGATAAGTATTTGAGTGTCGAACCCACGAGGAGCTGAAGGTAAGCTATCTATTCTCTAAAGCCCTATAACCCTCTTATATGGCTGTTTATGCAAAGCAATAAGTTTGACTAAAAGGAACTAACTAATTAAAAGAAAGTGACGTGGAGTGTGGTTTGTCTAGTAACTAGTGAAGCAAGTTTAAAATGCAAGTAATCCTAAAGCAAGTTTCTAAAGCAAGTTTCTAAGCAAGTTTCACAAGTAGCAAGCAGCAAATATCTCAAGTATCTCAAGGGAGCAAGTGTTCTAGCAATAGGTGTTTCGTTCGTGTGGTTGTCACAATTAGTGAAGCACATGTTTCAGTCTTAGTTGTTTCTTCTAGGAAGGAGCCATGAATAGGTATAGTCGAGTAAATGATCTACAACCCCTTAGGATGGATCATGTGGCCAAGTAAATGACTGCACAAGATTGATTAAGACATAAAGTCCCACCATACCCTTACGTTCTAAGGTCCCCTATATATATCCCCCAATAACTTAACTTTGTGGCTCGGTATCAGGTTACTGTCACTCCCAAGTCACCACCACTCCATTATGCTACCGGTGATCACCTTACATGCATTCCCCAACATATGCGTGCACTCATATATTGTACATAAAGACAATCATAGAAGATAACAAACTTGTATGCAACCAATCAACGAACTATTTCACCATTGCCAAGAACAATTCACTACTCAAACATAGACGGGGAGACACAATACATCAAGGGAATATAGTTTTGCATCATACATCGTGTTTGCCAAGAGATTACAGTGGAGAGATGGAGCTGATCTTGATGTAGATGTTGATGATGAACACGCCGGAGGGGGTGGAGCCCTCCGGGGGTGATCCCGGCGGCGTTTCCCCCCCCCCTCCGATCTTCTCCGGCGGCAGCCTTCTGTCTCTCTGTTTCGTGGTTTCGTCTCTCGGCGCCGCCTCCTTCTCGAAAAGGACAGGGGACCCTTTATATAGTCGTTTTTAGGTCACGAGACACTCGGGGGAAGAACGATCGACGACATCGAAGCCATGGGGGCAAAAAGGGGGCCCCACACGCGGCCAAGGAATCTGGCCGCGTGGAGGGTCCTCTTTTCCACCTGGTTGGCCTTTTGGCCCTCTACTTTGGCCCATGGTCTTCGTCTCGAAAATTCTGAACCGTGCTCTTTGGCCTTGCCCTTTTTTGAGTCCCGAAGCTCCCGGAAAGTCTGAAACACTAAAAAGTACGTTTTCTGGAAAAACAGGGTTAGAACCAAAAGAAGGGGGATTGTTTAGAAAATCCCCCAAATCATTATAAAACATGAATATAAGTTGCTAATATTTAGGAAAAACAAGTAATAACATGCAAAGTTCATGTATGCATTTTACATGCATCAACACCCCCAAGCTTAACCCATGCTCTTCCTCGAGTATGAAGGTGATAAAACTAACATGGACTTTGCATATTGAAACAATCATGGGATATCAAGGAGGATTATTTATGCTACATATAATCAAATGATTAATACTAGAAATGAGTAGCAATATACAATTCATGTTGTAAGAAATATCAAATATGCAAGCAAAGATGCTTCATAAAAGTTCACAAAGTGTATAATGAAATAAAAGCACTATGGACCAAATGCATACACAAAATGAAAAATAAAATCCTATATTGGTCAAAGAATAGCATAATGGAAAATAGAAAATATGGTGGACACTTTGGAGAAAATTGAGTAGAGGTAAAACATGATCAAGTCTTATTTAGCCTCTAAATTATTCAACTAAAATTACTAATTGAAATGTGGCATCCATTGGTCTAAGACTCTCATTGCCCCTTTATCACTAGCATCTTAAATTGTGAATGTTGAAGTAATGTGATTGACAAGGTGTTGGTTGAATGCCTCATGCCCCGTGAGTGTGAAAACCTACTCCATGATTACTCAACTTAAGATTCCTAATAAGCTTTGTACAATCATAATAAGTATTAATGACATCATAGAGAACCGCAAAGAGGTACCTCTTGCCCCATGACATGGAAACCAGCCCATGTCACAATGACAAGATGAACAAACGGAGTAGACTCATCATCATTTTCTATTTCATTCACTATATGCATAGCTTCTTATTTTATTGTAGGATGTGTTTGTAGAGTCCACTCTAGCTGTAAGTAAATTTCCACCATGATCAAGCATGGCTTGGGTTAGCAGCCCAATGCGTTTCTCTAGTCATAAATATACTTACTCATCAAAACTTACTATTCCTCTATTTCATTTCGGCATGGCAGGAGTCCAAAAACAAAAGTACATGATATCAACCAAATGTAAATTTTTGTGCAATGTTGAAAGCTTTCCAGTGATACACGTTTATTGCTAGCTCCCAACCAAACACTTCTCAAACGCAAAACTTTTAGCTCCCGTTATTGGGTCATGTTTATTAAGTGCAATGAAAAGTAAAGGTGTGCATTCAAAAGTTCGTGAGAGTCCTATCCCAGATTCATCTCATGACAATTAATAAAGTGAATATCTTAATTTAGAACATAAATAACACTATAACATGGTGAACATACTCGGAATAGCTCTGAAGCTAATAGATATGGTGGACTCACTGGAAATACTTGGCTAAAGGGTGTTGGAAACAAGTTTATACTTGTTGGAATTTTTACTTTTTTGGCTAGCAAGAGGGAGATAGTTGACCAGCTACTATGCATGCATATGTCCATAGAACTACTAATTTCATGACAAACTAAATAAACCAGCAATTAACATCAAGGACATGAAAGAGATAGCTCAAGACAACATTATTGCAAATTTCTACACATAAAAAGCCTATAAATCATGCAAACATATGTAGCTTTTCAAATCAACCATGGAATCCCTATTCCAAGTCATAATAATAGCATCCAATACATTCCAACCCCAAACTCCAGTAGCTCAATCTCATATAAAATGATGGGTGTGGTCTTATCAAAACAAAAATAAAAATAAAAACTAGACGCTTCAAGTCTCTACGATAAATGCTTTGCTTAGAAAAACAGAAAGTAGACGTGTGCTAACCAAAAGAGTGTAGCTCTAGTGGGGTGTTCATCACATCCCCAAGCTTATGGCTTTCACCATTCTTGGATGTCTTGAGGCGCAGCTCCTCTATTCCATGTGAAAAAACTTCACAAAACATGTTTCTCCCATTCTTTTTCTGTGGGGTGACATTAGCAAGGACAAACAAATCACATGCTTGTTGTGCAAAATTACAAATCAAATGCTCCAGTAGATAGACAATAAGGTTCATTATGTTGTATGTTCACTCTTTTGCTTGAAAGAATCATGGAAATTCGATTGCCAAGCCCAAAGAGTGCATAAAACAAAAGAAGGCAGAATCTATCCAAAAAAGAAACAGCAGCAAAACGAACGTTTTTTCCTAAGCTAGACTCGTCAAAAACTTAAGCCAATTTTTGTGCTTACAGAATACGAAAAGTTGCAGAACATACTGAAAAGTTAGCTCAATCCGACATAGCAATAAAAAACGTAAAATCATACGGTGAGCAGACTCGTGCTAAAACAGAAATTTCATGCACTAGGATAGCAACTTATAAGTCCAAATGGGTTTGACTTGACTCTTTATTAAAAACTCCAGAATTAAAATAATAAAAACTAATCTCTTAATACATAAATAGGAAACTAGGAAAATCCAAACAAAAACAACTGGGTTGCCTCCGGTAAAGCGCTTTCTTTATAGCCATATAGCTAGGCTTTACTTACTTAACATGATGATGGTTGGAGTGAGGTGGCTCGGCATCCCCAATCTTGGATTATTGTACTTATTTTATACATGTAGAGTGATCCCAGGGGTACATACCCAAGCTTGATTGGTTTTCCTTCTTGATCTTTGTTCATCTCACTCAACTCTTCCTCCTGAAAAATTCTTCATACACAAATCTCAACATAAAACTTGATTAGAGGGGTTAGTGCCTCCATAAATAAAATCCACATAGGTACAGAAAAGACACATCATGAGTTGATTCTAAATATTAACTACTGTTACTACAGTTGTGCATTGCTCCTTGATCAAAACAACCACACAAAACACAAGTAATGAGAGCAATGCAAAATAAAGACATAATCTGCCAAAAACTGAACAGCCCGTAAAGAGTGAATTTTTAGAGGCACTTAAGTTGATCAAAACAGACAACTTAAAACTAATGAAATATGTAGTGATAACTAAATATTGCTGTTGTAAATTACCATGTCAAAATTCCACTTATGTGATTTTAAACATTTTTTGCAGTGAAGTTCAGGAATCTGTTTTCTGGACAGCTAATTACTATTGTTTAATCCTATCTCTCATATAAGATTATTCTTGCCATTTATGATGAGAAATAAGACATAAATGTGATGTTACAGTAGTGAACCAAAAAAATTATTGTTTTTAGCTTTGGAAAAAGTTTTAATGATAGAGACTTTGCAATGTTTCATTGGCATGAACAACACATGTTCAAGGTTGACCCCAACTTCTTCATTACTCATCCTTCTCATTTACTTTCCCAAAAAATTTATAAAATGAAAATCTTAAACTAAATGATAGATAACAGTAGGTAAAGTTATTCTACATGTTGAAAATACATAAATGTGTGCTCAAACCGAATAGGAAATTAAAGCATAAGGAACACACCAAAAAATATTAAACAATTTATTTTTAAGTCTAACCCCTTTCCTATGCATTGGCATTTTGTAATGAAACAAATAAAAGAAGCACATAATAGAAAACATAGAAAGGTAGATCAAGTGAAACTTCAATACTTTCAACATAAAGAGGGGAAACTTAATATTGTTGAAATATGTGTAACCATGTTTCCCTCTCTCATAATAATTTTCAGTGGCATCATGAATAGATTCAATAATATGAATATCACATAAAGCATTCTTATCATGAGCCACATGCATAAAAGAATCACTACTCTCCACATAAGTAAAATCCTCATTAGTGATAGTGGGAGTTAAACATTCATAATTTTCATTGCAATCATCATATATAGGAGGCATATTATCATCAAAGTGAATTTTCTCCTCCAAGCTTGGGGAACTAGAAATATCATGCTCATCAAAACCAACTTCCCCAAGCTTAAAACTTTCAATAAAATCAGCAAGTATATCATTTTTATCCTCAATAGTAGGGGGACTAAAAATATCATATTCGTCAAGACAAACTTCCCCAAGCTCAAGGTTTTCCTTAGCAATAAAGGTGTTCAAAGAATTAGTACTACCACAAATATGATTGTTGTGCAAATAATTTTTCCATTTCTCCTCAAACACTTCATGTCCTAATTCAAGGTAGACGGGGAGACACAATACATCAAGGGAATATAGTATTGTATCATACATCGTGTTTGCCAAGAGATTACAGTGGAGAGATGGAGCTGATCTTGCTGTAGATGTTGATGATGAACACGCCAGAGGGGGGTGGAGCCCTCCGGGGGTGATCCCGGCGGCGTTCCCCCCCCCCCTCCGATCTTCTCCGGCGGCAGCCTTCTGTCTCTCTGTTTCGTGGTTTCGTCTCTCGGCGCCGCCTCCTTCTCGAAAAGGCCATGGGACCCTTTATATAGTCGTTTTTAGGTCACGAGAGACTCGGGAGAAGAAAGATCGACGGCATCAGAGCCACGGGGGCAAAAAGGGGGCCCCACACGCGGCCAAGGAATATGGCATCGTGGAGGGTCCTATTTTCCACCTGGTTGGCCTTTTGGCCCTCTACTTTGTCCCATGGTCTTCGTCTCAAAAATTCTGAACCGTGCTCTTTGGCCTTGCCCTTTTTGGAGTCCCGAAGCTCCCGGAAAGTCTGAAACACTAAAAAGTATGTTTTCTGGAAAAACAGGGTTAGAACCAAAAGAAGGGGGATTGTTTAGAAAATCCCCCAAATCATTATAAAACATGAATATAAGTTGCTGATATGTAGGAAAAACAAGTAATAACATGCAAAGTTCATGTATGCATTTTACATGCATCACTGCGCTAATAACACGGTTTGTAGCCGTGAGGTACAATAACATAGGTTCTTCGTCTTTTGGGGACGCCAAAATCGGAGCTTTCATCAAAGTTTATTTCAACTGGGTTAATGATGCATCTGCTTCTTCTGTCCACTCGAACTTGTCGGATTTCTTCAAAAATTTGTATAGTGGCAGTGCTTTGTCCCCTAGCCAGCTAATGAACCTGCTAACGGCTGCTGCAGAACCCGTCAATCTTTGTACATCTTTTACGCACGTGGGCTTGGAGATGTTTAAGATTGCTTTGATCTTTTCCGGGTTTACTTCTATTCCTCTATGAGAAATGATGAAACCCAGAACTTTTCCTGATGGAACCCCGAATACGCACTTTAATGGATTCAACTTCATCTTATAAGTGTGCAAATTTTCGAAGATTTATCGCAAATCTTCAAGGAGTGTGTCCTTTTCCTTGGAAACGACAGCAATGTCGTCCACGTAAACATGGACATTTTTGACAATCTGACTATGCAAACATCGTTGCATGCAACACTGGTAGGTTGCACCTGCGTTCTTCAGGCCAAATGGCATGGTTATGTAATAATACGTCCCATATGGGGTTATGAAGGAAGTTTTGATTTGATCTTCTTCCTTCATCCGTATTTGATGATACCCAGAATATGCATCCAAAAAGCATAAAAGCTCAGAGCCAGCAGTGGCATCTGTTATTTGATCGATTCGCGGTAACGCAAATCTATCTTTTGGACACAATTTGTTCAAGCCGGTATAATCTATACACATCCTAGTGACGGTGTTGTCTTTCTTCGGTACTAATACTGGGTTTGCAGACCATTCAGTACGTATAACTTCCCGGATAAAATCTGCTGCCAAAAGCCGGATAATCTCCTTCCCAATAGTCTTCCGTCTTCTCCCATCAAATCGACGGAGACCTTGTTTGACGGGGGTTGGATCCTTGAATCACCTTAAGTTGATGCTCAGCAAGTTCCCTGGGTATGCCTGGCATGTCCGCCGGGCACCATGCGAAGATGTCCCAGTTCTCACGGAGGAACTTGATGAGCTCGTTTTCCTATTTGTCGGTCATCCCAGTTCCTACAACAACAAAAAAAATCGGATCTTTAGGATCTAGGATTACCTTTCTTGTATTCTCGGAAGTTTTGAAGCTATCTGCTGGCTTCCGGCTTTCTTTTCCTGCCGGCATATTTCTGTCGGTGATACTTCTTTGGCCAGCTCCTTCAGTTCTTCCTTTGCTATCACCTTTTCTGCGCAAAGGGCGTTTTCTTTTTCCAGCTCGTTTGCCAACTTGAAGTCTCCCGTTATGGTGATTACTCCTCCTTTTGGCCCTGGCATCTTCAGCTTGTTATAAATATAACATGACCTTGCCATAAATTTGGCGAAAGCTGGACGTCCGAGTATTGCGTGATACACGCTTTCGAACGGCACAACCCGAAGGATACTTTTTCCTGACGGAAGTGATCTTTCTCTCCGAAGGTTACATCTAGGGAAATTTCTCCTAGGGATCGTGCTTGTCTACCATGGACGATGCCGTGAAAACGTATGTTGCTGTGATTGAGCTGGGTCTCGGAGATTCGCAGATGCTTCAGTGTATCCAGGTACATTATGTTAATGCTGGATCCTCCATCCATCAACACTCTTTTTAGCCTAGTGTTTTGGACAATAGGGCTTACAACCAGAGCTTGCGTGCCAGGTTCTGGGATATTTCCGGGCTGATTAGACTGATCCCAGGTAATTGGTGTATTTGAGTACTTCAAGAATTTCGAGGTTGCAGGAACAACCGCGTTTATTTCTCGGAGCGTTCTCTTTGCCACCTTTGCTGAGGGAGTTGCCAGGAAAGTTGGGTTACATTCTCCGTCAACTCTCGGAAACTTGGGCTCGCCTTTTCGCTATTGTTCCTGGATTTTTTCGTTAGTGTCCGATTCACTGTCTTCGTTTTCAGCTTCTGGCTTTTGCTTGGAGAATTTCCTCTTAGAGTTCTTCCCTTTGCTTCTGGATCCTGCACTGCCTTTCATATGCTTGTTCAGCCGGCATTGTGCGTTAGTATGGGCGGGTTTCCCAAATTGCGAGTGGTGGACACAGTTTTCTCACTTTATTTTTTCCCATTCTTCCTTGGTGTAGTTTATCGGTTCTGTACTTCGTCATTTCCACCTGTTCCCATTTTCTCTTCCAAAGGCTATGTTAACTTCTTTGGGTTTTTGTGTTGCATCAAGAGTTCCTTTTTTCTCAGGGCGAGGGGTCTTTTTGGCCTGGATCAAAGTATCGATATTGCTGCCTCTCGCTCTGATATCGTCCTCGGCCGCTGCATGCTCATTGGCGGTTGTAAGCATAGATCCGAGATCTTTGTGCTTTTTGGAACCGATCATTAATGGTACAAATCCGGGTTTTAAACCATTGACTAAAGCATGCATTGCTTGAACGTCAGTTACTCCAGAGCAACTATTCTTCATTGCCGTCCATCTTGAGATGAAATCCACCTATGGTTAATCTTCAAACTGGGTGCAACGGTTTAGCTAGTTGATGTTGTTCGGACGCTTATAGGTTCCTCGGAAATGCTGAGTGAACACTCTAGCCATATCATCCCAGTTATCGATAGTTCTTGATGGTAATCCATTGATCCAATCTCTGGCTCCATCCAGTAACATTAGGGGGAGAAATTTTACTGCCTCCAGGCCTGTCCCATTGTTAATCTGGACGGCTGTGTAATAGTCTGAGAGCTAGGTATCCGGGTTTGTGCTACCGGTGTATTTTTGGTACGTTGGACCAACTTTGGCGAAGCTAGAATGCAGAGTTATTCTTCGGATCCTATCAGTGAAACACTTAGGTCCAAAGTATAAATCATCTTTTTCCGCTTTGTCCATATGTGCGGAGTATCTACGAGCTGAATGGACAGAAGGGGATCTGCTCCTTTCTTTTCCATTGTGGCGCGAACGCGCTTTTCCAGGATTATCTCTATTTCCTCCGTGATCGTGCCCTTTGGGATAAGGTGGAGTTCTACTCCTGTGTCTTTCCTTATTCCTGGGGGGCGTCCGGGATCTCTCACGCCTGTGAGGTATATCCTGTCTTCCAGCATTTTCAGCGGGGCGTCTCGGAGGCGGCATTGCTTTTCCGTCCTTCCGTTTTTTTCTCTTCCCGATCACGGGGATTAATTCCGTCTTTCGGGAGATGGGATTCGGTTCTGGACGCTTCATCCTTATTGTCGGGTTTTTTCTTGTCCTTTCTCGGATCTGATTTCTTCTCTTTCGAATTGTTCTCCAGGTTCTTCCGGTCCAGGTGCTCCAGCGGCGCATGTAGCTGTTTTGCATAGAGCGGAGTCGTCGTGCAACTTCCCTGATCGCTCTAGCCCCCGCTGTTGTTGTTGCAATGCTTTTCCTAGGAAAGCATACACCCCTTGAAGTTTTTCACCATTGGAGTACATATCGTTGTTGAGGATGGCGAACGCTGCTTCCGCGTTTTCTGCTGCGGTTTTGTATATTGGCTCGCCTCTGGCATCTTTTCCGTTTACCTGCTTTTGCCAAGATGGGTTGTGAAACCTTTCTTTTGGCGGCAGTACTTCCGGTCGTGCGATTCCGGGTAACCGTGTAGGCTTAATGCCAGATCTATTCTTTCCATCGTATTCCTCAATTTCTTCCTGCACGAGCTTGATGTCAGCCTGGGTTTTTTGGAGGTGTTATCAAGTTCGAAATAGATGTTGCTGCTGCCTTTGGAGAGCTCGCCTCCGGGCTTCCAGCACTTCAGGGGGGCTCGTGTGGTCCCACTAGTGTTTGGAGTAACTCCTGTTCGTCCTGTTCTGTCATTGGCGGAACAGGGATTTTCTTCGTTTTCTTCTCTGCGGGTTTTACTCCGCTTGCATCTCCTACTTCCGGGCTTTCATTGGCTGGATCAGCCGATTTCTTCTTCGGGAGTTTATACTGGAGTTTTTTAGCAGTTTTGCGTTTCTTCTTGGAAGAGGGAGGTTTCTTACAGGGTTCTTCCTCTGTCAGTTCTTTGACTTCGGGATATGTGGGAGAGGTTTCTCCTTCTTCTCTCTCTTCCTCTGGCGGAGGAGTTCTAGGGCTTTCCTGACTGTCGGCATCCGTGTTTTCAGCCGGTTTTGCCATCAGTACCTTGTGGAATCCCTCTTGAAGAGATTTAACATTTCTTTCGAAAGCGTCCACATCTTCGTCTTCGGAATCGAAATTATCTGATCCGGCTTCTGATTCCAACCTCGCCTCAATGGCGGCTAACACGGAATCGGCTTCCGAGTTCGTCTTCATGTTGACGCATGTCGGATCTTCCACCTCTGTTGTGGGATTTTTGTTTTCTGCCTCTTGCACGGGATTCCTTTCATCCGTGTTTTCGGCGATCTCGGATTGCACCATGCCGATAAAGTGCGATTCAGTAGTATATCAGCGATCTGATTAAAATCCGGCGTCATAGTCGTCTTCAACTGGGTATAGGGACGGTGGGATAAATTTGCTTCCACCACAGAATCCCATTGCTTCTGCAGTTAATCCGATAAAAATGTTTGCAGATCCAATCGGTAAAACGCAGGCACTTACCAGATGATTCCGCGCCGGCATGTATGATCCATTGTCGAGGAAGTGCCCGACGTCGTTGTCGAATTCCAAGCTTCCGACAGTTATGGTACTGCTGATTCCGCCAAGTATCCCCGATCAAAACATAACGCCTGACGTCGCTGCCCCACGGTGGGCGCCAACTATCGAGACATCGTAGTAGATTTCATAGACGGGGGTGCCATAAGACTACCGATAGAGAAGTGGGGGGATGTTATCGTATGATGAACAATGACTAAGGGTTTTACCCAGGTTCGGTACGACGCAGTAATGCGGCGTTCCTACTCCTACAATCTCGCTATTCAGGACTAAAGCCTGGAATATACAGAGTACAATGTGAGGTTAGATTAGCTACTCGTCAAGGATCCACCTCTCGGCGAGTTAGCCTATAGCTTCTTGTCTATCTTTCTTATCTCCCGTCCGGCTTTATATAATAGCCGGGTTAGGGCTTACAGAAAAGGAAACCTAGAAGACTACGGTATGTGCTATCTTGGAAAGTAAGGAAACCGCCTTCTACTCCAAGCCGTATCACGTGGACCGTGATCCGGGTTCTTCTAGAATCCGGCTTCTGTGCATCAACTTACTGGGCTGCCCAATGGACCGTAGCCCATTACCATTTAGGCCACCCTAGTAATCCGGCACTTTAGACTACCATCTGGTATACCCCTAATTGGTATATATCCGACATGCGGCAAGTCAACCAAGTAAAGCATTCGAAAGAGAATACCATATATTGATGCTTTACTATGACAAGAACAACTCATGAATCTTCCAAAACATATTAAACACTCTCAGCTATTTGAGGCTGCTCATGCTACTCAATAATCACAAGGCTTTAAAACTAAAATAACATTTAGCATGTCATGAAAAAGTTCTAGTACTGTTACAGATTCTACTTCAAGCAGCAGTTTTCTTTCTCCGAACAAGCACCATACAAAATATTTTTTAACAATAATACTCTTTATGATACAGCAAGAAAACATGATAGTACTCAAATAACAATACTGAAACTAACAACTCTAATAAGAGATGCATGCAAAACAGGAGCTAAATAAATGCAGCAGCTAAACAGAGACTAAGAATACAACGTATTCTCAACAAAAAGCGGAGCGTGTCACTCTCCAATAACAGAATGTTGGGGTCCAACCAATATTATTATGAAAGTAAAAATAAACTGAAAGCAAAAGCAAACTGAAAACAAAAATAAAAGACGCTCCAAGTAAAGCACATAAGATGCGAACGAATAAATATATAGTTTCACTACAAGTGACCTGGTAATTTGTTGATGAAGGATAGGATGCCTTGGGCATCCCCAAGCTTAGACGCTTGAGTCTTCTTGGAATTTTCTGGGAGGTACCACCGGGGCATCCCCAATCTTAGGCTTTTCACTCTTCTTGATCACATCATATCATCCTATTCTCTTCACCCTTGAAAACTTCCTTCACGTCAAAATTCTCACAATCTTCATTAGCAATGTTAGTGCAATCGAAATAATAAACTCACATGGTTCGGTTTCTGCACAAGACTAGCAATAAAAAAACACATTAGCTACTGTCACAACTTCTTTCAAAACTCTTTTTTCCAAAAGAACACCAAAAGAAAGAGATTAAGATGCAAATGCGATAAATGGCAAAAATCTGTTAAAAAAGAACAGCAGGCAGAGATCGATCTTTTAGAAAATCTTCTGTTTATCAAATAAAAAAAGTGGTCAACTAAGAAAAGTTGCGTATATAACTCAGGATTAAGCATAAAAAAATCTAAGGTCATTTTGTATTTTCTGTAATGTTTAACGGCATTAACAGTGGAAAGCAGAAATCTGTTTTCTGCGCAGAACTCCGAAATATAGTGTCAACTTTCCATTAGAGGCTTTAATTGGCTCAACAAAAACACAAAAGAAAAGATACAGGAGGGTTTCTAAGGAAATAGAAAACACGCAGGTGCAAAACACACCAAAGAAAACAAATAAAAACAGAATGAAAACAGAGAAATAAAACGGGTTGTCTCTCGGTAGCGCTTTTCTTTAACGCATTTCAGCTAGGCATAAAAGGGAAACTCAAGTATTTTTCAAGTGAAGAAGCATCAACACCAATACCAATAACTCTCTTTTTACTCCTCTTACCCTTATTCTTTTTAGGGAACTTATGGTCAAAGCATGATTTGGGAGTAAAAGTCATGTTACCTTTTCCCATATCAATAGTTGCTCCTAAGAGCTTCAGCAGAGATCTTCCAAGGTTAATTTGTCCTCCTTCTGCACATTCAATAACAATATATTCAGTGGATACTGTTTTTCCTAGGAGTTTCGTAAACACTGCCTCAGCTATCCCAACGGGAAATATAGTGGTGTTATTAATGAGAGGAATTTCTTCCCCTCCATCAGCTAGCCCCCAAAGGTTCAAAGATTCATAAATTTCCTTAGGCATAAGACAAGATTCATACATGATATCACAACGAGCATGAAATGTTTCACCATTTGTAACAACTTTAACCAAAGGGATCATAATTTTTGACTCAAAATTTATTGGGACATGATCAAGATGTTCACGAATTTGTCTAAACCCCCTCTTTTAAGATATAAATATGTGACTCAAGAGTTTTTAATCTAGCACAAATTTCTGCAAAGGCTTTAACAGAACTACTGGGTAGGCTGTAGGTTGCGATTAATTTTCTAATAGAATTGAAAGCTTTATCTTTATCACAATTAAGGAAATTACCTCCTACCACAGTATCTAAAGCATATCTATAACAAAGAACAAGACCAAAGTAAAAGCTACGAAGAAACAGATTTAGAATCACTTTAGGTTGAACTTTGTAATAAGAATCAAAAGCTCTAGACCACGCTTCTTTAAAGTTATCATCATTCCCTTGTTTGAAACTAAACATTGTTTCTTCTCGTGACATAATGACAGGAAAAAAACTAGACATAAAAGCAAGCAAATAAATAACAACTATGATGTAAACTAAATTTTGTGTGTGTTCAATATAGAGAATAAAAACAATACAAAAATAAAAACAAGACAATAAACAAAATAAAGAGGTTGAGAGTGAGAGACTCCCTCTTGCCAGAAGACTTCCTTCTCCCCGGCAACGGCGCCGGAAAAATCTTTGCTATGTGTTGTTGGGATACCCCAAGAGGAGGGTGTGATGAGCACAGCGGTAGGAGTTTTCCCCTTAGTTAAGAACCAGGGTTATCAATCCAGTAGGAGAAAGAGGACCTTCGGAAGGTTGATGCCACTGACGGTGGTATTGACGCTTCACCGGTGTCAGCAACAACGTGGAATCTGCACACACCACAACCAAAATACTTTGCCCCAACGGTACAGTCGGGTTGTCAATCTCACCGGTATTGCTGAAAACAAAGATTAGACGTATAGTGTGGAAAACAGTTGAATGCTTGCATAAAGTAAAGAGAGCATGAATTTTTTGTGGTTTGTTTAACAGTGTGGAAAATGGACCGGGGTTCATAGGTTCACTAGTGTTGTCTCTCCATAAAAGATAGCATGTTGGATAAACAAATTACAGATGTGCAGTTGACAAATAAAGGTTGCAACGTAGTGCACATTATAACATGATGGTTACTATGATATTTAGTGTGGGCATTACAACAAAATACATAAACCGAAATCCATCTACATCTATGACTAATAATCCACCCTCGGGGTATCATCTGAACCCCCTTAGGTATTTAGTTGCAAGCAACAGATAATTGCATTAAACGAAGTGTGTAATATAAGCAATAATTATGCACGCGGGCACTCTCACCGTTGTTTTTTCTCCCTAATGGCAACAGCACATCCTCCGCCTTCACGTTTATGTCACTGGAGCAAGGTAACAAGGAGGCGTGAACCCACTATCAAGCATAAATACTCCCTCTTGGAGTCACTATTACCTACTTGGCCAAAGCAACCACTAGAAACGGAAAGCATGCAAGATCACAAATAACATATGCAATAAAGACTATAATCAACTTGGCATAAGGTCAATATTCATCGGATCCCAATAAACACAGCATAAAGAATTACATTAGATCAATTTCGATCATGATAGGCAGCTCACGAGATCTAAACATGGAGGCATATGAGGAGGAGACAACCATCTAGCTACTGCAATGGACCCATAGTCCAGGGATGAACTACTCACGCATCACTCCGGAGGCAGGCATGGTGATGTCGAAGCCTACGGTGATGATTTCCTCTCCGCCAGGGTGCCGAAAAACAGCTCCAGAATCCTCCCGACCTAGGGTTGACGGTGACGGCGGCTGCGGAACTTTTTTGGGGATTTTGATTAGGTGCTTAGGGTTTTCCATCCAGGGGGCTTAAATAGGCAAAAGGGCAAAGGCGTTGGAGCTCCAGGTGCCCCACACCCATAGTTGGCGCGGCCAGGGGGACCCGCGCCAGCCCATGGTGTGGGCCCCCTGTTGCCCCTCTTCGACTCCTCTTCTGTCTTCTGGATGCTTCCGGGGAAAATTTGTGACGCCCCGAGATCGGGCACTATGCAGATTTCAGCATTCCCGCCAAAATCCACATAATAACCGATTTCAGGTTGCCACTTGTGATAACATTACAACAGTTCACGAATATTCCACAACAACAACAGAAAAGATATATACAAGATGACTCAAACGAGCCAAGGATACAACTGATACAATACAAAGATCCAAATAACAGCGGACGAACAACATAGCGTCCGGCTACGGACAAGATACAAATTGGACTAAGAGTCCTGAAGATAACCGAGAGCGTCCAATCCCTGCCCAGGCCAAGCCGGAGGGATTCCCAAGCTAACGTCGTCAGACTTCAAACCTGTTGACTGCAATATTGAATATGCAGCCACGAAAAAGGATTCGTGGGTCAGTACGGTTAAGTACTGGCAAGTGGATAAACCATACTCACAAGATACCGGTGTAGCCAGTCATCACAAGATACAAATACTTTGGGTTCAACGGAAAAGGAAGGGATTATTGCAAATAAGCGGCAGCGGGCTTCACTAACCAACTACAGAGACTCACTACAACATCCGGCTAAAAGAGGGGGATAAGATAGCGTATCGGAACCAACTACAACTACTCACCAAACAAACCCATCCAATGTTACCCCCTACTAAGGAAGCAACCCAAGAATAACTCACACTGTTGGATTAATGATGGATCAAGTTATTGTCTCAATAAGACTATTACTAGTCAAGTATCATTAGTTAGGTGTAAGTTGTTCTGAGTACTTGTTAGCCAGTACTTTCACCAAGTTAACCATAACCGCGGAAAACACGGCTTCTCGAGAAGATTTACCCTGCAGGGGTGCACCAATTTGGCCGTACACGTAAGAATAACCCGCCAGGCGGGGGATCAACCCACCAAGCGAGGTACTCAACACAACCCAACTCTTCTTCGCATCAAACCCAAAGAACCCCGTACAATTGAGTGCACGGCTAATCAAGCCCCACGAAGAAAAGGGGACCCTCATAGCACTCTAAGAACGTGTCTCCCTAAATGCCGACTACAAAAGTTCCACCCTGGCGCCAAGGGTTCGCACCTGCATATGCATGCGGCAAATGGAAAACCCGAACTAAATGAGGCGATTTGGACGAGATGCGAATCGAATCAAGTTGAGGGGGCGCCCATACTCGCTTCCCACATGCGGTTAGTGCGCTCATCATGGATCAGTAGACAAGACCCTTTTCCTAATTAGGGTCGACACTAGCAGGCTTCAAAACCACGTCGGGCCTCCTGCCGGTGCCTTATCATCAAATTATTATTACCCAAAACATTAACATGTTGTTGATTGAATTGAAACCCAACTATCAACTAAACAGGTGATAAGACGGACAACAAGACTCGAGCGCAAACAACACTAAGCATGCAACTACGACACGAGGGCCAACAGGGTAAACAAGCAACAGATAATAGGAAGTGGAAGGAAGGCTATATCATGGCTGCAAGGTAAACATATGATAGGATCGAGACACAAGCATCGAATCAACAGGCTAGAATAAGAACAACGGAAAGAATCGGTAACAAGTGATGAAAGGCAGCCATTTGGCAGCAAGTGAGTATACTTGCCTGGAATCCAGCAAGTAGAGGTACATCCGCAGAACTTGTCGTTGCTCACATCATCTCAACGTCCTATCCGGGAAGAAGCAACGAACCTCGAACAAACACCGGATGCAACAATTACTTCTACGGCAAAAGATCCAGCATAATCCTATTTTATATGCATGGCATGGCAAGATGCAACCGGGGAAACAACTTAAGCAATCTAATCGGAACCGGAGTCCGGACAAATAATTATTGGTTCAAGTTGTTTAGCTAACCATCAATATTAAATGTTGATTAACAGGTTTAAAGAAGGTAGAGGTGATCTATCCGATATTAAATGGAATAGGGCATGATTTGAATTTAATACCCCAACACATTCCATATTTATTTAATAGGTGAACATGCATAACACAAACTAAGATGCAACATACAAAATGCAAACATGAGCATGGATGGCATGAACAGATTAAGTGCATTTTTCTGGTATGAAAACATATTTTATTTGTTGGATTTGGAATTAAAATGAGCAAGTTATCAAATTAGCAATTTTAAATGCATTAATTAAGAAATAGTTGTTTTCAGCAATTTAATTTATTTGAAACAGAAAAAAAAAATTGATATTTGCAAAGTTTAGAGAATTTTGATTGGAAAACATATTTTACTTTTCAAATTTGGAGTTAAAATGAATTAGTTATGATTTATGCAATTAAATCAATTTAAATTGAGCCGGAAGCCCAACATTTAATTTAGGAGGTTCACGTTATTTATTTACCCACAAAAATGCAATGCAACACATGAATGATTTGACATGCACGACATAGATGACATTTAGAAAATAGGCATATAGGTATAGGGTTAGGGTTTGGGTTCGCACGTGTGGAGGGGATCTTCGGGTTCGGCGCCGGTGTCTTCGGGGTGTAGGGGAAGTAGAAGAAGAGGAGGAAGTAGAGGACGTAGTCGACATAGAGGAAGGAGTGGAAGTAGTCGTAGCAGGGGAAGTAGTCGACATCGAGGACGTAGTCGTTCCAGGGTCATCGTCATGGAGGTAGTCGTTCACGCCGTAGAGGAAGTAGTCGTTCTCGAATCACCGGGTCATCGTCGTCGAAGTAGTCGTAGTAGTCGTGGGCGATCCGCAACATCGTTGTCTTCGAGGTTGGTGGCGGACATGTCGGTCCCAATCTTTACGGCACGCACGAAGGCGGCCAATGCAAGCGAACACGACGAAGGCGATGTAGTCGTTCACGGTTCGTCGAGGAAGTAGTCGTGGTCGTGGTTTGGTCCGAGGTCCTCGGTGTGGCGGTACTTGTCGGCGATGATCTTGTGGATGCGGTACCGTTCGGTGTACATCTCTGCGGCGTCAAGGTCATGAAGACACGAGCACGATGGCCTCGGCCATGAGGAATAACACACGGGCATGAAAGGGTCCTCGCGAGGCAAAGTGATTCTTGTGGACATTCCAACAAGAACCTGGCGGGCATCAACGGAGAGGGCGAACCGCACCGCGGCAGGACACGGGCATGAGCTGTGAGTAGCGAGGGGCGACGGCGACGAGCTCGGAGGTGGGGAGGATGCCGGCAACGGGGCACGGCTTCGGCCATGGAGAGGAGGCCGCGGAAGGGGGCAGCTGCTGCGAGAGGGAGGCCGGCTCCCGTCCCGTGCCGGAGTCGCTGCGGGTGGAGGCGGAGCTCGCCGTCGGCCGGAGGTCAAGGGGGGCAGGGGCGGCGCTTGGGGGCGAGGTGGAGGAGGAGCCACGGCGGGGCGCCGGCCGGAGCTCGAACCGGCGGAGGGGAGGGGCGGCAGCGACGGCCGGAGGGAGGCGCCGGTGCGGGAAAGGAGCAGCAGCGGCGCCGGAGGTGAGGGAGGGCGGCGTCCTGCTTGAGGGTCAGCGGAGGCCGGCCGGAGAAGAGGGCGGCCGCGGCCTTCTCCTTGGCGGCGGCGCGAGCAGCAAGAGGGAGGGGGCGGCGGAGCTTGAGGGAAGGGAGGCGACGGCCGGCGGAGGGAGAGGCGGCACTCGAGCTAGAGGAGGGCAGCGGCGCCTCCAATCGATACAGAACAAGGAGGGGACGAGCGAAGGAGAAGCAGGCGGCACTGGGCAGAAGGAAGGGGACGAGGGATCGATCCCTTCTGCGTCTCGCGTGCGTGCGTTGTGTGTCTGGGTCGTGTGCGTGCGTGCGTTGTGTAGCGTGCATGAGGGTTTTGTGTGTTGCGTGAGTGTGTGCGTTGTGGGGATGGGCTGCTGTGTGCGTGCGTGTGTTGGCCTGGGTGTGGTGTGGGCTTAGGGTTTGGGGTAGTACGTGGCTGGACTGGGCCTTGTTGGCCTGGTCTGGCCACTTAAAACATTTTTTTTTCTTTTTTTTTTATAAATAGAAAGGCTAATAAAATAGGTTTTATGCACCACATAATATCCAGAAAATAATTAGGAAAATAGGGTTTGATTTATTTCAAGCATATGCACGTTTTAAATGCGAGAGAATGCGCGATGCCACGATGCCATGCGATGCGAAAACAAAAACAACGATCAATTCTATTTGGGGGGAAAACCCCGGGCGTTACAGACGACACCACTAACAAGGGATTGCGCCCTCGCAATCCACCTACTAACCCAGGAGGGGAAAGAAGTTCGACTATCGATCCTTCATGCTTCCAGTTGATCTCCTCGACACCACTAACAAGGGCTTCTCGACACCACTAACAAGAGATTTTGCTCGGAGTGACGACGATGTTCTTCCACCAGGAATCTTCCGATGATCGAACCTATTAGGTTAAAGGCTCAGAAAACGTCCACCCTCGTAGGATCCTAAAACTTTGAAAGATAGACAAGAGGGGAGACTCCAAAACAAATAAGATGGGAGGGGAAATAGAATAGAGATAAGGAGAAAACAAGAATCCTATTGAGAGGTTTCCAAAATAGTTTAGGCAGAAAATAGTTTTTGACACTCTAGAAACAACGAACGTTAGCGAGGTTATCCTACAGGCTTTGCGGACCCGTTGCTTCGATAACCATTCGTATCGAAACAATCTCGGGAATCGGAAACCATGCTCTGATACAATTTGTGACGCCCCGAGATCGGGCACTATGCAGATTTCAGCATTCCCGCCAAAATCCACATAATAACCGATTTCAGGTTGCCACTTGTGATAACATTACAACAGTTCACGAATATTCCACAACAACAACAGAAAAGATATATACAAGATGACTCAAACAAGCCAAGGATACAACTGATACAATACAAAGATCCAAATAACAGCGGAAGAACAACATAGCGTCCGGCTACGGACAAGATACAAATTGGACTAAGAGTCCTGAAGATAACCGAGAGCGTCCAATCCCTGCCCAGGCCAAGCCGGAGGGATTCCCAAGCTAACATCGTCAGACTTCAAACCTGTTGACTGCAATATTGAATATGCAGCCACGAAAAAGGATTCGTGGGTCAGTACGGTTAAGTACTGGCAAGTGGATAAACCATACTCACAAGATACCGGCGTAGCCAGTCATCACAAGATACAAATACTTTGGGTTCAACGGAAAAGGAAGGTGTAACATCCCAAGTCTGAAAAATAGCCTTTAGAATGTTTGCTATCTGTTATTTTATGTTTTGCATCATGGCATCATGTTGGTTGCATTTGTTTTGTTTGTTTTCCATTTGTTTTTCTCTGTTTTCATTTGTTTTCCAACTGTTTTCAGTTGTTTTCCTTTGTTTTCTATTTGAATTCCAAACCAACATCCAAATAGTTGTTTCCAAATAAAAACATTAATTGTTTCCAATTATCCCATAATGTTCAACTAATAAAATGGTGCTTTTATTTCAATTAATTAATTCCAAATTGGTTTTTCAAATTCAAAGCAAAATCATCATCAACACCCCATTTGGAAATTATCAAATATCAAACCATTCCAATGTTTCTAATCCAACTAATAATAGGGTTCACTCTATTAAATGGTTGTTTCTATTAATTAACAAAATATTCCAATTTCAAATCAAATTCACTCCAATCCCAAACATCACCCAATTTGAATCTATGCAAATTAACAAAACAATGCAAACCTCTGTTTTCATTTTAAACTACAAGTTCAACCCAATTTAAATTTTGTTTCAAATAATTCACTCAATGATAAAATCCATCCAATTTAAATCAAATTACAAAACAGCAATTTAATTTGAACTTTTTGAAACAGAAGGTGGCAAGTGTTTGAAGATGAGCTAAATAACTCACCCAAAATTTCCCAATTTTTCCTAACTCCCAAAACCCTCTCTTTTTCTTCCAATTCCAAATCAGCAAAAAATAAATAAATAATAGGACAGAAAAATAAAACAGCAACCAAACAAGGGAGAGAGGCCCAGCCCACCTCTTCTCTGTCTTGGCCCAGTACCCCTCCAACCTTGTCTTCTTCCTCCCCCACACGTCACCAACTGTACGAACCCCTCCACCACCAGACGATCTCCTCCACCCCCCTGGATGGCCAGCCGTACCAGGCCTTCCCCTCCTTATAGCTCACCTTCCCCCTCTCCCAACCCTAAACCCTAGCTCCCTCTCTTCTCCCTCAAGCCGCCATCCTTCCTCTTCCTCCTCTGCTCGATTTCCCTCTGTAGCCTTTACTGAACCTGAACACCTCACCCGAGCTCCTCCAACTCCGGTGGTCGCCGGCCATCCGGGGCCCCTCCGGCCGCGCCAGCGGCGGGAATGGAAACGGCGAGCCAAGGGCTACCGCCTCCCCCCCTCGGCTCGAGCCGGGAGGGCCCCCACCGTCGGCGCCATCCCCTCCAAACCGCCACCGCGCCCTGCTGCTGCACGTGCTGCTCGACCGACTGCTGCGACCCGCTCCAGATCGCTGCCAAGGTGAGGCCTCCCGCTCCTCTTCCCCTCGATCGCCTCCCTCCTCCTCCCTCTTGCACCGGCCGCTCACCCCCTCTCGCCATCTCCGCTCGGGAACCCTCCATCGAGGTGCAGCCATGGAACGTGTACAGGTTCAGTAACGTACCTGCAGTTTCAGAAACAAAACCTTCCGCAGGCTGCACCTTAAGCTCCTCGCCACCCCCCTTCTATCACAAAAAACCGCACCAGCCCATTGGTTCTGTTCCCTTGAGCGCATCAGGAGGTGCAGGGGTCGAATCCCACCCATGCACATTAAACCAAACTTTTTATTTTGCAAAGATTTGGTCACATATATTTCACAGAATCATAACTAGGCCCCTGGAAATTAATTCTAGACCCCTGCAAATTTATTTTCTAGTCCCTAGTGCAGTAAAAATGGCAGATTTACCCCAAATTGTGTAAATTGCATAATAAAATCATTATAACTCCAAATCCAACATTTTTTATATGTTTTCAATACCAAATTAAATGTTCTATCCAAATATAAAATTTGTTTACTGTTTTGAATATTTTAAATTGGTGCAATATTTGAAAACTTGTCAAATTCACTTAAATTTGCAAAATTCATAACTTGTTCATAAAAATTCCAAATTTCACAACCCAAATATGTTTTCCAATCAATTTTTCATGTACTTTCCAAATATAAATTTTGTTTGCTGTTTTGAATAATTTAAATTGCTGAAAACAACTGTTTCTTGTTTATTGCAATTAAAATTACCAAAATAATAACTTGCTCATTTTAAATCCAATTTCCACAAATGAAATATGTTTTCCATGAAAAATTAAACCACCTTTCCAAAAATAAATTTTGTTTCATGTTTTGAATAATTAAAAGTGGTTAAATAATTTAAATCTTATTTAATTCATTTAATATTGTTAAATTTATAACTTGATCAAAACAAATTCTTTTGGGGCATATAAAATATGTTTTCAAACCATAAAAGCATAACATTTTCAAATATGGATCTCACTTAATGTTTTGCACAAATAAAAATTCAAATAAGTTCATGTTTGAATTAAATTCATTTAATTCTTGCTTAAACTTGTGTAATTCATAAATAATTTATTTGGAATCCTTTTTCACCAAGTGAAACATGTAATCCACCCAAAATCTTGTGTTCTTTTCAAATATAAACTTTGTTATCTGTTTTGAACAATTTAATTTGATGAAAACAACAAATGCTTGTGTGACACCTTTAAGAAACCAAAATTCCATAACTTAATACCTGAGTTTCTAAACTTGTTAAACCTTATTTCTATTTGGTTCTATTGTTGTTATTTTGCTGTTTTCCTCATCCATGCATCATGCTAATTCACTTCCACATGATGATTAGTTGTAAAACAATTAATTCAACCATAATTCATGGGCTTTCCATATGCAATCCAATTGCATGTGGGTCCATTTAATCCTGTTTCTATCTTGTCAACTAGTTTATTTTGATGCAACCATTAACTTGTCATGCATCATCTTGATTGTGCACAATGCCCTGATATTGATTGTTTATTTTTCTGCATTGTTTGTTTGCTTCTTCTCGGATACACGACGACGTTGAGACCGACGATACTTACGACACCCCTTCTAAGGAGTTAGCTCAGTACCAGGCTACTGGGTTTTGCAGGCAAGTTATCACTCACATGAACCATTGTGTTCCTTTCAACATTGGTTACCGATACTTTCCGTTCTCTATTTCTGCTAGCCTTAGTAGTTGTTGTTTCTGTTACGAGCCCATCACATGTATCCCTTAACCCTGATATTGCCTCACCTCCATACCTATAACCATTGTTTGAGCCGTGTCTTACTAGCATGCTTAGGCTGTTTTGCTCGAGTCTGTTACCCGTTACTTTCTGTTACTATTTCTTTATGTTCTGGGGGCTCGATGTTTAATCAATCAATCATGCTAATGTTATTGTTAAATAATAAATTTGATGATAAGGCACCGGCAGGAGGCCCTTTGTGGTTTTGAGGCCTGCTAGTGTCGACCCTAATAGGAAAAGGGTCTTGTCTACTGATCCATGATGAGCGCACTAACCGCATGTGGGAAGCGAGTATGGGCGCCCCCCTCAACTTGACCTGATTCGCATCTCGTCCAAATCGCCTCATTTAGTTCGTGTTTTCCATTTGCCGCATGCATGTTCTTGCGAGCCCTTGGTACCCGGGTGGAACTTTTGTAGTCGGCATATAGGGGGACACGTTCTTAGAGTGCTATGAGGGTCCATTTTCTTCTGGGCTCGATTAGCCGTGCGCCCAAGGTGCTTTGGGCTTGATGCGAAGAATGGTTGGTTGTGTAGAGTACCCCGCTTGGTGGAAGTGCATTTCCATCTGGCGGGTTATTCTTGCGTGTACGGCCAAATTGGTGCAACCCTGCAGGGATAATCTTCTCGAGAAGCCGTGTTTTCCGCGGTTATGGATTACTTGGTGAAAGTACTGGCTAACAAGTACTCAGGACAACTTCAACATAATGATCAATCATGTTTCACCCAATGATTAATAACTTGGCTAGTAATAGGTCATTCACACCAATAAATTGATTCATCCTAATCCAACTGTGTGAGTTATCCTCGGATTGCTTCTTTGGATAAGGGGCGAGATCCAGGATGGGTTTGTTTGATGTTATCTTCCAGTTGGTTACAACCCTCGATCTTATCCCCTTTCTGATAGTTGGACATGATAGAACCTCTGTAGTTGGTTAGCGCAGCCAGTTGCAGCATCTTTTATATCCCTTTCCTTCCGTTGAACCCAAAGCATCTGTGCTTGGTGTTGACGGGTTACACTTTGGTGAACTGTGAGTCTTGCTTGCCAGTACGTTGGTGTACTGACCCCTTTGGGGCTGTGGTTTACGCAGACGACGTTTCCGAGGATCTACATGGTGGCTACTACTTGGAGTATGACGACGAGACTGCTGACGAGTAGATAGCGGACCCGGGCAGGATCCGAGACTTCGTGGATGGGCTCCGTCTGTTTGTTTTCGGCCTCTTAGGCCTATTTGGTTCTTGTCTGTACTCAGACATGTTGAATGCTTCCGCTGTATTGTAATGATGTATTGTTGGGACATGTGTCCTCTGAATGATTGTATTTGCTATCTTGCTCTAATGAGAGCCAATTGCACATATTTCAATCTTTTGTGTCGTAGAGATCTGTTGTGATATCACTTGTTAACGCCGTTGACGTACCATGTGTGTATGGTTTGAAGTACGTCGACGGAAGTGCCTTTGATCTCTAGTGGATAGTTTACATCGACGATGGAATAGCAGGGCTTGTGTTGTCGCGCATAAGCGCAGGCCTACCAGGAAGCTGGGACGTGGGAGCAGTTATGCCCCATAATCCAAGCATCTGCTATCCAGTTCGTACGGTGAGTATCCCCTAGAAATCAGGGTGCGACAGAAGGGATTATTGCAAATAAGCGGCAGCGGGCTGCACTAACCAACTACAGAGACTCACTACAACATCCGGCTAAAAGAGGGGGATAAGATAGCGTATCGGAACCAACTACAACTACTCACCAAACAAACCCATCCAATGTTACCCCCTACTAAGTAAGCAACCCAAGGATAACTCACACTGTTGGATTAATGATGGATCAAGTTATTGTGTCAATAAGACTATTACTAGTCAAGTATCATTAGTTAGGTGTAAGTTGTTCTGAGTACTTGTTAGCCAGTACTTTCACCAAGTTAACCATAACCGCGGAAAACACGGCTTCTCGAGAAGATTTACCCTGCAGGGGTTCACCAATTTGGCCGTACACGTAAGAATAACCCGCCAGACGGGGGATCAACCCACCAAGCGAGGTACTCAACACAACCCAACTCTTCTTCGCATCAAGCCCAAAGAACCCCGTGCAATTGAGCGCACGGCTATTCAAGCCCACGAAGAAAAGGGGGACCCTCATAGCACTCTAAGAACGTGTCTCCCTAAATGCCGACTACAAAAGTTCCACCCTGGCGCCAAGGGTTCGCACCTGCATATGCATGCGGCAAATGGAAAACCCAAACTAAATGAGGCGATTTGGAGGAGATGCGAATCGAATCAAGTTGAGGGGGGCGCCCATACTCGCTTCCCACATGCGGTTAGTGCGCTCATCATGGATAAGTAGACAAGACCCTTTTCCTAATTAGGGTCGACACTAGCAGGCTTCAAAACCACGCCGGGCCTCCTGCCGGTGCCTTATCATCAAATTATTATTACCCAAAACATTAACATGTTCTTGATTGAATTGAAACCCAACTATCAACTAAACAGGTGATAAGACGGACAACAAGACTCGAGCGCAAACAACACTAAGCATGCAACTACGACACGAGGGCCAACAGGGTAAACAAGCAACAGGTAATAGGAAGTGGAAGGAAGGCTATATCATGGCTGCAAGGTAAACATATGATAGGATTGAGACACAAGCATCGAATCAACAGGCTAGAATAAGAACAACGGAAAGAATCGGTAACAAGTGATGAAAGGCAGCCATTTGGCAGCAAGTGAGTATACTTGCCTGGAATCCAGCAAGTAGAGGTACATCCGCAGAACTTGTCGTTGCTCACATCATCTCAACGTCCTATCCGGGAAGAAGCAACGAACCTCGAACAAACACCGGATGCAACAATTACTTCTACGGCAAAAGATCCAGCATGATCCTATTTTATATGCATGGCATAGCAAGATGCAACCGGGGAAACAACTTAAGCAATCTAATCGGAACCGGAGTCCGGACAAATAATTATTGGTTCAAGTTGTTTAGCTAACCATCAATATTAAATGTTGATTAACAGGTTTAAAGAAGGTAGAGGTGATTTATCCAATATTAAATGGAATAGGGCATGATTTGAATTTAATACCCCAACACATTCCATATTTTTTTAATAGGTGAACATGCATAACACAAACTAAGATGCAACATACAAAATGCAAACATGAGCATGGATGGCATGAACAGATTAAGTGCATTTTTTGGTATGAAAACATATTTTATTTGTTGGATTTGGAATTAAAATGAGCAAGTTATCAAATTAGCAATTTTAAATGCATTAATTAAGAAATAGTTGTTTTCAGCAATTTAATTTATTTGAAACAGAAAACAAAATTGATATTTGCAAAGTTTAGAGAATTTTGATTGGAAAACATATTTTACTTTTCAAATTTGGAGTTAAAATGAATTAGTTATGATTTATGCAATTAAATCAATTTAAATTGAGCCGGAAGCCCAACATTTAATTTAGGAGGTTCACGTTATTTATTTACCCACAAAAATGCAATGCAACACATGAATGATTTGACATGCACGACATAGATGACATTTAGAAAATAGGCATATAGGTATAGGGTTAGGGTTTGGGTTCGCACGTGTGGAGAGGATCTTCGGGTTCGGCGCCGGTGTCTTCGGGGTGTAGGGGAAGTAGAAGAAGAGGAGGAAGTAGAGGACGTAGTCGACATAGAGGAAGGAGTGGAAGTAGTCGTAGCAGGGGAAGTAGTCGACATCGAGGACGTAGTCGTTCCAGGGTCATCGTCATGGAGGTAGTCGTTCACGCCGTAGAGGAAGTAGTCGTTCTCGAATCACGCGGTCATCGTCGTCGAAGTAGTCGTAGTAGTCGTGGGCGATCCGCAACATCGTTGTCTTCGAGGTTGGTGGCGGACATGTCGGTCCCAATCTTCACGGCACGCATGAAGGCGGCCAACGCAAGCGAACACGACGAAGGCGATGTAGTCGTTCACGGTTCGTCGAGGAAGTAGTCGTGGTCGTGGTTTGGTCCGAGGTCCTCGGTGTGGCGGTACTTGTCGGCGATGATCTTGTGGATGCGGTACCGTTCGGTGTACATCTCCGCGGCGTCAAGGTCATGAAGACACGAGCACGATGGCCTCGGTCATGAGGAATAACACACGGGCATGAAAGGGTCCCCGCGAGGCAAAGTGATTCTTGTGGACATTCCAACAAGCACCTGGCGGGCATCAACGGAGAGGGCGAACCGCACCGCGGCAGGACACGGGCATGAGCTGTGAGTAGCGAGGGGCGACGGCGACGAGCTCGGAGGTGGGGAGGATGCCGGCGACGGGGCACGGCTTCGGCCATGGAGAGGAGGCCGCGGAAGGGGGCAGCTGCTGCGAGAGGGAGGCCGGCTCCCGTCCCGTGCCGGAGTCGCTGCGGGTGGAGGCGGAGCTCGCCATCGGCCGGAGGTCAAGGGGGGCAGGGGCGGCGCTTGGGGGCGAGGTGGAGGAGGAGCCACGGCGGGGCGCCGGCCGGAGCTCGAACAGGCGGAGGGGAGGGACGGCAGCGACGGCCGGAGGGAGGCGCCGGTGCGGGAAAGGAGCAGCAGTGGCGCCGGAGGTGAGGGAGGGTGGCGCCCTGCTTGAGGGTCAGCGGCGGCCGGCCGGAGAAGAGGGCGGCCGCGGCCTTCTCCTTGGCGGCGGCGCGAGCAGCAAGAGGGAGGGGGCGACGGAGCTTGAGGGAAGGGAGGCGACGGCCGGCGGAGGGAGAGGCGGCACTCGAGCTAGAGGAGGGCAGCGGCGCCTCCAATCGATACAGAACAAGGAGGGGACGAGCGAAGGAGAAGCAGGCGGCGCTGGGCAGAAGGAAGGAGACGAGGGATCGATCCCTTCTGCGTCTCGCGTGCGTGCGTTGTGTGTCTGGGTCGTGTGCGTGCGTGCGTTGTGTAGCGTGCATGAGGGTTCTGTGTGTTGCGTGCGTGTGTGCGTTGTGGGGATGGGCTGCTGTGTGCGTGCGTGTGTTGGCCTGGGTGTGGTGTGGGCTTAGGGTTTGGGGTAGTACGTGGCTGGACTGGGCCTTGTTGGCCTGGTCTGGCTACTCAAAACATTTTTTTTTATAAATAGAAAGGCTAATAAAATAGGTTTTATGCACCACATAATATCCAGAAAATAATTAGGAAAATAGGGTTTGATTTATTTCAAGCATATGCACGTTTTAAATGCGAGAGAATGCGCGATGCCACGATGCCATGCGATGCGAAAATAAAAACAACGATCAATTCTATTTGGGGGGGGAAACCCCGGGCGTTACAAAATAGGACTTCCGGGTTTCGAATTTTCCAGTTTCGAGAATATTTCCAGAACAACTTTTCTGAAACTAAAAACAGCAGATAACAGGGAACTGGCTATGGACATCTTGTTAATAGGTTAGATCGGAAAACGTACGAAAATGATATAAATAAGGGAGAAATCATGTAGCGATAGGCATAATATGATCATGGAGCATCATAAATTAGGGATACGTTTATGACGTATCACTTACTGACTGCCGGCCCTTAGATATCGACCTAGACATTTACCTCAAGTGCAAGCGTAAGAAATTGACAGTAAAAGAGGCTCTTCGCGGCAATGCTTGGATTTCAAGTTGGATCTTACTCCTAGCCTCTCAGTGGAGCATCTTATGCAGTTCGTGGAGCTCTAGACATTGCTTCGGGGTGTTGTCTTAGACCATGCTGCGACGGAATCCATATCATGGCGATCTACTTCAGGGGAATACTCGGCTTCATAGGCCTACTTGCTACAGATCACCGGATCAACCTGCTCCTTACTGGATTCCCTTGTCTGGCAGGCTTGGGCCCCTCTGAAATGCAAGTTCTTTGCATGGCTGATCATCGAGGACCGAGTTTGGACTGCGGACCGGCTCCAGCGACGTGGTTGGCCTAATTGTGGGGCTTCCCCCTTTGTCGCCAAGAGCAAGAATCGGGATGCCACCTTCTGTTCCCTTGCAGGTTTTCTTCTCGCATTTGGAACGCAGTATCCTTGTGGCTGGGATCCTCGCACATGAGGCCGGATAGATTGGTTGGTCTCCCCTTGGTCCTTGATCTCTCCACCCCGAGGCTCCACACAAAGCGGTCGCCTCCATTGTCACCCTTGTAGTGTGGAAGCTGAGCAGAACTCGAGAGTCTTTAGGCACACTTCTCACCCTTTGAGCGTGATCATTTCAGACATCAAGGAGGAAGCGAGAACTTGGGTCAAAGCGGGTGCAAAGTGCTTGGTGAATTTTATCCCGGGAGAGTAGTTCCCTAGTTTTTGTTTCTTGTGTTGTTTCCCCGTAGCATGGTGTTCGAATGCTTGTGGGAGTTGCTCGGTCTTGGCCTTGTGAAAGCTATAAACCTCTATTCTCTCTTAATAACGAATATGCAAGTCTTTCGCCTCTGTTCAAAAAAAAAATGTTTAGCTGCCAGCTGCACTTGGTGTGGCCGACCCATGTCCATGTCCATGGGAGATGAGACGGATGCGTGGATTCAGCTTATCACATCAGTACAAAGATCCACCTAACAGGTTTACTAATGTTACGACCAACTAGTTTCCTATCAAGATTGTCTCCAAATTAACGTGTGTTCTTAAATTTACAGTGGAAAATTAGTTAGATAAATAAATTGATGATACGTATTTTGTAGGACATTTATTTACAAGATTTTATTTCGTGAAGATGTCATGATATTTCATTTATGGAATAGTTTGTGCGCCTCTGTGAAGCATTTTTTTTTCTGTCTTCCGTGCGTCCACGGGCATTGTCTGCTAGTAGTAACGAAAAATCTCCGGATCCAGTGTACCAACTCTCTTGCACGTACGGCTTTCCCTAAAAAAAAAAAACCTGCACGTATGGCAGATTTGGTCACGCCTTGCCCGTTTTTATTGATCGTCCCAACATAGGAAGGCAGGAAACGCACAGGTCGCTTCTTCACGCCCATCGGAAGCACAGCCCTAATCGAGGCCAGGCGGCGGAAACGCGATCATGTTCCGGCGGGCCCTTGCTTCTCTTCCCACACGGAGGTTCTCGCCTCGAGCGACCCCAACAACAGACTTCACCGAACGCACTCTCCGCTCCTCCTTGGTGAGTTTCCCTCGTTTGTTTCACTTAGATCTAAACCTCCCAGGTTCCTCCGTCATGTTTCTCAACCCGATCCGAACAGAGGGAGCTCGCCGTTGGTGGTGCCGCTGGTTTGGCCACCAGTTTGTTCACGGCGGCGTTGTCTACTGGTGGGATGTTCGCGGTTCAGTATTTGAAGATAGGCGCGGATGATGATGATTCAGGTATAGACAACTCTTTGTTGTCCTTAGCTCCGCTCTGTTTCATGTCGTCAGTACATCATAACTGTCTTCTTGTGTAGCTGCTCGCAAGAAGGAGGAGAACATGAAGGCGAGGTTTGAGTATTGGATGAAGAAGCACGACAAGTCTTACAAAGACGAGGAAGAGAAGGACACGCGGTTCCAACGGTTCAAGGACAACGTGGACGGCTTCCCCAGTCCGCCGGGCGCAATGAACTACTATTTTGCAGACTGGACTGATCAAGAGATCCGCAAGTTACCCGGTGGACGCCTTCTCTTGTCCACCCGGCACAATAAACTACTATTTTGACAAAGAGTGCCAAAACTTCGTCAAGAGTGTCGAGGTCAAGCAACAGAAAGGTCTCTTCTTTCGCGATTTCTTTATCCTTGCAAGAGTACGTACATGACGCACTTTCGATATGATTTTACCTTATTTTGTTTTGCATGTCAAAATTGGACGTGTCATGGTTCTCATAGGTTTTTTTTGGGGGGGCTTTACCCTATTTTGCGTGTCGAATTGGACCATACACTCATCACTAAATAATTTTGTTCCCTCTCATACTCTTCATTGATCATGTGCTAAACTTTCTGCCGGATCGTTTGAATTTTGCGATGGTTGGGTATTTCCGTGGCTCGCTAGTTGTTCCATATTAAGAAGTAAATGGATGGATGTATAGATTCTCGAATTTCTAATTAATGGACTAGATTTAGGTTAGGTTACGTAATTGAATTCCACTCAATAGGGAGTAAGAGCATGTACAATGGTACAGAAGGCAAAATATATATTTTATACAATACATTATCTCTTATTCTCATCCCTAGCAATTAATTAGAATTAATTATATCTGGTAGGAAATTGTGTTTCTAATAGAAGACATATTGTACAATGGAGAGAATAGGCTTCTCTGATTTTCTAAGAGATCATCCCTTAGCTAAGAGAATACGACCTTCTTTCTCTTAATTCTCTCTTCTCCAACTAAGCAAAAAATCTGACCTGACAACATTAAGGGAAGTCTGACATCACCCTATTGTACATCCTGAATAGTGAACTAGGAGCACGGAACTATGTCATGGCTAGTATTAAAAATTAACAAGAAGGTTTGTTTTGTGGATAGTTCAAATATGAATGTGAGTCAGTTTTATTGCCACACATTGGGCTTTCCATTCGGCTAACCTACACAATAAAACAGGAGAGCCACTGACATGGACGCCATTTATGAAGCAGGGTGACACATGGGCAAAACATGGAGAGCCACTGAATGGTGTCGGCTTTGGCTTGGGAACTGTCTGCTGCTATGTAAATCCGAATCATGTGTGGTTGGTGTATTTGTATTTAAGTAGCTTGGGCACTGTTTTAAGTTTACCGTTGTGTTAACCTGAACAATGTTTAGTTTTGCTTGCATTGTCGCCCACTGCGATTGTCTATTTGCTTTCACATTAAGATTATTATCTAAACTAGTTATAAAAGAGCAAACTTCATAGATACAATCAATCTCGGTCGTTAAACTACGTCGATCAAACGGCACTGTTTTAAGTTTACCGTTGTGTTAACCTGAACAATGTTTAGTTTTGCTTGCATTGTCGCCCACTGCGATTGTCTATTTGCTTTCACAATAAGATTATTATCTAAACTAGTTATAAAAGAGCAAACTTCATAGATACAATCAATCTCGGTCGTTAAACTACGTCGATCAAACGGTCAAAAAGTCTCCAATGTTGAGCTATCAAACACAAGTCTAAATTACAACTTATGCCACCCGCTTAAGGGTCTCCAACGAAACGCTACCTGTCTATTCAAAAAATTCAGCCCTACAGCTTGCACACATACGCCTCGCGGCGCTGGAGCGAGACTGGCTCGCTACGCCTCACGGCGCGGGCCGTGGGCCTGTGCCCCTTCTATCGCCGCGGCCGGCAGTGATGCCTCTACCTCTTTGTCGGCGACCATGCGGAGCTCGTCCGGCCTGCACAGATACGCCTCGCGGCACGAGCGAGACTGGCTTGCTACACCTCACGGTAGGCCGTGTGCGTGTGCCCCTTCTATCGCCGCGGCCGGCAGTGATGCCTCTACCTCTTTGTCGGCATCCATGCGGAGCTCGCCCGACATGCACAAATACGCCTCGCGGCGGGAGCGTGACTGGCTCGCTATGCCTCACGGAGGGCCGTGGGCGTGTGCCCCTTCTATCGCCGCGGCCGGCAGTGATGCCTCGACCTCCTTGTCGGCGTCCATGCGGAGCTCATCCGCCGTCGGTGCCGCCGCCCTGCTGCAAGGCGAGGAGGAGGTTTCTGATGCGGCAGGATGAGACAAAATCAGCGGCCGCCGATGGTGGTCGCGACAAAGGAACCACCCGGCGAGGTGAGGAAGCCAGCGAAGAGGAGCAACTTCTGGTGAGGCTGCAGCAGGGCAGGAGCTGGTACATGAGGGACGGGTGCTCCCTGGCCAAGCGAAGGCGTAGGGAGAAGACTGCCAAGCGGGCGCCTCTGTTCTGAACTCTCGCAATACGCACGTGCAGGGCTCCGCTGAGCCGCGTGGTTCAGCTCATGGAGCCTGGATGTGTGTTGCACTCACGTTCACTTGTTGAATACCTGTCGCTGTCCCCCGGTAGTTCTCTATCTGTTCTTTTGGTTCATGCCTGTTGGTGTGCGGTTGTTGGAAGCAAGGCATGCAGGATGCAGCCTAATGGCTTGTCCAATTTTGTATATATCCGTCTGCAAGCTGGTGGATATGTTCTCTGAAATCTCGACATGCCGACCGACAATTGACGAGATTAGCTAGAGGGAGCAAACAGCTGCTGGCTTGTTGATGACAAGTGACAGGAAATTAACTTGCGAGTGATATCTTATTATCTTATATATTTCTCCATCGAGCTATAATTGAGAAGTACTAGCTATTTGAGACACTCTGTTCGTGCATGAGTAGCCACGGAACGTGCTCTTAGCCTACACACGTGGCATCAGTAAATAGAGAGTAGTTTACTACAAAGATGATTGCTCAAATCGTGTTTCTATCCCATATGATTTTGGATTAATTGTAGTAGTTGTTTCATTCATTTTAATCTGAGGTTTATTTGTTATAGTTTGGAAGATTATAATTTTGTACTTTACACGTGCTGATTAAGTATGAAAACACAAACAGTACTATAACCACTAGCCAAAAAAATAATGAATAAGGGAATAATGCTTTTAAAGTAAGGTACACAATAGTAACTGGAGGTCGGAATTTACATGACATCACCCTTTCTAGATGAAAACGCTTGCAACTATGTGCCCTACGAATACACATCAGTATTAACAAAAAAATATTAATTTATCAAGACAATGATGCCATACGAAATATTCATGTATTGAAACGAGAATTGTTTTTTATAGCATAAAGAGATCGACCTTCATGATATAGAAATATTGCATAATGTTATTTAAAATTTGTTCTTCGAACTGGTGTTGAATGGTAATATTTATGCAAATAATAACTATTATTTTGTGTTTTGTGGATTTTAAGTGACGCAACATCTGTTGATTGTATGTTTTTAGCACATTCTTACACCGCTTAGTCATGAAATATATTGCTCCTATATCAAAAATAAAATCACTAAACTAGAAATGCGATTTTATAGTTTAAAGACGTGCGTTGCACGTGCACGTCTACTAATCTAAACTACTTATAAAAGAGCAAACTTCGTAGATACAATCGATCTCAAACGTCAAACTACATAGATCAAACGGTCCAAATTGCTCAGATGTTGAGCTCAACTCAACAAATCGCGTTACCAACAAAACTGTCGATCGATCGCCTTACAACCTGATTGGATACGTCCAGCCGATCGCATTACAAAACGGCGAAACAATCTGATTTCTCACGTCTCTATGTCCGGCCGATCGGATCACCTTTAAAAAAAGACACGATCAGCCTACCTCCCCGGTCGGTTCCTATGGATCCTGATCGGAAGCTCCCTTATGTGCCGCTCCTGAAGTCCTGATGCGTTGCCCATGCCGCCTGGACGATCCCGCGTCGGCAATCGCCATCGTCCTCTCGGTATTCCGCCCCGCCCGCGCAGGAGGCCGGGACGACACTGGTGGTTGTGGTAGGTAGGGGAGGAGCGGGTTCAGGGCGCCCAACGAGGAGGAGATCACCACCGTCGTACTATGCCTCGGCGGCGCCCATACGACCGCATCCTGGCGTGCCTCCATATCTGTCTGGCTTCAGTACAAAGGTGCCTTCTTCAGTCCAGCCGTGTTTTCCCCGTCCGATCTTGCGCCGGCCATCGGCATCGTCCTCTCGGCGTTCCGCCCCTCCCGCGCTGGAGGTCGGGACAACGCCGGTGGTGGTCATAGGTAGGGGCGGAGCATGGTTCTTGGCGCCACGAGGAGGAGATCCTCGCCGTCGTCCTATGCCTCGGCGGTGCCCATACCACCGCATCCTGGTGTGCCTCCATATCCGTCCCGCTTCTGTGCACTTCAGTCCAACCCCGTTTGAGAACACAGTCACGGACTTGCTAATGTTTTGATAGAGTCAAAAACTAACCGTACAAATGTGAAATTTTGTCTGCAGATACGTCGGTGCAACTCCAAGCTTCAAGCCTTGTTCCAGTCTCCCCCGTGTAATAATATCTTGGTTAATTAGCATTGCGTACATGCCCTCACTCATGAAGCGTTGTGGATTCTGTCAAATTTGCAGCGCGAACGACGCCGGAGTTGCCGGCTCCCATGGCGGAGCCCACATTGACGACACCAAGCATCCAGAGCCATGGCAGACAAGACCGCAGGTGGTGCCTAGCTCTGCCTCGAGAGGCGGCGCTGGTGTCTTCATGTTGTTTGCTGCCATTGGAGCCGTGATGGTTTGAGCTCAGGAGGTGAGGACGGACTAGCTGTTGTTGTAATTGGTTTTGATTACCTATTTAGGCTGGGAGAGCGTTAGATACTGCTGAATCTTTCTAATATGATGAATGAGTTGCCGATACGTTTTGGTCAGGAAGGAGATGAGCCTTTCTTCTTTTTCCAGAGGGAACCGAGCGGGTTATCTTAGCTGACTTGAGAGAGAGAGACAGAACGAGGTTCATTGGTATTCTGAATTAATTCCTATAGAGGTTAGACCGTGTTTTACTATTGATTACGGCTTGCTATGTTTTGCTGCTATCATATTGTTCGATGGTTGTTGTTGTTCTGAATCACAAATGGAACATGCCAGGTTTGAGACATATAATATATCTAATCTAAAACACCATCGTAGTACTGAAATTTATTTATTTTATCCTGTTAATATAATGTGTCATAACTTGGAGAAGATATCGATACAATTTCACTACAAAAGTGTGACCGAGATGGAGGAGATTTGCCCTCCTACAAATGTTTGGTTGCAAGAGAATTGTTAGCAGAGCTATTTTTTGCGTCAGAGGATACTTTGTACTTCCATATCTATTTTCACATTCATCCCCATCATGACATCGCTAGACTACGATTTATTTTGAGGCCCGGGGATTCATGTGCATGCCCGGCTTTTTATGATTATTCCAGATATGATATCTAATTGTTGTTGTAAAACTGTAAAATAATTAGATGTCATATCTGAAATAATCATAAAAAATGTGTGTGCACTTACGTGGGTCGGGGTTATGCACGTGAAGGAGGGAGGCGGCGGCGCTCCATAAATGGGGAGGGAGAGCTGGAGATGAGTGGGTCGGGTCTAGGGTGTTGTGTGCGTCTCGCGTGTGTCTGAGGTGTATCGGGTTGGGATGAAGAGAATTGAGAGGGAGCTGAGGGGGAGAAAGGAGTGGCGGCTGGGGGTGGATTGCAATAAAGATCAGAGGCCAGCCAAGGTTTGGGGATGGATTTAGTTGGTCGGGTCATGTTATACGAATGGGTCTAAAGATTGCAAATTTGCAAGGCATGTGTGTGCATGTTGTGTTAATTATAACTGATTGACATGAACTCAAAATTATGTGACACTTACTGAATCGAAGAGAAGAAAACATAGGAGGGATGGACTCATGATGAACTGAATGTTGTATGTGGTATTGTTTGAATTGATTAATTACCACTTACAAAATTCGTGTCTTTTGTAAAGAGAGTCGAAGAGATCTTGTACTTGGTATTTACCGATGCAAATTTCCATTTACATGTGACTAGGTTTGTGCGCCTTCATGATGCGTATTTTTTTCCTCTTCCGTGCGTGCACGGGCATGTTTACTAGTTTGCTAGGGCACTGAAATTGTTGATTCTATATATTATTTACATTTCTTTGTGTGGTTACCGTAGCAGCATAATTCATAAACTGGACTCTGTCTGAGACCAATGAATCTTAAGGTCCAACATATGCAAAGCAAGCTTTCTAACTCTAATAGTCCTGATTATTTTAAGTGGAAGTTAACTACGTCTGGAATTTTTTCCGTTCAGTCTTATTATGAGGACCTAATGAATGAAGGGACGAAATGTCTACGTAGATATATATGGAAGATAAAAATACCACTTAAGATAAAAATATTTATGTGGTTCCTTTACCGTAAGGAATTGTTAACAAAAGATAATCTGGCTAAACGGAGTTGGATGGGCTGCTCAAAGTGTGTGTTCTATGGTAATCAAGAAACTATTGAACATTTATTTATTTCTTGTGAATTTGCAAAACGGATTTGGCGTTTGATTCATTTCATTTTTAGTATTCAGTCACCATCATCGATTAACAATCTATTTGGGGATTGGTTCGATGTGGTTGATAGAAAGACGAAAGCTAGCATACGTATTGGTATATGTGCTTTTCTTTGGGCAATTTGGAATTGCAGAAATGATGTTATTTTTAACAGGATGGAAGCTGGGCATTTTTTGCAGGTTATACACAGAGCCACTAACTGGATCCACCAATGGTCGCTCCTCTCCCTGGAAGAGCAGCGTGGAAGCTTGGATACAGGATGTGCACGATTAATGGCGTCGTGCAGGCTATCTTCAGCCAGGGTGGGTGGCAGCATACTAGGAGGTTACAATATGTGTAGTCTCCGTTTGTTTAGGTGGCTAATCTTTGTAGCCACATTGGAGTTCAGCTGAGATGTATTTCTTTTGATTAAACCTTTGATACCGGATGATCTATTAATAAATAAGCTGTGTGCATCCACTGGATGCAGAGGCTGGGTTTTTCGTTTCAAAAAAAATGCAAAGCAAGCTTTCTATGATGGACTCCATTCTGTGCTATAATACAAACGAAATATGTTGAAAGAGGCCTGTACTACCATGTTTTTGAAGAATCCATTGTGATTGGTGAATGGACTAGTCATACAAATGATAGAATAAGATCAACCATGTGTATTTTTCTTTGGATCAAATCATATATTTGGGAATGGTGAATGGACCGATAGAGGGACCGACAGAGGAACAGTGAATCAGAAGGCAATTGAGTTGTTCGGATGGTCTGAGAGATGACACGTGCTGCATATCTTTATGTGCGATCAAGCTCATCACTCCTAGAAGCTGAGCTCGTTAAATGCTTGGAATTCAAGGGGTGTCTGACCTACCGTGCACCGTGGAGTTAGACTGCGAGGAGGCATTGCAAATGGTGCAGTTATCGAGCGTGCACAGCAGCACAGGTCTAGGCATATGCACGTTGTGGATGAAATAAAATGGTAAATGCTGGTAGGTCAGTACTGTTTTGACAATGCAAAAAAAAAAAAAAAAAAAAAAAAAAAACTAAGAACCAAGTTAGTCACTCTTTATCAAGCTTAATCAATATATTTCAATTGCAAAAAGAAAAGAAAAGGTAGATACACATGTCATCATGTAGATAGACATGTGTTTATATGGCAGAATGATTTTTTCTTCTGTTGATTCACAAAAGGAGATCAACAAACTTCAAATTTAGTGCCCCATCAAGAATCCCCAGGAACAATAGTATTAAATTGTTATAATACTAATTTATAGTGAAAAATTCTGGTCCATCACGTCATCAATCCATACATACTAATCACACGATCAATCTACCCCGCACCAGAAAAAAACAGGGAATCGATCGAAGAAATCGAACACGGTCTGTTGCACGGGCCGAGAGATCGGTCAACTAGACAGCACGATGCTTCTTGCCTTGCGTATCGCAGTCGGTGGACGCCGTCGGCGGCCTCTTTAGATGCGGCGGCGCGCACAGCGTCGTTGCGGTTTCAAAGGATTTCTGGAGCGGCGCCTGGTCGGGCTTGGATGCCGCCGGCTTCTGGGCCAAGGAGCGGGCGTGCGGTTGGTGTTCTGAACCTTCCTTCCGGGCACGACGGGGCGCGAGCGGGGGTTTCTTTGTGCTGTGAGCGGCGCGCGCGGCAGTGGTCGCCGGCGTCGTTTTATTCGGCCGATCGCGAGCTAGAGGCGCACCTGGCGCGCGCAATGCTAGCACCACAATGCCGGTGAACGGCGGCGAACTCCGCTTGTTGTCCGACGGCGGCTTTGTGTTATCCTCCTTAGGCTGGTGCTTGTACCCGGCGGCGGCGTCCCGCAGGAGCACCTCGAAGAAGGCCTCTTCCGCCACATCCCTGTTCTCCTCTATCATGCCCTCCCACAACTTCACCAGCTGCATCTCCTCGTCGTCGACCGCCATCTTACTGTCCGTGGTCGTAGGTCTGCACGGGTGCTCCTCGATTTGCGTACAGTGAGGATTATGTAGAAGGAAGGAAAGCCTGAGATCGAGCAGCGAATACGATGTGAGGTCGACCTGGATTCCGACTCAGTGTAGAATAACTAGTTCACCACGGTCTGTTTCCTCCTATGACTAGTACAAGGATTCGCCTAGACAATATCCAACACAAAATAGTTCGGGCAGCAATCGGAATTCCGGCTCCTCTGTAGTACATCGCAAGGAAGGAAAATACCAAACATAATATGTCAGCCTTATTACTACATAGTAGTACGTAGGAATGGGATTTCTCTTTGGATGCAAGCCATGAAAATAGTGTATAATAATCGCAAAACTTTCGCTGCACACCACGAGCTTCACCTCTAGCTGGGATTTCTAAGAGCATCTCCAACAGAAACACAAAAACTTGGCGCGCTAAAAAGCATTTGTAGTGCCGTTTTAGCCTATGGCACGAGCGGACGGTGCGTTGTTTTTCCAGTCACGCTAAAATTGCAGCGCGTGCCAATTGGCAGTTTTCCAGGTGCGCTAAAATTGTGTGCGACAAAAAGGTTTCACGGCGCGCGAGTGGTTAAAACGAATCAAAAAAATTGACGAAAAATAAAATTTATTTAAGTTCATCAAGTTCATTCGACATAATAAATTAAAATACAGGAAAAACTACGCGGTGAAACCGCCGATAAACTAGCTGCGAGTTGTCCCCGTCTAGACGGAGAAGTCGCTGAAGTCATCATTCGAGCCCGAGGTGGGGTTATGCGAGGACGTCCAAATGTCGTCCCACATCGGGTCGTCGGAGTCCCAATCGGCACCGTCGGCTTCGAGGACCGCAATGCGGCATCGTGGCGAGCTTTCTTCCGTTCCTTGCGCTCGGCCCGCCGCTACTCTCCGGCGACCTCTTCGGGGAAACGGGCGCGCCACTTGGCCATGACGCGCTCGTCTTCTTTGGTGCCCGTGAGTCAGCGCGTCTGCAGGTGGTGGCGGCGGCGATCCTCGTTGGTGACGACGCGCGGCAGTGGCGCGAGCTCTTGCGTCTGTTGGCGTGCCCATACGTCGGAGAAGTTCATCTGGGCACGCGTAGGCCTAAGCCGCCACGCAGCAGCGTCCCACGCGCGGGCGGCCTCGTGCGCGGTCTCGAAACTACCAAGTCGATATGCGACGTGCCGCTGTGTATCTCGGCATAAAACGTGTCGTTCGGGCGCAGGCGTACGCCCACGGTAACCACTGGTGTTCTGGAGTGGCGGCATGGTGGCGCGGTGGCGGTGCAATTCAGTGGGGGGAGACGAGAGGATAAAGGCACGGCGCAAGCGGCGGAAAGAGGAGAGCAGAAGACGACACACGCGAGTGAAGTTTCGAGCGGTTCGCGTTGGCGCTGGTGCTGCATTTTGTAGCGCGTGCCGTCCGCGGTGCATCAGGCTCCCCCCGAAAGACCGCACGCAGCTTGTTTTCCCGTGCGCGCAGTTTTTTCCGCACCCGCTGAAGCGCGCCGCGCTGGTTCCCACACGCTATTTCTGCAGTTTTTCCCGCGCCGCGGCGCCACTGCTGGAGATGCTCTAGCTATGTACTTCCTTCGTTAAAAAATACAAGACTTTAATTTATCCAGGTGTAGATGCATGTAGATACTTTTAATGTCTACATACAAAGCGCATGTGTGTTGCAACCGTTTAAAATACATAAAACATCCAATGTTTGAAATAATCTGTTCATGTCTTCTGGTGTTGAGTTCTTGCAAATTTTTTTAGTTATACAATCTCCGAGACATCGAAAAATCTATCCCCAATTGCTATTGTCTATAAGTGATTTATTTCCGTAATTTAAGTCTTTAGCTCAGCTCGTTCATTGTCTGCAATTATCCTTAATTTAATCTGTTGTGCGCTATATTATACAGATAGAAGATGCTCGAATGCAAAAGGGATGAAATGTCGGACTTTGGGTTCATTGACCCGGATAAAATTCAAGAAATCACCATAGAAAATCACATTCATAACAATGATACACTGGGGACTTTGCTAAGTTTTTGAGGCGACAACATAACAAATAAGAAATAGTTTTTACTTACAACTACAAGTGAGTGTTACTGTCTTCTACACATTCTATTTTGCTCACTTATGTTAAAATTTTAGCTGATGAGTTATCTATGATATTGCATATATAAATATGCCTAGGTTTCACTTTATTCTTCTCGTCATTAAAATTCATGATGGAGAAGTTGAAGTCCTTGACTCATCAAGGAGAGATCCTAGAGAGAATACAAATCTTCTTTTATATACTCAAACATTATTTTTAATTCTTATCACCTCTTTTGTTCATTTCCTGATATCAACTAATTAATAACTCTTTCGTACATTTCGGGAAGCGACTGGAAATCGTTCATCGAGTAACATCCGGCCAGTGGATGGAAACCGAATGTGACATGACGTTTGAACAGAGTAAGTAGTACCACCTAGGTCCATGCATCATTATCATACTTGATTTTTTTTTATTGAATTATATTCTTGTACAAACTTGCGCGAAACAGCCAGAGGTGACTATCTATGTGGGTATTACGTTTGCGAGTACATTCACAACAGGGTCAGCGAGAGAATAAATAATCGAAGAAATTAAGATGTACGTAAATATTATTGACAAAATTATTTTGTTACCATCAGTTGTGCTGAGTTTCAGTCATAACTGTTTTATTATGATTTGATATATACACATATAACTAATTCATTTATTTTGATCTCATTCTTTTAAAGTTGGCAAGAAAGCGGGACGCACACCCAATAAAGGGGCGCTTCAAGGCTATCTGCGAGGAATTGGCTGGAGTTTTACTTGCAGAGGTCATACCTAATTTCGGAGAGTATCACTATGATCCAACGCATTATTATGCCTCCATGTAACAGCGATCTACATGTAGTAGTGATCTACATGTAATACTATGTTCCACCGCTTCAGCGCAATTTGTAACAATATGCTCCAAAACGTGATCTTCATGTACTACTTAATTTGCGATCGTATGCAGTTGTCTATGTTTTATATATGCATCAAATTGATATGCATCAACTTGATCTTCACATAGTAATTTATGTGTACCGAAACACATTTTTGCGCATCAACGTGATCCTCGTACTCCGAAAGCGTCTGATACCCCTCATAAACCCTAAACCCTGCAAAAAGAAAAAGAAAAAGGGGGCAAACCTTTAGTATCGATTCGTGTGAAGAACCGGGACTAAAGGTTCCCAGGCCCCCGGGATCCTCCGAGGCCACGTGGTGCCCCTTTGTTACCGTTTCATGGAGGAACCAGGACTAAAGGAGGGGGGGAGGGGGCTATAGTCCCGATTTATTAGTCCCGGTTGCCAAACCGGGACTAAAGGCCGTAAAGAAACATGCTTATAGCCCCCTTTTCCACTAGTGCAAAAACGTGCTCGCGCATGAACATGCCAATGTGTACCCTCAACGTCGAACGCGATGTATGTCAACATACGTTGAGAGGGATCTGCCAAAACATGATTCATCGCCAGATGCTTTTGGAACCCAAAACCACACTTGCCTATGAGGGACTCCATCCAGATTTTTTTGTTCCCATCTAGCTCGGTTTTTTGTAGAGCGATGTAATCTAGATGATGTCGACACCCCAAGAAACAATATTTAGAAAAAGAAATATGGTTGTATTATTTTGCTCGGTCGAGTGTAACAAAATTCATTCATCCATCATCCTGTTACATATATATAAGATACTTTTGGACTTCTTGTGCAAGTAAATACTACAAATGTTTTTTAAATTTGATTCTAACCTACATCTAAACTAGACCTTTAAGAGTAATTATCTTTTTCTTTCTGGCTTAGTTGACCGCGCGTTTGAGATATCTTATATGTAATTTTACTTGCTCCCCACTCCTGCGTGACACATGTCTGGCCCAAGCATCACCCTTTACGAGCTTATTGGACGCATATGTGTCTTTTTTCACGGTAGAAACTTCGTCATTGATAGCTTGCCGATAAAAAACCGCCGACAAGAGAAGGGTACCACTAGAGGGATTGCGCAAGCAAAATTTTGACCCAAGTCTTGTTAACAATTAATATTACTTATTATTTTATAACAAAGTTTTTTACTTATGTTCAGTGGGACTGATGTTGTATATAGTTTGAATATATATTGTTGCAATAAAATTAAATTTAAACATTTATGTATTGTGGAAGTTAATTATTCCCCTCTAATACATCCGGTATTTAACAAAAAAAATGTCATCTACTCGTAAGTTTGAATACTACTTTGTCATGAAAGTCATGTGAGTTGTTTCCCTATGATTTATGAAATTGCATGCACACTCTTACAGTTTTGTCGCATATAGATGAAAACTTGTGGGCATGTTTATACCATCATCTATTTCAATGTCTTAAAAAATATCTCTAAGGTATAACAAATAACAAAGGTCTCAATATTTTTTTTTTAGGATGCAGAGTTGCATATCTTATGTGTAAGTAAATAGATAATTCTAGAGCATATGACTAACTATGGATTTCGAGGATTGCTAGTTTATTTATACTTTCATGGCCAACTATGCATGTTCATTTGTGTGTTAAACCATCAACATGCAACATAGTACTCCCTTTGTTCATCTTAGTAAAAATTCTTACATTGTGAAATGGATGGAGTACGAGATTTCATTGCTCTCGGAAGAGGGGTTACACACAACCACCATAGAGGAGATAAGAGCCAAACCTGAGGAGAACAAGTCCATGGCTAAGATCTTTGCTATGGAGAACAAGATAATGATGATGAATCCAGATGAGATGGATGACTTAACCAAAGAGTGGCATGGCATAGGAAGGAAGGAAATATTGGAGCGAAGGAGTCTAGATATGATGGGTAGAGGCCATCTTGTGCCAAGGTTTTTCGGTGGTGGTAGTGGTGGCGGCGGCTTGGAGCATGGTGGTGGTGGTGATAATTGATTTGCCAATCATAAAGTGAGAATTTCGACGAGATTTGTTTGGACATGGTGCAAAACTATGTTAATTGCCGCCTAATTTTGTCTAAACTATTTTATATGTTAAACTTATATCGTAATTGTGATGAATTTGACGTAATAGTGCTAAAATGGTTATACTTCGTGTTTTTCGGTTTAGGGATTGAATTCGCAACAACGGAACAGAACCCGCAAATCCGAGTGGTGAATCAGAATATTTTGTCATATCGGTCAAGTCTACGGGTTTTGTTCCGCCACTCCCGATTCAGCCCAAAAAAGACGATTTACGTGTATTGAAAACCGCGTTTACAGTTTCGCGGTTTTCAGTCGCTGCTAGAGATTCTCTTAAACCATCAACATTCAACACATTACTCTGTTCGTCTAGCTTCCTAAAAATGTTTACATTGTGAAATAGATGGAGTATATGTTTTAATGTGGTATAACGTCATATTAGGCTCAAACTCAATTTTTTTTGAACAGGGAGCGCCCACGCATGGGCTAGAAGTTTATCATTAAAACATACGGTGGGTGTACAAGGAAATTACAAAGAACCCCAAAAAATAAGGAATAAAACATAAGTCACAGGAGAGAGAGAGTAGAAAGAGCCTTGCTAAAGAAAATAAAATTACACACTCGCCCTTCTCTTTCACCACCGTCGAGCAAACTGAGAGGACCGAACTTGCCGTCACCAGTCGCCGTCGTGGGGACAAAACCACTTGCTTCGACGCCAGGGTGCACCGTAGCAACAGCCGATCCCAAGTAGGGCCTGACAACGGAGGTTGAACAAAGGGTGGAGCTCACCAACGATTTCCCGAGGTCAACAATGACCTTTATAGATGCGCTCCGTAAATTGGGGGCTTCAACACTGCATGGCCATGACAGTACACCGACTATGTGTGCCGCAAATCAGCTGAAACGAAGCCCAACATAGCCGCGATCCTCCGTCACCACCCTTTGATTTCAGGCTCGTCATCGAAACTACGATACCTGCCACGAATCAGAGGAGATAGAGTAGATGACAGCAACTTTGGATCCAAAAGCTGGCCTTATTCACGGAGTAGCTCGGACCCCTCCACCAGAGCGCTGCACCTAGCAGAAGAACCGAGACATAGCAGATCCATTTAAGAGAGATCAGCCTTTTCCTCCAGACCGAGCTTATTTGAGGGCGCTTCGGTAGAGAAAACCTCCCCATCGGCCAGATCTCCGCCTGTAGCCATCTAATGTTGCTCGGGGACGCCGACGGCAAGCTCCCTAGCGGCACTAGGCCTAACTCCTTCAAGCAACCGACCTTCCTAAAGGATAACCTACACCTAGTATATACAAGGCAACGAGAACCTTCCCCATCCCGCCTCTTGCCAGCCTCGCCGGCGGAGAAGGTCCGGGCCCGAGCAGAAATAGAACTCGAAGACGATTCTCAAGGGAGGCAGGAGGCACTAGTTGGTCCGCGGCTACGAGTTTGTAAGTCTCATACTCAAACTCAATTGGTTAAAGACCCAATAAAACCCACGAAGGACCGTCGTACTTGTGCCTCAATGTTACTCTCTTTATACTCGGAAAAGTTAAGATGTTTACTGGGCCTTGCATAAAGAGACGTCTACAATATACCGTCTCTGCTCTTTTTCATTTTTCTTGGTAAGAATAGAGTTTCTTTCCCCTTTTGTTGCTTGTGTCTATCAAATGATGTGAACCAAAGTTTGGGATCAAACTCAATTATTTTGAGAAAATGTAACATATTAACAGCGCCTACACGGGAGAGGGATACACGAGAATTAACTAACCGACAAATCCGTGATTCGCTGCCTCCCTCTCTCCAAAATGGGATGAATATTCTCGTGCAGCTTTTTTCTTATTCCGTGCGCAGCGAAGCATTACATTAGCCAACCTGGATCGGAATACCAACAAATTACATGAGCATAGTTAAACTTAGCTTAAAAGGTACAGAGTGAATCTAACTCCAATTTTGAAACCCCGAGCGGCCGAGCTTGAGAAGTTTGGTCACTGCCGTTTTTCCTTTTTTCCTTTTTGAGGGGCAACTCCTTTTGTTTTTGTTCAGGTGAAGAGAACCACACGACGTAAACTGCCCTCCCGGTTACTTTGGGCCGGTCCGTCTGGCCCATCTGCGCCTGGGCCTAGGTTACGCTCAGCATAAATGTGCGGAGCAGCAGGTCGTCCGCTTCTCCCCACCTTTCTCCCCCGCCGCCGCCGCCGCCGCTCGCACCTACGGTCTGCGCAGGCGACCTCCCTCGTCGTCCACCATGGTGAGACTCTCTCCTCTCCCTCGCCACCACCGTGTATTTTCCCTCTTATCGGCGCTGATGTTGTAACGGATTGTTTTGGTTCCGCATGACGCTGCAGCCGAAGCAGATCCACGAGATCAAGGACTTCCTCCTGACGGCGCGGCGCAAGGACGCGCGGTCTGTGCGGATCAAGCGGACCAAGGACGCCGTCAAGTTCAAGGTGCGCTGCTCCCGCTACCTCTACACCCTCTGCGTCTTCGACGCCGACAAGGCCAACAAGCTCAAGCAGTCCCTCCCGCCAGGTAATATAACCGTCCCGAGCAAATCCTTCTGGATGACGAACTTTACTTGGATTTGCATGTGTATGCATGTGTGGCTGCGCATGCTTCTGTATGCCAAGTTTATGCGTCTTGAGTCTGGCGTTGCATTTTTCAGTTGTACAGTGTGTATGCAGTTTGATGTCCCAGTGAAGTTAAAACCTAGGACCAAAGAACATCTGTCTTGCAGTTCTGATGAGTTGTTGATGGCTTGGTGCTAAAACCATTGCTTGGAATCGTCGGTGATGGCCATATTAGCTATGAGATCTGTGGGGCATCACCAGTATGATTGTTCTGCGTTCTCCTTGTTTTGCTGTTCAGCTGTGTATTATTGTTCCGTTGATTTGTTGTGTTTGTAGTATCTAGCTCAGGTAGCACTGTCCAGATGAAGAAAAAAATGTAGTACCAAAGATAAATATGCTCGATTTGCGTTAGCTTCAATTCACTCTGGTATCATTTTTTTTTTTTTGGTTTTGACTTATTTCTTGTGGTTAAAACTAGTTTGCTTTTAAGTTCATTTGTATGGCCAACAGCTATGTGATCGAGGAATGCGACCATTTGAGACAAACCTTCCTTTTGTGATATCTTTAAAGTCAATTATAGTTTGAATCGTAAAGCACAAAAACAGCAATAAGGAATTTGTTACTTTTAGTTGTTGTTACTTAATATTTCAGTCACACTGTGTTTATGCAGTTGATGTACCAGTGAAGATAAACTCTAGGTCCAAAGATGATTGATGGCTGGTTTTTGCTTCAAGCCGTCTGTCATACAATCTCTATGGATTGATGATGGGCTTGGGGCTAAAACCATTGCGCAGAATTGTCAGTGATGGCCATATTAGCTATGAGATCTGAGGGACATCATTATTTTTTTGGAATCTTCATTGTTTCTTATGACAAGTTCTGTATTTTGTGTTGGTCTTGTATTTGTCAGTTGTACAGTGTGTGTGCAGTTGATGTGCCAGTGAAGATAAATGTAGGACCAAAGATGATTGATGGCTGGTTTTAGCTTCAAGCCGTCTGTCGTACAATCTCTGGACTGATGATTGGCTTGGGGCTAAAACCATTGCGTAGAATTGTCGGTGATGGCCATATTAGCTATGAGATCCGAGAGACATCAACATTTTTTTTTGGAATCGTCATTGTTTCCTGTGGCAATTTTCTGTATTTTGTGTTGTTGTATTTGTCAGTTGTACAGTGTGTGTGCAGTTGATGTGCCAGTGAAGATAAAATTTAGGTCCAAAGATGGTTGACGACTGGTTTTAGCTTCAAGCCATCTGTCATGCAATTCTGAGGAGTTGGTGGTGGCTTGGGGCTAAAACCATTGTTTAGGATCGTCGATGATGGCCATATTAGCTATGAGATCTGAGGGACATCAGTATGATTGCACTCGAATCCTTTTTTTTTCCTTGGTTTCTACTGTACAGCTGTGTATTATTGTCCTGTTGAGTTTCTTGTGTTCGTAGTATCTCGCGGAAGTAGCAGTCTCCCAGTAAGTAAAAAATGTAGTACCAGAGATGGATTCACGATTAGTTTTAGCTTCAAGCCATTGCACCAGCGAGCTATGATACTGGAATAATAATCACAGGCATATGTTTCAAGATGATCTGCAATTTACATGAATTATATCGGGTAGAATAGAAGCATCTTGGCGGGCTGCATCTGCCATTGCTGACCACTCAGCTGTGGCTAGCCTGACACCAGTTTCTCTGCAATGCCATTGCGCTACTAGTGTAGTATACTATTGCACAAATCAGTTTTAACAATTCCTCAGGTCTAATGTTATCTTTGTTTTCTTCTAAATTGCACTGATTTTGACGTGTTGTTCAAACTGTTAAATTTTGGGCAGAGGTGTACAGGATTTCATTTTAGTAGCAATCATGGGCGTACTCGGTGTTTGTAGTTGGTCCTTAATTTAGTAACATTTCTTCTAATTTGCACTGATTCTGATCTACTTCTGTTGCTGTGCATATACCCTGTCTCAAAATATTTGTCATAGAAATAGTTTAAAATGAATGTATCTACTGTAGTACTTAAATATATCAGATACATCCATTTCAATGACAGTTATTTTAAGATGGAGGGAGTAGATGGTGTCATTTTAAAACTAGTTGCCATTTCAATGACAGTTATTTTGTACTTCTCAAATCCATTGATAACGAATGCTGATTTTGATTTTCCTTTTTTTTTGCAGGTTTGAGCGTCCAGGAGGTTTAAGTATCAAGCAGACAATGCCTTTCCTATTAGCCGGAAACGTTCCACCCATCTTATTCTAGCACTATCTATTATCACTTATCAGGGAGGCTCCTTGTTACCCCCATTAACCGAGTTTTGATGTTGGAGACTGAAATGTAATTCTGCAAGTTCTGTGGTTGGATCTGTGAGCATTTTGCGTCATTTCACTTCTGTTATATGATATTGTGGTTGTGATGGTGTAACCAGTTCTTTACTATTGGTCCTTGTTTTTGGTGCAAGTTTGGTACAGGGGCCTACTTTTGTGAGTGTTGTCAGGTTAAATCCGAAATATTCTTTTGCTTCTGGGATGTGCTATGTTAGTAGTTTTACCGTTCCAGTTTCCAGCAGAGTCACAGCTCCAGTTTGCAGCTGAGAACATGCTACTTTCTACTACGTGTTCTGTAATAGAAAAAATTCGTTTGTCAGTTTTCTACATTGGGCCTTCAACTTGAGTTTGAAATTCACTATACTTACGGAATTGGGACCTCAGAAACACATTTCATAGAAAAAAAATGTTTTGTTCAAACAAATGAATCAAAATGATATTCATTATACTTAAATTTGGTGTGTTAATGTGAGATTGCGATGAAGCTGTGAAAAAATGAAGCTGTGAAAAAAACAAACACTGAAGCAGATCCAAGCATCTTGTATCCTACTTTACTCCAACTCCAAGGTCTATGGCATTGCTATGAGCCCAGCAGGCAGCAGCCATCTGTATCAGTACTGCACAAATGAGTTGCAACACTTTGTCAGGTCTAATGCTACCTTTATTTGTTCTAATTTGCACGAATCCGAAATGCTACGAAAGATATCGCATTTGTTTGATAACTTTTTCTGTTCTTTTTAAGCGAATCAGGAGGGGAGACCCTACATTGGTTTTCATTAACAAAGAAAATGCCTCTGACTGAAAATCAGAAATACAGGTGGGCAGGGGAGACAGAGTACACATGGAACAGAGAAACTAAAGGGTAACAAATCTTGCAGCTACTAACTGTAATATTCTTATTTTGTCAGGTGTGAGCGTCCAGGAGGTTTTAGCACCAAGCTAGACAATGACTGCCGTCTTGTGTTGGCAGGTTCTTCTGTTACCCCCTACTACTAAACGAGCTTTGATGTTTGAGACTGAAATATAACACAGCGAGTTGTGGTTTTGCTTGCTGGAGAATAGAGTTTTTGTTACCCCCTCAATCTCATATTAGTTGTTGCTGAAGTGAATGTACATGGCACTAAAATATGTCTAAATACATCATTTTTTAACGCACAATTATTACGGGACAGAGAGAGTACAAAATTAAGTTGGATGTTGAGCTCCTCTTCTCCCGAATCTGTGTGCACTTCTTTTGAGCCACGGATTTGTTCTGTTCTGAATATTTTGAAAGCGGAACCAGCTGTGTCAGATGTGCCCGGAACAAGCCAGGACGCGCAGGCTATTCAGCTGTGTCAGACGCGGAACATGCCCGGAAGAAGGGCGTTTTCTTTTAGATCGTGGCCACTTTGTTGTCGCTGCAGGCTCCATCACAAATCTAACTGTTGGAACCCGGAGCGATGAAGAGCCAGCTGTTCTTGTTTTGTGCTACTCACTGGTTCCATGTTAGTTGAGTCGACAAAAACTCAAAAACTCAGATGCTAGAACTTTTATTGGGTGCTAAATCAAGCCTCTCGGATGATTATCTGCCGATCGTCGATTCTATTGGTTCTGGTGTGACATGGCCTCATTTGTGCATGGAACTCTCGTTCGTATCGAGTAGGTATATAAGGACATGCCGTAAAATCTTGTCCGGACGGGCAGCAACGTACTCCAGCAAGTGAAACCACACAAGTTAATATCAAAGGTCGTCGGTGCAGCTGTGGTCAAGCTAAGATGAGATCGCTGAAGGTATGTGGACGTGAGTAAAAGACATGTCTTTACGCAGACGACCGACCATATATTCTGCTCACTCATGCTCTGCATCACAGGTCACAGCTCACACACACGACAGACACCGCACCACCCGGTAAAATTACGCAAATAGAGACGGCTGCCACGCTGCGTTCTCCGGCCGAGCAGAGGTGAGCTATTCCCTGTCCTTTGGCCTCCTTAACTCATGTCTTCTGGATCGTGTTCTCCTGTTAGACTATAATGGAATCGCACCGTGCACATATTTTTCCTCTGATGGTATTGTAAACTTGTTCGGAATCTTCGAGTTTTATGTTTTTTATATTTTGCAGCCAACGGATTTTTTTTTCCAAACGACTAGAGCCGGGTTCCATTATCGGGAGACAACAGAACAGAGGTCTTATTTACAACAAACGAAAAATGAAGAAAAAGTAAAGAAACCCGAAACAAGTAATGGAACACGCACCACTCCCCTCAAAGGAAGGAAGAGGAACCCCCAAACCTGTGATCAGAAAGTATCTAACCAAACCGACAGAAGTTTTCCAAACGCTTGCACGAACGGCACAACGAGGTGAAGCAAAGTATTCAAAATACAACCATACTGCACGCAGGCATGGTCACAAACTGGAGCACAAACTAACAGAGGTAAGGTCACCCAACGACATCAACATCTTCATCTGAAGCTGCTTCTGATTCAATGGCCCTGCGCGTCCTGGCTTGTTCCGGGCATGTTGGTCCAGGGCTGCAACCTGGATCATCCTCGCTCCCTCCTCCAAAGTGCCCAGTATCGAATAAAAGCACAGAAGTAACTTCTTGTCAAAACAAGTCCTATTCCTAGTCTTCCAAATTGCCCAGCAAAAGGCAGCAATCCCAACAACATGAAGGTTCAACTGATTTGAAAAAAAAGCAGAAATCCATAAAAAATATTGAGTAAAATTGGTAGGCCTATTCAAGGCACCAATAACAGAGCAAATCACACTCCACATGTAACCAACAGTAGGACAAGAGAAAAAAAAGGCGATGAATAGTTTAAAAAACATGACAGATACTGCAAGAAAAATCCCCTTTCCATTTTCTCCTTTTCATGTTATCCTTGGTAGCAATAGAATTATGCCAGATCAGCCATAGCCAGACTTTGATTTTCAAAGGAATTTTAGCCTTCCACAGGTGTAAGAAAGATCTGTCCATATTAGAGGAGGACAGTTTGTTATACATGGATTTGACTGTGAACTTTCCTGATTTGGTGAGTTTCCACTTTGATCTATCAGGACCCACTTCCAAAGTGAGTTTCCACTTTTACAGCCAACGGATACCAGGTACCTGAATCATGTATCATTCCAAGAAAAAACTCGGCATACTTTTATAGTCAGCACTACTGCTATGTTATTATGGAATCAGTGGAATCCATTGCAATAAGATCTATGAGAGCGGCACAGATCTCCACGCGCTGCTCGACTTCTGGGCCAGCATCGCCAACGATTCACGCGGGGCTTTCAGCAACTGGGGAAGCCACATACACTTCTGTCGATGGAATGGTGTCAACTGCACCACCACACGACCGTTTCCTGTAAACCGGCTCATCCTCAGTGGCCTCGACTTAGAGGGAAAAATCATGTCCTCTCTTGGAAACCTAATCTTTCTTACATAACTTGATCTTTCAGTTAACAACTTCGTTGGCACCATACCTATGCTTGGTCATCTCCAACGGCTGCAAACACTTTATCTGTACAATAACCATTTACGCGGGGTATTCCCCATTCACTCACCAACTGTTCCAACTTGGCCAACTTAGATCTCTCGGTGAACTTGTCGGGGGGTCAAATTCCTCCGAAATTAGGCATTCTTTCATATATGTACTACTTGAATCTGTCCAAAAATTCCCTTATGCTCCCTCCGTTCATAAATATATGTTTTAGTGCCTACATTCATCCACTTTTGAACAAATGAAAGTCATATATTTGTGAACGGAGGAAGTAGGTGCTATTCCATCGGAATTAGGTCATCTTTCAGATCTTTCCGTCTTAGATCTGTCTAGTGGATTAGATTCCTCCTAGTTTAGGCCTTCTTTCTCAGATGCTCTATTTAAATCTCGGCAACAACTCTCTAGTTGGTGTAATTCCTTCGAATTTAGGCCTTCTTGCAAATCTGCAGTACTTGTATCTCTACAAAAACTTGCTAGTGGGTCAGATTCCCCATAATTTAGGCCGTCTATGAAACCTTCATGAACTGGTTCTCTCTGAAAACTTGCTAACGGGTCAGATTCCACCGAGTTTAGGCCGTCTTTCTGACCTGACCTACTTAAATTTGGATTCAAATCAACTAGAGGGAAGCATTCCTGGCGAAATTAGGCAGTTGCTGAAATTACAACACTTGGCTCTTCGTGATAATAAACTTTCAGGGGTACTACCATGATGCCACGTGTGGGTATAGCTTAATATTGTACGATCAGTGTACGCATTTTTATCTTCATTATCCATACAAAATAGGAGCCGCAGGTTTCTATGGTACACCCCCACCAAGTTGTCCTCTCCATGACTTTTTCCAACCCAAAGTACCAACCTCAGCCCATTACAAGCTCACACATCAATTATGAAAGGATTGCTCCCATGTCACTCTTTGGATGTGTCTCTAGCCTCTAGCAACATTTGCATTTTCGCTCCCCAATGGTCGTGTCAAGCTTTGAGTTTATTGTTACGCAACTTGTTTATCCATCTCACGCAGATTTGGTGGACCCGATCGATGACATCCAAGAATATAGGAGTAAAATAGATACAACCTACATTCTTATACTGTATACTTCGCGGATACTACTGGAAATACACTTCTTTGTGGGCCATTGTTGTTAGAAGCCCACTACTAGAGGCCCAGCTGGAGAATCACAGACAGGAGGCCCAACCTTCGCGTGCACGGCAAGGAGTGGGTGACCGCGTGACCCAGGGACGATAAATAGAAGTGGTGGCAGTTGGACATGGCATCAAGATCGATCAAGAACCGGCGGCTCACTCTTCTCATCTGGCTCTACTTCCCCAATCCCCTTCTTTCTTGATGTTCTCAATTCGGCACTCTGTGCTCGTATCCAACTACAATCCTGTGTATCAACCAGTGTGAGGAACTACTGAATCCATAGTACCGTGTCCCTAACACTTGTTATCAGAGCCAGCATCGTCATGCCTTCCTGAGGGGCTTCTCAGGGGGATGGGATGTTAGGGCTGCTATAGACTAGTGAGGTTGCTCAATGTTTAGTCCCACCTCGCCTAGGCAAGGGAGCTATGAACAGTTTATAAGGGAGAGTATCCCTCTCCTTTCGGTCCAGGCTTTTAGGATGTAGTGGGCTCTCTACTTGTAGCTGTGCCAGATGTGCATGAACGTCCGAACCTAGGTCGTGTGCTGGGCTAGGCTTGAGTGGACGCTAAAATCCTTGACTAGCAACTATACAGATGCATGTTTTGGAAGAATTAATGGATTTCTTGGGAGTCTCGGCAGCGGATAATAGTAACCTCAGCTCTCTGTCAGATGAATCAGATGAGTCGTTAATGGCAATTTCTCTGCAGGCTTTTAATGGCAAGGATGCATCTACTATGTTACAAATTCCAGCAACAGTGCAGGGGCAACCGGTGATGGTGTTGGTCGATTCAGGAAGCTCTACTTCGTTCATTAATCAGAGATTGCTGATTGATGTTGCGGCACTCCAACCCTTGCAGCGTCTTGCTAAAGTTAAAGTGGCAAATGGAGCTCAGTTGATATGTTCCCAAGAATGGCCTTCATGCAAATGGGAATCACAAGGTTATGAGTTTACAACTACACATAAAGAGCTAGCTCTGGGATGTTTTGACAATATTTTGGGGATGGACTGGTTGGAGTCACATAACTCGGATGTGGATTGGGTGCAGAAAAAGTTGATGTTGCAAGAAGAGGGACAAATGATTGAATTGCAAGGCCAACACTTTGGGAAGCATTCGAGCGAAGCAATCTCGATGGAATAGTTGAACCTACTGCATGAACAAGGTGAAATTAAACACATAGTGTTGATCACAGCAGCTCGGCAAGATATTGACAACAAGGAGAATGACCAAACAGTTGAGAGTGTGCCACCAGAAATCCAAGCCATACTGCAACAGTATGATGATGTGTTTGCTGACCCCTAGGGATTGCCGCCGAGAAGAGCTTGCGATCATTACATTCCTTTAACACCAGATGCGCAACCGATTAGCATCCGGACATATAGACATTCTCCAGAGGCAAAGGACGAAATAGAGCGTCAAGTGAAGGAACTATTGGACTCAGGTATCATTCAGAAATCTGTCAGCTCCTTTGCCTTTCCAGTGACTATGCATCGACTACAGCTGAATGCACTCAATGTGACTCCCACGTTCCCCATCCCAATGATTGATGAGTTGCTTGATGAGCTTGCGGGGGCGAAATGGTTCTCCAAACTTGACCCACGAGCAGGTTATCACCAAATAAGGTTGACAGAAGGTGAAGAGTACAAAACGACGTTTCAGACGCACTTAGGGCATTTTGAGTACAAAGTAATGCCATTAGGGTTGGCAGGAGCACCAGCTACCTTCCAGGGAGCAATGAATGAGACCCTGCAGCCAGTGTTGAGGCAATGTGCGCTTGTTTTTTTCGGCGATATTCTTATTTATTCACCATCCTATGAAGAGCATGCTTCCCATTTGGCCATTGTTTTGGACCTGTTGCGCAAGGATGGTTGGCAGATCAAAAAGTCGAAATGCTCTTTTGCTTGTCAGGAACTATCGTACCTAAGGCATGTGATTAGTAGCAGAGGGGTGGCGACAGAGCCAGATAAAATTCACAAAGTACATAAATGGCCAACTCGAGTTACATTGAAGGAATTAAGGAAATTTCTGGGACTGGCGGGTTACTACAGAAAGTTTGTTAAGCACTATGGCATCGCTCGACCACTGACATAGCTGCTATGCAAGAACATCCCATTCGTGTGGACGAACAAATGCACCACAACATTTGAAACTCTCAAGCAAGCCTTGACATTTGCACCTGTTCTAGCTTTGCCAGACTTCCAGAAACCTTTTATCCTTGATAAAGATGCAAGCGATTTTGGCATAGGGGCTGTACTGCAACGGGATGGACACTGATGCGTGTGAACACACGTTCGCTGGGAGACACCAAGAGGAAGGTATGAAGAGTGCATCAACAAGTTTACCTCAGAAAGAAATCATGGTTGAATTGATCAGTAGGAGGAAGGAGTAACTTCAGAAGGTTGATGTAACTGAGATGGCAGGACGCACTACCGGTTCAGCAGCAACGTGGAACCTACACAACACAAGCAATCCACTTTGCCCCAACGAAGTAGTGAGGTTGTCAATCTCACCGGTTTTGCTGATAACAAAGAGCTTAAATGTATGGTGTGGAAAAATATATATGAGAATAGTATGAAAACAGGAGTAGCAGTGTGAAAACAGTGGAAGCAGTGTGTGCATTATCAGTATGAGAAAATGGACAGGGGTTCACAGTTCACTAGAGGTGTCTCGCCATAAAAGATATCTAACATGTGTGGTGAACAAATTACAGCTGGGAAATTGACAGATAAAGAACATGCATGACATAAAGATTACTATGAGATTCATGCGGGCATTACAAAAAAAATACATAGATCGTCATCCAACTGCATCTATGACTAATAATCTGTTGGGAATATGCCCTAGAGGCAATCATGTATGATGTAATTCCCAATGTTTCATAAAGTTATTAAGTCGTCCTTGTTTTGAACATCTGATAAATGTCATTGAATATGTGATTCGATTGTGGAACTATGTATTCATGTTGTTCATACTAGATTGTCCTTGGTCAATTAGGTTGTGCTGGACACACACCCTAGACTAATGTGAGTGTTGGCTGATGACACGGTTCCACTTGTCATGGGCATGGTGATGCCATTCCAACGTTCACAGAATTGGCTAAAGAGTTTAGCAAGTCGGACTGACCCATATTGAGATGGAACGAGTAAGTCGTCATTTGAATGTCTCAATCAATGTAATACTTAGACCTGAGGTTGTCGCACAATACGAGTTATGGATCACCGACATAGGTTATGTCAAACACTGTTCTGTGACAAGGCAGTTATAAAGGCAGAGTTCGGGTCGAATGAGAAGCAAACTGCGTGATGTGGATAATCAAGATGGGATTTTGCCCCTCCGAATGGAGAGATATTCTCTGGGCCCTCTTGAGTGATATGATTCTGGAAGCATGGCCATGCGCAACTCGGTTAAGTGTTAACTGAGTCTGTTGACTAAGAGTTAGTCAGATGAATCATATATCACGGACCGAGAAGAGAGTTGAGCTATTAAGGGATGACGATAAATCGCCTATAGTCCGACAAGGTATATCGTGAGGCAAAAGGGACTAAGATGAAAGTCACGTTGGAAAGTATGTCGTCATGACTCAATGGGACTTGGGAGTCGGCACGTTCTGCTAGGAGCCGCTATCGATTGATCGATGGGAGTCGGACTCCAATCGTGTCCAAGTCACCATGAGCCTGCAGGGTCACACACTTAAGAGCGGGAGCAAATGTAATGGTCGGGTTGGACCCGAACCGGAAATGGACTGAGTTTGTGAGTCGGACTCACAGAGAGAATGGGCCATAAGTGTTGTGAAGCTCACTACCATTCGCTATATAAAGAGGGGCACAGGTTGCCCAGTGGGCACGTTACTCCACCCCCATGCGTTGGGAACCCTAGCCCCACTCATTCCAGCCGTCGCACCGGACCTAGCAGTCCGCCATCGGAGCTCCTCCTCGTACGTGTGGATACCGGCAGATGTGCTGTACGTTCATCACTTCGACGTTCTTGGGATTGGATCGGCTGGATCGGATCGTGGGACTGCACTGCATCGACGCGCTGCATCGATAATCCGGAACCGCGCGTCTAGTGGTAATCCTCGTGGCCTTCTACCTCGGCTAGATCTTGGAAGTACCGCGTAGGAAAATTTTGTTTATCTCTATGCGTTCTAACAGTGGTATCAGAGCGGTAGATTCTGGTTTTAGGCCCGAGATCCACACATATGTGATATGTAGTTAGCGTTAGATGTGATCTAATTGCTGTTTTGGTGGTTGATCTATGAGATAGATCGGTTTTGTACAAGGTTGACTGGATCAATCGTACTCGGGGGTAATGGATGATCATGTTTCCATGATCATACTGCTAAGGTCGTGAAACAACTTACTCCTACCGGTCGGTTTTCGCCATCAGGGTATACCGTGACACATAAATCCAGTTGCGGTGATGGAAGATCAAAGATTTTGATCGAATCGGAATACGGATCATATTTGGGTAAAATTGTTTTATCCGATGAAGAAATCCATGATCGGAATGCAGATGAGATCCGCGTTTTCCAAAATCGTCAGGACCGCTGGCTTCGCCCTGTTGTAGCGCCTTAGATGTTGTTACGAGTTTCACAACGCCGGTAGATATCGTGTCTATGCATAACTTGTTTTTGCAGGAAGTTGTAAATGGTATGGCTTATGTGCATGTGATGTGTGTAATCCATACATGATCTGCGTATCATGTTTTTGTCAGCTGGCTGGAGCCTAGGTGCTGTCATTTTATTGTATACCGGCCTGCGTGTCGGATTCTCTATGTAATTTTTCATTTACTAGCTAGTGTAGCTTGTTGGAGAATCCGGATGACATGCAAGTCGATGTACAAGTCGGCTACATGGAGTAAGATGGCACGAGTCGACTTACAAGCTTTGTGGAGATGGAGATCACCATAAAGAGAGCCATACCATTGCACATTATAATTGCTTTATTTGTGTTATTGTTATGTCTCTTTTTACCTCTATTTAGATAGTTGGTAGATTTTAATCCCTCAAAGAAGGTCTAGTCGGTCGCGCCGCCAGTGCTGCACCATAACAAGTCGGACATTCTTGGTAGTGGGCTCATAAAATTGAGGTGCTACCAATTCTTTCCGATTAGGTGGGTTTGAGTCAGACTCTTAAAGCGGAAGCACTTGGTAATCTAGACGAGTCCATCACAACGGTTGTGGGGCTCGGGGCGAGGTAGGTTGGGAGCCGGGGCATGTGATGCCACCCAACTAACAGGAGTCGTATTGGATACGATTGGAAGATGTTGCCTACCTAGATCACTTGACGGCTAGCGGTGATGCTAAAGCTCACTAGTCGGCTTGCTTATTTAGGATCTTGACTCACTTAGTAACCATCGGAGGGGTGTTGGTTCTAGTGGGAGCATAAGTATTAAAGTGTTTAATATGCCTGCTCTTTTATGAATACATGTCTTAAGTGTTCTGCATATTTTATGTTGTAGATCAATGGCACCTAGCAACCTTCCTCAGTTGTCCATTTTTGCGTTGAGGTCAATCCTAGAGAAAGATAAGCTTAATGGAACTAATTTCACCAACTGGTATCGTAATCTGAGGATAGTCCTCAAGCATGACAAGAAAGAACATGTTCTAGAAACTCCACTTCCAGAAGAGCCTGATGATGATGCGACTGTCGCTGTCATGAATGCCTACCGCAAGACTAGAGATGAGTCTACGGAAATTAGCTGTCTTATGCTTGCAAACATGGAACCGGACTTGCAGCAGCAGTTCGAGAATGTTGAGGCCTACGATATGATCGAAAGCCTCAAAATTATCTTCCAAGATCAGACAAAGACCGAGAGGTATCAAGTCTCCCAAGCTTTGCTGGGCTGTAACCTTTAAGACGGCGATCCACTAAGTCTGCATGTAATCAAGATGGTTGGTTACATACAGTCTCTGGATCGGTTGGGCTTCCCAATTAACGAAGAGTTCGCTACTGATATAATTCCGAACTCTCTTCCTAGTGCGTATGGTCCGTTCATCTCGAACTACCATATGCATGGTATGGATAAGAAGATACTGAATTACATGTGATGCTCAAAACGGCAGAGGCTGATCTCAAGAAAGGCGCCAGTCAAGTGTTGATGGTGCAGAATAAGGCTAAGGTCAAGAAAAGTTCTTGGACTAAGAAGAAGAAGGATAAGTCAGGAGGTGGCGCCCATGGCCCTGTCCAGAGTGCTTTCTCAAAGACTAAGCCATCTCCTACAGCCGGAGCCAACTGCTTCTATTGCAAGCAGGATGGCCATTGGAAGAGGAACTGCACCAAGTATTTGGCTGACAGAGCCAAGAGTGGAGGTATGACTTCCAACTCAGGTACACTTGTGTGCAATGTTATAGACATTTATCTTGCTGATGCACCTAACAGTTCTTGTGTATATGATACCGGATCAGTTATTCACATCTGCAACTCGTTGCAGGGACTGGTAAGAACTAGGAGCGTGGCAAGAGGAGAAGTTGATATTCGAGTCGACAACAAGGCGAGAGTCGCTGCGTTGGAAGACGGCACGATGCAACTTCATTTACCTTCAGGATTTTTAATGGAACTGAATAATTGTTATTATGTTCCAGTGCTTAGTCGAAACATTATTTCCGCCTCATGTTTGATGAGACAAGGTTATGAGTCGAATATTAAGAATAATGGTTGTTCTTTATATTTGAAAGATATGTTTAATGGCTTTGCACCCATTCAGAACGGGTTATTTATTTTGAATCTTGATAGTGAATCGTTCTATAACATAAATGTTAAAAGGTTGAAACCAAATGATCTGAATATAACTTACTTTTGGCATTGTCGGCTTGGTCATATAAGTTGGAAGCGCATGAGGTGATGGACTTCTAACTTCGTTCGACTTAGAGTCGTTCGAGACATGTGAATCATGCCTACTAGGCAAAATAACCAAGACACCTTTTGCAAGGAGTTGTGAAAGGGCGTCCGACTTGTTGGAACTAATACATAGTGATGTATGTGGTCCAATGAGCACGACAACCATAGGTGGTTATGAGTACTTTATTACTTTTACTGATGATTTAAGTAGGTATGGATATATCTATTTCATGAAACACAAGTCGGAAGTCTTTGAGAAATTCAAGGAATTCCAGAGTGAAGTACAGAATCAACTCGGCAAGAAAATAAAGTTTCTACGATCGGACCGTGGAGGCGAGTACTTGAGCCATGAGTTTGATGACCATCTAAAGAGTTGTGGAATAGTTCCTCAACTCACTCCGCCGGGTACACCGCAGAGAAACGGTGTATCGGAACGGAGAAATCAGACTTTGTTGGACATGGTACGATCAATGATGAGTCGGGCAGATCTACCTTTATCATTTTGGGGTTATTGTCTAGAAACTGCAGCGTTCACACTAAACAGAGTACCATCAAAGTCAGTAGAGAAGACACCGCATGAGATGTGGACTGTCAAAAGGGCAAGTTTGTATTTTCTTAAGATTTGGGGTTGTGAAGATTTTGTCAAGCGACTTCAGTCGGACAAGCTCATGCCCAAGTCGGATAAGTGTATTTTCGTGGGGTATCCGAGGGAAACCTTGGGGTAATACTTCTACAACCGAGAAGAGGGCAACATGTTTGTCGCTCGGAATAGTGTCTTCCTTGAGAAAGAGTTTCTCAATCGGGGAGTCAGTGGGAGCACAGTGCAACTTGAAGAAGTTCGAGAGGAACCGTCTAGGGGCGAGTCGACAAGGGCCTTGCAGGCTGAGCCGGTCATGGTACCTACACCGGTAACAACACCTGAACCACGGAGATCTGGCAGATTACAAAATGCTCATGATGTTTTACTGTTAGACAGTAATGAGCCGGTAACTTATTCGGAAGCGATGGTGGGATCTGATTCCGAGTCATGGCTTGGAGCCATGAGATCCGAGTTAAAGTCGGATGAAAACCAAGTTTGGAATTTGGTTGATCTGCCTGATGGTGCAAGACCCATCGAGTGCAAATGGGTCTTTAAGAAGAAAATTGATATGGATGGAAATATTTCCGTCTATAAAGCACGACTTGTCGCGAAGGGGTTCCGACAGGTTCAAGGAGTTGACTACGACGAGACCTTCTCGCCCGTAGCGATGCTTAAGTCAGTTTGGATCATGTTAGCCATGGCAGCCTATTTCGACTCTGCGATATGGCAGATGGATGTTAAGACGGCTTTCCTTAATGGAAGTTTATCTGAGAACGTGTATATGATACAGCCCGAAGGTTTTGTCGATCCAGCTAACACTGACAAGGTATGCAAACTTCAGAAATCCATTTATGGGTTGAAGCAAGCATCTCAGAGTTGGAACATTCGCTTTGATGAGGTAGTCAAATCGTTTGGCTTCATCAAGAGCGATCATGATTCTTGTTTATACAAGAAGTTTAGTGGGAGCAAAGTAAATTTTCTAATCTTATATGTGGACGACATATTACTGATTGGAAATGATGTCATGATGTTGTAAGAAACCAAAGAGTCATTGGAAAGGAGTTTCTCAATGAAGGATTTGGGTGAGGCGACTTACATATTAGGAATCAAGATCTATAGAGATAGATCAAGGCGGCTCATTGGATTGAATCAGAGTACATATCTGGATAAAGTTTTGAAGAAATTCAAAATGGAAGAGTCTACGAATGGATTCTTACCGATGTCCCATGGTATAAAACTTAGCAAGACTTAGTGTCCTTCGACGACTGATGAGCGAAGTTGGATGAGTGTGATCCCATATGCTTCGGCAATCGGATCCATCATGTATGCCATGATTTGTACTAGGCCAGATGTTTCCTATGCTCTAAGTGTAACGAGCAGATATCAGGCTGACCCTGGCGAAGCCCACTGGGCAGCGGTTAAAAACATCCTTAAGTACTTGAGAAGGACTAAGGAAATGTTCCTAGTTTATGGAGGTGATGAGGAATTCAGTGTAAAGGGTTACACAGATGCGAGTTATCTCACCGACTCAGATGATTCTCGTTTGCAATCTGGATACGTGTTCGTAATGAACGGAGGAGCTGTGAGCTGGAAGAGTTCCAAGCAAGATACGGTGTCTGCATCTACAACAGAGGCTGAGTATATTGCTACCTCGGAGGCTGCAAAGGAAGCTGTTTGGATCAGGAACCTCCTCATAGATCTTGGTGTGGTTCAGGGCGCGTCCAATCATTTGGACGTATATTGTGACAACAATGATGCTATCGCACAAGCCAAGGAACCGAGACAACACCAGAAGAACAAACATATACACGGACAAGGTGATATCAAGTTATGCAAAGTACACACGGATGCAAACATTGCAGATCCGTTGGCAAAGGCGCTACCACAGCCAAAGCATGAGGCGCACATGAGAGGTATGGGCATTCGATGCCTAAGCATATGATGTCAGGATGATTGACTCTAGTGCAAGTGGGAGACTGTTGAGACTATGCCCTAGAGGCAATCATGTATGATGTAATTCCCAATGTATTCATAAAGTTATTAAGTCGTCCTTGTTTTGAGCATCTGATACATGTCATTGAATATGTGATTTGATTGTGGAACTATGTATTCATGTTGTTCATACTAGATTTTCCTTGGTCATTTAGGTTGTGCTGGACACACACCCTGGACTAATGTGAGTATTGGCTGATGACACGGTTCCACTTGTCATGGGCATGGTGATGCCATTCCAACGTTCACAGACTTGGCTAAAGAGTTTAGCAAGTCGGACTGACCCATATTGAGATGCAACGAGTAAGTAGTCATTTGCATGTCTCAATCAATGTAATCCTTAGACCTGAGGTTGTCGCACAATCCGAGTTGTCGATCACCGACTTAGGTTCTGTCAAACACTGTTCTGGGACAAGGCAGTTATAAAGGCAGAGTTCGGGTCGAATGAGAAGCAAGCTGCGTGATGTGGATAATCAAGATGGGATTTTCCCCCTCCGAATGGAGAGATATTCTGTGGGCCCTCTCAAGTGATATGATTCTGGAAGCATGGCCATGCACAACTCGGTTAAGTGTTAACTGAGTCTGTTGACTAAGAGTTAGTCAGATGAGTCATATATCATGGGCCGAGAAGAGAGTTGAGCTATTAAGGGATAACGATAAATCGCCTATAGTTCGACAAGGTATATCGTGAGGCAAAAGGGACTAAGATGAAAGTCACATTGGATGGTATGTCGTCATGACTCAATGGGACTTGGGAGTCGGCACGTTCTGCTAGGAGCCGCTACCGATTGATCGATGGGAGTCGGACTCCAATCGTGTCCAAGTCACCATGAGCCTGCAGGGTCACACACTTAAGAGCGGGAGCAAATGTATTGGTCGAGTTGGACCCGAACCGGAAATGGACTGAGTTTGTGAGTCGGACTCACAGAGGGAATGGGCCACAAGTGTTGTGAAGCCCACTACCATTCGCTATATAAAGAGGGGCGCATGTTGCCCAGTGGGCACGTTACTCCACCCCCATGCGTTGGGAACCCTAGCCCCACTTAGTCCACCCGTGGCACCGGACCTAGCAGTCCGCCATCGGAGCTCCTCCTCGTACTTGTGGATACCGGGAGGTGCTGTACGTTCAGCACTTCGACGTTCGTGGGATTGGATCGGCTGGATCGGATCGTGGGACTGCACTGCATCGACGCGCTGCATCGATAATCCGCAACCGCGCGTCTAGTGGTAATCCTCGTGGCCTTCTACCTTGGCTAGATCTTGGAAGTACCGCGTAGGAAATTTTTGTTTATCTCTACGCGTTCCAACATAATCCACCCTTCGAATTTCATCCGAACAAACGTTGGGTATTAAGTTGCAATCAACGGGTAGTCGCAGTAAGAAAAGTGTGTAATGTAAACAATGTAAACGAAGTAAACATCGTTGTTTTCTTCCTAATGGCAACAACACATCCTCCATCCTTCATGTTTCTGTCACTCGAGAATAGATGCAAAGGAGGCATGTACCCACTTGGAGTCACTAACATCTACTTGGCCTGAACATCTACTAACAACGGAGAGCATGCAAGATCATAAATAACATACACATGAAGCTAACATGATAGATTGATAATCAACAGACATAGTATTCAATAATCATCGGATCCCAGCAAACACAACATGTAGCATTACAAATAGATGATCTCGATCATGTGAGGCAGCTCACGAGATCTAAACATGAGGCATAAAGTGGAGAGTACAACCATCTAGCTACTGCTATGTACCCGTAGTCCAAGGATGAACTACTCACGCATCACTCCGGAGGAGGGCATGGTGGTGTAGACCCCTACGATGATGAATTCACCTCCCGACAGGAAGCCGGGGAGAGCTCCAGAACCCTCCCGATCTCGGGTTGACGATGACGGCGGCCTCGGGTGTTTCTCGGGACGAAGTGGTATATTTTTAGGGTTGATGTACCGGGGGGAATAAATAGGCGAAAGGGCTATGGCGGTGGATGCCTGAGGGGCCTCTTCGGGACTCTGTGGAACCTTCGCGAATTCTAAGACTTCTGGACTTCTAATTTTCCAATTCCGAGAATATTTCCAGAATAATTTTCTGAAACTAAAAACAGCAGAAAACATGGAACTGGCTCTGTGGCATCTTGTCAATAGGTTAGTCCGGGAAATCGATAAAAATGCCATAAATTGTAAGGAAAACATATAGCATATGGCATGAAAACAACATGGAACATTAGAAATTATAGATACGTTTATGACGTTCAACATCCCCAAGCTTAGTTCCTACTCGTCCTCGAGTAGGTAAACGATAAAAAAACACATAATTTCTGAGGTGACATGCTACCAACATGAACTTGATCATCTAAAATGTGGAAGCATAAGCATAGCTGAGATCATAAACTTAAAAACAAGCATGATAAAAAATTCTAACAATAAAGCATAGCAATCAACTTGCATCACGAAAAGGAACACAAATAAAAGATCATGAATAATAATGCATTCTAAAGATATACCTTTGTTTGAAGCATAGAGATAACATGGCAAAGTGATATTTTGATTGTCCTTAAGAGTGGGGCAAAACATAAATGCCAGGACACCTTCAAAGTTCATGAGGAAGACTAGAACAAATAATTAGAGAACAGACAATAACACATCATCAATCAATTAATAATGTTTCTGGGACAAATGAACATTAAACTCAGAATAGCAACCATGCTCTCTCAACTGTGCATAAAGTTAGAAGACGGAGACTCAACATAAAAGTAAAAGAAAGGCCCTTCGTAGAGGGAAGCAGGGGTTAACTCATGTGCTAGAGGTTTTATTTTGTTAAACAGAGGTATAAAATGGTTGACACTCCTCCCAACCTTTCTTACACAAACCATGGCTAACCGAATCCTCGGGTGCCTGCCAACAATCACATACCATGGAGGAGTGTCTAATTTTTAGAGAGGTGTATGATTATGTCAACGAATGGTAAACAGAAAATACAGTACGTCACAAGCCAACTAGACTTCAGAAGAGCGGCTCCAACAGAAGGACACATCTGGGTAGAAGGTCATCCTTCTTTATCTTTTGTTTACACAATTATGCTTTGACTGATAACTCAGGGGCAAAAATAGTGAAGACAATTTTTTGTATTACTTGGGGGCTGGGCACCCAGCTGCCAGCTCTTCTATAAATTGGATAAGAGGATGAAGCCACTAGTCCAGGGTGCGAAAGTCCAATCAACAAGTGAGATAAAGATTCTCTATTTACGTCCTCATGAGCTAAAATAGGAGCACACAACAGGAGTAATTTTCAAGGTTTTAAAGGTAACACATGAGCAATTTACTTTGGAGTGGCAGTTAAATACCACATGTAGCTAGGTATGGTGGACACATTTGGCAAACTTTGGTTTTTGGGAGTTGGATGCACAAGTAGAGGTCATACTTAGTACAAGTTGAGGCTAGCAAAAGACTATAAGCGATATATCAAGAGAGCAATAATGGCCATAATCATACATAGCGACAAAAACATCATTAATCAAAACATAAGTGGTACCACAAGTTCAAAAACTAAATGATCATAGAAGCTATAAGTGACTGGTTCGTAGTCATAAACATGGTGTGAGCATGCGCCAAGTCAACCAAATAAAACATTCAAAGGAGAACACCACCAATTTATGCTTCAAAATGACAATAACAACTCATGATTCTTTCTAAGGCACATTAAACACTCTCAGCTATTTGAGACAAATCATGCTAAAAAAATAACCGCTAGGTTTTAGAATTAAAATAACATTAACATGGCATGAAAATGTCTAGTCACAGTCTATACAACCTTCTAATTGCAACGTTATGAGCACGAAAACTGTACTACTGGCTTCCAACACCAAGCATTTCATAATAAAAAAAACTCTCCAAGAGATATAACAATGAAACAAGAGATTACTAACACAAATCTACTAAAACTAACAACTCTAAATAAGAGATGCACGAAAAACAGGAGCTAAACAAGAATTTTGCAGCAACTAGAAGAAAAACTAAGAATACTAGCATAACAAGTATTCAAACGAAAAAGCGTAGCGTGTCTCTCTCCAACACAAAGAATTCTAGGGTCCAACTATATTATTGCAGCAAGGAAAACAAAGGAAAAAAAAGAAAAATAAACAGATGCTCCAAGTAAACTTCATATGATGTGACCGAATAAAACTATAGTTTCACTAGAAGTGACCTGATAGGTTGTTGATGAAGAAGGGGATGCCTTGGGAATCCCCAATCTTAGATGCTTGAGTCTTCTTAGAATTTGCTGGGATGAACCACAGGGGCATCCCCAAGCTTTTCCTTTGCACTCTTCTTGATCACATTATATTACCCTCTTCTCTTGACCCTTGAGAACTTCCTTCACACCACACTCAAAGAGTAATTCTCATTAGAGGGTTAGTGAAACAAACAAAAATTCATGGGTTATGTATGGGCACAAGTGCCATTTATACTTTTTAAACATTATCTAGAGCCACTGATGTTTCGTGAAGCAAAGAAATCCATTCGACATCGTAAAAGAGCAAATGCAAGAAAAATGGCAGAATCTCCCAAAACCAGAACAGTCTGTAAAAACGAATTTTTTCGGGGCACTTATGTTGCTTAGATCGAAAAACTTAAAGAACAAAAAAGTTGCGGAATCAGCTGAGGAATAAGCACACAAAATTTCAGATATCTAATTTTCTGGATTTTATACGATTTTTTACGGTGCACAACAGAAATTTGTTTCCCACGCAGAAATCCAAAACCAACTCCAACTTTCGTCAGAAACTTTTCTTGGCACAACTAAAACATGAAAATAAAGATACAAAGGAGTTCCTATAGAAGCATACAACCCCTTGACTCAAAGAAAACAGATAAAAACATAACAAAAGTAAAACCATGGGTTATCTCCCAAGAAGTGCTTTTCTTTAACGCCTTTTAGCTAGGCCCAGAAAAGTGGATTCATGTATTTTCAAGCGGAGAAGCATTCAAATCAAGATAAGGCAATTCATTGATAATGCATTGTATTTTATCTAAGTGAGTTTCAGAGGCTCCTCTCTTAGAGCTTTTAGGCTTACTATTCTCATCAAATAAATTCTCAGGAACAATCCAATCAAAATTCTTTTCTTGGGCTTCATGCAGTGCTACCAATTTAAAGGGAATTGGTATTTTCTCCTCGTTTTAATTTTTAGCTTCAGTTTTTTCAAGAGCACCAACAATATATACACATGAGCCTAGCATATTGAAACGATCAAATACTTTTCTAGCTTCTATAGAAACATCTCCAAATTCTTTAAGCATGGTTTCTAAAATAAAGTTCCTTTTCTCAATATCTTCAATGTTATTCAAGTTGAGGAACATATGCTGCATTATAGGATGAAGGTTAACAAACCTAGCTTCTAACATGTGAATTAAAGCAGTTGCAGCAGTTTCATACTTTGGAGCAAGTTGTACTATGGATTTTTCCTCAAAATTATCATGCTTACTAACATGATTAAATAATTCTTTAATGGTATCCTTTCCAAGTATAGACCACTACCAACTGGAAGGTCTTTCAGGGTAAACTTAGGGAACAACATGATAACAACGAGGTAACAAAAGTAACAACTAGAACAGGAACTATTTTTTTTTGTGTTTTTGATAAAGAGAAGCAAACAAGAAAAAATAAAATAAACTAGGAAAAAAAAGAAAGAGATTGGAAGTGAGCGACTCCCCTTGCAGAAATTCTCGTCGTCACCGGCAACGGCGCCAGAAAAGTGCTTGATGCGTGTGAACACATGTTCGTTGGGAGACCCCAAGAGGAAGGTATGAAGAGTGCTGCAACAAGTTTCCCTTAGAAAGAAACCAAGGTTGAATCGACCAGTAGGAGGAAGGAGTAACTTCATAAGGTTGATGCAGCTGAGATGGTACGGTAGGGAGCACTACCGGTTCAGCAGCAATGTGGAACCTACACAACACAAACAATTCACTTGGCCCCAATGAAGCAATGAGATTGTCAATCTCATCTGTTTTGCTGATAACAAAGAGGTTAAATGTATGGTATGGAAAAAAAATATGAGAACAGTATGAAAACACGAGCAACAGTGTGAAAACAGTGAAAGCAGTGTGACAGTAGTGGAAACAATGTGTGTATTATCAGTATGAGAAAATGGACCGGGGTCCACAGTTCACTAGAGGTGTCTCTCCATAAAGGATAGCTAACATGCGTGGTGAACAAATTACAGCTGGGCAATTGATAGATAAAGAACATGCATGACATAAAGATTAATATGAGATTCATGCGGGCATTACAACAAAATACATAGATTGTCATCCAACTGCATCTATGACTAATAATCCACCCTTCGAATATCATTCGAACAAACGTTGGGTATTAAGTTGCAAGAAACGGATGATCGCAGTAAGAAAATGTGTTATGTAAACAATGTAAACGAAGTAAACATCGTTGTTTTCTTCCTAATGGAAACAACACATCCTCCATCCGTCACGTTTCTTTCACTCGAGCACAGATGCAAAGGAGGCATGAACCCACTATCGAGCATAAATACTCCCTCTTAGAGTCACTAGCATCTACTTGGCAAGAGAATCTACTAACAACAGAGAGCATGATAGATCATAAATAACATACACATGAAGATAACATGATAGATTGATAATCAACATACATAGCATTCAGTAATCATCGGAACCCAGCAAACACAACATGTGGCATTAGAAATAGATGATCTCGGTCATGTGAGGCAGCTCACGAGATCTAAACATGAGGCATAAAGTGGAGTGTACAACCATCTAGCTACTCCTATGGACCCGTAGTCTAACGATGAACTACTCACGCCTTACTCCGGAGGCGGGTATGGTGGTGTAGACCCCTCTGGTGATGAATTCCCCCCCCGGCAGGGTGCCGGGGAGAGCTCCAGAACCCTCCCCATCTCGGGTTGACGATGACGGCGACCTCGGGTGTTTCTCTAGACGAAGTGGTATATTTTTAGGGTTGACGTATCAGGGGAAATAAATAGGCGAAAGGGCGATGGTGGTGGATTCTCGAGGGGCCCACACCACCCCCGGTGTGGCTAGGGTGGGGGGGGGGGCGCCACCCTATGGTGTGCCCCCAGTGGCCCCCCTCTGGGCCTCTTCGGGACTCCGTGGAACCTTCGAGAATTCTAAGACTTCCGGACTTCAAATTTTCCAATTCCGAGAATATTTCTAGAACAACTTTTCTGAAACTAAAAACAGCAGAAAACATGGAACTGGCTCTGTGGCATCTTGTCAACAGGTTAGTCCGACAAATCGATAAAAATGACATAAAGTGTAAGGAAAGCATGTAGCATATGGAATGAAAACAACATAGAACATTAGAAATTATTGATACGTTTATGATGTATGTGACACCCCATAGCTTACCTCAGCCAAGCACTAGGTCCACGCAACCGAGAGTTGTCAACACACCATATCCATCCTGCTTGTTGTTGATCACTAGCGTCAATACTTGCAGTCAAGTGAATTCGTGACCAAGATAGTCTATGTTACCGCAAGGGTGTCAAAAATGGAGCCACATATGCTCTTTCACGCATACCACCTACTCAAAGTAAGACCAGCTGTGTGATTTCATCATGCCAGCCACCGTGGCTCGCTGAGGTGCGCGAAGGGTATTCCCAGGACCCACACGCTCTGAAACTGATAGCTGAGCTGCAAGCACAAGCAGGTTCACACCCCAATTTCACTTTTGTTGATGGGCTGCTACTACAAAGGAAGAATTTGGGTGGGGCACAACGAAAAAGTCCAGCAACAATTGTTGTACGGTGGCCATCAGTCCACGGTCGGAGGACATTCAGGTTCACCAGCAACTTATCAACGCTTGAAGTTAATTTGCACTTGGCCTCGCATGAAACAACATATCTCCACCTTTGTTCAGTCTTGCGACACCCGCCAAAAGGTCAAACGAGAAAGATGTCATTACCCAGGGTTGTTGGAGCCATTCCCAGTTCAAGAACGCGCTTGGCAGATTGTCCCCCTCGACTTCATTGAAGGACTTCTGCAGTCTGGGCGTTTCAACTGCATACTTGTGGTGGTCGACAAATTCTCTAAATACATTCATTTTGTGCCATTGGCCCATCCTTTCTCAGCACCGCAAGTGGCTTCCACGTACATTGATTACGTGTATCGGCTCCACGGTCTCCTGAGTCGACCATCTCGGACAGGGACCCCATCTTCACCAGTCGTTTTTGGAAAGAACTATTCACGCAGACCAACACTACCCTAAAGATGAGCACATCGTACCATCCCGAGACTGACGACAGCCAAACCGAGAGGGTGAACCAATGTCTGGAGACTTTTCTGTGGTGTTTCATCCATGCTTGCCCGCACAAATGGATCACCTGGCTTGCACTGGTAGAGTACTGGCATAACACAAGCTGCCACAATGCTTTGGCAAAGTCTCCATTCTTTGTCCTCTACGGGCATGAGCCAAGGCATTGGGGAATTGAGGCAAGCACAGCAACACCTGTCTCCGATTTCAACACTTGGATAGAAGAGAGAGTTGGGATGACAACCTTGATCAAGCAGCACTTGCTCAGAGCCCAGGCCAGGATGAAACAATAGGCTGGCAAGGGTCGCATCGACAAGGAGTTCAATGTTGGGGATGAAGTGTTCATCAAGCTCCAACCATACATCCAGATCTCAGTCGCAAAAAGTGCATGTCACAAACTTTCCTTACGGTATTTTGGACCTTTTGTCGTGAAGGAAAGAATTGGGCAAGTGGATTATCGCATTGGACTACCGGAGACATCACTGATTCACCCTGTTTTCCATGTCTCCCAACTCAGGAAAGCTGTCACACCCCAGATTTTGGATCACATGTAACACAGTGAGAGAAGCCATTTTTGTGAGCCAACAATTTTTTTAATGCACTGGTGTAATCCAACATTATGTAATGAACTATGACTATCTATGCAATGCAAGCAAGCCTTTGTTTAAAATCAATTATCAATTTTTCCTTATGTTTCCTTATTGATTCTGTGATGTTTTCTATATGATGATTTGAATAATTTTTATCCCAAGTGTTGTAACAATGTTGTTTTCAACCTAAAAATAATATTTGGCTTTGTTTGAATCAAGAAAACAAAATGGCAAAAGAATGTTTGAATGTTTTCCTTTGAGTTTTCTATAGAGACTTGTTTCTGAAAAATTAGCCAAGTAGCAGTATTTAGCACATGTTATCTATATGTTAGGGAATCATATTTTATGTTTTCTTGGCATGAATATATTCTCTGATATATGGACTACAAATATTTAAGCTTGGTTTGAAAATTGGAATAAGAAAACAATCAAATGCTTGATGGTTTTTGTGGAAGAAAAATAAGACAGAAAAAGAGAATTTTTGAAAACAGAGAAAAACAGAAAGTAGCTGTTTTCCCACCTTGTTTTTAGTGCCTTTCAAAATCTCAAATTTGTTTTCATTTGATATTTATGAAAGTACAAATCATGTTTAACAAACCCATGCTTTGAAAACAAAATTTGGAAAAGCTTATAGCCTTGAAAATTGAGAGAACATTTGGTTGATTTTATCTGTTTTTAACACTTGGCCAAAATGACAAAGTCATTTTTCTGAATTTCTTAATTTTCCGAATCAGTGAAGTTGACACTACTTTGGATGCTTATAACTTTTGATTTAGAATGAATTAAGCAGTACCACTTGGTTCTTCTAGAAGCCCTGCCATCCCTCAACGACTAGCTAGCTTTGGATTCTTGTTTGGTTGACCAGAGAGGAGAGGAGAGGAGTGGGAACAGGACAGAGAGGAGAGGGGAGCGGCATGGGCAGACTGACAGAGGTGCCACTGTGCACATGCACTGTCGCCGCGCCCACTCCGTTTTCACCTCCCACTCGACGCCCTGGACACGACCACACGTGCACACGCCCCCTAGACACGCCCAAGAGCCAAGGGGTGCGAAATGGGCGCTCAGAGCGCGGTCCCGAGCTTGCCACTGCCACCCCGAGGACGCCCCCGTGCGCGTGACCGTGGTGCCGTAGCTATAAAGCCACGGACATGCACGCACTGCGCCACCACACTCAGACCACCCCACTCCACACCCCTGACACAGACCACGCTCGCCCCGTGCCCTCCTCGAGCTCATCGAGCTCGATTTTGCCGCTGACCATCGCGGAGGAGAGACAGAGGTGGAGCACGCCTCGCGTGACCCCACCCCTTGTTTTTGCCTCCGTTGAACTCGCCGTACTCCGTAGAACGTCCCTGACCCCTCCGTTTGGCCACTCGTTTGCAGGGAACCCGTGGGACTCGCCGTAGCCGCCGCGGACCCACAGCCGTGCGCCGCCGTTTGGAGCTGCCCCGACTTCCTGCGACCACTCCCCTGCACTGCAACGACCACGTGCGACGTCCTCGACTCCTCGCCGATGTCCATCGTGTCCCCTAGGTGAGAAATCGACGACCTCGCCGCCGTTCGGTCTCTCCGTCGCGCGCGCGAGAGAGAGAGAGTGAGAGAGATGAGAGGAAGAGGATGGCCGTGCGCCGTTGATCTCGCGATCAATGGCCACGTTTGAAGACCGAAACGGTATGCGTGTTCCCGCACTCGCGAAAGCGAGCTGGGCCACATCTGGCCTAGCGGGCCGCGCGCAGTGGATGAACCAGCCCGCGCTGTGTGATTGTTTTTCCTTTTATAAAATGACAGAAACAACATGTTTACTTTAATCCTGTGAAAAATAGAAAACTTAAGAAATAAAATCCACAAAAATTACTAGCAGTGGATCTACTTTTTCTTGAACACATGCAACTGGTATATCTAGATTTGGTGCTATAGTTTGCATGTAGTATTTATTTTGCTACACACTGTCTGTTAGAGTAAATCTTCCATAACGTTTTGTATGTGTGTTCAAATTGAGCAAACTGAAATTCTTTGAGTAGCTATTGAGTAGATCTATCAGTAGGGATTGACCTCACATCAAGGGGAGTTACCATGTGGAAATTACATCCACTTTGGTGTTTGTCCAGTAGCATATTCTAGGATTGTTAGAAGGAGTTTAAAAATACATTTTGATGTGAATCCAATTGGATCTGTTTGTGTATGCATAGATAGATGTTATCCTAGCTTTGTGTGATTTTTAAAGCTCTAGATTATTTTTGGCATGCATTTTGAGATACAACACCTTTTCTATTAGAAATAGATTTTGTGTATTTAGTTTAGAATAATTGCTTGCTAGTTGAAAAAGTTGTTTTCTAGCATGTTTAGATGTTTTGCTTACTGTTAAGAAGTTGTTTACTCACAGTACTAGTATGCTATAAAGTGTGTGCATGATGGAAAACAAATGGAAATAGGGATTTCCTAGCATTGTTTGTCTAATCTTTATTTTATTAGATTTTGTGAGCAAAGTATATGTAGATTTGTTACCTAACTTTTTAGGGTTGTTTTGTTGAGTCCAGTACCATTTTGGTACTGGTTATGTTATGTTTTCACCTCTGTTAGTTTTTACTTAAGTCCATGGAGAAGCATGAGTAGCATTTCTTGTTTTCTATTAATAGTGTTGTTATTTTCACCAGTATAAATGGGTGTATTTTTGTTTGGTGGAAAAATTGTTTTCCACAAGTTGAACCAAAGGAATTGGACCTCCTAGGTGTCATGGAAACCTAGTGGAGCACCCACTAGTTCCATTTTATTTCGGTGAGAAATAACATCTTCTCAACCATAGTAGTAGTAGTATTAATCATTGTTATTTTTGTGTGTGCACGTGAAGTGTTAGGTTTGCATACTTGAGTGTTGTTTTGTTTTATGCATTGCTTGCTGTATGTTTGACTTAGTATCATTTTTTTCTTAGTTTGGTTCTGATTGTGTGTCCTTATTTTATTTTGCGGCGATAGAAAACGAGGAAGAGATAGTTGGTGCCGGAGGATATTACTATCACTCCTGTTGCTACCACGAGCAAGACCCTAGCATCAACCAAGGCAAGCCATCCTAAAGCTTGCTGTTATATTACTTATCATTATCTATCATGCATGTCTTACTTCTGAAGTTTTACAAAAACTTTATTACCAAAACTATTTTTGAGTGGCTACTATTACTATTAATAGTATATATGTATATACCACATTGCCATTAGTCAACTTGGTGTTACCAAGACTTTAGCCACCATATGGTATATAAGTACCACCAAAGATAATGATTTTGAGTCCTAAGTGGACACTTTAAAAATGTGTTTTTGCAAACAAACGTTCTTATGAGAAGTCCACGGTGAAAAGGCGGGACCTCATTCACCGGGGGAGGTAAAGAGGATTGTTTTCAAAATGGTTTACATAAGACACATAAACTAGTTTTTGTTGGACAACCAAGAAGTACTGCCACTCTACCTCAATATGGGTCCGAGGCCTATCTAGATACTTGTTCTCGTTAGTATCTGTCGGATCCCAATTTGCTATAGAGAGGATGATACTCTGAACCGAAGTGTCGCCAGGAGGGAGAAACAGGACATACACAGTGAGGGATTAAGTTCTCCTCCGGGTGCGACAATTGGGTATCCTGATGTGACGATGTGTGACATGGTTCCGGGGAGAACAAACCCAGTTGAAGGTATAGCCATATACTAGCTTGACCAGAGTGGACAATTAGGATCAATTATCTGATGCTTGCATATCGCTGTGCCGATCCATGGGTAGTTCATGGCAGATGATTGGATCTTGTGGATTGTGTACACCTCTGTAGAATAAAACTATTCTGAATAGCCGAGCCCTCGAATATGAGCACTTGAATGGCCATGTAGCTAGCATTGTGTCAGTTTTCAAAAAGGATGCTTTTGAAAGAAAAGACTTGTACCGTGGAGGTACCGATGAAGAAGGATGGAGTTGATTACAAGAAGTTTTGCAAAGAGAAAACTTTCTTTTATAAAACAAGTTTTATAAAACCTCTTGTACATGCGATATCTACAAGAGAAAGAAAACTATAATATTTTCTTTTGAAGTGTCTTCTTCAACAAAGATATAGAGATGTTAAAGCAACCATGATGTTATCTTACATGTACACCATGGGCAGTGAACCCTATTTATAGCCTACCTATCCACCAAATAAGCATACTTGCATTTGTAAGTTTATAAAGGATGTATTGCAGAGTACATTCAAATGTACTCATATTGGTTTCGTCCCTGGCTATTTACTTGGTTAGACTTTGAGGAACCACCAAACGAGGAGGAGTACGAGGAGGAGTACTTTTCTGACGACTATGCGAATTAGGCCCGGCTCCCGGTCAGCAGCCTGTTGGTGAAGGCGTGACATGGGCTATCTATGTTATGTGTTTGTTAAGTTTCCGGTGTGTGTTGTGAGACATTTGCCTGCCCTGCGTGGTTGTTGTTAAGACTTGGTCCTGTGACCATTGCTTGTAAGACTCTATTATCCGTGTAATGGATAATGTATTTGTGTACCAACTTCGTATGTTGTTCACGACTGAATTCCTGGGATCGTGAATGTATCTGTGTACCAACTTCGTATGTTGTTCTGGACCATCCAGTTTGGGGCCTCTACAAAAGCGCCGAGGCCAGGTGTGTCGGCTTCCCTGTCATTACCTCATGATGCTAACCAATTTGCTATTGCTGTGCAAATCCCGAACAATCGCCAGAAGAACAAAGCAAACAGGATCGTCGACCAAGTGTTGGTGAAGTGGTCAGGTGATGGACTTGAACCAACATGGGAAGATCGCGAAGAGCTTCAATCGCGGTTTTCGTGTGCAGCGGCTTGGGGGAAAGCCGCAACCAAAGGAAGGGGGGAGGGGGGGGGGTGTTAGAAGCACACTACCATAGGCCCAACTGGAGAGTCACGGGAAGGCCCAGAAGAGAGACAGGAGGCCCAACCTTCGCGTGCACGGCAAGGAGTGGGTGACCGTGTAACCCAGGAACGATAAATAGAAGCGGTGGCAGTTGGACACGGCATCGAGATCGATCAAGAACCGGTGGCTCTCTCTGTGCATCTGTCTCTACTTCCCCAATCCCCTTCTTTCTTGTTGTTCTCAATTCGGCACTCTGTGTTTGTATCGAACTACAATCCTATGTATCAACCAGTGTGAGGGACTACTGAATCCCTAGTACCGTGTCCCTAACTATTGTGCAATGAAATGCAACCCAATTATTTCCGTATGTTTTGCACTTGTTCGGCCAGTCATCAGGTGAGTCAATGTCTCTGATATGTAAATTTATCACTGGAACTGATTACGGTTTTGAAGATGTCCAAGTATAGAATCACTCACGGTACAATAATGATGATGGATCCAATTGTATGCTCAGTAATGTATTTTTTGTTTCAAAACGTGCCAAAATAGTGAGTACTGTACTTATTTATTTTGTTAGCAGTTTACATGCAATGCACTGTTTGTGCTCCACCTAATGAGTCATTGAGTCAAAAAAAATTTAAATGTTAAAAAACTTCAATATAATCTTTGTTGTAGTTTATTAGAAAAATGTCAAAATCGAAATCTGGGAACTTGCATATGATTAAAAGCAATCTCACAATCGATGATCTCTTCTTTGTTCCGGTAAAGACTGAATTTGCAAAAAAATTAACTTAAGCACTTATGACGATGCAAATGTGGAATTTCATGCTAGTTTAATGCATGGTGTGGATGGCACTACTATAGAAATGAGAATGCTTTGTGTATGATGTTCCACATACGATTCTCGGACAATACAAGATCCATCCGACCATCTTCATTCTTTCAGCCCATCTTAGGCCCATGGTTTATGTCGTACAATCATTGTCCAAAAATACGTCATACGTATAGGATCGCTCCTACAGAAACATGTATTTAGGTGGATTAAATGGTAGTATGATCTTCGAATTAAAGAATAAAATATTTTTTATATTTAAAATTTCCTAAATGGTGTAAAAATTGGCATTCAAAAAATTGTAAGCACTGCGATTGCGAATTTGAGAAGGAAATAAATAAATAAATATGATTAAACCGGTGGAAAAACAAATTAAATTATATTTGTTAAATTCCCTCCATGTACCACTAGTAGAAAACAGGACATTGAGCCAAGCACAATGGAACCGGATGTGATACAAACCGGTTCAAAAGAGTCTGTCCCCTGGGCCCCACCCATGCAGCAAATGGCCGCAAGGCCTTTAGGACCGGTTTGTAACACAAACCGGTCCTAAAGGCCTTGCGGCCATTTGCTGCATGGGTGGGGCCCAGGGGCAGACCCTTTAGAACCGGTTTGTATCACAAACCGGTTCTACAGGTTTTCTCATTTTTTGCAGCTACTGCGGGTCCCGCTGTCATATCCTTTAGAACCGGTTTGTAACACAAACCGGTCCTAAAGCCCTCCCCTAAACCCTACATACCACCCCGAGCTCAGCTCCATTTTTTCCAGCTCTAGCTCAACTCCATTTTTGCTCTCTCCTTCCTCTTGTGAGGTCTAATCCATCCCCATTTTTCTCCACCATTTGTCAAGATTGTTGGTACCCATCGGTCCTACGGTTAGCATCAACATTCCCTCTTCCGGCATTGCAAGTTTTGCTCGTTTTCTTGCTCATTTCATTTTTGTTGTGCTAGCTAGGTGTTTGATGAAATGCCTAAGCTAGAATTTGTTATTCATTTTGTTATGTATACAAATTGATGCAATTTGAGCTCAAAATTAATTATGATTTGTGGTTTTTTTAGTGTCGCGCGCCTTGTCCCCTTCCTCACTGCCGTCGATCGCCCCATCACCGACACAACCTTGGTGAGCCTATTGTTTTTATTTACCAAAACAAATTTTGATTTGTATGATTTACGTATATATTTACTTGTATATAATTTTCTTATTGTTGGTTATTTTTTTTATATACATAGCGCCATGGTTTTGATATCCGTCCCCGTTGGCCCTCGTCCAGTCTATGATTCGGATGTGGTATATTATCTTTTTTCACTACATATTTTCATTTCCTGATTATACGACAATTACTTACGCCGACCAACTTGACATAGATATTTTTATCTAGGAGGTAGTGGAACCGGAAATGCCAATCGACCCTATTGTTGAGAAGTTATACTTAGTTGAACAAGAAAATGTTGGCTTGAAAGAAAGATTGAAAAAAACTGAAGAAAGGTTGGAAAAAACTGAAAGAGAGAAGATGACCTTGGAAAAGGGTCTTGCCGGTGTCGTCGATGGTCACAAGAGCGAGATGGACGCAATGCGCCTGAAGATTAGAAAGATTAGAAAATATGCAATTAGTAAAGAGGCTTGGTATCATTATGCCGTCGGGTCAATTGTTCCCTTTGTTGCGATTTTGATCGCATTTGTTGTTGTTTTTAAATGCATTAATTAGAGAGAGTTTTTATGGATGGTTTCAGTGTGTATTTTTATGAGAACTATATATGTATGGTCACTATACGCTAGTTTGGTATTAACGTGTGATGAACTTTTTGTATTAATTAATTAATTTAGTCATGATGATTTAGCATAATGGTTGTTGATAAATTTATATAATGCAGATGAACCGGCAATGGATGTACAGTGATCGACGTCGTCCCGAATTCCTTAATGGCATGCATAGTTTTCTCAATGTGGCTGAGAAAAACAGGCAGAACGGATTTATTTTTTGTCCATGTAAAAAATGCCAGAATAAGAGGAATTTCCATAACTCAAGAACCATACACACCCACCTGTTGCAAGAAGGCTTCATGCCCAGTTATTTTTGTTGGACCAAGCATGGAGAAAGAGGGGTTGTAATGGAAGACAATGAAGAAGAAGAGGATGATGATAATTATCCTATGTTCGGTGAACACGGTGATACTGAAATGGGGGAAGACGAGCCTGAACTTGAGGACATTGTTGATGAGTCTGATGATGATCTTCGTCAGGTCATTCGTGAAGAACAGATAAACTGCGCAAGTGAAAACGAGAGGTTAAAGTTGGAGCGCATGTTAGAAGACCACAAAAAATTGTTGTACCCAAATTGCGAAGATGGCCAGAAAAAGCTGGGCACCACCCTGGAATTGCTGCAATGGAAGGCAGAGAATGGATTATCTGACAAGGGATTTGAAAATCTGCTGAAAATAATGAAGAAGATGCTTCCAAGAGATAACGTGCTGCCCTGCAGTACATACGAAGCAAAGAAGGTTGTCTGCCCTCTAGGATTGGAAGTGCATAAGATACATGCATCCATCAATGACTGCATCCTCTACCGCGGTCAGCACGAGAATTTAACTGCCTGACCGGTATGCGGTGCATTTCGGTACAAGATCAGGCGAGATGACCCTGGTGATATTGAGGGCGACGATCGCCCCAGGAAGAGGGTTCCTGCCAAGGTGATGTGGCCTGCTCCTATTATACCACAGTTGAAACGTTTGTTCCGAAACAAAGAGCATGCCAAGTTGCTGCGATGACACAAAGAAGACCGTAAGGATGACGATATGCTGAGACACCCCGCTGATGGGTCGCAGTGGAGAAACATCGACGATAAGTACGAGGACTTTGCACGTGACGCAAGAAACTTAAGGTTTGGTCTGAGTACAGATGGCCTGAATCCGTTTGGGGAGCAGAGTAGCAGTCATAGCACCTGGCCCGTGACTCTATGTATCTATAACCTTCCTCCTTGGTTATGCATGAAGCGTAAGTTCATTATGATGCCAGTGCTTATCCCAGGCCCGTCGCAACCTGGCAACAACATTGATGTGTACCTCAGGCCACTGGTTGATGAACTTTTAGAGTTGTGGGCTGACGAAGGTGTACGTGTGTGGGACGAGTACAAACAAGAGGAATTTGACCTACGAGGGTTGCTGTTTGTAACCATCAATGATTGGCCCGCTCTTAGTAACATCTCAGGACAGTCAAACAAGGGATACAGCGCATGCACACACTGTTTAGGCGAGACTGAAAGTATACATATAGGCAAGAATGTGTACCCGGGGCATCGTCGATTTCTTCCAGACAGGCATCCCGTCAGAAAGAAAGGAAAGCATTTGAAAGGCGAGGCAGATACACGGAGGAAGCCAACCCTCCCTAAAGGTACTGATATATATGACATGGTCAAAGATATAAAAGTAATCTTTGGTAAGGGTCCTGGCGCACAATCTGTTCCGAATGACGCCGACAACCACGTAGCCATGTGGAAGAAGAAATCTATATTCTGGGAACTACCCTATTGGAAATTCCTAGAGGTTCGCTCTGCGATCGACGTGATGCATGTGACGAAAAATATTTGTGTGAACCTGCTAAACTTATTGGGCGTGCATGGGAAGAAGTCGAGAGATACACCAAAAGCACGGCTGCACCACCAACGTATGCACGAACGAGACGACCTGATGAATCCAGAGAATTTCAAAGGTCCTGCCAGCTACACTTTTACCAAGGAAGGGAAGGAGATCTTTTTCCAAGTCCTGAGCAGTATCAAGGTCTCGTATGGCTACTTGTCGAACATAAAAGGAATACTAAACCTGGAAGAGAAAAAGTTCCAAAACCTAAAGTCTCATGACTGCCACGTGATCATGACCCAGTTACTTCCGATTGCATTGAGGGGGCTTCTGCCAGAAAACGTGCGAGTACCCATTGTGAAGCTATGTGCATTCCTCAACGCAATTTCTCAGAAGGCAATCGATCCAGCAACTCTACCAAGTTTACAGAAGGACGTGGTCCAATGTCTTGTCAGCTTCGAGTTGGTGTTCCCACCAACCTTCTTCAATATTATGACGCACCTCATAGTTCACCTAGTCCAAGAGATTTCCGTTCTCGGTCCTGTATTCTTACACAATATGTTCCCCTTTGAGAGGTTCATGGGAGTCTTGAAGAATTATGTTAAAAACCGTGCTAGGCCGGAAGGAAGCATGGTCAAGGGCTATGGAACAGAGGAGGTCATTGAGTTTTGTGTTGACTTTATTCCTGACCTGAACCCGATCGGTGTTCCTCAGTCGCGCCATGAGGGGAGACTGCGTGGAAAAGGAACGCTAGGAAAGAAATCAACAACATGTATGGACGAGCAATCTTTCACTCAAGCACACTACACAGTTCTAGTTAATTCCAGCTTGGCGGCTCCATATATCCAGGAACACACGGATATTTTACGCTCGAAATACCCGGAGCAACCTGAAGATTTCATTGCTAAAGAACACGCGAAGACTTTCGGCGGTTGGTTGCAAAGACGTCTCATTAATGACAACATTGTTGAAGATGAGCTATACTTGTTGGCCAAGCAACCATCTTCGACTATATTGACCTTTAAAGGGTACGAGATAAATGGTAACACATTTTACACGGCAGACCAAGATAAAAAGAGCACCAACCAAAACAGTGGCGTCCAGTTTGATGCAAAAGACGACAACGGGCAAAGGGTCACATACTATGGTTACATAGAGCAGATATGGGAACTTGACTACGGACCTTCCTTTAAGGTCCCTTTGTACTGGTGCAAATGGTTCGACCTGTCAGGCGTGAATGTAGACCCGAAGTACGGAATGACAACAGTGGATCAGAAGAATCTTGGGTACGACAATGATCAATTCGTCCTAGCCAATGATGTGGCTCAGGTTTTCTATGTGAAGGACATGTCTAGCAGACCGAGAAAAAGAAAAGATAAGGAAGCGAATACATCAGACGATGAGCCAAGACGCCACATAGTTCTTTCAGGGAAAAGAAACATCGTGGGAGTCGAGGACAAGACAGACATGTCAGAAGATTACAATAAATTTGATGAAATTCCTCCCTTCAAAGTCAAAGATGATCCAAGCATTCAGTTAAATGATGAAGATGTTCCATGGTTATTATGGCGCAATCAGAAGAAAGGCAAGAAGAAAAATAGAAACGGATCATCCCTTTAGTCCCGGCTGGGGACACCAACCGGACTTAATGGGTTAGGGTTTCGTTTGGACCAATCAGATAGAATCACACGGATCGTGTGTTTCTTTCAACCGCTTGTGAGCCGTTGGATCCGGGGTGTGTTTCTTTCCAGCTGATTGTGAGCCGTACGATCAGGGCTACGGTGTGTTTCTTTCGAGCTGTTGTGAGCCGTTGGATGAGATGTTTCTTAACCGTTGGATCAAAACCCTAGCTCAACACTTTGTGAGCCAGAGGACCCTATATATAGCCCAGCTTCATACACCGTTCAGTTCATCTCCCAAATACAAAACATACGGATTCGCCAGCATACGCCCTGCTGTGCATTTGGTATGCATATATGCACTCAGTAGCCACTGCAGGGTTGTATGCTGGCGATACCGATTGTTTTGTTCTACACCCCCCTTTAAAGTTTGATACATCATATATTCAGTTCATCGAGCAAATACAAAACATCCGGATTCGCCGTCATACGTCCAGCCGTGCATTTGGTATGCATATATGCACCCAGTAGCCACGGTTGGGCTATATGACGGCGATACCGTCCGTTTTGTTCTACACCCCCTTTAAGGTTCGATACATCATATATTCAGTTCATCGAGCAAATAAAAAACATCCGGATTCGCCGTCATACGTCCAGCCGTGCATTTGGTATGCATATATGCACCCAGTAGCTAGCCACGGTTGGGCTGTATGACGGTGATACCGTTTGTTCTGTTCTACACCCCCCTTTGGAAACAGAAATAAGAAGAAAAGAAATGTGCGCCCCCCCTGTACAGGCCTTTAGTACCGGTTGACGTTAACAACCGGCGCGGGAGTTCACGCGTGGCGCGGGAGTTGTGACGCGTGGCCAGGAGGGCACGGTATAAACTGTCGCGCCTCGAGCGCGTCTTCTCCTCTCCACGCGCCCACTCCTCTCCACGCACCGTCGCGCTTCCACAATGCCTCCGAGGAGAAACAGCACCACCGGCTTCCGCGGCGTCCGAGCACGGTAGATCGGAATGTTCAGCGCAGATATCCGCTGGGGGGACGACCGCATCCCCCTCGGCTCCTTTGCGACGGCGGCCGAGGCCGCCCGCGCCTGGGACGCGGCGGCCTGGCGCCTCAACCGCCCGCGGTCGCTGATGAACTTCAACGACTTCCACACCGTATGGGAAGCGGAGGCCAGGGCTCCAAAGCCGCATATCGTCACTGCCGCCGACCACCTCCAACTCCGCCACCGCGCGTTTCAGGGCCTAGTCGACGCCATGGAAGACCGCGTCGTCCGCGAGTATTACCGGAACAACCCGGGGGAGGAGAGCGCCGACGAGGAGCTCCGGCAGACCCGCGCGGCTGAGCGGGCGGAGCGCCGCCTCGAACGCCACCTCGCGTTAGATGCCGCTCGGGAGGCGAGGACGAATGCGCTGCAAGAGCTTCGTCGGGCCGACCACGCCGGCGAAGTCTGGGCCTCCGACGATCCGAGGTGGGGGCCTATCTCGGACATACCATCATGCACCTCCAACGACGACGAGGAGGTCACCGACGAGTTCGACAACGACGATGACCCGGAGGAGGTCAGCGACGAGTTCCCCGACGAGGAGTAGTGTTCTCTTTTTTAATAAAAGAATTTGTATTCCGGCGACACTGCGGCGTGCTAGCTCGTCTGTTTTCTGTTTTTAATAAAAGTAACCTTCTGTTTTCCATGTTTTATAAATCAATGTAAAAGAGAACAGGGAAGTGAAACAAAAAAGAAAAATAAAAGAAGAAAAATCTACATGTATGGTATCTCACTAAATCAATCTATATATATGTATCCACGATATATATGCTCGATGTATCACTTGCGCTCTCACTTCTCGTTGCCTTACTCATTACCCACCCTAACTTACCACAGGCGCATAAACTTCAGTATGCGCCTGGGGTAACATTACCGCAGGCGCACCGTGGACGAATGCGCCTGGGATAACAGTACTACCGCAGGCGCACAGTGTACAAATGCGCCTGGGATAAGAGTACTACCGCAGGCGCACAGTATAAAAATGCGCCTGGGGTAAGTGATCAAATTTTTCCCATTCTACACCACATTTTATATCTTTGTTTCTGATTTTAGAACACAATCATATCACATTCATAACATAGAGTCTTACGATCACACATAACACAAACATAAGTCTCACAATACTAAGATATCCATTAATTACATACTAAGATATCCATTACATGCATATATATCGAACGCATACATCTATGACTCCGTCGAGTAGATGCGGAACAACTCGTAGGAGACGTATGCATCTATGGCTGCATACTTGACGTTCGTGAAGTCCAGTGGGTTCTTCTCCCATAAAAAGTGATTCTTTCGGGGGAAACCAGACTTCATGGTTTCGTAGCCCTCGTGGATTAAGGCAGTTGCCATGCGAGCCATCCCGGTCCTTGGCCCGTTCAATTGGATAAGATCCTGAAGATCAATGTAGTGATCTTCAGGTATCACAATACCCAAGCGCATCAACTTCGGACGGTCTTGCCTGATGTCAACGCTGCAAAAGTCATATCCCTTGTTGACTAGAAAATCAACAAGTGCCGGAGAATACTTTGAACTACTGCAACAACAAAAATTTGATACGTGTTAGATATGTTGCAACACATGTATTCTTCACATGCAACAAACAAATAGAAGATGCAAGATTGTACGTGTGCGTTACCTTGACCATTGGAAGACCAAAACGGCCTCCTTGAACGCAATCTGGATGACGGCAACATCCCGTTTATCCGCCGTATACTCCAGATCAAGCCCGAAGAACCGGTGTTCATCGGGAGAGGACAAATAGAGATTGGTCAAATGCGCAAGAGGACCGGGGAGCCTCTCGCAACTGTTGGTGTAGCACACCTCGAGTTGCTTGCCGCATGGTGTGGGACCACGGTATATCTCCCAAACTTCAGCCATGGTGTGCTTGGTGGAGGAAGATCAAGAGAGGAAGAAGAGAAGACAGAGGAAAAAGAGAGAATACAGAGAAACAGAAAGACTCGCGATCGGGAACTGTAGCAATAAAACCGCGCGCGGGAGGCGAGCAGTTTGTACAGAGACCCTTTAGCACCGGTTGTTAACACAAACCGGTGCTAAAGGTCTGTACAGGGCGCGCGGTCTGAATGTGGCCCCAAGTACAGGCCTTTAACACCGGTTTGTGTTAACAACCGGCGCGAAAGGTCTTTCGCACCGGTTGTTAACAACAACCGGTGCTAAAGGTCTGTAGTGGGGCGATATATCCAGGACTTGTGAAATTTTTTCGTCAGTTCTTTCGCGCGTCTTCTCTCGTTGCACGTACGGCGAAGCCCTGCTCCGGCCGCGCCTCCGTCCGCCTCGCCTCCGTCCGCCCCGACGTCGCGCTCTGCCCTCTGCCTCCGTCGCCGTTGCCGTCGCCGCCCTCTGCCTCCGTCGCCGCGGTCGATCCCCCGCGGCCCCGCCTCCGTCCCGCCTCCGCCTCCGCCGCGCGCGCCCTCTGCCTCCGTCGCCTCCGCCGCCCCGCCTCCGTCCCGCCTCCGCTTCCGCCGCCCCGCCCTCTCGCCCCTCGCCGTCGCCCCGTCGCCCCTCGCCGTCGCCCCGTCGCCCTCTGTACACGCGTAGGTAAGATTTTTTTTTTGTTTTTACAATTTTGTTTAGTTTTAGAATTTTTAGAGTAATTAGTGCTAGAATTTTTAGAGTTAGTGTTAGTGTTAGTGTTAGTGTTAGTGTTAGTGTTAGAAATCTTTAGAGTTAGTGTTAGATTTTTTTAGAGTTAGTGTTAGTGTTAGAATTTAGTGTTAGAAATTTTTAGAGTTAGTGTTAGATTTTTTTTAGTGCTTTAATTTGTTTTTACAATTTTGTTTAGTGTTAGAATTTTTGTGTTAGAATGTTGTGTTAGAAGTTAGTGTGTTAGAAAATTTCAGAAAGTTAGAATAATTGTACTAATTAAGTTAAGAAATTTTACTAAGTTACCATTTTGTTCCTGTTTAACTTTCATCTTATTTCTGTTATATTTCTCAATTTACTATTTTTTACTAAGTTAGAAACACTAAGGTATTTTACTTAATTATGAAATATTTACTTAGTCCAGGCATGTTTTTAGTTCATGTCTCTGTTGGACCCGCCGGGCGATGTCCGGGACTGGGCCCCGCCAGGCTGGCACTGGGAGCTCCTTAGTACCGGGGCACGCGGCTTGGTGAGAAATCCGGGTGACGTGGTCGACCCGGATATTCTTTGGTGGCCATCGCGTGGGCCACGCTCGGTGCGGAGAGAGCCGGCCCCTGAGGAGGTGGTACAACAGCGTATCAGGGAGGAGGACGAGCACGTCCGTCGCTACATGTACTTGCTCGATAGGCAGTATAGGCAGTATAGCAGCAGTTGGTCGATTATTAGGAGGGTTCCTTACCACGTGAGCTATGACCCTATGAGGGTTCCTTATCTATGGATGCGTAGCACCCGTGACTCAGCACCCCGCGGCTTAGGACCCGGTCGGAGTTAATTATTTTGAGAGATGTCACGAGACTATGTATAAGTGATATTATTCGATCGTGATGTATTAGGGTTAAAAAAATTAACCCGAGCTATGTAACTCTTGGTGTGTCCAGAACTATTATTTCATTAATATGTCCAGAACTATTATTTTATTACTGTCCGATGAAATAATTTCGCCAAGTGCCCGATGAAAATTTCGCTAAGTGTTCTTCATTTTATAAATTTTACTAGCAGGTGTTGATCTATGGATCCCCAAGAACCTGCACATGATCCGCACGCCGATAAACTCGCGGGAATGGGTGAGGCGGAGAAGGAAAGATTAATGTGCGAGATGATTTTTAATAATGCAACGGCCATATATCGTGATGACGACGGTGGACAGGCGTTTAGCAATGAATTTTTGAACGACTCCGGTGACGGAGATCAGAATATAGAAGATGTAGTAGATGATGACGACGACAACGTCGAGGATGAAGAAGTGCCCTCCAGAACAAACTCTGCCAATGTATATCTCAAGTCATTGTTCACGCAACAATTAATTTGTATTGCACTTACTAACGAATCATTATTTTACCGTTTAGGCGCCCACCGGAACAGCTAGCGCAAGTACTGAGACAAAGTCCAAACGAGGCCCGGCCGCAAGGTTGAAAGATACCGCAAGGTTCTCGATCGATACAGTTGCTGCTGATGGCAAACCACTGCAGCCCCCAGAAACTTATCGCAAATTCGTAAATCAGTGCGGAGTTGTTGTAAGAGACCTGGTCCCGATCAACTTAATAGAATGGAATAAGCCGAAGACCGGGGCCAACGTTGGAGCTAGTTATGCCGATGAAAGATTGAAAAAAATTCTTTGCGAAACGCTATGGCTAAATTTCAGCGTAGCGAGCGATAAGAAGAAGAAAGTCGAGCAGTGGGCTTTGAAGAAGATGGCCACACAATTCCAGAGGTGGAAGAAAGAACTGTGAAAGAAATATAAGGACGAAGATCCAGTTTTCACTGGGAACCTAGTGAAGATAAGAGACGCTTGGGATGATTTTAAGGCGTACAAGAAATCGGGTGTCTTTGCATCCCGATCGGCCACAAATTCGGAGAATGCGAAGAAGAAGAAATATCACCATATTTTGGGGTCAGGTGGCTACATGACTGCCCTGCCTAGGTGGCGAAGCTATGAAGCTGCGCTTGTGAAAAGAGGTATCATTCCACAGACACATGACTGGCCCGATAGGTCCAAGTTCTGGTTGTTCGCGCATGGGGCAACATTGGACGCTGAGACTGGGATGATTGTTGCTCAGGGACCATGGTCGGAAAAAATAACAAAAGTCGTAGCAGACCTAGAGAAGGCAATAGAAGCTGTTCGAAAAGGAACTTTTGTTCCCGATAGAGAGAACGACGAGCTGACGAGGGCACTCGGGAACCCCGAAAAGTGGGGACGAACACGAGGCTTTGGAGCGGATACCCCGTGGAGCCAAGGGTTTGCAGCGGACATTGGCACTTACAGAAGCCGTGATAGAAGCAAGAAAAAGGCGATGGAACGGCTATCGACATTAGAACAAAAGGTGGATTTTCTCTTGAAGAAAGGGGGACACCCTCTACCTGACACTGAAGAGGAGGTAGAACATCGTCCTGCACCTGATCAGCTGCAAATAGAAGACAATCATGTAGCAGATGCCGTCCCATCTCAGCATAGAAGCAGCGTTGGTTCCACGCACATGCAGCTAGAAGACGGTCGTGCAGTCGAACCGTCGGCGCCTCACTACCCCGTGGATGATATCACGGAGAAGACAAACTGTGAGATACATATGCCAATGGGGAACATATCCTTCAGGGTGGCGTCAGGCTATGCTTTACCGAATCAACCTGGAGCAACCTACCATAGTGGTCAGATTCCAGCATCCCATGCTCATGTCGGGTTGTCAACAATTACGCCGGGATGCCATTCAATTGAGCTCCATATTCCTGGAGGTGAAGGAGAGAAGACACTGGGAGAAATGGAGCTTGGTATCATATTGTGGAATAAGAAACACATCGTGTTTCCTAACTCGGCGCCAAGGCCACCGACTCCTCCAGGTACAAATGCACCATATATACCTCCATCAATTACTGAATGTTGCACCACATGTAAGCTTATTTTTAATAGTTTTTTCACTTTCGTACAGAGAATGCACGACCTCCAAGTCCACCCCCCAACGAACCTCCAAGTCCACCCCACAACGAACCTCCAAGTCCACCCCACAACGAAGATTGGGAGCCCGAGGCCGAGGGTCCATCGCCCGTGCACTCCCGTGAGCCGACGGATGCGCCCACTACGGGTACGGCAAAGCGGAAGCTGAAGTTCAGAAGAAACGGGACTCCTCCCAAGAAGAGACCAAGGAAATCCAAGAAAGTCGAGACTCCGCCGAAGTTACCAGGCCTGATGACTCCGGAGGAACTAAGCGATGTCGTGAAAGCCAAAACCAGCGCATGGTTCACACAGTTTCCCCGGAAGCCCCCTCCAGACACCTGGAAGGAAACTCTGAAGGACATCCCAAAGTGGAAAATTGAGCGGACCATCGACAACTTATATTATCCTGCACCGCCGCCACCGCCGCCCCTTTCAGACTATGAACGGTACATTGAGAAGACGCACACCGCACAGAAGAAGCAGATGGAGGAGATGAAGCAGGCGGAGCAGACGAAATGCGGGAAACAAGTTCCCCAGCTCGGACAACAAGAAGCACGGTCAATTGCCCCGCTCAAGGTCTTATCTGACCAGGCTTCAGTGTCCGGTCCACGCATGGGCGACGTGGGTTACGCTATTGCTGATGTGGTATATACATACAAGCCCGGGCACCCTCTGGTCGAAAATCCTACTGATCTAACAACCCAACTACGGAGTTTACATGATTGGTACTTGGAGGCCGCAAGGCAGGAGAGAGACTGTATCATGGCTCAAGTTCAGGATCAACACTACTTCGGAGATTACGGTGTCGAGCTTGGGTTCGATGATTTCTTCCAGATGTACAATCAACGTGCCCTCGACAAGTCTATCCTCAGCTGCTACTGTTTGTAAGTGATTTATTTGTGTAATTTAATTATTTAGTTAAGCTCGCGTTCGTTGCCCGTATAATTATCACTCACAATATTCTTCTTGTACGCTACTATGCAGAATGAAGATTCGTGAATGCAGACTGGCAGGAACCTAGGACTTTGGGTTCATTGACCCGTATTCGTATCATCAAAACACAGTAGAAAGGTTCAACAAGGATACACCGGATGATTTGCTAAGGTTTTGAAGCGACAAAGTACCAAAAAAAGAAATACTTTGGCCCTACGGATTCAAGTGAGTGTTACTGTCTTGTAGACATTCCATTTTGCTTACCTGATGTTAAGTGTAATTGATGAGTATGCATGACTGCGTGTGTACACGTGCGCAGCGGCCACTTTATATTGTTCATCATTAGAATCGATAAAGGACAAGTTGAAGTCTGGGACTCGTTAACCTGGGATGCTGACACATGGAAGACCGCGCGTCAGATGCTTCAAAAGTATATATATATCGGCCTCTTTCGTTCATCGGCCTCTTTTTCGTTCATTCCCTGATATCAAGTAAGTAATAATTAACTCTTCTATTCATTTTTCTTTTGTCGCCCAGGGTTTGGCAAATGTTCATCAAGGAAGAACCCGGTACATGGGCAGACATTCTCCACTTTCAGATTAACAAAGTAAGTAGTACTACGTACCCTGATTTAAATACCATTACCATTCTCTTGATTATTATTAATTTGACTGATTTATGTTTCTCGTATATAGAAAGTCCCGCAACAACCACAGGGAATTGATTATTGTGGATACTACGTTTGCGAGTTCATTCACAGGACGATCAATGAGAAATCCCGTACTAGGAGAAATCTAGAGGTACGTAACCGGATCTTCACAACTTTATTTATGTTGCCATTAATTATGTTTAGTTTTGTTCATAACTTAATTGTTTTCATCTACTTCTTTTCAAGATGGCACGAAAGCGGGCGCATCTCAAACCAATCGACCGTTGCAAGGCTATTGCAGAGGAATTGGCAGGATTTCTTCTCACGCAAGTCATAGCAGAAGACGGAGAATTTTTCCATCCTATGAACCAATTATAGCCAGCTCCCTTCTCTATGCAAGTATACAGCTATTCAAAACGAACTTCAGATTATGTAATTCTCGGTCGATTACTTCGTGTTACATGTATATATATATGTACTTTTATTTGGTGCATCAACATTTAACCGCAAACACGGAATCGGAAACACTTAACCGCAAACACGGAATCGGTGTTTCCGGATACGTATTTCCGATTACGTGTTTTCTGAAAATACGTCTTGCCTTCTTTAGAAACGGAAACACGTAAACGGAAACCCTGAAAATACGGAACAGGCCCTAAACCCTAAACCCTAAACCCTAAATACGGAATAGGAAACCCTGAAAAGAAAAGAAAAAAAAGAGAGAAAAAAAAGCTTTAGGACCGGTTGGTGTTACCAACCGGTTCTAAAGGTCCTCCGCCTGCGCGCGCTCTTCGGCGCCCACGTGGAGGCCTTTAGAACCGGTTGGTGACTGACCGGTTCTAAAGGGGGGGGCCTTTAGTCCCGGATACGTAGCACCGGTTTTGTATCCGAGTCCAAAGGCCCTTACAAACCGGTGCTACTGGCCTGTTCTCCACCAGTGTACGTATGCAAATATTGAAATCCTAAGGAACGATTCTTGTATTTCTTCTTTTTCCTAATATTCATTACTATTTTTAAAGTATCATTAGTGTTAGAAAAATGCATGCAGATAAATTTTTGTGAGAGAAACACATTCAATGCAATACGCATAAAAGCAATTAGACCATTTGTGGAGGTCCAATGATAATAATGATATCCTTCAATAGTGCACATATATTTAGGAAAAAAACAATGAAAAATAGAACTATAATCTCTCTAATACATAACACATCATAAATGTGTGAGCATTTTGCGTCATTTCACATGTGTTATACAATATTGTGGTTGTGATGGTGTAACAATTTGTTTCCTATGCACTACAGGAAAGCAAGGAAACGCTGACGACCCCCTTGCCGTCGGGGAAAGTCTGAAACCCGTCAGCGTAGGGATAGGCCGACAGGGGCCGTCGGCGTAAACTGGGCTATGCCCAATTTTTTATAAAAAAATTCGATTTTTTTTCAATTTTTTTCTGCATTTTTTATTTCACTTGTTTAACTACTTAATCACACTATAGTCACATTTATGTTTATCTCTAAGCATTTTTTATTTTAATCTAAATTACTCGTTTCTACTAACACTTCCTGATCGGTCACCCATCCTCAGATTGCTACAGCCCTAGCACGCTTAACTTCGTAATTCCTTCCCTATGAGTTACCTAGAAACAACAGATGTGTTGCTGACAATATTGTCCAATCAATCCTGTTAACCCTTGGACCATCATCATGACACACTCTTTTATTTTTCAATTCAAACAAATTTAGATTAAAAATAATAACTAATAATAATCTTGAATTTAAATAATCTTTAATTTAAATAATAATTAACCTTTTTGCCTTTTATATTTAATATTGAATAATTCATATCTATATATCAGTAAATCAAAATTTGATAATATGTCTATATTGAAATTCAAATATGACATCCATATAATATTTTCTATCATGTATAGAACTTTTTTCCCTTTTCACTGTAAAAAAATACATTTTCCATTTTCCGAGTGAAAAAATGGTTTTTTTTTTGTGAAGGACCAATCACAAATATGTTGAAAAACTTGAGAGCTACAATTTTTGAAAATACTATACCATGTTATATGCACAAATAAACAATTTGTTTCCGATGAAAAAGTTTCAATCCACCTCTCACTAGTAGGAAAACCCCTACTAGTGACGAACAAAATTGGCCTACCGCTGGCGAAGGGCTGTTCGCCAGTGCTAGCTCGCCAGTGGTGACGGGTTACCGCTGGCGAACAGCGCTTCGCAAGCGGTAGTACATGTTACCGCTGGTGAACCAGGTCGAGTTCGCCAGCGCTGTGTTCGCCAGCGGTAGCAACCGAGGTTCGTCAGCGGTAAGTTCGCCAGAGGTAAGTTTTCTTTCGCCAGGGCTATTGCTCCCAGTTTTTTATTTTTTTTGTTATTTTCGTATAACAGTTTGTATTTTCCTGGTATTATACTATACAGGTCTAAATACATGTAATTTGTATAGTTCACACATATAAATCACTCTTAGATATATGTATATGCAATACACAAACCGAGATCCAATATCGATAACAAAAATAATAACACATCGATCTCAATAACATTCTTCTCATAAATATTAATACACTCGATCTCTCGAACCATACAAAAGTATGACACATCGATCTCAATAACATCCTTTTCATAAATAGCCATCTAATTAGTTTAACGATTACAAAAGTTTGACATCGATACAACGCGCGACATAGATCAATCGCAAACAAGACATATATATATACTTTCGGTAGGGCCAGCGCGTCGTCCACTTCTTCATCTCTCTGTAGACCAAGATAAAAGCATTAGACCGGCAAAGGAAATCACAAGTTCTTATTAGGAGCAATTCGTAACGAATCGAATACATACCGTCGATCATTTCTTCCTCGATGTTGTGATCTTCTGTTTCTTCTCCGGCGGGAACGGAAGAGCACATTCTAACAAGTTGAATGGTCTCTTGTCAGTCTGCTCTAGCACACATTGTCGTAACTCATTGTTAGATGGTGGGGAGTTCCAGTGGAAGACCGAGTCTTTAGTTACTACATCCTTATAGATGATTGTGCGGAGCTTGCGCTGGATGCGACAAAGTTTTGTCTGAATTCAGCATCAGACCATTCGACGATGCTGCGAGACCATTTGTCCACAGCAGACATGTATTGTAGACTATGTTGGTCCTTCACGATCTCCGTCATGTGTTGGATGAGGTACCATGCCTCCATATGGCCGCCTGGCGCCTGCTTGGGGCAGGGAAACTCTGTTTTGTGTCTGAATTTGCCTTGAATTTGTTTTTTCCTATCGCAGAATCCTTCCCCCCTGATGTAGCCGTCCATAGCATCATTGAGAACAGACTTGATGAGGGAGTAGTTCTTCTCCTTCATCCTACTCCCGGAGTCGAGATATACTGCGTGCGCGTCTCTCGGGTAGAGCATGATGAGGGTGCCGTATTTGTTTCTGCGCAAAACAGGAGAGTCCATATATATAATCCTCAAAAATTGTATATGCGCAAACTTATGTAAAGATGGGAAATATAACTTACTCGGGAAAGTAAGCCACGAGGGTGATCCTCTTGTGCATATGATTATTGAGCAACACTTGTTCGAGGTACTTTGCCGCTTTTGCCCTACCCTTGGGGTTGTTCAAGTACATGTCGTGCATGTAGTAGGGGTCTGCTAGCCCAATGTTTTTGACATTCTCTATGGATAGTTGATGCGCCAAACTGAGCGTAAACAAACGGACGATTGACGAGTGGAGGGATTTCATGTGGAACATCCAAAAAATGTCGTCAAATCTCACGATGATCTTGTTTGCGTTGCCTTCAGTGACAAATCCCACCGTAGATGGCACCTTTGCGATCAAAACCGGCAGCGTTGGATTTTTCTCTTTGAGAAGCATCGTCTCCATAAAGTGAACACCGTCATGGACGCTAAGCATATCACCTGTCAGCAAGAAGGCCAACCTCGGCGGAAGCATCGGTTTGCCCAACTCATGGATCTGATGCCAGTCGTGTATGGGTATCCAATCCAATACCCGTTCTGCCTGCGGCTTAGACTTGGTCGCCTCCACCGGTTGGCTCATCGGTGCAACGGCAGGAACCTTCTTAGTTCTTTTCCGTGCATACTTGATCTTAGGCTGATTCTAATGAAATACATCTGCTACCGCCTCTTTGAGGGCGTCCTGGCTGATGGCTTCTTTCTCGGGGGCTGCCGGTTCTTGAGAAGAGAAAAGACGCTTTGTGCATCGATATTTATCAGCTTCCTCCGCTGGCAAGAGAAGTTTATCAAGATCATCCAGGCCGGGCGCCCCCTCGAAAGGATCATCCAGGCCGGGCGCCCCCTCATAAGGATCGTCGACGAGGTAGTCATTGGGGGTTCTCATCTTCAGCATCGTCGCCGTCGTGTTGCACGGACTTTGCAGGTGAGAAATCCTTGTGTTGGCTCGGGTGCCCCGACCCCTGGACCGGTGTTGGAGTGTTGACAGGAGTACTTTCCAAACGAATTAGTGATTTCGGCCAGGTCAATGGCCAAACCAAGAACTGCTCCAGGTTCAACTCGCTGTCGGCTGCGGGGGGTTGGTTCGGAGGATCGAGAGCACCGCAACCAGGGAGCACCCGACTTAATGTCACTCTGAACACGTCCTTGGGCATACGAACGCCATGGGATACGCGGTTGAGAGGTGTTATGATTTTTTCCTTTGGCCACGTCCTTTAACTCGCCGTTCACACGAAGGAGCAATGTGCATCCCGTCTCGTCGGCCTGCGAAACATCGCGCGATCGTTGTTAGAGACTGAGGCCGTCACAAATCAAGTCATAATATATAATTAAGCAGTGGACGTTGAATTACCATGAGGGCATTGAGCTCGGACAAGGGCGATGGACCGCTAAGTGTCGGCGGCGGCGTTGAAGAGACGTGGCGGGCCGGCGGCGACGGATCTTTGCGACCTTGCGGCTCAGGGGTGGGGGCCGCCTTGTTCTGCGCAGCAGGCGCCACAATGGGGGCCACATTCTGCGCAGCAGGCGCCACGACGGGGGCCACATTCTGCGTAGGAGGCGGCACCATTTGGGCTATGTTGATCTCCGGGAGCGGCCCTTGTCCTCCACCTGCCATCCACGACGCTAAGGACTGAGCGACGGACGCACAGATAGTAGGGAGGAGCCCGTTGAGCCTCTCGTTCACAAGCTCGTCTACCGTCTTCTCCGGCACCTTGTTCCGCTCCTTTCTCTTCTCCTTACTGTCCGGGTAGTAGTGCACATGCCGATGACCCTTTCCGGGGCCATGCACATGGCCACGATGCGGCTTCTTGTCAAGGGGCACTCCCTTCATCGCGTTAAGCGCCCTAAGAAAAGGGGTGTCATATGGGACCTTGTTCGTCGTCGCCGAGGACCCCCCTTCAGACTGAGATAGACGTTCTTTTTCTTCTTCCTCGAGATATTTCTTCTCGAAATCTTTGACTTTCTCGTTCAACTCAAAATCGCCGGGTTTTTTGGGATCTTCCCTATAATGGGCCCTGACAAATTTTTTCACCCGCGGGTCGGTGATCTTGTCATACGGGTTCGGCCCTTCTCTCTGCGCATCCTCCTTAGCCCAAACTTTCGCCTTCCCACGGTAACCCCGGCTTCCGAGATTGTGAGGGCCAATGTTCTTTTTCGGGAAATGTTTTCCCCATTTACTCAACGCCACCCTTTCCGGTTTGAGTTCGTCGAGTTTGAATTGGGCCAAGTCTTCCTCGGAAATGGAGGGCCACATCTTATGGATCTCATCGAAACCCTTACCGTTCGCAATCATCGCCCGCAAACTGGATCTCCAAGTCGTAAACGCCTTGGTGAACTTTCCCAGTGCTAACGAGTTGACCAGATTACTCTTCAGGTCCTGGTTGTCGTAAGGATCCGGGAACTTGTACCTCGTGTCCAGCTTCTCAATCAGCAGGGCGGCCATAGCCTTGTTTTCTTTATCTCTGAGCTGCATCGTATTAACGTTGCCAAAGTCTCGAGCTATGCAGCCTATGTGGTTTCCATACCCCTTAACGTAAATCTCCGGCTCGATAGGCTCACCGCTGTTGGGGTCCACTTCTGTGAACTCTTGCCGGATGGTGGCGAGCATGTTGTGCCGCCTTTCTTTGCGCTTACGCGACGCCTCGCTACCGGAGGCGGCATCCCCGGTGCCACTACCGGTTTGACCTTCTCCGCCCGATGTATCGGTGCACGGCTCTAGCTCCTGACGAATGGTTTCGTCCATCTCGTCGTCTGCATCGTCGCCCTGCGTCTCTAGGTCCGGTTGCAGATCTACGGGTTCTCCTCCGGCGCTAAGCATAGAAAGCCACGCATCTTCGTCCCCGCGTCCGGTCCCAGAACCACCCGCCTCGCCGTTGTGAGCCATATCTAATTAAGGTGAGAAAACCCGAAATTAGTTCAACATATCCTGTAATTTAGACGATGTATACCCCATATAAGTCCAAATTTCTCGGACACTCTAATATGTGATATTTTTAGCAAAGATCATGCCAAAATTCACGGAAAATTCGGCATGACCTTTGCTAAAAATATCACAAATGGAGTACCCAAATTTGTCGGAACGGAAATTAATCAATATTCCGGCAAATAGGGACTCACGTGGGGTACCTGCACATAAAATCCCACCCCTCATATAATCCCACCCCTCATATTATCATCGTCATCCACACGAAGGTGGGCACATATCCACACGACCACACACCATCTCCACCATCCATCACCACCATCCATATCACCACGCCATATCCATCACAACCATCCATCACCACCATCAATCCACACCACATCCATCACACCAACCATCACCAACAACCAAAAACGGAACATATTCAAAATGCATACATGAAATAAGCTTTAGAAATCAAAATGCATCATAAATTCAAAATGTGGTGGGAACATACAGAAAGTAATTAAAATGCATCATAAATTCAAGATAATGCGTAATCACTAAAAAATGAAATAAAGATCAGTGGCATTGGGTGATATTTAACTGTTGAGAACATCATTTCATTTCCTTTCAACGTGCGAAATAAAGAATCAGTAGACTTTGTAAGGTTAAAAGTTAGTTTTATGGAATGACAACATGTTAAGAACCTCCAATTTGCACAAGATCTACTTACTGCCAAACAGCAGCAGCGTTAATGCAAAAAAAAGAGATTTACCATTCTCTTGAAACAAGCTGATGCTCACACTGTTGTTGTTCTACAGTAAGCAAAGCAAGTCCATCAGAGGAGAAAATGCTGTTTATCACCGCATCACTTCTCATGTTGACAAGACTGATATCTATGAAGGTATACCTTTGTGCTTGTTGGTAAACTTGCTTCTTTTTCACTTATGTTAAGCATTTCATTATCATTTTGTATTTGGTGTTTGTTTTTTGTCTATTTATTTCTGTTTTGTATTAAGACTAAATCTGCATAGTCTGGTACTTATTACTTATTTAGAGAACATGCCGTTGGTTTTTCTTGTCTTTCTGCATGATTGGTATTGACACCGATTTAGCAATATAACTTTCTCAAATGCCTGGGAGATATAGCAATTATTCAGTTTTAGATGTGTGGCAGAAATTAGTCATGGCTTAGATCACCAACACCATTGAGGAAAACATGCAACTATATTACCAAGATTTGGCATGTTTGATTAATTAGTGGCGGTTTTACTGGAGGAGCTATGTGTAAGGGTCAGAGGTCCCGAAACATATGGATATGTACATGCTCATGCCCTACGGCTTAGTAAATAACGCAATATGCAACCAAGTCTAGCTACCAGCAACAATTAACCCTCCTTGGATTAACACACACACACACCACAGCACACACACACAACACTCACACCACAGCACAAAGAGCACAAAATAGACAAAAAAATAACCTGTCAGCAATTCTGTCGAACACCTTGCAGGCATGGTGGAGTAGGGGAGGAGCAAGCAGTTCCTAGTCCCCTCGGCGCAGAAGTGAGGCCGAGGAGAGGGAGGGGAGGCCGGAGAGAGGGAGGGGGTGGCCTATTGTTTTCAATTGTTTTCCTTCATGTTTTATTTTGTTTTCCAATATTTCCTTCTCGTTTTCTCTTTTCATTATTTTGGTTTTAGTTGTTTTCCATTATTTTCCTTCATTTTTCTACTTGTTTCCTTTATGTTTCAAATAATATAAGTCCACACATTTGAAATACAGAACAAGGTACATTAAATTTATAATAAGTACACATCAGACCAGTTGATCCATGCATATACATAGTTTCGTCGCATACAATTGGTAGACAGATATATACATAGTTTCTCAGTGTTTGATCTTTTTGCCTTTTTTGGTCGCAGTTGCATAATTTAACCCCACATCATGACTTCTTGTTCTGAATGGAAGACCATGCCTAGGTAGCGTTGTTCTTCTTCTTGTTGTGTATGTTGCATGACTATCATCATCATCTTCTTGATCATCGTCAATATTTGGGTCGCCGAACGTGTCGAACTCGTCCTCGTCAACGACTCCATCCATTCCGATGATATTTCTTTTCCCTCTCCTCACGACAACACGGCTAGGCCTTGCGGGGTCTGTTATGAAGAAGCATTGGGACACATGCTTAGCGAATACCCATGGCTCATTTTGCGCTGTGACATTCGCGCTTGATGAGGTTCCGGCTTCGGGAATAACCATGGTTGTAAAGTATTGGTCTTCATTTCTGACGGTCGACATCCTAGCCCATCTGACGCGGAACATAGGCACCTTCTCTCCAGATTAGTTAAGCTCCCATATCTCCTCGATCCTTCCGTAGTATCTTAACTTTTGGTCACCGGTGTAGGATTCCATCGTTACCCCTGAGTTTTGATAATTGGAAGTTTTGTCTTTCTCCTCTGTGTAGAAAGTGAACCCGTTGATATCATATGCTTGAAACGTCGCTAGGTTGGGAGCTGGGCCATGTGCCAAGGCGTACAATAGTTTATTTTTCGCACAATCCCTTGGCGGTGGATTAGCGACGATCACATCTTTAAACCAACGCAAGAAAGTGGAGTTATGCTCTCTGATTATTTCTCCTTCGGTCCTCCGCTTGCCTTGTTCACTGTACTTTTTCATAATAGAGATCTTGTGTTTTTCCACCCAAGTATCGACCATGTCCATGTGTTGGAGAGCTACTAAGTTTGCCCTGTTAAAGTCGATGCGTCGACAAGCCCGATCCACATGCACTTCTCTACGTCCATTTTTGTGACCTACTCCATCGAGCTTGCCAATGTGCTTGTTTCTGGGCAGACCAACAGGGTCCTCCACGTCCATATGATTCGTGCAGAAAGAGATGCACTCTTCGGTGAGAAAGCCTTGAACGATGCTTCCATCCAGACAGGCTCTGTTGCGAACAAATCCTTTGATGACCCCATTCATCCTTTCAAATGGCATCATGTTATGCAGGAACAACGGCCCGAGATGGATGATATCGTCCACGATATGGACCAACAGATGAACACATATGTCAAAGAATGATGGTGGAAAGTACATCTCAAGCTCGCATAGTATCACGACAATCTCTTCCTGCAACCTTGAGATCTGCTTCCCCGTGATCGACTTTCGAGATATCACGTCGAAGAAGTTACAGAGGCCAAACAGGGTTTCCCGGACGTGCTTGTCCATTATTCCGCGGATCGCAACCGGAAGTATCTGCGTCATCATCACGTAACAGTCATGAGACTTCATCACGCTAAACTTTTGTTTCAGCGCGTCGAGGAATCTGTTTATTAGCCCTGAGTAACCGCTAGGGACTTTGACTCCGAGAAGGCACATCATCAATTTTGTGATCTCGTCCGGACTAAGAGTGAAGCAGGAGGGGGGGAGGGAAGTAATAGTCATTCCTCTTAACCCTTTTGGCCTTGCGACCCTCCGTCTCCTCATCACACGATTGATCGCCGTCGTCATCATCCGGGCGTCCCCCCTGAAGATCTACCCTAATACCTAAATATTTCAGGTCGTTTCTTGCTTTCACCCCGTCTTTGGTCCTCTCCGGCATGTTGAGCAGCGTGCCAAACAAACTTTCAAACACATTCTTCGTGATATGCATCAGATCAAGGCAGTGAGGCGTATCGAGAATGGGCCAGTATGGCAAGTCCCAAAACACCGACCTTGTCTTCCATACATCCAGAAGCGGTTTTGGCGCCTTTTGCTTCTTTCGCGGCTCTGGGCATTCCTTCCAATCATTCAGCAACTTGTAGATTTCTTCGCCGCACCTCTTACGTGGAGGTCCACGGATCTCATCTTCACCGTTAAAAAGGTCTCCTCGCCTTCTCCACGGGTCTTTGTTGGATAGCCACCTTCGATGGCCAACGAAAACTGTTTTCGAAGACCCAGGATCTTTCGGAAGTTGCATAAACGTGGGGTCATCCATGCACCTCACGCAACCGTTATGTCCGTGGCACACCTGACCCGCCACATATCCGTAGCCGAGTAGGTCGTGAACCGTACAGAGTAAGACAGCTCTCATTGGGAAATATTGTTCACCGAAGGCGTCCCATGTGTTCACCCCTTCCTCGGCCCATAGCGTGTCCAGCTCATCTTTAAGCAGATTTAGGTATAGATTGATGTCGTTGCCTGGTTGTTTTGGCCCTTGAATTAGCACACTCATGTGAATATACTTCCTCTTCATGCACAACCAGGGGGGATGTTGTACATCCATACAAACACGGGCCAGGTGCTATGGGTACTGCTCTGGTTGCCAAACGGATTGAGTCCGTCGGTGCTCACACCCAACCTGATGTTCCTTGCTGTCGCACCCGGACTTCTAGAGGATACTCACAGTCCGCTAAACAGTAGAGCAAATGGCTTATGGGGCATACCGGCACCCGCATCTCAATATGAGCAGGCCAACACGTAAACGTGTGACAACCATTCTCTACTATCCATCGTCTGCGTAAACCATCCCATAGAAATCCGACTACTTCCGTTGACGTACTTCATAACATACACACATGGTACGTCAACGGCATTTGAACAAGTGATATCACAACATATCTCTAAGACACAAAAGATTGAAATAAGTTGCAAATAGCTCTCACTAGAGCAGAGATAGCAAATACAATCATCCAGAGGACACATGTCCCAACAATTCATCATTACAACACAGCGGAAGCATCCAAAGTGTCTGGGTACAGACAAGATCCAAATAGGCCTAAGTGGCCGGAAACGAAAAGACGGAGCCCATCCACGATGTCTCGGATCCTGCCCGGGTCCGCTATCTACTCGTCAGCAGCCTCGTCATACTCCACGTAGTAGCCACCATGGGGATCCTCGGAAACGTAGTCTGCGGAAACCACAGCCCCAAAGGGGTCAGTACAGACAAGTACTGGCAAGCAAGACTCACAAGATACCAAAGTGTACCCGGCAACACTAAGTACAGATGCTTTGGGTTCAACGGAAGAATAGGTGATACAAAAGTGCGGCAGCAGGCTGCTCTAACCAACTACAGAAACATGCTACAACTTCCGGCTAAAAGAGAGGGATAAGATAGCGTATCGTAACGAACTACTACTATCCTCAAACAAACCCATCCTGGATCTCGCCCCTTATCCAAAGAAGCGATCCGAGGATAACTCACACAGTTGGATTAATGATGGTTCAAGTTATTGTGTCAATAAAACTATTACTAGTCAAATTGTTAGTCATTAGGTGTAAGTTGTCTGAGTACTTGTTAGCCAGTACTTTCACCAAGTCATCCATAACCGCGGACAACACGGCTTCTCGAGAAGATTTAACCCTGCAGGGATGCACCAATTTGGCCGTACATGTAAGAATAACCCGCCAGATGGAATGCCTTCCACCAAGCGGGGCACTCAACACAACCCAACTCTTCTTCGCATCAAGCCCAAAGAACCCCGTGCAATTGTGCGCACGGCTAATCAAGCCCCACGAAGAAAAGGGGACCCTCATAGCACTCTAAGAACGTGTCTCCCTAAATGCCGACTACAAAAGTTTCCACCCTGGCCTCGGGTTCGTACCTGCATATGCGTGCGGCAAATGGAAAACCCGACCTAAATGAGGCGATTTGGACGAGATGCGAATCGAGTCAAATTGAGGGGGGCGCCCATACACGCTTCCCACATGCGGATAGTGCGCTCAACATGGATCAGTAGACAAGACCCTTTTCCTAATTAGGGTCGACACTAGCAGGCCTCAAAACCATACCCGGCCTCCTGCCGGTGCCTTATCATCAAATTAGCATTACCTCAAACATTAACAGGTTGTTGTTTAACATCGAGCCCCAGAACATAATAGATATGGTAATATAAATAACGGACAACAGACTCGAGCATAAACAACCCTAAACATGCTGGTAAGACACAGGCATCAAACAACAAGGTATAGGTGTGGAGGGTAGGCTATATCAGGGTTACAGGATAACATGTGATAGGATCGGAACACAAGCAACGAATCTTAAGGCTAGCAGAAATAGACAACGGAAAGTATCGATATCCAGTGTGGAAAGGACACAATGGTTCATGTGAGTGAATACTTGCCTGCAAACTCAGCAGCCTTTTACTGAGCTAACTCCTCAGAAGTAGTGTCGTAAACCTCGTCTGTCTCAACGTCGTCGTCTATTCGAGAAGAAGCAAACAAACAACGCAGAGAGACAAACAATCAATAACAAGGTTTAAATTATTTAACCAATTTTAATTATTCAAAACATGAAACAAAGTTTATATTTGGAAAGGTGGTTCAATTTAGCATGGAAAACATATTTTATATGTGACATTTGAATTAAATTTGAAATAGTTATGAATTTAACCAAATTTGAAATGAGTTGTTTGAATTTGAATTTTGAAAACATTTGAAATGTTCAAAACAGAAAACAAATGATTTAAACAGTTAGAGAATTAAATTTGGTTCAGAATACATATTTTATTTATATTATTTGGATTTGATTTGCAAAAGATATTCAAATTTGAAATTTGTGGGCTAATCTGTAATTTTAAAACTATACAGATTGGTCCAGGGGCCTAGGTGCGAAAAATATTAACAGAATAGGTCCCTGGGGACCTTTTCTACCCAGCAAAACGACCCCTGGGTCACTGGCCTGTGGGCCAGTGCCCAGCTGGCGCTGCGTGGCACGCGGGTGTGGGCCTACGTGGCCACCACGGCCACTGGCAGGTGGGCCTGCGCAGCCCGCGTGGCGAAGGCAAAAATTGGGGGATTATTCCGCGCGGGCGGGGGCTCGAACCCGCGCCGTGGGCGTGCGCGTGCAGTGCTGCTGCCACTGCGCTGTTGCGCGTTTGCTGACAGAGAGGGAGACCGCGGGGGGTTGAGGTTCAGTTCGCGACATGTAACTGAATAAAATTCAGATTCAGTTAACTGAACCTCAACGAAGGGCCCGTGGTCACCGGCGGTGATCGGCGCGGGCTGCTGCTGCGTGCTCGCGGATGCAAGGGACGTGTCCGTGCGCGTGCAAGGGATGCAAGGGAGCAGAGAGGGAAGGACGAGGTGATGCTGTGCTCAACGTGAGGGAGGAAGAAGGGCTCAGGAGGAGGAGGTGCTCGACGGCGACAGCAGGTGGACGGCGGCGTAGTTCCGGTGGCTCTCAGCCACCGAGGAGGTGTCGAGGAGGACGGCGGCAGTACGGGGGCCCGATTCCCGCACTCGTCCTGCTGCGAGGGTGACTAGAACGACAGCGATCGCCGGAGATTCAGTCACGGTGGTGCGGTGGTGGGGTTCAGAGGTGGGGAGAAGAGGGAGAACAGCAGGAGAGAGGAGAGGAAAACATGGCGGCGGTGGAGAGAGGAAAGGTGGAGGGGAGAGCTAGGGCACGGGGGGGAGCTCGGGCGCATGGATATAAAGGGGAGGAGGAGCCGCCGTGGCCGTTCCCTGCCTCTGTACCTCGACGTGGACACCCCCGATGGGGTGCCGTACAGAGGTAGGAGGAGAGGGGGGTACCAGGCCGTGCTGGTAGGCTGGGCTCAGCCCACTGGCCTGCCTCTCCCCTCTGCTTTATTTTTTTTGTTTTATTATTTTTCTGTTCTGTGTTTTTTTTTTGCAGGTTTGAAAAAGGAAGAAATGAAAGGGTTTTAGTGGTTAGAAAATTTAGGTATAACTTTTATAGGTTAGTTATTATAAAAGCACAAATGTGCAACTATTTGTTTTAAAATTTTTTAAATTATGTTGCTGTTAGTATTTTATTTGAAATTGATTGAAATTTTGGTATAATTAAATTATTGAAACTTAAGAAATTCAAAGTTTTTAATTTCATGTTAATTTGAAGCAAATGATTGGAGTGTTTTGTAATTTTCATAAATTTCAAAAGGGTTGCTGTTTGGAAATTTAATTGAATTTTGAATGAAATTTGAATTAATTAGATTATTTAACTTAAGCAAGTTAATGGTTTGATCTTCCAACTTTAATGGAAACAAATTGATATTTGGGTTTGAAATTTTCATTTGAAAATTTGTAACAGAACAAGTATGAAACAAAAATTGAAATTTGGTTTGAAATTCAAATAGAAAAACAAGGGAAAACAAAGGAAAACAGAGGAAAACAATTGGAAAACAAATGCAAAACTTATGATGACATGATGCAAAACATAATTTAACAAAAGCAAACATTCTAAAGGTGTTTTCATACTTGGGATGTTATAAAACGCCCCCCTTGAAGGAATCGCGCCCCGAGATTCCTACTGAGAAGAGAAAAGGTCCGGATACTTCTTGCGAAGATCCTCTTCGGTCTCCCACGTTGCCTCTTTATCGGAATGATGGGACCACTGCACTTTCAAGAACTTGGTGCTCTTGTTGCGAGTCTTACGCTCGGTCTCATCGAGAATTCGAACAGGGTGCTCCTCATAAGATAGATCTTCTTGTAGTTCAATGGAATCATGATCAACCGCACGATCTGGATCTTTGAAGCACCTCTTGAGTTGTGACACGTGAAACACATCGTGCACCTTGGATAGCTTTTCTGGAAGTTCAAGACGATAGGCATTTTCTGCACGCCTTGAGAGAATGTTGAAAGGACCAATGTATCTTGGTGCAAGCTTTCCTTTGACACCAAAACGATGAGTGCCTCTGAGGGGAGTTACACGGAGATATGCTTTGTCACCAGGTGCATAGATCATATCTCTGTGCTTGCTATCATAGTAGCTTTTCTGACGAGACTGAGCAATCTTGAGATTGTCACGAATGATGCGAACTTTCTCTTCGGCTTCCTTAACAATGTCAGGGCCTAAGAGTGAACGTTCACCAGCTCCAGACCAATTGATTGGACTCCTGCATCTGCGGCCATAGAGAGCTTCAAATGGTGCCATGCCTAGGCTTGCCTGGAAGCTGTTGTTGTAGGAGAATTCAGCATATGGAAGACATTCCTCCCATTTCATGCCAAAGGAGAGACCACATGCTCTGAGCATATCCTCGAGAATCTGATTGACTCTCTCGACTTGCCCTTGAGACTGAGGGTGATAAGCTGTGCTGAACAGAAGTTTAGTGCCCAATGCTTCTTGAAAGCTTTTCCAGAAATGAGAAGTGAATATGCTCCCACGGTCTGAGCTTATTTCCAATGGAACACCATGAAGAGGAACAATCTTTGCTGTGTAGAGCTCTGCTAACTGACTAGCCGAGATTGTTTCTTTGAGAGCAAAGAAGTGAGCTACTTTAGTGAGACGATCAATGACAATGAAGATTGCATCGTTGCCCCTCTTGGACTTTGGAAAACCAGTGACGAAGTCCATTTCAATCATGTCCCACTTCCACTCAGGGATATTCAGAGGTTGTAGAAGACCGACTGTTTTCTGATGAAATGCCTTAACACGTTGACAAACGTCACATTCAGAAACGTATTGAGCAATTTCACGTTTCATGCCAGGCCACCAATACAGTGTCTTGAGATCCTGGTACATCTTTGTACTTCCAGGGTGTATGGAGAGAGGAGTTTCATGAGCCTCCTTGAGAATGACATCTTTGAGACTTTGAACTTGAGGAACTGCAATGCGTCCTTCGAAGAACACAGTTCCCTTGTCATCAATTGAGAAGGACTTAAATTTCTCCTTGCCTTGTTTGATGTGTTCTTCCAGCTTCTTGATTTCAGCATCACGAAGTTGTTCAGAACGAATCTTGTCCTCGAGAGTTGGACTGGCTGTCAAGCTTGCAAGATAGCCTTGAGGAACAAGACCAAGGTTCAGCTTCTGGAATTCTTCATGAAGTGGAGGTTGGTTTTCCATGATCATGAGATTACTGCAATACGACTTGCGACTGAGAGCATCGGCCATAACATTAGCCTTGCCTGGAGTGTAAGAAATGGTAAGATCAATGTCTTTGATCTTTCAATCCATCTCCTTTGCCTGAGGTTTAGATCTGGTTGAGTGAAGATGTACTTCAGACTCTTATGATCGGAAAAGATTTCAGTGCGATTACCCAACAAGTATTGTCTCCATTTCTTGAGGGCAAACACAACTGCTGCAAGTTCAAGGTCATGAGTGGGATAATTGAGCTCATGGGTGTTCAACTGTCGTGAAGCATAAGCCCCAACTTGACGTTCTTGCATAAGAACTGCACCTAGACCTTGGAGAGAAGCATCACAGAATATTTGGAAAGGTTTGGAAGGATCTGGGCCAACCAGAACTGGTGTAGAAGTAAGTTTAGACTTCAGGAGATTGAAACTTTCATCACATTGTGGAGACCAAACGAACTTCTTGTCCTTCTTTGTGAGATCATTGAGAGGTTTGGCAATTTTGGAGAAGTTTTGGACGAAACGACGGCAATAGCTAGCCAAGCCAAGAAAACTTCTTACTTGCTTTACCGTCTTTGGAGGTTTCCAATCAACAATTTCTTTAACCTTTTCTGGATCAATGGCTATGCCCTTGGCTGAGATGACATGACCAAGGTAAGCAACTTCTGAAATCCAGAACTCACATTTGGAGAACTTGGCATAAAGACGATGCTCGCGAAGCTTCATGAGAGTGAGACGAAGATGTTCTTCATGCTCTTCCTCGGATTTTGAGTAGACAAGAATGTCATCGAGATATACCACAACGAACTTGTCGAGGTATTCATGGAAGACAAAATTCATTAGTTGAGAGAATGTCGCCGGTGCATTGGTGAGACCAAAGGACATGACAGTGAACTCATATAGACCGTAGAGAGTGGTGAAGGCTGTCTTTGGAATATCCTCTTTTCTGATATTTATTTGATGGTAACCCATTCTCAAGTCCAACTTTGAGAATATTGAGGCTCCAGCAAGTTGATCAAAAAGATCATCAATACGAGGAATTGGATACTTGTTTTTGATGGTTTTTCTCGTTAAGAGGACGATAGTCAACAACGAGTCTCTTTGTGTGATCCTTCTTCGCAACGAACAGAGTTGGGCAACCCCAAGCCGAGGAACTAGGTTGAATGTAACCTTTTTCCATGTACATATCAATTTGTTCCTTTAACAACTTCAGCTCGGGAGTTCCTATCTTGTACGGATGCTTAGAGATTGGAGCAGTACCTGGCTCAAGCTCGATCACGAACTCAACAGCTCTGTCCGGAGGCATCCCTGGCAACTCTTCTGGAAAGACGTCAGGGAATTCGCAAACCACCGGAACATTTTCAAGTGAAGGTAGAGGTTTTGCATCGAGGGTGCATAGCTGAATGGAACTTGATTCATTTGGAGAATAGATTATCTGGCCAGAAGGGTGGAACAGAGTTATTGACTTTTGAGCACAGTCAATCCTTGCTTTATTAGCTTTCAGCCAATCCATACCAGAATGACATCAAGTCTGAACTTCCCAGCAACCTGAGTGAAGCAAGGAATATGTGGCCTCCAATTAGGATCTGATTGTCCTTACTTATCTTGGAAGTCAACATTTGAGATCCCGGGGAGTGAACAGTGATTTGATTGCTTAGTGGAACCACAGTTAGGTTGTTTGTTGTGGCAAAGATTTTTGACACAAAACAATGCGATGCTCCGGTATCAAACAACACTTTAGCTGGAAAAGAGTTTACGGGTAATATACCGAGAACGACGTCAGGAGCTTCCTCAGCTTTGTCGATCTTGACATGATTCACCCTTGCGGTCCTCCCGACAGACCTGTTGTTGGAGTTGAAGGCTTTAGGCGGGGGAGCGCGCACCATTGCCTGGTTTGTGTTGGGACAAGGTGGTGGTGGAGGTAGCTTCCTCTGCGTGCACTTGTCAGCGTAGTGCCCCGTCTGCTTGCACTTGTAGCAAGTGACAACACGAGGAGGCCCTGGCCTTGGCTGCCCCATCGAAGCCCTCTGATCATGCATCTGAGCAGGGTTGGGTGGGCGGGGAGCGAAGCCTGGAGAAGTTTGGGCGTATGGAGCCCGAGTGACAGCACCATTTGGTACCCAGATGCGGCGCTTCTGCGGAGGGGTGGTCATGTTGGAGGAGGAACCACCCACACGCGAGTGATTGCGAGACTCCTCGAACGCCTTGCGCCCATTTTCTTCATTGAGCGCGGTGTTAACGAGATCCTCGAAGTTGTTGGCCTTGACGTTTGTGAGGGCATACTTGAGTTCCGGGTTAAAACCTCTGCGGAACCTTGCCATCTTCTTAGCTTCAGTGGACACCTCATCACCAGCGTAACGAGCGAGGCGGTTGAACTCACTCTGATAGCCGATGACGTCCAACTTGCCCTGCTTGAGTGAGCAAAACTCTTCACGCATCCTTTCCATGAGACCATCTGGAATGTGGTGCTTCAGGAAGGCTTCCTTGAAACAATTCCACGTGATTGGAAAGCCAGCTCTCATGGCCTGGTAGTTTTCCCACCAAGTAGCTGCCTGGCCCTTCAGCAGATAGGAGGCATACTTGACCTTGTCTTCTTCAGCTACATGAGCAATCTCGAGAGCCTTAGCTATCTCACGGATCCAGTCATCAGCGTCCAGAGGCTCGCGTGTGGCCACGAAAGCTCTCGGACCCAGACTGAGGAACTCCTTGATGCTGACTCGTGGATCCGTCTGGTTGGTATGCTGATTAGTCTGAAACTGGGCCATCTGTGCCATGACTTGGGTCATCTGAGCCAACAGCTCCGTGATTGGCGGTGGCTCAGGCGGGTTGTTCCTTGTTGGCGGCATCCTGAATGGAAATGCATTTTAGCACAACAATAGAAAAGGATAGACTTGGAAACCGAAAAAGAGATTATTCCGACGCATGAATAGATAACCAACAGGTACATCATCACATGTTCAAATACATCAGAATATCCAACACACCACAAATGGTTCGAAAGCCAAAGGATAACTAAACATAGCTAAGAATGGATACATCGGTACTCCCATGCTCATCACGCAGGACGGCGGCTAGGAGTACGGCGAGAGGTACGGTGAGGAGCACGCCCACGAAAGTAGGTAGACCGACGATCCACATAGATCTGACGTGGTCTGAGAGCGACTCTAGGTGTGGTGAAGTACATAGCGTCGACTTCCTGTGCTCCAAAGCGTGGAATCCCAGTGTAACCAGCACCGAGGTTAAGGAGTGGACCTCTGATCGGCTCGTAACCTCCAGCATCTGGCAGACGACATCCAACTGGCTGATCGAAACGTGCAAAGCGCTCGTATCCAACAAAGTCTGTGGTGTACGTCGCCAGACGAGTCAAAGCAAGGTAGAGCTGCTCTCTGACTGAAGCCAACTCCTGAGATAGTGTGCTGGCAACTGCATCACTGTGCCTCACAAACTGAGCGGTGGTGTGCAGCCTGGAGTTATCATGCTCGTAGACATCCAAGTTGTCGTAGAGAGTGAAGTGAGCTCCCTCCGAAGTGATGTAACCACGGGGGATGTGGCGATAGATAGAATCGTCAAATCCCCAGTAGTCAGCACGAAGGACGGTGAGACTCACATAAGCTGCCTGCTGCACAGCCATATCCACTGTGGAACCTACTGCCTCGTAGCGGTGGACTATGCTCATGCCATCATCTGACAGAATGTAGAAGATAGCCTGGTAGTAGGTCTGGTCAAACTCTCGCTGCTGCTCGTAGACCTGGTACTCTGGTGCCCAACGGAACCCCAGAAAAGTGACCATGTCTCTCAGCATCTCCGGATAACCGGCAGTGCTCTCGCAACGAGTCATACGAACCACCTGCGGGTAGAACCTGAGATCCATCTGCAGATGATTGGGGAAGTTTTGATTAGACGGCGGTAGAAGAACTGAAGTGGCAAGTAACAATAAGGTTTCAACGGACGAAAAGGATGTTGAGAAGAACAGGATATCGAAGCAACATCAAGAAACACGAGACCAAACACTCCTGAGGTACTACGGAAAACCCATCCGGCTTCTAAAGGATAAATATCTACTGCTTAAGGAATAGAGGATCTGCTTCCGGGGCTTACACGCCTCCGTTCTCAATCGTGAGTAGGCAACATGATAAATCATGTCACAACCACCTCCATTCCTATGGTCTAGTAGATATAACTATCCTAGAGAAACCAGGATACGAGAAATCCTAACTTGAAAGTTTAGGTGAGAAGAGAAAACAACGTTGCACTTCCTTACCAGAAAAGGGAGGGGGGTGGGGAAAGAAATAAAAGAACAGAATTCCTACTCTCACGTTTCATTTTTCCTATATAGCTACAAAATAGTTTCTAGACTCAACTGCGACCAGTAAAAGGGATCCTACAGGCAGACAGGCTCTGATACCATTTGTCGCACCCGAACTTCTAGAGGATACTCACAGTCCGCTAAACAGTAGAGAAAATGGCTTACGGGGCATACCGGCACCCGCATCTCAATATGAGCAGGCCAACACGTAAACGTGTGACAACCATTCTCTACTATCCATCGTCTGCGTAAACCATCCCATAGAAATCCGACTACTTCCGTTGACGTACTTCATAACATACACACATGGTACGTCAACGACATTTGAACAAGTGATATCACAACATATCTCTAAGACACAAAAGATTGAAATAAGTTGCAAATAGCTCTCACTAGAGCAGAGATAGCAAATACAATCATCCAGAGGACACATGTCCCAACAATTCATCATTACAACACAGCGGAAGCAACCAAGTGTCTGGGTATAGAAAAGATCCAAATAGGACTAAGAGGCCGGAAACAAAAAGACGGAGCCCATCCACGATGTCTCGGATCCTGCCCGGGTCCGCTATCTACTCGTCAGCAGCCTCGTCATACTCCACGTAGTAGCCACCATGGGGATCCTCGGAAACGTAGTCTACGGAAACCACAGCCCCAAAGGGGTCAGTACAGACAAGTACTGGCAAGCAAGACTCACAAGATACCAAAGTGTACCCGGCAACACCAAGTACAGATGCTTTGGGTTCAACGGAAGAATAGGTGATACAAAAGTGCGGCAGCAGGCTGCTCTAACCAACTACAGAAACATGCTACAACTTCCGGCTAAAAGAGAGGGATAAGATAGCGTATCGTAACGAACTACTACTATCCTCAAACAAACCCATCCTGGATCTCTCCCCTTATCCAAAGAAGCGATCCGAGGATAACTCACACAGTTGGATTAATGATGGTTCAAGTTATTGTGTCAATAAAACTATTACTAGTCAAATTGTTAGTCATTAGGTGTAAGTTGTCTGAGTACTTGTTAGCCACTACTTTCACCAAGTCATCCATAACCGCGGACAACACGGCTTCTCGAGAATATTTAACCCTGCAGGGATGCACCAATTTGGCCGTACACGTAAGAATAACCCGCCAGATGGAATGCCTTCCACCAAGCGGGGCACTCAACACAACCCAGCTCTTCTTCGCATCAAGCCCAAAGAACCCCGTGCAATTCAGCGCGAGGCTAATCAAGCCCCACGAAGAAAAGGGGACCCTCATAGCACTCTAAGAACGTGTCTCCCTAAATGCCGACTACAAAAGTTTCCACCCTGGCCTCGGGTTCGTACCTGCATATGCGTGCGGCAAATGGAAAACCCGACCTAAATGAGGCGATTTGGACGAGATGCGAATCGAGTCAAATTGAGGGGGGCGCCCATACACGCTTCCCACATGCGGATAGTGCGCTCAACATGGATCAGTAGACAAGACCCTTTTCCTAATTAGGGTCGACACTAGCAGGCCTCAAAACCATACCCGGCCTCCTGCCGGTGCCTTATCATCAAATTAGCATTACCTCAAACATTAACAGGTTGTTGTTTAACATCGAGCCCCAGAACATAATAGATATGGTAATATAAATAACGGACAACAGACTCGAGCATAAACAACCCTAAACATGCTGGTAAGACACAGGCATCAAACAACAGGGTATAGGTGTGGAGGGTAGGCTATATCAGGGTTACAAGATAACATGTGATAGGATCAGAACACAAGCAACGAATCTTAAGGCTAGCAGAAATAGACAACGGAAAGTATCGATATCCAGTGTGGAAAGGACACAATGGTTCATGTGAGTGAATACTTGCCTGCAAACTCAGCAGCCTGGTACTGAGCTAACTCCTCAGAAGTAGTGTCGTAAACCTCGTCTGTCTCAACGTCGTCGTCTATTCGAGAAGAAGCAAACAAACAACGCAGAGAGACAAACAATCAATAACATGGCATAATGCACAATCATGGGATGATGCATGACAATTTAATTGATGCATCCAAGATAAGATAGCTGACATGGTATCATGTTTTAAATGGATCCATATGCAATTTGGATTGCATATGGAAAGCCCATGAATTAAGGTTGGATTAAATGATCTACAACTAATCATCATGTGTAAGTGAATTAGCATGATGCATGGATGAGGAAAACAAAAAGAAAACAACAATAGATTCAATTTGAAATGAAGTTTACCAAGTTTGGAATTTTATTTATTAAGTTATGAAAATTTGCTTTTAAAGGAGTTACACAAGCATTTGTTGTTTTCACCAATTTTAATTGTTCAAAATAGATAACAACATTCATATTTAGAAAGAACACAAAATTTTAGGTGGAATACATGTTTCATTTGTTGAAAAAGGATTTAAAATGAATTAATTATGAATTAAACAAGTTTAAACAAGATTTAAATGAATTTAATTCAAGTATGAATGTATTTGAATTTTTATTTGTTCAAAACATTAAATAAAATTCATATTTGAAAAGTTTATAATGTTCTGGTTTGAAAACATATTTTTTTATGTTCAAAAAGAATTTAATTTGACCAAGTTATGAATTTAGCAATTTTAAATGATTTAAACAAGGTTTAAATTATTTAACCAATTTTAATTATTCAAAACATGAAAAAAAGTTTATATTTGGAAAGGTGGTTCAATTTAGCATGGAAAACATATTTTATATGTGACATTTGAATTAAATTTGAAATAGTTATGAATTTAACCAAATTTGAAATGAGTTGTTTGAATTTGAATTTTGAAAACATTTGAAATGTTCAAAACAGAAAAGAAATGATTTAAACAGTTAGAGAATTAAATTTGGTTCAGAATACATATTTTATTTATATTATTTGGATTTGATTTGCAAAAGATATTCAAATTTGAAATTTGTGGGCTAATCTGTAATTTTAAAACTATACAGATTGGTCCAGGGGCCTAGGTGTGAAAAAGATTTACAGAATAGGTCCCTGGGGACCTTTTCTACCCAGCAGAACGACCCCTGGGTCACTGGCCTGTGGGCCAGTGCCCAGCTGGCGCTGCGTGGCACGCGGGTGTGGGCCTACGTGGCCACCACGGCCACTGGCAGGTGGACCTGCGCAGCCCGCGTGGCGAAGGCAAAAATTGGGGGATTATTCCGCGCGGGCGGGGGCTCGAACCCGCGCCGCGGGCGTGCGCGTGCAGTGCTGCTGCCACTGCGCTGTTGCGCGTTTGCTGACAGAGAGGGAGACCGCGGGGGGTTGAGGTTCAGTTCGCGACATGTAACTGAATAAAATTCAGATTCAGTTAACTGAACCTCAACGAAGGGCCCGTGGTCGCCAGCGGTGATCGGCGCGGGCTGCTGCTGCTGCGTGCTCGCGGATGCAAGGGACGTGTCCGTGCGCGTGCAAGGGATGCAAGGGAGCAGAGAGGGAAGGACGAGGTGATGCTGTGCTCACCGGGAGGGAGGAAGAAGGGCTCGGGAGGAGGAGGTGCTCGACGGCGATAGCAGGTGGACGGCGGCGTAGTTCCGGTGGCTCTCAGCCACCGAGGAGGTGTCGAGGAGGACGGCGGCAGTACGGGGGCCCGATTCCCGCACTCGTCCTGCTGCGAGGGTGACTAGAACGACGACGATCGCCGGAGATTCAGTCACGGTGGTGCGGTGGTGGGGTTCAGAGGTGGGGAGCAGAGGGAGAACAGCGGGAGAGAGGAGAGGAAAACATGGCGGCGGTGGAGAGAGGAAAGGTGGAGGGGAGAGCTAGGGCACGGGGGGAGCTCAGGCGCATGGATATAAAGGGGAGGAGGAGCCGCCGTGGCCGTTCCCTGCCTCTGTACCTCGACGTGGACACCCCCGATGGGGTGTCGTACAGAGGTAGGAGGAGAGGGGGTACCAGGCCGTGCTGGTGGGCTGGGCTCAGCCCACTGGCCTGCCTCTCCCCTCTGCTTTATTTTTTTTGTTTTATTATTTTTCTGTTCTGTGTTTTTTTTGCAGGTTTGAAAAAGGAAGAAATGAAAGGGTTTTAGTGGTTAGATAATTTAGGTATAACTTTTATAGGTTAGTTATTATAAAAGCACAAATGTGCAACTATTTGTTTTACAAAATTTTAAATTATGTTGCTGTTAGTGTTTTATTTGAAATTGATTGAAATTTTGATATAATTAAATTATTGAAACTTAAGCAATTCAAAGTTTTTAATTTCAAGTTAATTTGAAGCAAATGATTGGAGTGTTTTGTAATTTTCATAAATTTCAAAAGGGTTGCTGTTTGGAAATTTAATTGAATTTTGAATGAAATTTGAATTAATTAGATTATTTAACTTAAGCAAGTTAATGGTTTGATCTTCCAACTTTAATGGAAACAAATTGATATTTGGGTTTGAAATTTTCATTTGAAAATTTGTAACAGAACAAGTATGAAACAAAAATTGAAATTTGGTTTGAAATTCAAATAGAAAAACAAGGGAAAACAGAGGAAAACAATTGGAAAACAAATGCAAAACTTATGATGACATGATGCAAAACATAATTTAACAAAAGCAAACATTCTAAAGGTGTTTTCATACTTGGGATGTTACAAAACGCCCCCCCTTGAAGGAATCGTGCCCCGAGATTCCTACTGAGAAGAGAAAAGGTCCGGATACTTCTTGCGAAGATCCTCTTCGGTCTCCCACGTTGCCTCTTTATCGGAATGATGGGACCACTGCACTTTCAAGAACTTGGTGCTCTTGTTGCGAGTCTTACGCTCGGTCTCATCGAGAATTCGAACAGTGTGCTCCTCATAAGATAGATCTTCTTGCAGTTCAATGGAATCATGATCAAGCGCACGATCTGGATCTTTGAAGCACCTCTTGAGCTGTGACACGTGAAACACATCGTGCACCTTGGATAGCTTTTCTGGAAGTTCAAGACGATAGGCATTTTCTGCACGCCTTGAGAGAATGTAGAAAGGACCAATGTATCTTGGTGCAAGCTTTCCTTTGACACCAAAACGATGAGTGCCTCTGAGGGGAGTTACACGGAGATATGCTTTGTCACCAGGTGCATAGATCATATCTCTGTGCTTGCTGTCATAGTAGCTTTTCTGACGAGACTGAGCAATCTTGAGATTGTCACGAATGATGCGAACTTTCTCTTCGGCTTCCTTAACAATGTCAGGGCCTAAGAGTGAACGTTCACCAGCTCCAGACCAATTGATTGGACTCCTGCATCTGCGGCCATAGAGAGCTTCAAATGGTGCCATGCCTAGGCTTGCCTGGAAGCTGTTGTTGTAGGAGAATTCAGCATATGGAAGACATTCCTCCCATTTCATGCCAAAGGAGAGACCACATGCTCTGAGCATATCCTCGAGAATCTGATTGACTCTCTCGACTTGCCCTTGAGACTGAGGGTGATAAGCTGTGCTGAACAGAAGTTTAGTGCCCAATGCTTCTTGAAAGCTTTTCCAGAAATGAGAAGTGAATATGCTTCCACGTTCTGAGCTTATTTCCAATGGAACACCATGAAGAGGAACAATCTTTGCTGTGTAGAGCTCTGTTAAGTGACTAGCTGAGATTGTTTCTTTGACAGCAAAGAAGTGAGCTACTTTAGTGAGACGATCAATGACAACGAAGATTGCATCGTTGCCCCTCTTGGACTTTGGAAAACCAGTGACGAAGTCCATTTCAATCATGTCCCACTTCCACTCAGGGATTTTCAGAGGTTGTAGAAGACCGGCTGTTTTCTGATGAAATGCCTTAACACGTTGACAAACGTCGCATTCAGAAACGTATTGAGCAATTTCACGTTTCATGCCAGGCCACCAATACAGTGTCTTGAGATCCTGGTACATCTTTGTACTTCCAGGGTGTATGGAGAGAGGAGTTTCATGAGCCTCCTTGAGAATGACATCTTTGAGACATTGAACTTGAGGAACTGCAATGCGTCCTTCGAAGAACACAGTTCCCTTGTCATCAATTGAGAAGGACTTAAATTTCTCCTTGCCTTGTTTGATGTGTTCTTCCAGCTTCTTGATTTCAGCATCACGAAGTTGTTCAGAACGAATCTTGTCCTCGAGAGTTGGACTGGCTGTCAAGCTTGCAAGATAGCCTTGAGGAACAAGACCAAGGTTCAGCTTCTGGAATTCTTCATGAAGTGGAGGTTGGTTTTCCATGATCATGAGATTACTGCAATACGACTTGTGACTGAGAGCATCGGCCATAACATTAGCCTTGCCTGGAGTGTAAGAAATGGTAAGATCAATGTCTTTGATCTTTTCAATCCATCTCCTTTGCCTGAGGTTTAGATCTGGTTGAGTGAAGATGTACTTCAGACTCTTATGATCGGAAAAGATTTCAGTGCGATTACCCAACAAGTATTGTCTCCATTTCTTGAGGGCAAACACAACTGCTGCAAGTTCAAGGTCATGAGTGGGATAATTGAGCTCATGGGTGTTCAACTGTCGTGAAGCATAAGCCCCAACTTGACGTTCTTGCATAAGAACTGCACCTAGACCTTGGAGAGAAGCATCACAGAATATTTGGAAAGGTTTGGAAGGATCTGGGCCAACCAGAACTGGTGTAGAAGTAAGTTTAGTCTTCAGGAGATTGAAACTTTCATCACATTGTGGAGACCAAACGAACTTCTTGTCCTTCTTTGTGAGATCAGTGAGAGGTTTGGCAATTTTGGAGAAGTTTTGGACGAAACGACGGCAATAGCTAGCCAAGCCAAGAAAACTTCTTACTTGCTTCACCGTCTTTGGAGGTTTCCAATCAACAATTGCTTTAACCTTTTCTGGATCAATGGCTATGCCCTTGGCTGAGATGACATGACCAAGGTAAGCAACTTCTGAAATCCAGAACTCATATTTGGAGAACTTGGCATAAAGACGATGCTCGCGAAGCTTCATGAGAGTGAGACGAAGATGTTCTTCATGCTCTTCCTCTGATTTTGAGTAGACAAGAATGTCATCGAGATATACCACAACGAACTTGTCGAGGTATTCATGGAAGACAGAATTCATTAGTTTGAGAGAATGTCGCCGGTGCATTGGTGAGACCAAAGGACATGACAGTGAACTCATATAGACCGTAGCGAGTGGTGAAGGCTGTCTTTGGAATATCCTCTTTTCTGATATTTATTTGATGGTAACCCATTCTCAAGTCCAACTTTGAGAATATTGAGGCTCCAGCAAGTTGATCAAAAAGATCATCAATACGAGGAATTGGATACTTGTTTTTGATGGTTTTCTCGTTAAGAGGACGATAGTCAACAACGAGTCTCTTTGTGTGATCCTTCTTCGCAACGAATAGAGTTGGGCAACCTCAAGCCGAGGAACTAGGTTGAATGTAACCTTTTTCCATGTACATATCAATGTGTTCCTTTAACAACTTCAGCTCGGGAGTTCCTATCTTGTACGGATGCTTAGAGATTGGAGAAGTACCTGGCTCAAGCTCGATCACGAACTCAACAGCTCTGTCCGGAGGCATCCCTGGCAACTCTTCTGGAAAGACGTCAGGGAATTCGCAAACCACCGGAACATTTTCAAGTGAAGGTAGAGGTTTTGCATCGAGGGTGCATAGCTGAATGGAACTTGATTCATTTGGAGAATAGATTATCTGGCCAGAAGGGTGGAACAGAGTTATTGACTTTTGAGCACAGTCAATCCTTGCTTTATTAGCTTTCAGCCAATCCATACCAAGAATGACATCAATGTCTGAACTTCCCAGCAACATGAGTGAAGCAAGGAATATGTGGCCTCCAATTAGGATCTGATTGTCCTTACTTATCTTGGAAGTCAACATTTGAGATCCCGGGGAGTGAACAGTGATTTGATTGCTTAGTGGAACCACAGTTAGGTTGTTTGTTGTGGCAAAGATTTTTGACACAAAAGAATGCGATGCTCCGGTATCAAACAATACTTTAGCTGGAAAAGAGTTTACGGGTAATATACCGAGAACGACGTCAGGAGCTTCCTCAGCTTTGTCGATCTTGACATGATTCACCCTTGCGGTCCTCCCGACAGACCTGTTGTTGGAGTTGAAGACTTTAGGCGGGGGAGCGCGCACCATTGCCTGGTTTGTGTTGGGACGAGGTGGTGGTGGAGGTAGCTTCCTCTGCGTGCACTTGTCAGCGTAGTGCCCCGTCTGCTTGCACTTGTAGCAAGTGACAACACGAGGAGGCCCTGGCCTTGGCTGCCCCATCGAAGCCCTCTGATCATGCATCTGAGCAGGGTTGGGTGGGCGGGGAGCGAAGCCTGGAGAAGTTTGGGCGTATGGAGCCCGAGTGACAGCACCATTTGGTACCCAGATGCGGCGCTTCTGCGGAGGGGTGGTCATGTTGGAGGAGGAACCACCCACACGCGAGTGCTTGCGAGACTCCTCGAACGCCTTGCGCCCATTTTCTTCATTGAGCGCGGTGTTAACGAGATCCTCGAAGTTGTTGGCCTTGACGTTTGTGAGGGCATACTTGAGTTTCGGGTTAAAATCTCTGCGGAACCTTGCCATCTTCTTAGCTTCAGTGGACACCTCATCACCAGCGTAACGAGCGAGGCGGTTGAACTCACTCTGATAGCCGATGACGTCCAACTTGCCCTGCTTGAGTGAGCAAAACTCTTCACGCATCCTTTCCATGAGACCATCTGGAATGTGGTGCTTCAGGAAGGCTTCCTTGAAACAATTCCACGTGATTGGAAAGCCAGCTCTCATGGCCTGGTAGTTTTCCCACCAAGTAGCTGCCTGGCCCTTCAGCAGATAGGAGGCATACTTGACCTTGTCTTCTTCAGCTACATGAGCAATCTCGAGAGCCTTAGCTATCTCACGGATCCAGTCATCAGCGTCCAGAGGCTCGCGTGTGGCCACGAAAGCTCTCGGACCCAGACTGAGGAACTCCTTGATGCTGACTCGTGGAGCCGTCTGGTTGGTATGCTGATTAGTCTGAAACTGGGCTATCTGTGCCATGACTTGGGTCATCTGAGCCAACAGCTCCGTGATTGGCGGTGGCTCAGGCGGGTTGTTCCTTGTTGGCGGCATCCTGAATGGAAATGCATTTTAGCACAACAATAGAAAAGGATAGACTTGGAAACCGAAAAAGAGATTATTCCGACGCATGAATAGATAACCAACAGGTACATCATCACATGTTCAAATACATCAGAATATCCAACACACCACAAATGGTTCGAAAGCCAAAGGATAACTAAACATAGCTAAGAATGGATACATCGGTACTCCCATGCTCATCACGCAGGACGGCGGCTAAGAGTACGGCGAGAGGTACGGTGAGGAGCACGCCCACGAAAGTAGGTAGAACGACGATCCACATAGATCTGACGTGGTCTGAGAGCGACTCTAGGTGTGGTGAAGTACATAGCGTCGACTCCCTGTGCTCCAAAGCGTGGAATCCCAGTGTAACCAGCACCGAGGTTAAGGAGTGGACCTCTGATCGGCTCGTAACCTCCAGCATCTGGCAGACGACGTCCAACTGGCTGATCGAAACGTGCAAAGCGCTCGTCTCCAACAAAGTCTGTGGTGTACGTCGCCAGACGAGTCAAAGCAAGGTAGAGCTGCTCTCTGACTGAAGCCAACTCCTGAGATAGTGTGCTGGCAACTGCATCACTGTGCCTCACAAACTGAGCGGTGGTGTGCAGCCTGGAGTTATCATGCTCGTAGACATCCAAGTTGTCGTAGAGAGTGAAGTGAGCTCCCTCCGAAGTGATGTAACCACGGGGGATGTGGCGATAGATAGAATCGTCAAATCCCCAGTAGTCAGCACGAAGGACGGTGAGACTCACATAAGCTGCCTGCTGCACAGCCATATCCACTGTGGAACCTACTGCCTCGTAGCGGTGGACTATGCTCATGCCATCATCTGACAGAATGTAGAAGATAGCCTGGTAGTAGGTCTGGTCAAACTCTCGCTGCTGCTCGTAGACCTGGTACTCTGGTGCCCAACGGAACCCCAGAAAAGTGACCATGTCTCTCAGCATCTCCGGATAACCGGCAGTGCTCTCGCAACGAGTCATACGAACCACCTGCGGGTAGAACCTGAGATCCATCTGCAGATGATTGGGGAAGTTTTGATTAGACGCCGGTAGAAGAACTGAAGTGGCAAGCAACAACAAGGTTTCAACGGACGAAACGGATGTTGAGAAGAACAGGATATCGAAGCAACATCGGGAAACACGAGACCAAACACTCCTGAGGTACTACGGAAAACCCATCCGGCTTCTAAAGGATAAATATCTACTTCTTAAGGAATAGAGGATCTGCTTCCGGGGCTTACACGCCTCCGTTCTCAATCGTGAGTAGGCAACATGATAAATCATGTCACAACCACCTCCATTCCTATGGTCTAGTAGATATAACTATCCTAGAGAAACCAGGATACGAGAAATCCTAACTTGAAAGTTTAGGTGAGAAGAGAAAACAACGTTGCACTTCCTTACCAGAAAAGGGAGGGGGGGTGGGGAAAGAAATAAAAGAACAGAATTCCTACTATCACGTTTCATTTTTCCTATATAGCTACAAAATAGTTTCTACACTCAACTGCGACCAGTAAAAGGGATCCTACAGGCAGACAGGCTCTGATACCATTTGTCGCACCCGGACTTCTAGAGGATACTCACAGTCCGCTAAACAGTAGAGAAAATGGCTTACGGGGCATACCGGCACCCGCATCTCAATATGAGCAGGCCAACACGTAAACGTGTGACAACCATTCTCTACTATCCATCGTCTGCGTAAACCATCCCATAGAAATCCGACTACTTCCGTTGACGTACTTCATAACATACACACATGGTACGTCAACGGCATTTGAACAAGTGATATCACAACATATCTCTAAGACACAAAAGATTGAAATAAGTTGCAAATAGCTCTCACTAGAGCAGAGATAGCAAATACAATCATCCAGAGGACACATGTCCCAACAATTCATCATTACAACACAGCGGAAGCAACCAAAGTGTCTGGGTACAGAAAAGATCCAAATAGGCCTAAGAGGCCGGAAACAAAAAGACGGAGCCCATCCACGATGTCTCGGATCCTGCCCGGGTCCGCTATCTACTCGTCAGCAGCCTCGTCATACTCCACGTAGTAGCCACCATGGGGATCCTCGGAAACGTAGTCTGCGGAAACCACAGCCCAAAGGGGTCAGTACAGACAAGTACTGGCAAGCAAGACTCACAAGATACCAAAGTGTACCCGGCAACACCAAGTACAGATGCTTTGGGTTCAACGGAAGAATAGGTGATACAAAAGTGCGGCAGCAGGCTGCTCTAACCAACTACAGAAACATGCTACAACTTCCGGCTAAAAGAGAGGGATAAGATAGCGTATCGTAACGAACTACTACTATCCTCAAACAAACCCATCCTGGATCTCGCCCCTTATCCAAAGAAGCGATCCGAGGATAACTCACACAGTTGGATTAATGATCGTTCAAGTTATTGTGTCAATAAAACTATTACTAGTCAAATTGTTAGTCATTAGGTGTAAGTTGTCTGAGTACTTGTTAGCCAGTACTTTCACCAAGTCATCCATAACCGCGGACAACACGGCTTCTCGAGAAGATTTAACCCTGCAGGGATGCACCAATTTGGCCGTACACGTAAGAATAACCCGCCAGATGGAATGCCTTCCACCAAGCGGGGCACTCAACACAAGCCAACTCTTCTTCGCATCAAGCCCAAAGAACCCCGTGCAATTGAGCGCACGGCTAATCAAGCCCCACGAAGAAAAGGGGACCCTCATAGCACTCTAAGAACGTGTCTCCCTAAATGCCGACTACAAAAGTTTCCACCCTGGCCTCGGGTTCGTATCTGCATATGCGTGCGGCAAATGGAAAACCCGACCTAAATGAGGCGATTTGGACGAGATGCGAATCGAGTCAAATTGAGGGGTGCGCCCATACACGCTTCCCACATGGGGATAGTGCGCTCAACATGGATCAGTAGACAAGACCCTTTTCCTAATTAGGGTCGACACTAGCAGGCCTCAAAACCATACCCGGCCTCCTGCCGGTGCCTTATCATCAAATTAGCATTACCTCAAACATTAACAGGTTGTTGTTTAACATCGAGCCCCAGAACATAATAGATATTGTAATATATATAACGGACAACAGACTCGAGCATAAACAACCCTAAACATGCTGGTAAGACACAGGCATCAAACAACAGGGTATAGGTTTGGAGGGTAGGCTATATCAGGGTTACAGGATAACATGTGATAGGATCGGAACACAAGCAACGAATCTTAAGGCTAGCAGAAATAGACAACGGAAAGTATCGATATCCAGTGTGGAAAGGACACAATGGTTCATGTGAGTGAATACTTGCCTGCAAACTCAGCAGCCTGGTACTGAGCTAACTCCTCAGAAGGAGTGTCGTAAACCTCGTCTGTCTCAACGTCGTCGTCTATTCGAGAAGAAGCAAACAAACAACGCAGAGAGACAAACAATCAATAACATGGCATAATGCACAATCATGGGATGATGCATGACAATTTAATTGATGCATCAAAGATAAAATAGCTGACATGGTATCATGTTTTAAATGGACCCATATGCAATTTGGATTGCATATGGAAAGCCCATGAATTAAGGTTGGATTAAATGATCTACAACTAATCATCATGTGTAAGTGAATTAGCATGATGCATGGATGAGGAAAACAAAAAGAAAACAACAATAGATTCAATTTTAAATGAAGTTTACCAAGTTTGGAATTTTATTTATTAAGTTATGAAAATTTGCTTCTTAAAGGAGTTACGCAAGCATTTGTTGTTTTCACCAATTTTAATTGTTCAAAATAGATAACAACATTCATATTTAGAAAGAACACAAAATTTTAGGTGGAATACATGTTTCATTTGTTGAAAAAGGATTTAAAATGAATTAATTATGAACTAAACAAGTTTAAACAAGATTTAAATGAATTTAATTCAAGTATGAATGTATTTGAATTTTTATTTGTTCAAAACATTAAATAAAATTCATATTTGAAAAGTTTATAATGTTCTGGTTTGAAAACATATTTTTTTATGTTCAAAAAGAATTTAATTTGACCAAGTTATGAATTTAGCAATTTTAAATGATTTAAACAAGGTTTAAATTATTTAACCAATTTTAATTATTCAAAACATGAAAAAAAGTTTATATTTGGAAAGGTGGTTCAATTTAGCATGGAAAACATATTTTATATGTGACATTTGAATTAAATTTGAAATAGTTATGAATTTAACCAAATTTGAAATGAGTTGTTTGAATTTGAATTTTGAAAACATTTGAAATGTTCAAAACAGAAAAGAGATGATTTAAACAGTTAGAGAATTAAATTTGGTTCAGAATACATATTTTATTTATATTATTTGGATTTGATTTGCAAAAGATATTCAAATTTGAAATTTGTGGGCTAATCTGTAATTTTAAAACTATACAGATTGGTCCAGGGGCCTAGGTGCGAAAAAGATTTACAGAATAGGTTCCTGGGGACCTTTTCTACCCAGCAGAACGACCCCTGGGTCACTGGCCTGTGGGCCAGTGCCCAGCTAGCGCTGCGTGGCACGCGGGTGTGGGCCTACGTGGCCACCACGGCCACTGGCAGGTGGGCCTGCGCAGCCCGCGTGGCGAAGGCAAAAATTGGGGGATTATTCCGCGCGGGCGGGGGCTCGAACCCGCGCCGCGGGCGTGCGCGTGCAGTGCTGCTGCCACTGCGCTGTTGCGCGTTTGCTGACAGAGAGGGAGACCGCGGGGGGTTGAGGTTCAGTTCGCGACATGTAACTGAATAAAATTCAGATTCAGTTAACTGAACCTCAACGAAGGGCCCGTGGTCGCCGGCGGTGATCGGCGCGGGCTGCTGCTGCTGCGTGCTCGCGGATGCAAGGGACGTGTCCGTGCGCGTGCAAGGGATGCAAGGGAGCAGAGAGGGAAGGACGAGGTGATGCTGTGCTCACCGGGAGGGAGGAAGAAGGGCTCGGGAGGAGGAGGTGCTCGACGGCGACAGCAGGTGGACGGCGGCGTAGTTCCGGTGGCTCTCAGCCACCGAGGAGGTGTCGAGGAGGACGGCGGCAGTACGGGGGCCCGATTCCCGCACTCGTCCTGCTGCGAGGGTGACTAGAACGACGACGATCGCCGGAGATTCAGTCACGGTGGTGCGGTGGTGGGGTTCAGAGGTGGGGAGCAGAGGGAGAACAGCGGGAGAGAGGAGAGGAAAACATGGCGGCGGTGGAGAGAGGAAAGGTGGAGGGGAGAGCTAGGGCACGGGGGGAGCTCAGGCGCATGGATATAAAGGGGAGGAGGAGCCGCCGTGGCCGTTCCCTGCCTCTGTACCTCGACGTGGACACCCCCGATGGGGTGCCGTACAAGTGTAGGAGGAGAGGGGGGTACCAGGCCGTGCTGGTGGGCTGGGCTCAGCCCACTGGCCTGCCTCTCCCCTCTGCTTTATTTATTTTTTTTTATTTTTTTTCTGTTCTGTGTTTTTTTTTGCAGGTTTGAAAAAGGAAGAAATGAAAGGGTTTTAGTGGTTAGAAAATTTAGGTATAACTTTTATAGGTTAGTTATTATAAAAGCACAAATGTGCAACTATTTGTTTTACAAAATTTTAAATTATGTTGCTGTTAGTATTTTATTTGAAATTGAGTGAAATTTTGATATAATTAAATTATTGAAACTTAAGCAATTCAAAGTTTTTAATTTCAAGGTAATTTTAAGCAAATGATTGGAGTGTTTTGTAATTTTCATAAATTTCAAAAGGGTTGCTGTTTGGAAATTTAATTGAATTTTGAATGAAATTTGAATTAATTAGATTATTTAACTTAAGCAAGTTAATGGTTTGATCTTCCAACTTTAATGGAAACAAATTGATATTTGGGTTTGAAATTTTTATTTGAAAATTTGTAACAGAACAAGTATGAAACAAAAATTGAAATTTGGTTTGAAATTCAAATAGAAAAACAAGGGAAAACAAAGGAAAACAAAGGAAAACAATTGGAAAACAAATGCAAAACTTATGATGACATGATGCAAAACATAATTTAACAAAAGCAAACATTCTAAAGGTGTTTTCATACTTGGGATGTTACACTTGCCTCCGCCCCGAACGTTGCATATTCACAGTCAATTCCTTTCCATTGACTTGCATCTGAAGGATGTGTCAGATTTACCTTTTCACTCCGATTTGGATCTTTCAAAACTTTATTCCTCCTCTTCGCGTGCCAGCGCATGAGCCCTGCTTCCTTGCGGTCCGCGAAATACCGTTGCAGACGGGGAATGAGCGGAAAGTACCACACAACTTTTCGAGGAGCTTTCTTCTTCCCTTTCTTGTATCGAGCGGCGTTGTAAACTGGACAAATGGTTTTGTTCGCGTCCTCTTTCCGATAAATGTAGCAATCGTTGATGCACACATGGTATTTTTCGTGAGGTAAATCAAAGGGGCACACGACTTTCTTGGCCTCGTCGCAACTTTTAGGACAGGTGTTGCCCTCTGGAAGGACATCGTGCCAGTATTGCAGGCTTGCATCGACGCTTATGGCGCTCCATTTGTATCTCGCCTTCATCTGCAGAACATCGAGCGCCACTCTCAGGCGGGACTCTCCCGGACCGCAGCCTGCATACAACGGTATCTTCGAGTCTATCTCTAATTGCGCCAGCTTTGATTGCTCTCTAGCAGCAGATATCGAGTTAGTCGTCTTTGTCAAAAGCAGTTCTTTCAGATGAGGGTCACGCACAACTTCCGTTAGGGGTGTCCCTCTGTCCTCGTCTTCTTCCACGTCTTGTTCAACATCTTCTCCATGATCATGTGCGGGGTCATGAGGCTGATCTTGGTCCTGTTGTAGTTCTAGTCGATCGTTGTTATTCTCCTGTTGCACATCATTTCCTACCACCGCCGCCCCATGGACTTCATCATCACTTACCCACTGACTGTTATACTCATCCATGAAACCATACCTGAGGAGGTGACTGAGCAAGTCTCCGGTAAAGGGATTGAGCAAGCCCCTAGTTTGCACTTTCGACATGGACATCGTATCTCCTTGCGGCCATTTTGTAATATATCTTCTGTCGCGTGTCTCAAGTAACTATTCACGACACGTTCACTCTTAACGACCACCATTATATGTCGCCTGCACGAGAGCGCGCCAATATAATATTAGAACCAAACATAATATATATATATATATATATATATATATATATATCGATATTCACGAAATAAATCGGCATGACCTTCCTACAAATTGGAGGTTATAGGAGTGCTAAACTTTGCCGAGACGGAAATGAATCAACATTCCGGCAAAGTGGCAACTCATTTTCATATCCAAAATTTCACTTCATGTCGTATTCACGAAAAAATTCGGCATGACCTTCCTACAAATAGGAGGTTATTAGGGAGTGCCAAACTATGCCGAGACGGAAATGAATCAACATTCCGGCAATAGTTGGCTACTCAATTTTAATGCACAACAAATTGCACACATTTAACGTCTCCATCACACGACCATATTTGAATCCGGTGAAATCTCACACATATTGCATATCGCGTGTATATCCGGACAAAATTTATATACAAACTCATTTAATTATATATTAGCATTCATCCCATGCACCTCAAATGAATAGATGGCTACACGATGATATCCGGAGAATTTTGGAGCTTCGGAGAGAGAGGGGGTAATTCTAGATTTAGATGGCTACGAAGGGAAAACTTTGGGTAGAAATGGTGTTAGGAGAGAGATAAACATATATATACAAACTAAAATAATTTTAGTTGGCTCAAAAGAGAGTATGAGGGTGGGGAAATTGGCATAAATTCGAGCTAGAGAGAGAGGAGGGGAAAGGTGAAGGGGAGTGGAGAGGGGAAAGTGGGTGGGTGGGGTGGCACACTTATGGCAGATCTGCCAGGTTACCGCTGGCGAACAACACTGCCTGTTCGCCAGCGCTAACATGCGCCCTGGGCCACATGTTAGCGCTGGCGAACAGGCAGTGCTGTTCGCCAGCGGTAGTCAACTTAGCGCTGGCGAACACGCAGGCCTGTTCGCCAGCGGTAGTTTCAGATAGGGGCTGGTGCGCGCGCAGGTGGGTCCCACCCGTAGCGCTGGCGAACGAGCTGGCCTGTTCGCCAGCGGTAGTAGATATAGTGCTGGCAAACAGATAAGGGTGTTCGCCAGCGGAAATAGCACTGGCAAAGCCACAAATGTGTTCGCCAGCGTAAGCTGGTGGCTATAAGCCTTTTCCTACTAGTATCTTTTGAAAAACACAAGTGTCTGCCGATTTAGCTGGAAACTGGTTAAATTTGAACTACACGTACCTCATAATTACACAACTACCTATTTCATGATAGATACACCAAAAGTTTCTCAATATTCAACCCCTAGCTACGAACGCTCATGCCCGTCGTCTTGACTTTTTCCTCAAACCGGCTTAGAAAATTCCAAAAAATTCAAAACAACCCAAAATGATGCAAGGCCTTCGTATGGTGTCATTATATATGTCCTAGTATGCACCAAAAATAATAAACTGGGAATACGACAGTTGTGTTGAAAATGTGTTCACAAAAATAACCTATCTCCTCCGAACATTCCATGGTTTCGGGCCAAATGACGGGTGTTATGGTCAAATCCATGGCATAGTTTGTTGAAATGTGTCCATATTCCACACAAACATGCATCTTGGAAGCACAGACAATGTTGACGGAGGAAGTTTTCCTTTTTATTGAATAAAAAAACCATTTTCTTTTCCGAGTGTAAAAATGGGTTTTTTTGTGAATGACCTACCATAAATATGTTGCAAAACTTGGGAGGTGCATTTTTTTGAAAATACTATACCAAGTTATATGCACAAATAAACAATTTTCTTTCTATGAAAAGGTTTCCATGCACCTCTTTTGAAAAACACAAGTTTCTGCCGATTCAGGTGGAAACTGGTTAAATTTTAACTGCAGGTACCTCATAGTTTACTAACGATTTTTTTGGCAAAAATAATTTTTAGGTACACAACTACCTATTTCATCATAGATACACCAAGAGTTTCTCAATATTCAGCCCCTAGTTACGAACGGTCATGCCCGCCGTCTTGACTTTTTCCTCAAACCCGCTTAGAAATTTCCAAAAAATTAAAAACAAGCCAAAATGATGCAAGGCCTTTGCGGTGGTGTCATTATATATGTCCTAGTATACACCAAAAATAATAAACTTTGAATACAATAGTTGTGTTGAAGACGTGTTCACAAAAATAAGCTATCTCTCCTCCGAACATTCTAGGGTTTCGGGCCAAATGACGGGTGTTATGGTCACATCCATGAAATAGTTTATTTAAATGTGCCCATATTACACACAAACATGAATCTTGGAAGCACGGACAATGTTGACGGAGGAAATTTTCATTTTCATTGAATAAAAAAACCATTTTCTATTTCCTGAGTGTAAAAAATGGGTTTTTGTTTTGTGAAAGACCTAACACAAATATGTTGCAAAACATGGGAGATGCATTTTTTTTAAATACTAGACCATGTTATATTAAAAACTAACCAATTTGTTTCCTATCAAAAGTTTCCATCCACCTCTTTTAAAAACCACAAGTTTCTGCCGATTCAGATGGAGAAAAACCCAGCTTATAGGTCTATACCCGATAACCGTTAACCCTTTCTTGTTTGTTCCGATTGTACTCATGGATTTTTTTGAATAATGTAGATTTAATAATATGCGTGATTATATAGATATGTTTCTCCTTTTCAAAACGAGCTAAAGAACGTCGAAATCCGAGTTCGAATGCAAAAGTTATGCTCAAAATGGTGAGTAAGTCAAAAAAAATACTAAAAAAAATAGGCCGCCGGGGTTTCCGTCGGCGTAGCACAATTTTTTTTTCAATTATGAGATAGCATGTCAGGTCTACGCTGACGGCCCCGATATTTTGTCGTCGGCGTATAAAAAGGCCGTCGGTGTATAAAACTAAAGTGACGGTTTCTTGTTTTTCGTGCAAGTTTGGTACAACGGCCTATTTTTATTATTTCCATTTTGTGATTGTTGTCAGGTTAAATCCGAAAGAATTTTTTGCTTCTGTGATGTGCTATGTTAGTAGGTTTACCGTTCCAGTTTCCAGCGGATTGCACATACTACTTTCAACTTGGGTTTACAGCTCCAGTTTGCAGCCGAGAACATACTACTCCCTCCGGTTGTTTTCCATGCGGAGTTTGGAGTACTTTCGACTAGGGTCATATACACTTTTAGTCCCATAAATTGTCTTGACACACGAACACGTCACGTGTTACCCTCGGCGTCGAGCGCGATACGCAAGAAAATCCGGCGAGCTCTTTTGAAGACCCGAAACTCCACGCGGCCGGGAGGGACCCCATCTGGACGCGCGGTGGCTATGGGCTGCCTTAGTTCGGTTCACCAACCCCCAAGGTCTTCGCGGATCGACGCTCTCCTGCAGGAAGAACACCGAGTAACGAAAAAGAAGATAACTAGGGTTAGGGATAAAGTTTGTAGATGTGTTTTTGCGAATGAGTGTTGTTATTCAATCGTCTATCACCCCTCATGTATATTAGAGGCAGATGGATTTCCCGTGCAAGGAAAAGGCTTGGATTCACGTCCAAAAGACCTATTTTGCATCCAATTCGGATGTTTGACTCGAACCTTCCAAAACTGTTCGGTCTAAAAACTGGCTGCATCTTGCGGGTCCTTTTCGAGTCAGTAAACAACCGCAAATCAAAATCACATAAAAGAAAAAGTTGTTTGTCTTGAAAAGAAGATGAACTTTCATGTTTTCTGATTTTTCATCTGACATCATCTTAAACGTTTAATCGTATCTGCAATAAATCCAAATCTATCAGTTCTGACCCGTCCGTATTTTCCAGATTCGAGGAAGTAAACAATCTTAGATCAAAATCTTGTAGAAGAGAAAGTAGTTCGTCTCGAAAAAACGAAGAGCTTTTATTTAGCGAGTTTTTCAATTTGACCTAACCTTGATGCTTCAAAATCAGGTGGAAGAAGTTCGACGCAATCTGGAGGTTTTCAACTCGTTTCACCAATGCTCCCGCCAAAGTGCAGAGTATGTCTATGGTTTGGCGGATTTGCTTGCATACTGCGATGATTTGTAGTATTTTAACTTTATAAGTTGCATACAACCTCGGATCGAGATGATCCAAAAAATCAAAGTTGTTTGTTTCGACGAGACGTACAAATTTTGTTCACATTATTTTAAATTTGAGGTCATCTTAGTGTTGTCTTTTTGTAAGACAAAATTGGTTGTCAACACATGCCCCCCAGTTTAGGGCGATAGTAATATATCGACCATATGTGTATTTTAGCCTTCTCGCCACACACTCGGGTAGAATTTCTTTAACTATCTTCCAGTGAGAGCTCAAGGAATTGTATAAGAGCATATGACTTGGGCATAGTATGGAGATCTTGAGCTCTTCGGAAACTTCATGCCATCTCTTCGGATGATCTTCAATCTTCTTCTTGATAAGATTGATCAACATTTTATTGCTAGACTCAGCTTGTCCATTGGCTTGGGCATAGTATGGCGATAAACTGAGCATATTTATTTTATAGGATTCCGCAAACTCTTTCACTTCCTTTGCCATAGATGATGTACCTTGATCCGTATTCAAAGTTTGCGGAATACCGAATCTATGTATAATATGCTCAGTTATGAATTTGATTACCTCCTTGTGGGTCATATTTCTGAGAGGTACTGCTTTAGACCACTTGGTGAAATAATCGGTGGCCAGCAACACGAACCGATGCCCTTTTGAATAAGAGAGATGAATCATACCAATGAAATCCAATTCCCAACCTCTGAATGTCCACGGCTTGATACTGAAATTTAACATTGCAGCGAGAGCCAACTGAATATCACGAACTTCTGGCAAGCCTCACATCCCTTATAATACCTGAAGCAATCATTAATTATCGTCGGCCAATAAAATCCTAAGCATCGCAATAACCACTTTATCTTGTGTGCCGACTGATGTGTGCCACATATGCCTCTATGTACCTCTCCCATAGAAACTCTCTCTTGGTCCTCATCCAAACACTTCAGAAGAATACCGTCCATTGTTCAGTGATAAAGATCTTTATCAACCAATATATATTTGAAACCCATGTGCCGAACAATCCTGTATATCCTCTTACTAGGATCCTACAAATAGTCCGTAATAGGTTTCCTCCAATCTTCTTAGGTACCTGCACTAGATCCTTCATTAGCAACCGAATTAGTGGGACCCAATTAGGTTTTATTTATAGTAGCAAAAGTAAGCATCGGCCCTTTCGATATATGAAATATGCCACGACCAACATGATAGCCAGATGCTTGTAGTGCTAACTCATTTGCAGCCCAATTGTCTTGTCTAGAAATATGAGCAATGCTAAAACAAACCAAGGTAGAAATTATATCTAGGCATTTATCAAGATAAACATTAAGCGATTCATCGTTGCATTGAAATACCTTGTTAACCTGTTGCACTATTAGCAACAAATCACCAAAAACTTCAACATGTGTAGCACCTATAGCAATTAAAAGCTCTTGCCCGAATAATATAGCTTCATATTCAGCTTGATTATTTGTGCAAAAATATTCTAAACGGCATGTGGCTTAAAAAACAGCACCATGAGGAGATATATAAACGACACCAACACCTTGACCGTTGTCACAAACGGAACCATCCAAATATAACCTCCATGGTACAAAAGAAACAAGGCCAATACTAAAAACATACTCATTGTCAATCCAATGTTCAACAATAAAATCAGCAACGACTTGGCCTTTCATAGATTTTAGAGACTCATAAGCCAAATCATATTCAATCAAATCATAAGACCATTTACCGGTTCTACCACTAAGAATCGGTCTATGCAACATGTATTTAATGACATCGGTTTGACAAGCTACAGTGCACATACTAGATAATAGATAATGTATTATTTTAGTGCAAGCATAGTATAAACACAAGCATAATTTTTCAATGAATGTGTACCTTGTCTCCGCATCCAATAAGCGCTGGCTCAAATAAGTAATAACATGCTCCTTTCCTTTGGTCTCTTGTGTCAAGACATCACCAATAACGCCTTCTTCCACGGTAATATAAAGCCTAGAAGGCTCTCCATGTTTGGGTGCTCTCAACACCGGAGGAGTAGACAAACATGCCTTGATATTACCAAATGCCTCTTGCTGTCCCCCCCGCCCCCCCCAAGTAAAATTATCATCGCTTTTTAACCGAAGAATAGGAGTGAATGCACTAAATTTCCCACACAAATTCACTATGAATCTCCTCAAATAATTGACCTTTCCTAGAAATTTTTGCATATCTTTCTTGCATCTCGGAGCCTGCACTTTTTGGATTGCTTTTATCTTCTTGGGATCAATCTCTATGCCATGTTGATGTATAATAAATTCCAAAAACTTCCCAGCCGATACTCCAAAAGCACACTTTAAAGGATTCATCTTGAGCCCATACTTCCTCATCCTCTCAAAAGCCAAACGCAAATCGGCTAAATGTGGTTCATTAGCATCATATTTTACAACAATATCATCAATATAGACTTCAAGTATTACTCCAAGCAAATTGTGAAATATTAAATTCATCGCTCTTTGATATGTGGCCCCAACATTTTCTAACCCAAAAGTCATCACTGTCCACTCAAATAATCCAACAAAACCGGGACAATGAAAGGCCGTTTTGATCGCAACCTCTTCGGCCATGAAAATCTGATTGTACCCGGCATTACCATCAAGAAAACATATAATTTTATGCCCATAAGCATCATTAATAAGCATATCGGCTATTGACATAGGATACTCATCTTTGGGTGCAGCTCTATTCAAATCTCTAAAACTAATGCACATTCTCATCTTACCAGAATCTTTCTTCTCCACCGACACAATATTAGAAATCCAATCCGCATACCTGCAAGGTCTAATAAAATTATCTTTAACCAATCGACCGATCTTTTCCTTGATCCGGTCATACATATTGGGATTGAATTTTCGGGCCGGTTGTTTATAACGTCTAAAAAAAGCCTTGATAGGCAAAACGATGCTCAACTAGCTCTCGGCACAAACCGGACATCTTATGATACTCCCATGCAAAGCAATCAAGGTACTCTTTTAGTAGCTCGATTAATACAACTTTATAATCGGCTTTCAATTTTTTTTTTACATAAGTCGGTCTAGGAACAGAACCATCACCTATGTCTACTTCCTTCAATGGATAGGCCGACGTAAAACCTTATCCCAATTTATCCATGTCATCCAACTCCTCATGTCGACCATGCCGCCGTCGACTAAAGCGACGGCTCCATTGATGATGTCAATACAATATCATCGATGGAGTTGTGGCTCATGTTGACCACGACACCTCGACTGAAGCCGCCTCGAGAAGAGCGAAGAGGGCCATCATCTCCACATCGTCGTCCTCTACATCTCCATCCAATGAGTTTATAGTTTGCAGCCAACGGATACCTGCACCGACGAAGCTATGTAGGGCCGGACCTGGGCTGTGGCCTGCCCAGGATTTCCGCTAAAACATCTACGCCTATGTATCTGTGGCCCAGTCCAATAGCACACACAACTCGACAAACTAGCACGGGCAGTGAGAGCCCAATACAATAATAGCCCAAGACGATTTTTGGCTGCTTGGTCGATTTTTCTAAAATTAAATGTGGTCGCTTTTTTTGGGACATACAAAATGTGATATCTAGCAATCTAGATTTGTTAGTAAGTTTAAAAGGTCATGTATCTTTGCTACTATAGTACGTGCAATTTCATTTTCACAAAGATTAGTTACCGGTTTAATAACATGTATTTGTACTCAGTTTTTCCTTCAAAATCTTCACTATTCAACAAAATAATTGTGCAATATTTTTATTCTGGCCCGCCCAGATATTTCGTTGTAGCTCCGCCAGGTACGTGAATCATGTACTCCCACGTCTCATATTAAGTATCGTAAAAATTGATAAAAATGGGTGTATCTAACTCTCAAACATGTCTAGATACATCTATTTATATCCACTTTTACGACAGTTAATTTTAAACGGAGGGAGTATGATTCGAAGCAAAAGCTCGGCATACTGCTTTGTTATGGAATCGGTGGCGTCCACTGCAAAACGATCCACGAGAACGTCACAAATCTTCATGCGCTGCTCAACTTCCGTGCCGGTATCACAAATGATTCATGCAAAGATTTGAGCCCGGGGGGAGGGGGGGACAACAGACACTTCTGTCCATGGAATAATTTCGGTTAGTCGTGCTTAACCTCTCCGGTCTTGACTTAGAGCATCTTTAGCCGGAGTAGTAAAAAATAACCTCTAAAATATCTGCGGACACATTTTGCACCCCAAATTATTGGTGCAACCAACCATGTATTACAAAAATCATCCAAATTGTTGCATGTGACCGGTGAATAAAGAGAGACGAGAAAAAGAAAGAACAAAGAAAGAGATGGTGTGGTCCACATTCTACATGGCGGAGTGCCCGGGCACGCCCAGACAGGGTTTTCCTATCCCAAAAGTTTGGTAATTGCCAGACAACCCGGGCACAGGTTCGAGATGCTCTTAGTGGGCCAAATCACACCCACTCTCGGAAAGCTAACCTTTCTTGAAGCGCTTTACCTTTCATCACGCCATAGTGAAATCTTGAAACTTTCTCGACAAATATGACCAATTGAGTTTGAATCTTTCAAACCCAAATCTTGACCAACCAATAACCCAGTAGACCTTTAACCCAATCACAATAATTTCTTTTAAATTATGTGGTAAACGTTGCAATGACTGCAAATAGTTTTTATGTACAGTAACCATTTAAGTGTGTGTGTGTGTGGGTGGGGGTGGGGGGTAATTCCTCATTTTCTTACTAACTGTTCCAACTTGGGCAATTTAGATACTCCCACTAGTAAAAAAATGAGTATTAGAGACCGCTACTAGAGGCGGTTTTTCCCGAGAAAAAAAGAACGGGGTAGAAAACGCTACCCCTCAACCGGTTTGTGCAGATAAGCCGCCAGTAAAGAAAATCCCGGCTCTAATATGATGTCATCCATAGCGGCCCAAAACAAATCCCTCTTCCCCAAATTCCCAAGGTTGTTGCGAAATATAGCCGTCTCGGCGCGACGCACCAATCGAGCCGTTCTGTACGATGGACGGTCTCAGAAATGTTGTGCGTCGGCCCAGAGAGACAACCCTCTCGTCCGTGTAATACATTTAGGGACGGTTTTATGCTCTACGAACGTCGAAGTCTGATATGGAACGTGAACTTCTCCCGCATTATATTTTAGGCCTTTCCCGACGTAGTTGGACGGTCCAGAGAATCTTGGACTTGCAGATTCCCGGAAGCAACAGTACCTGTAAAATTAACCATGATCTCGAGACTTTCATCTTCAGTGAATTCCTAGCGGGAAAGAGAATACGGCGCATTATTTCGGAATAATAATAGGCCTACATGCGCCCATATATAAATCATTTGGCCCGGTACACCCGTTCTTCCTCGTACACCACAGACGCATCACCACAAGACACACACACGAACCCACCCACGCACGCACGCACGCACACACACACACGCACACACACATCTCTCTGATCTCTCTCTGCGAGATCGCACAACCGTCACCGCAACAATGTCGTCGGACGATTTGTACAACGGCTCCACCAGCCCGTCGTCCGGCGGCGAGAGTTTGAGTCCTGATGGGACTCCGGTCATGGGAATTAGAAGATGTTTCGACACAATCACGACCTCGGACGAGGAGTTCTGGGTGCTTGATGGGAACAAAAATCCTCCATAAGATATCAAATTTCCTATCAATTATTTATTCCACGGTCGTTATCGGCGCAATAAAGAATATCTTGATGAGCTCCCATGGAGGAGCGAAGAGTCTCATGGAGACGATGATGATGAAGATGAAGACGACGATGATGATGATGACGACAACGACAATGATGATGACGGCGACGGAGATGATGCCGTGCCATCCTAGCACGACGAGGGCCATGGTGGATACGACGAGGCGGATGAGACCGACGCCAAGCGTTGTCGCAAAGACAATGAGGTTTTGTCCTTGAAGAAGAAGAAGACGTAGGAGGACGTCCACTAGGCATAGGGCAGCATGCATGTATCTATATATTTCTGTTATTTTAGACATGTAATTTGATATCGACCGATCTATATAATATATATACATGGATATTGAACGATCTATATATATCTATGTATGCATCTAGCTGAGCATAATGAATCTGTCCAATTTTTTCATATTTCTGCAGCCTATAATATGAATTATCGAGTTGAAATTTCGTATATATGTTGGTAAAAGATATCATTCTCATATAGGATTTTGTTGATATTATTCTGAAACTTAAATACTCCAAGTGTTTCAATTGGATTATGATGTTTGGATTTTTTAAGCAAAAGGGCTCCAATTGTCTCGTAAGGACACAAATAATATTTGAGAGACGCGCCGGTTTATTTTATTAACTGCCTTCTCTTTATCGAAGAAAATTAACTGTCTCTACTACCACGATCATAGAACTGCCTCCGACATCCGCACGCAATTGCAAACTTCTCACCTTCTGTTCCGCCTGCCACGCGTCAGCGGCGAGGAACTTCCGCCGCCGCACCGGCCGTCTTGGATCGTTAGTGGTATATATTTCTCCTCGCCGCAGTTGTCCTAGTGAAGATAGTTACATAGCACCGCTATTTCCTAGATCCCGTCGCTGCAAAATGGTTCGCCAAAAGAAAACCGTTCGGCTATCGTGCGTGCCTTAGTACAAGGTCGAGGCGGCCGCGGTGGCTTCCGGGGATTCTTCCGGGGACTCTTCCCCGTCGAGGGGTTTTCACGTTAAAATTCCGATGCTTGTATGTTGATGTTGATGCTGCACTTTTGAGTAGACTGGCTATGATATTTAATACTTTTATAGTTTTGTGCTGATGATACATATTTCTTGTCTTAGCTGCATGCGTAAAGCAATCATATCCCGAGCTGTCCCTGTAAGGCTGAACAAGTTCATCCTCCATATATATTGATGCCTTTATTCCGTGATGAGAACCAATCTTTGAGTCATTTTACAAAACCGTGTTAGCACTACTTTGTTTTGGTGCAGTTTTCAAATTATCATAAGTGTGTGCCAACTGTCATTTAGAAAAAAAAATCTAATGCAACATAAATCCCTAGTATTACTATTATTAGTTTATAATTATTACTTTATGATTTACAGCACCATGAAAACCATACACACGCACACACATAAATTTACGCGCCACCATAAAAACCGCTCATATTTGACCATTTTGCCCATTGAGATCGGGTTGAACACTAACCTTAGTGGAATTGTAAAGGTTTCATACACGTGGTAGCCGCGCTAAGCTAGTTTACAGGTGACCGGTTCTCCGGTTAATATTCCGGCAGCCCATCCCAACCTCTATAATGCATCCAGAGCTGCAGCCCCCTAAGGACGCGCACGCTGTCAGGGCTAACCGTGGTCCGTGGGTACAGCCACCCGGTTAGTAGCCAATTCGGCAGTAGCCGTAGTTAGCAATTTTTTTTTGTTAAGTATCAAAACAAATGGCTTTAATGGAAACTATAATATTTAGAAAGAAACTAAATTATTCATAAAGCTTCTACCTTGGAGCCCTGTATAGGGGCTGCGCGCGGGTGGACGGTGATGTCCTCGTCACCCCCTTCACGGCCGCAGAGATCCGCCTCGCCATCGACGGCATGGACCGCTCCAGCGCGCCCGGCCCGGACGGTCTGGGGCCAAGCTTCTACCGTGCTGCGTGGGGCCTCGTCAGCCCCGCCCTCCTCCGCCTCTTCGAGCAATTCTTCTCCGGAGACGTCGACCTGCTGCGGATCAACAGGGCACATGTTGTGCTTCTCCCCAAGAAGGATGGGATCCCATCGCCGGGGGGGTTCCGTCCAATCTCGCTGCAGAACTGCTCCGTCAAAGCAATCTGCAAAGTTCTCACCTCAAGGCTGCAGCCCCAGATCGCGAAACTGGTCGATGTTGATCAAACTGGCTTCGTCGCGGGCCGGTGCATCACGGAGAATTTCGTCCACGCCACGGAGCTGATCCAAACCTGCTTTCGTCGGAAAACCCCGTGCGTTGTTCTGAAACTGGACTTCGCAAAAGCCTTCGACTCAGTCCACTGGGGGTGCCTGCGCGCTGTCATGGCCGCGCGGGGCTTCCCTACGTGTTGGTGCGATTGGATCGACGGGCTCCTCGGTTCCTCCATGTCCGCTGTGCTCCTGAACGGCGTCGCTGGGCGGTGGATCAGATGCAGGCGTGGACTGCGCCAGGGTGATCCACTCTCTCCGTACCTGTTCATCCTTGTCGCTGACATCCTCCAATGGCTGATCAAAACTGATGAGGTGCTGCGTCACCCCTTGGTCAGCGACGAGCCGTGCCCCGTCTTGCAGTATGCAGACGACACGCTCATCATTCTTCGGGCCGACGCTGCTGCCGCCTGCAGGCTGCGCACGCTCCTGGCCGCCTTCGAAGCTGCGACCGGGCTCTGCATCAACTACCACAAAAGCTCGCTGGTTCCCATGAACGTCGACCCCGACACCCTCTCCGCAATCCAAGGATCGCTGCAATGCCAGGTGCAGGGATTCCCCCAGACTTACCTGGGTCTCCCCCTGTCTGCTGAGAAACTGAATCTTGCCGCGTTCACTCCGCTCATCGCCAAGGTCGACAAGTATCTGTCGGGGTGGCGAGCTCTGCTTCTCTCCCCCGGTGGCCGCCTGGTCCTGATCAATGCCGTCATTGACGCTCTCCCCACCTACGCGATGGGCGCCCTTTCCCTCCCTCACGGCGTACTGGAGGCCCTCGATCGGGTGCGCCGCGCGTTCCTCTGGAACGGAGGTGACCATGCCTCCGGTGCGCGCTGCCTCGTGGCGTGGGCAAAGGTGTGCCGACCCAAACGAGCTGGCGGGCTCGGCATTCGCTCGCTGGTGGATCAAAATGAATGCCTCCAGGTGAAGCTTCTGCATCGGCTCCATGCCTTCCCTGCGGAATCTTGGGCTCGGTGGGTCTGGTCTTCTGTTAACGGCGCCGCCATCGACACTGTTGGGAGATCAGCTGCCCTCTGCGGCGCGCATTGGAGCAAGCTGCTGCGTCTCCTCCCGCTGTACCGATCTATCAGCCGGGTGCAGGTCGGGGACGGGGTGCGCGTCGCGTTCTGGCTTGACGACTGGACGCCGAAAGGGGACCTGTGTCATGCCATGCCCGAGCTCCTCTCCCATGTCGTCGACAAGACCGCCACCGTGCGCCAAGTTCTTCAAGCTGGAGTGGCTGCCGCGCTCGTGCCACGCCTAACGCACACCGCGGAGGCCCAGCTTCGCGAGCTCCAGTCCCTGCTCGCTCGAGTCAAGCTCCTTCCCGTTCCTGACGCGCGGGCGCTCCCGCTCTGTGGGCGCCCTGACGGCCAACTCCGCACCTCGTCCCTGTACAAGCTGACGACGCTGGGTGGCGTTGACTGCCCCTTCTTCGACTTCGTCTGGGGGAGCAATGCCCCCTCCCGCGTCCAGTTCTTCTCCTGGTTGCTGGTCCAGGGGAGAATCCAATGCCGATCAAACCTCCTTCGCAAGAACATCTTGTCTGAAGAAGACAGCGGCTGCGCCGTTTGCGGCGCGCCCCTGGAGACCCCCGAGCACGTCGTCTTTGACTGCTCCTTCGCCCGTGAATTCTGGAGGATGATCGGTGCCCAGCCCGCCGCCAACCTGCGCTGCGCTGATGCTGCTGCTTGCCCTGTCCCTCTGCTCATCCCTGCCCGTTCCGCTGCAACCTTCCGTCAGCTGTGCCTCTAGCATGTCTGGAAACATAGGAACGGCGTGGTTTTCGACGGGCTTGCGCCCTCCCTCGCAGTCACACTGAAGAACTGCAAAGACGACGCCCTCCTGTGGCGTGCCCGTATGCCCTCTGCGCACCAGCCGGATGTTGATATCTGGATCACCACTCTCTCCCCTCCCCTGTAAACATCCGCTTATATGATCGCACATATACCCCCCCTCCCTCTGCTGTAACACTCCCACGCGGGTTTTTTCCCCGTGTGTCAAAACTGAAAATTGAAGATTCAGGTGAGAGCCCCGTGCTCTCTCCGGTGTTTCCTCGAAAAAAAAAGCGAAAAGGCTAACTTTTTACTGAACAATAATTCTTATTTATGTGTTAATTTTTTTTCCCGAATCTGTATATTGTTTAGAATATAATTGGGAATTTGCCATTCTACTAGTTTTGAATTTTTATAACATCACTTCCCATTTTATTAAAATGTAATAGGGAGTAGTATTGATAATTAGTCAACAAACAACCCTATACAAATAAGATTGCTAATAATAATTTATTATTCTTTATCATTTCCAAGACAGCGGAGTCCTTTATTTTTTTTGACATAGATCACAGAATCCATATATGTACACCGCAGAGTACATATATGTACGTGATTAACGACACGTACGTAGGCAGCTAGCTTATTGGAAGTTAAGCATCGCATGCCTGCTTGACCCTCCATCTTACTCGAGTCGGTCTAATGGTATTCGACCGAGTAAGAACCTCTCCGTGATCTCCGGTTCCTCCTCCTCCTCCTCCTCCTCCTCCTCCTCCTTATCGTCAGAGCCCTTGTGCAGGGCGGAGGCGCTGGTGGCCACGGCGCCGACCTCGCCCATGCGTTCTTGGTTCATCATGTGCTGCTTCTCCTCCTTTTTGTTGTTCCCCTGTTCACCGCCGCAGCACTCCTTCTTGGTGGTGTCGGAGTAGGACAATGTCCTGCCGCCGTGGCCGTGGCCGTGGCCGTGCTTGCCGGTGTCGAAGCACTCCACTTCGGTGGTGGTGTTGGAGTTCTTGTTGGCCATGCCATGGCCATGATCGTGGCCAAGCTTTGGGGCGTCGTAGCACTCCTTCGTGGTTTTGGAATTCATGCTGGTCATGGCGTGACTGTGACCATGGCCGGGACCGTGCTTGGGGTCGGTGTTGGAATCGGCCATGGAGGTGTTAATGCTTGCTTGCTTGGTTGTAACAAATGGTGTGGATGAAGGGGTATATTTATAGCGTGGTGAATGGCTGTGAAGGGAGATGATGGACGTTGTGCATTGGTGGAGAGTGAAGATTCGATGCTGATCGCCTCTATTATTGGATAAATATTCATGTTCGGCCATATCTGTGAGCACTTCAAGAAAAGCTATGTCCCTTGGTATTTTTTTGATAAAAAATGGAAATGATAGAAAAATTCTATCCTGCTTGCTCTCTCAGGAGTTCAAAGTGTTACACGAATATAGCCTGATATGCAAAATTATAAGAATAATTGTGCTCCTGTCGTTTCACTCTTTCCGGAAAGAGTATGCCAAGCATTTCCTTTTTGAAGCACTGGGTAAAGTTTATTCTTCTTTCTGGTCCTTTTAACATACCTGCAGGTGAGATTTTTTTTCTGTTGTTACACGATCTATTCCTTGTGATAAGGTTCCAATAATTAATTATACATCACAATGAAACATTTCAACACATCTATCAACATTAACACGGGTTCGTTTTGAAGGTTTTTTTTCATCATTCTTGCCACCCCTTCATTACAATACTCTTCAGTTTTTCATAAAAATGTTAGTTGCATACAACACTCTCTTTTGCAGTACTCGGTAAGTTTTATTCTTCTTCGACACTAAAATATATAAACCGTTTATTGTAGTACTAAAGGTTAAGACTTAAATGACGTAGACTCTACACATAAGTGTAGAAACATGAGCCGTCGGTTGCACCTGCACTTAAAGAAGACACCACGTTTATCCACATAAACTGAAAATATATAAATCACTGATCTCTACTATATAATAAGCGCCAACGATTGTACTTACCTACGTTTTGCATGCACCGTACCCCCTCAAGAATTGCAATATCAATCCTCTCTACTTAGCATCCTCTGCACATGTTTTCACTTTACCCCCGTGCTCCTAACTGCTCGGCATCCTCTGCACAGGTTTTCACTGCTCCGCCGACTCCACTCCTTCTTCGTGCCTGTCTCTCTTTTGCTGCCATGTAGGGAGATAAGGGGCGGATAGAGGGAAGGGAGGAAGAGGGGAGCAGTGGTGGTGTGGAGGAATACCGATCTGGTGAGGAGTTCCTGCTCCGTCACGTATGCCACGCGCGGTCTGCGCGGTCTTTCATGGGACAAGGTAACAGTTGTTCGTGCCGAGGGCCACCTCTTCCGGTGCCGACACGAGGCATGCTCCAATATCGGCACGAGAAGTGCGACCTGGAGCAGGCCTGGCTCTCCACCGATGTGTGCTGACCTGACGTGGTGGTCGAGCTTGACCAGGTCACACCTCAATGCTCAGAGCTCGAGCATGCCGGCTACTTCCGCCACACCGCGTGGAGCCCAATGGAGGGGAGGGGAGAGGAAAGAGGATGATGGCTACTAGAGAGTAGAGCAAGGATTGTGTAACTGTTGTATGACTGATTTTTATTGTTGATCACATATTTTACTAATTGGAACATTGGAGTATTTTGCCAGTTAGGTGATATATCTGTATTAGACGTGATGGAGATGTATATGAGTGTGATTCTAGTGAGCCAACTCCTTATATTGGTAAACTCTATTGTACGATCCAACTCTTTTTACCTGTTGTCTTTTGAACTGTATATCATATTCTTTTGTATATCTTTACTATTAAGGTTACAGTGGTCGTGAGGCGGTGTCACACATCTAAGAAATTACGGGATAAATGCCACTCCATTTTTTTCTCCTCGTATACACATAGAACTAACTAACACGCCGCATGCATGCACTAACAAACAATATCCACGTCAACTAACCCAATTATCCATCTAATTTTAATATTCCTATTAAGGTGATGCATGTTTGAATTAGAAAAAATGTTTTAACAGATCTTCTCTACTATAATTTCCAAAGCTGTCGTGATAGTACGTTGATAGTACGTCTCGACCATATGTACATCCTTTTAATCAACCCATCGTGGATTGTTAAGAAAAACAGATTCCTAATTAAGTTCAGGAACGGCTCGAGGCCTAACCCAAGTATACTCTAGGTCGACGTGTGCTTAGGACTGCTCAATGGATATATATACATCGGCCGTTTGATCAAGGTATTGATCCACCAGCTCGATCAGCACAATATTCGCGGGAGAGTCGTGAATTGATCGACTTTTGTGAGGGTTTGTTTCCAGGAACCTGATCGCAACCAAGGAGGAAGATCTTCGGGTCGACGAGCGCCGTCGGCACGCTCTCGCCTTCCCGGCAGCCGCCCGACGTCAACGTCCGTCAGCTCGTTGTCCTGATAGAATCGTAACTGGAGCAGATACATATCCGAGTTGGCGACGACAAGCCCCGTCTTTAGGAAGCACAATCCCCGCACGTCCTCTCCAAACAGACATCTCCATCATCCTGAGCCGAGCTATAGACGATCAAGGAGCAGTACGTGGGGTGGTCCAATAGCCAGAGGCCCAAGGCCAACGGCCCGTTGCTAAGCGCCGCGGAGAGCACATATGTCATCAGCCGCATTAGCACTCCACCAGACGCCGTCGCACACTCCCCTGCTCCTCCATGGCCGCGACATCCTCGCTGGTATCGCCCACCGCGAGCAGAAGAAGTCGCACACTCTCACGCTCTCCGTGTTTGATCCACATTCATCTACTCCGTCGGCCTGCGCTACCGGCATGGGCGCATGGCCGCCTATCGATCTGTGCTCATGAACGTTTAGGATCGACAAGGACATGGAGATGGGTGCCCCATGCAACATGACAGTCGATCAAAGTATGTTGGGACGCTCTTTAGGTGCATGTATGCATTGCAGATACCAACGTGTTTGTATGCCGCTGGTTTTGGTTGCTGCAAGGATCGAAGTCAGGCAAGAAGGAGGAACGAAGAAATGAAGAACAGAAACAAGCATTGCTGAAGAGAAGAGACGTTAGGTGAGAGTAAGACGGGAATAAAATCACCAAGAGCACACTGCTGTGTATACGCTTCAGCTGTAGTGCTGTACCATCAGGTTATGATATATATATATATAGTTCAAAGGGAATACGAGATGAAATCCATGGAATTTGTCGATAATTTGAAGTTTTGCATGTTCGAGAATTCACTCAGCACCTGAATGTTGCAAGTAATTAATCATTTTTCTCCTTTATAGTGCTTGACATGTCAATATCTAATGTTTAGCATTTTGTACACTTTATGTGCGTTACCAAGATATCATCTTTATATGTGTTACCAAGCAATCATCATCGATCGATTCCCTGAAAAGGAAGTTAACATCATTGATTGATTAATATCCTGGATTTAATCTTCTATAGTAAGTTCAATATTGTATATACATAGCTCAAGTACCTATGTGTTCATGAATTTAGAAATATTTGCAAATTACAAGTTTAATCTCAAGAAAATTTCGTAAATTCTAATTATTTTCATAGTATTTTGCTGGAAATTCTAGAGCACATTCCATCGTCTATTTTAATTTTCCGCATCCATCCGCAATTCACTGCAATTCCATGCATGCACAAGCGGCGAGCCGGCGACAATACATCCATAGCGGGGGACTGGCAAGATTATTGGAGAAAATATAAATCGTTCACTCTTTGTTTGAATCGCAAGTACATAGCTTTCTTTGAATGGTCTATGAAGTAGTTAAAACCTGTTTATGTACAACTACAATTGCATGTTTCAGAAAAAATATTCTTAATTTCTCTTTTGAGATGATTGACGAACAACACAATAAGGGAACTAAATTTGGAACCAAATCTAAAATATATAAAATGGTACAAATCTATATTAAACTAAAGTGAGATGAAAAATGTTTGAGTGATAGAAATTACATCATATGGCTCTCAAGATATATTTGGGGGTTCACATTGAATTTCAGTTAAAACCGTTGCAACGCACGGGCATTCTGCTAGTCTATATTATATTCGTATGGACAGTGTTCGGCGGGCTCCTCTTTCTCGTTTTGTATTTCCGATAATTAAATCACGGCCGTAAGTTTTAGATCCAACGGTCTATATAATGTAAGTAGATTTATGTGGATCAACCTGATGCCCGTTGAAAGACTCCCTTATATTGCTTTTAGTATAGATTTGTATTGTTGGTAACCATTCATTAAATAATCCTATACTAATAAGAGTGATAATATTATTAATTATTAATATCATTTCCACGATCACAGATTTTTTTTCCCGACACATAGATCACGGAATCCATACACACATAAGTACATATATATAATACGCGACTGTACTATAGCAGACGCAGAGTATATGTACGTGATCAGCGGCACGTACGTACACAGCTAGATTATTGCATGTTAGCCGAAATTAAGCGACGCATGCCCGCATGGCCCTCCATCTTATTGAAGTCTATACGCAGGTAATACGTAGAGGCTGCTCATGCCGGTATGCTCTTCGCCGGCCGATACGTTCTCACACCTACCTGCTTCTGCCGCCAGCCATCTTCTGCCTGCGGTGCTCGTGGAACGCGTAGCCGCCGCCGCCGAGCGCCGCCGCACCGGCCAGGCCGGCTTCAATCTTGTGCCTCTGCGCGTGCGCCGGGTCCTTCTTCACCTCGTACCCTTCGTACAGCGCGAAAGCGCCGGTGGCCAGGGCGCCAACCTCGCCCATGCGCTCGCGGTTCTTGTGCTGCTGCTCCTCCCTCTTGTAGTACCCCTGCCCGCCGTCGTAGCACTCCTCCATGGTGTTGGAGTAGGACATGGTCCTGCCGTCGCTGTGGCCGTGTCCGTGTCCATGCCCTTGACCGTGCTCTCTGGCGTCGAAGCACTCGACGTCAGTGGTGTTGGAGTACGTGTTCATCCCGCCGTTTCCGTGACCGTTCCTGCCGGAGTCGTAGTACTCGTCGGTGGTGGTGTTGGAGTACATGTTGGTCATGCCATGACCGTGACCATGGCCATGGCCGTGCATTGGGGCGCCGTAGCACTCCTCGGTGGTGTTGGAGTACATGGTCTGGCCGCCGTTGAAGCAGCCGTCAGTGTTGGAGTAGGCCATGTTCCTGCGCGCCATTCTAAGAGCAGACAGATGGTGATGCTAAGCTAGCTAGCTTGTGTTGATGCTTGCTTGCTTTGCTTGGTTGTAGCAAATGCCGTGGAGGAAGGGGTGTATTTATAATGTGGTGAGGGGTTGTGATGGGAGATGGTGGACCGTGTGGATTGGTGGCGAGTGAAGATTCGATGGTGATCGCCTCTATTATTGGAGCATTATTCGCTTATGGCCATATATGTGAGCATTTAAAGAAAACCTAGCTCCCCATGAATTTGATGAGAAGAAAATGACCCCAAAAAGATTATTCTGTCTGGATTTCTTTCACAGCAAAGATTTTCAGCAAAATTGTCACTTCCGACAGGCATATATTGTCTGATATGCAAAACTGTAAGATTCTAGCTCGTGTTGTTTGAACTTTTTTCCCGAAAGAATATGCGATAATTCACCAACAAGAAGCATCTCTCTCTTTTGGAGCACTCGGTTAAAGTGTATTCTTCTCTCTGCTCCTTTGAACCTAGGGAACCAAAAAAAAATGTTCTGCAGTAGCACGATCTAATTCTTGTGAAAACTTCGTAATATTTTTTATTTTTTGAAAGAAAGGGATTTATCCTTGATTTCCATTGATAGAAAGTACAGCCACCGCCAAGGGAGTGATGTTTTGGCTCCCAAGCCCATATGATCCCCATATAATAAATAAATAAAAAAATAGTAAAATCTTTCAAAAAATTATGCAATAAATTGCTGATGAACATATACAAGTGTTCTAAATACATATAAAGTTTCATGGCCAAATGACACGTGTGCTTTTCTGTGCAAAAAAAAAACAGTGCTCTAAATTTTTTAATTACTTTTTGGCAACTGATTTGTCCTTTTTGCACAGACCACCAACAATGTTATTTCACCACGAAACTTAGTACATACATAGAAAACTTGTAAATATTTATCACCAATTGTTTTTCAGAATATTTTTTTACTATCCGAGGAGCATATGCGTTTGTGAGCCAATTTGAATATCCGCACCACCAAGAGTATCCCAACTGGCAAGAAAAGTAGAAAACAGGTCCATGACTAAGTGAGAACTAACGAACTATATAATTTTCAACAGAACCTATATATAGAAAAAATGTCCAGAAACGAAGATCTCTTAATTCCAATCCATTCCTGGGGCAAAAAGACATTGGATATGTTAGTGAATTTGCACGAAAAAGTGCTTGAATTGAACAAACGTGGAGGAATTTATTCCTCCATTATGATGTCTTCTTCTATTCTAATTAGGTTCCTACATGGTTATTCCCTATACGAGAAATCATCTAACTTTCATCCTTCCTGTCTTGGTCTCCACATTGCCCAGCCCTGACTTGCTCTAAATATTTGTGCCCTCCGACGCCATTATCCTTCTGAAAAATCCTTGATTTTGTATTTTTATTTAGCCATCTCCATGGTGGTTGTGGCCCCTCTGCTCGTAGGTGATTCTTCTTTGTGTCATGATCTTCGACTCCCCCCTCACTACGCCATGAAGAATCTGTGTGGTAGCCATTGTGCCATGCTTCTGAAATGGTCTATGTACTTTCTGGTCTCTCGCTTGCTCCATCCCGAGCAGTGACGGGAGTGATTGGATCGCTTGTGCCCGTTTTGTTAGTCTAGACAGTATGCTAGATGATCTGCTTGATTTGGTATTGTTAGTTAATGTATTTTAATATAATCATGTTGAACTCAAATCTAAACAATACTTATATTTTCTGCCTGGTTGGGTGCCCTTAAGAGGAAGGGATGAAATATTTTTTGAAGATTGTACCGTAGGAAAAAATCCCTACGGTTAGGTTTTCAAAATTATAGGGGCAAGTGCCACCAATATTACAAAGAGATAGATCAAGGAGGTAAAAAGTTTATCCTACAATACATCTTATGTAACAAGTGTCCTAACCCAAACAATGAGAGATTCCTTCATGGTCTCCTTAACTCTGAATCTATGGAGCATAACATCAGAGATAAACCTAACATGCCAAGAGATGAAATTAGCCTCCTTAGATTGAAAAATAAGATCATTCCTAGTCTTCCATATGTTCCATGCAGCACAGGCCATGATCTCCATAAAACAAGGTCCAACAAATAGTGATATAGCATTGGATATCCTTTCCAAGATGGGAATGGTGAGATCCTAGTGAATGTTAAGTGACCTCCAACAATCCCTAGCAAATATGCAGTCAAAAAATAAATGATCAATAGATTCATAAGCATCTCTGTCACAAAGGACACAGGAATATCCCTCTTCAAATCTCCACTGCCGACGACACATCAAATCTCTAGTGTTCAGTCCATCATTAAACATAAGCCACAAGAATACTTTAAGTTTGGGGAGGCATTTAGATTTCCATATGGCCTTGATAATGGGATGGCACTGAACATTGGCAAAAAGGAATTTATAAAATCTAGCCGAGCTATATAATCCATTGCCCCAACAATAATGCACTTGATCATGGCTGGATGAGTCCCTCGTGAGCTGATTAAGTTTCTGAGCAATGATTTGGTATTCCTCAAATGCTTGCACAGATAATGGCAGTGCAAAGGAATCATGTAGGTTATGTGAGTCATACATATGGGCGACATATGAATCCTCATTAAGGACGAAGGAGAATAATCTAGGCCAACGATCACATAGTGTGGTGTCACCCCACTAGAAATCTTTCCAGAATAGAGTGTTAACACCATCCCCAATATGGAAACGAGCAATGCTGCGATAAAAGTGGAATGAGTTTGAAAACCAAGGTATATAGCTCGGTATGGAAGGGATGAAATATCACAGCGATATGTATTTCTCTCAATTGCTAACCAAGGTATATATCTCCCGTAAGAGACGTGGTACGTCAACCAAGTATACGGTACCTGCACACATCGTAAAACTAACTTATCCCAACTTTGCATGAAGGTGTCAAGCATCCTATTTAGCTAGTTATAATAATTAAATTCAATATAAGATTGAAGTGATAATAACAATAAAATTAAAAATGTATCGATGAGAAAAAAATGAAGGCAGTGAGTAAAATGAGAGCCAAAATATATTACAATATGGACAGATCGCCATAGATTTACTAGAGTCATCTCTCCAAAAAGATAGAGCACGAGTTGGGTAAGAAAAATTGCACAACTGACATAATTGTACTTGCAACGAATTATGATAAAGAATGTCTATGGAAATATATATTAATATAGGAATTACGTCCAAGATATATGTAACGTTCTTGTAGCGCATCTATAACTAATTATATTCCACCTCAAGATTGCTTTTATGCCTGAATTTCTTTGTATCCGTTTATATCAAATAATTTATTGTTTTAAACAAGTTGCCATTATTTAAATAATAAAAATATCATCCAAACGCGATAAAGAAACTGATGTTTTACCCCTAGTAGGAACACCATAATACAAATCTGTCTTATTTTTCGTCACTCAGGTATAAACATATTCGTGGTTGAACCAACCATCCTACATAATCATCTCTCTTAAATATCTAAACATAAAATTGGCCGGAGTAAACGTATAGATCTAAGAGCATGTAAAATAATACAATGATAAAAATAGCATAAATAGATAATATGGACGATCTGATCATAAAGAGACAATTCATCGTGTCCCAACAAACATAATACCAAATTATAAATTAAATAATATGGATCTCAATCTTGTTGAGAATCTCTTGGTACATTTGTATTGAAGCGCAGGGGAGAGAGGATGCTATCTAGATACTGCTATAGACCCCTACTCAAAGAATGGATTAATCACAAATCATCATCAAGGCGGCAATGGTGGTGTTGAAGCTTCCGATGTTGATTCCTACCGGAATAGTTATCTAGATTCTTCTTTGTGATGAAGATGGCTCGGTATGGAAAAACATGAAACAACTCTCTATGTTGACATTTTAGGTCAAGGACTTTAGGCGAAGGTGCATCAGAGGTGGTGTCCGAGGAGGAGTAGCTGCCCCCAAACGTACCTATGTGGTGTGCCAGGGCTGTGGGGCCTAGCTGCCTCTTTCCCCGGTGCTCTCGTCCCTGCCTCGAAATGTACTCGATTTCCTATTTTCCTGAATATTTTTATTCCCTGAAACCTGACCTCAAAGTTGAAATGGAAAAACATGCAAAAAATAACAAATGATACTTGGCAATATGTTAATAGTTTTTTCCAATAAGAATGCTACAAATGATTACAAAATCCTAACAAAATCATGTTGCCACGATATAATGATATCATGGATATAGATACATTTGACATGTATCAGCATCTCCAAACTTAATTCCTTCTTGTCCCCAAATAGGTAAATGATAAGACGATTAATTTTTTATTGAGAAAACTATGCAACATGATCTTGATCAGGTAATGTGAATCATATGAATTAAGTAAAAAAGTATTCAAATCAATGGTCTATACTCGGCATCAAGAAAACAATTGACAAACCATATGAATAAATAGGACATTACTTTTCATGCATCAACTCGTTGCAGACATGAAACCATACACAAAGTTTAGGGCCAGATATTAAAGGCAAGAAACCTGCTATAGCCTCAATGATGGCACAATCTTCACAAAGCAAATGCTAAAATATGGAAGAAACCAGAAACATGATGGATAAAACTGAACGTGGATGCAAGATTTCTTCAGGATAAGAAGATGAGACTATTCACGAGGGAGTCGTTCTTCGTGATATGCATGCATAAATCATTCTTTCATCCCAAGGCCCTTTTGTAATTCAGCTGAAATAGCAGAAGCAGTGGCCTGCTAGGAAGGCGTAAATACAATATTTCCTATTGCGAGTAATCCAAATGAAACTTGAAAGTGATAACTCAATGGTGATCCAGGAGCTAAATTCCAAGAGTAGCGGCAAATCATCCATAATGACAGTCATAAACGAGGTGAAGAATTTGATGTCTTACTTTGTGAACCACAACATGTAAAATTAACAAGTCGTCTAATGGTGTGAGACATGCAATTGTTTGCATCCGCCGTGTGAAGGCACGGTGACTCCTCCTCATCCTCCGCTTCTCTCCGGTAAGATCTCGTCGTGCTGGGTTGGAGGTGGCCCGAGAGACAAGAAGGAAGAAGAAGTGTGTGGAAGATCTGTTGCTCGAGGACCGCAACCTATTGTTTCTGCCTCCTCCTAGATCAAATCTGTTCCTGGAGGGCCTCGGAGCTTGTGGCAGAAGCGGGGGCATGGCGTATCGATCCACGGATGATACAGTTGTTTCGGAACCTGCCGTGACAGAGCAGGACGACGACGCACTGCCACCGAGTGAAACTTATAAATATTTGTTGAACCGGTCGTCGTGCGTATGAACTTGAGTTTGTATATTACAATTTTTTCCCATAAGAAAATTCACACAGACAGATAGTTCAATAGGCCAGAGCTTCATCGTGTATTTGTACAACACACCACTTTTTCTAGAAGCAAATACAATTACAAACTCTTATTGTTTAAACATTAGTACAGAACGATGCTAAATCCACCCGTCTATGGAAATGTCACGAGAGAGGCAAAAAATGAAATGAAGATGAGCGTGCTAAAAAAGCCTCCTAGGAATGGGCCACAACACATTGGTGACGGGTATAATTTACACTCAATTTCTTTTAATATTGGAAAAGGGTCATATGCTATGGCCCTTTTCTAATATATCTCACTATAACAACGGTCATTTATGGAAAATCGTGTGCAATATGGACACGTTTTCCCCCTTTTGGATTTGCAAGTGTAGCTACTAAATGCACTTCAGAATTGAAACCGCCCCTACTCCTAATAAAGTCTCCTCTCTGTTATCTCAGTACACCATAGCATATCTTTTCTTTCGCTCCCTACTATCTTAATACGCCATAGAAATTTTCTAAAATGACTCGAAGCTGGGAATCACAACAACATTATGATTGTTGCGCGTGGACACATGTTCGTTGGGAGACCCCAAGAGGAAGGTATGAAGAGTGCAGCAGCAAGTTTTTCCCTCAGAAAGAAAACCAAGGTTGAATCGACTAGTAGGAGAAAGAAATTACTTCTGAAGGTTGTTGACAATTGATGTTGGCAGGGCGCACTACCAGGCTCAGCAGCAACGTGGAATCTGCACACAACACAATCAAGATACTTTGCCCCAACGAAACAGTGAGGTTGTCAATCTCACCGGTTTTGCGGAAAACAAAGGATTATACGTATAGTGTGGAAAATGGTGCTTGTTTGCAGTGAATGAAAAGAGAACAATGATTGCGGGAAAAAGAACAGTGCTTGCAGTAGTTGTGTTATCAGTATAAAAGAATGGACCGGGGTCCACAGTTCACTAGTGGTATCTCTCCATAAAAGATAGAGAACATGTTGGGTAAACAAATTACAACTAGACAGTTGACAGAAATAAAGGCTGCACCGTAGTGCATATGCAAGACATGATGATTACTATGAGATTCAGGCGGGCATTACAACATGATAGAGGTACGGGATTTTATTCAGTGCAGTTCCATCCTGGGTGGTAGATTTGGCTCGAAAGGAATGTAATGACTTTTATAACCAAATTTTTCTTAGTTGGGCAATACACACCCAACTAAAATAATATACATAATGGTTAGAACAAGATAGATAAATTATGTCAATAACGCAAAAGTATCGATACTTCTACGAAGTTTCAAGAAAATCTTATTTATGAGATGATCTAAGCATACCCCTCCTGCTACCATTGTTATCTACTAATAAGTGAATATTTCACAGTCCTCTATACTGTTTCTAGAATATTCTAGAATACATCAGTTTCCTGAAAAATCACGCGCGTACTGGTTTTCCTCTCTTCGGAATCTCCATTGTAATTGTTTAAAAAAATGCTTCGGTGTCCCCCCCCCCCCCCTCCCCAAATTTCGTGGAAGTGCATGATCGATATTTTACATTAAAAATTTATTTCTTGTTCTAATACAGTGTACCGTCCATGCCAGTATATGGACCGATTATGTATATGCGCATACCTAAATTATAAACCGGCCACCCACCACTCCTAATCACGTGCGAGGCAACGACGTGCCCACGATAATATATAAATTTTGTACGAATACTTATATACAAAATATGTAATTAAAATAACCATGACGGGTTTATACACGGCCTCGTACGCTTTAATACAACTTAATTATTCACAACCGTCCATATTAACGGAAGGGTATAGAGCAATTTCAGCCAACCTTGTATCAACGTTTTGGTTTAAGTGGGGACACCGAAGCAGAAGCGTTCTTTAAATTAAATTATCAGTTGTAATAATTTCGTTTTTATTTGTTTCTTCAAATTAGTATTATTATCGTTAATAAGTCGACAAACAGCACGAAAGTATTGATAATAATATTTTATGTTTCTTTACCATATCGAAGATCACGGAATATTTCCCTACACACATACTCTTTTTTGCTGGTAGTCCCTACACACGTATGTATACGTGACAGTACTAAACCAGACGCACATGTACACCGTAGAGTATGTACGTGATCAGCGGCACGTACGTACGTACGCACCTAGCTTATTAATTGCAAAATAGTGCTAGTACTGGAGTACTTAAGCAACCCGAGCTTGCATGACGCTCTAGCTTATTTGTGTGTATGCTTGTATATTGTAGATGCTGCCCTGACTAGTAGCTCTTCGCCGGTCGACGTCGGTTGCACTAGTAGCTCTGGTCGTAGCAGGAGCTGGGTTTCTTCTGATCTTTCCACTGCCATCGGTGTTTTGCCTCCGCGCCTGGGCCGGGGCCTTCTTGTGCAGCCCCTGATTCTCCTCCGTCTTGTAGCATCCCTGCTCGCCGCCGCCGTTGTTGTTCGTTTTGGAGTAGGCCATGGACCTCTGCATGGTGATGCTATGAGCTAGCTAGCTAGTGTGATCGATACAGGTAGCTGTTTATGCTTGCTTGGTTGTGGCCGATGGTGTGGAGGAAGGGGCGTATTTATAGCGTGGCCAGTGGCATGGATGATGGACCCTGTGGACACTGAAGATTCGATGATGATCACCTCTATTATTGGAGCATTTATGGCCCATATCTGTGAGCATTTCAAGAAAACCTAGCTAGGTACCCGTCCATTTTGTGTCACTTCCGAATACATATATATATAGCCTGATATGCAAACTTCTAAGATTCTTGCCCGTGTTGTCACCCTTTCAGGAAAGAGTATGCGATAATTCGCGGACACGAAGCATTTCTCCTATGCGGCACTCGGTAAAGTTTATTCTTCTTTCCGCTACTTTTAACAACATTTATATATACCTCCAGAACAAGAAGAAAGTATGCTTCTGTTACACGATCTATTTATTGTGATGAGCTTTTCAGTAATTTGTTTTTGAAAGAAAGGGATTTATCTACGATTTCTGTCAATAGAAAATCCAGCCAACGGCAAGAGCTATCCCAAACGGCAAGAAAATGTGAAAACAGGTCCACGATTAAGTGAGAACAAAAGGAACGCCATTCCTTATATCACAACATATCCATAGAAAAATATGTCTAGAACCAAAGGTCCCTTAAAAACTGCCACCCTTCCTGTCTTGGCCTCGAGGTTGGCCAACAACGAATCTCTTTAGAGTTTAGAGGTTTGAGTCCTCTGATCCCCGCATCCTTGTAAATGTTTCTAGATTTTGTTATTTTTTGAGCTCTCTACATGATGGGTACATCTTTGGGATTTTTGCTAGCCAGTCTATAATGCCATGGTGGCGGAAACCTCAGTGCTTGTCGGTAAGTCTCCTATGTGTCTTGCGTTGGTTACTATTGAAAATGGTGAAAGATCAATTTTTTTGGAAATCCACTTGGGTCCTCGGTCAAAGGCCCATGGACATTGCCCCAAAGATCTATCTCGTTGCAAAAAATAAGAATTGCATGGTTATAAAGGCTCTTGAAAACAACTCATGGGTGAACAATCTTGACATCCAAGCCGACTTGACCTTGAGCACATCCAACAATTTGTGACCCTTTGGAACTTGCTCTCCAACATAAACCTCACCCCTGGAGTTCGTGATTCCATTCGTTGGAATCTAACTAATGACGGGAACTACTCTGCCTCCACGATCTACAAGATGCAATTTGAAGGCACTATCACCTCCGACTCAAGCAAAGTAATTTGGAAGACATGCCCCCCCCCCCCCCCCCCAAATGCAAGATCTTTGCATGGCTTGTGATGCAAAATAGGATCGCCTCCAACGAAGGGGTTGGCAAGATTGTGGCAGTTGCCCCCTATGTAACCAAACCCAAGAGTCGGCAACCCACTTGATCTTCCAATGCCCCTTCTCTACGAGGATTTGGTCAACTATTCTTCCATGGTGCGGCTTCGTGGATATATCCCCGGCGAGTTAGACCGATGAACCCCATGTAAAAACTTGTGGTTGAGCCTCGTCTCCAAGAAAGATCGAGCGCGAAAGCCCATGGCCTCCCTAATTATGCTAGTCTCGTAGAAGATTTGGAAGGAGCGCAATGCAAGAGTTTTCCGGTGCTTTGCGTCCCCAACATGTGGCCATCGCCAAGATTAAAGATGAGGCAAAGTTGTGGAATTTAGCCAGTGCCGTCTCTTTGGGCAATGTAATTTTGGGTGAGTACGCTTTTGCAAAGCCCTAGGGCTTGTCCTAGGCATTAAAACTAAACCTCTAAAACTCTCTTCTTATTTAATGAAAATGGAAAATCTTTTGCCTCGTTTAAAAAAAACCAACAATAAGCCCTTGATGTAGCGTCGTAGGTAATGCAGTATATACAAACATCTGAATCATTTATTTTTTCAGATCATGTGCAAATCATGTTAGTATCTCATTATGTGCCTTCCAGAAAAAGAAGTGTGTGTTCCAGTAGGCCAGAAAATATTTTGTTACCAATCTCCTCGTTGCATTTCTGAGACGATCTATGCCGAGTAACTGTTAGGAGGTAATCAGTACACCAATTGCCACACAGATCATAGATGTGAGCAACACGATAAGGTCCATACACATATTGAGTGAATAGTGAAACAAACATAATAAAAACAGTAACGCATACACTATGGTGGAGAAAAAGTAGAGACGGTGCCTATGAGCCATCAACAGCTCCGGGCCTTGCACGCGACAGACTTGGTTGAGGGGAACTGGTTGGAGCTACGTAGCTAGATTACTTTTAGAGGGCATTCTTAGATTTGAAATCCAACGCATATGAATAATTGGGGTGATGTGGCTACACCAGATTTTAGCTTGCAAACATTAACGCATTTTAGTGGGGATGAATTTTATAGATATTATAGATTGTAGATATTAAAAAAGATAACAATGGGAAATCTAAAAAACTAAAATTTGGAAGGAACTTAAATGGTCTAATAGACTTACTAAATATATAAGGGGTCTTAAACTCTATTAAAAAATAGAGGTATTATAATAACCATGATGTTTACTAATGATTCAAAGTGTTTACTTCTAAAATTTAATTCTTACATGGGAGTATTTCGCGGTTCTCTATAGTGTTTCCAGAATTTATCAGTTTCCTGAAAAATCACGCGTGTACTCGTTCTCTCTCTTTGGAATATCCATCGTAATTGGTTTATATCAAATTATCAGTTCTAATAAAAAAAATATGTCTCTCTTCAAATTAGTGTTATTACTGTTAACTAGCACGGTGGCCCTCGCAAATGCGAGGGCAACATCTGAAGTTGATCAAAAGTGATCAAGAAATGAAAATATGGTTTTATTGATATCACCTTATTTCCCACTATGTGACAATTAATTGCAATTGTTGGTAAACAAAAACCATGTATATGAGTAACATCTTTGGAAAATATGAAATTTATGGGAAAATGATTGTCATGACATATGTTGAAACACCCATGTAAATGATAGTGGTTCTATAAACCAAACTATAGTTCTGATGTGATGTTAGATCAGTACACTGAGGTAATAAAAAACCACTAAAATAAAATAAAATGATATAGCCTTCTTTATAGAAGGCAGAAATAGTTTACAAGATAGTGAATGCTGTTGCGGACAACAGCTCATATATTACACCTCACCACACCTAACGCTACTCTCTCGCGTTATTGCTTACACCTACACCAATTTTCGCAGTCTCCCAGAGCAGGAACTCCTTTCTAATCTTATCGATTAACCTAAGCGTATTGACTTGCTCCCGCTCATTGCCAAACGCCCTGGCATTACGCTGCTTCCACAAGGACCAAGCCGTGAGAATCACCAGAGTATCAAACTTCCTTCTATCCAGCTTACTCACTTTCCCTCTAGTCGATCTCCACCAACCCCCAAAACTCCCCCTTGTTGGAATGCGTAGAGATAAACAAAAACTTTTCCTACGCGATGCTTCCAAGATCTAGCCGAGGTAGAAGGCCACGAGTATTACCACTAGACGCGCAGGTGCGGATTATCGAGGCAGCGCGTCGGGGCAGTGCAGTCCCACGATCCGATCCGGTCTGGCCGATCAAATCCCTCGAATGTCGAAGTGCTGAACGTACAACACCTCTGCCGGTATCCACACGTACGAGGAGCAGCTCCAACGGCGGACTGCTAGGTCCGGTGCGGCGGCTGGACTGAGTGGGGCTAGGGTTCCCAACGCATGGGAGAGTGAACTGACTTGCCCGTTGGGCAACCTACGCCCCTCTTTATATAGTCTATGGTAATGGGCTTCACAACACTTGTGGCCCATTCCCTCTGTGAGTCCGACTCACAAACTAGTCCATTTCCGGTTCGGGTCCAACCCGACCAATACTTGCTCCCGCTCTTAAGTGTGCGACCCTGCAGACTCATGGCGACTTGGACACGATTGGAGTCCAACTCCCAATCGATCAATCGGTAGCGGCTCCTAGCAGAACGTGACGACTCCCAAGTACCATTGAGTCATGACGACATACCTTTCAATGTGATATTCATCTTAGTCCCTTTTGCCTCATGATATACCTTGTCGAGCTATAAGCGATTTATCGTCATCCCTTAAATAGCTCAACTCTCTTCTCGATCTGTGACATGTGATTCATATGACTAACTCTTAGTCAACCGACACAGTTAACACTTAACTGAGTCGCGCATGGCCATGCTTCCTGAATCATATCACTCGAGAGGGCCCAGAGAATATCTCTCCATTCGGAGGGGCAAAATCCCATCTTGATTATCCACATCACGCAGCTTGCTTCTCATTCGACCCGCACTCTGCCTTTATAGTTGCCTTGTCACAGAACAACGTTTGACAGAACCTAAGTCGGTGATCCACAACTCGGATTGTGCGACAACCTCAGGTCTAAGGATTACATTGATTGAGACATGCAAATGACGACTTGATCGTTGCATCTCAATGTGGGTCAGTCCGACTTGCTAAACTCTTTAGCCAAGTCCGTGAACGTTGGAATGGCATCACCATGCCCATGACAAGTGGAACCGTGTCATCAGCCAACACTCACATTAGTCTAGGGTGTGTGTCCAGCACAACCTAAATGACCAAGGACAATCTAGTATGAACAACATGAATATATAGTTCCACAATCGAATCACATATTCAATGACATATATCGGATGTTCAAAACAAGGACAACTTAATAACTTTATGAATACAGTGGGAATTACATCATACATGATTGCCTCTAGGGCATATTCCCAACAGTCTCCCACTTGCACTAGAGTCAATCATCCTGGCATCATATGCCTAGGCATCGAATGCCCATGCCTCTCGTGTGCGCCTCATGCTTAGGCTGTGGTAGCGCCTTTGTCAACGGATCTGCAACGTTTGCATCCGTGTGTACTTTGCATAACTTGATATCACCTTGTTCGACAAACTGACGAATGAGGTGGTACCGCATGAGTATATGTTTGTTCTTCTGGTGTTGTCTAGGTTCCTTGGCCTGTGCGATAGCACCATTGTTGTCACAATATACGTCCAAAGGATTGGACGCGCCCTGAACCACACCAAGATCAATCAGGAGGTTCCTGATCCAAACAGCTTCCTTTGCCGCTTCTGAGGCAGCAATATACTCAGCCTCTATTGTAGATGCAGACACCGTATCTTGCTTGGAACTCTTCCAGCTCACAGCCCCTCCGTTCATCACGAACACGTATCCAGATTACGAACGAGAATCATCTGATTCAGTGAGATAACTCGCATCCGTGTAACCCTTTACACTGAATTCCTCATCACCTCCATAAACTAGGAACATTTCCTTAGTATTTCTCAAGTACTTAAGGATGTTTTTAACCGCTGCTCAGTGGGCTTCGCCAGGTCAGCCTGGTATCTGCTCGTAACACTTAGAGCATAGGAAACATCCGGCCTAGTACAAATCATGGCATACATGATGGATCCGATTGCCGAAGCATACGGGATCACACTCATCCGACTTCGATCATCAGTTGTCGAAGGACACTGAGTCTTGCTAAGTTTTATGCCATGGGACATCGGTAAGAATCCCTTCTTGGACTCTTCCATTTTGAATTTCTTCAAAACCTTGTCCAGATAAGTACTCTGACTCAATCCAATGAGCCGCCTTGATCTATCTCTATAGATCCTGATTCCTAATATGTAAGTCGCCTCACCCAAATCCTTCATTGAGAAACTCCTTTCCAATGACTCTTTGGTTTCTTGCAACATCATGACATCATTTCCAATCAGTAATATGTCATCCACATATAAGATTAGAAAGTTTACTTTGCTCCCACTAAACTTCTTGTATAAACAAGAATCATGATCACTCTTGATGAAGCCAAACGATTTGACTACCTCATCAAAGCGAATGTTCCAACTCCGAGATGCTTGCTTCAACCCATAAATGGATTTCTGAAGTTTGCATACCTTGTCAGCATTAGCTGGATCGACAAAACCTTCAGGCTGTATCATATACACGTCCTCAGTTAAATTTCCATTAAGGAAAGCCGTCTTGACATCCATCTGCCATATCTCATAGTCGAAATAGGCTTCTATGGCTAACATGATCCGAATTGATTTAAGCATCGCTACGGGCGAGAAGGTCTCGTCGTAGTCAACTCCTTGAACTTGTCGGAACCCCTTCGCGACAAGTCGTGCTTTATAGACGGAAATATTTCCATCCATATCAATTTTCTTCTTAAAGACCCATTTGCACTCGACGGGTCTTGCACCGTCAGGCAGATCAACCGAATTCCAAACTTGGTTTTCATCCATGGACTTTAACTCGGATCTCATGGCTCCAAGCCATGACTCGGAATCAGATCTCACCATCGCTTCCGAATAAGTTGCCGGCTCATTACTGTTTAACAGTAAAACATCTCGAGCACTCTCTAATCTGGCAGATCTCCGAGGTTCAAGTGTTGTAACCGGTGTAGGTACCACGACCGGCTCAGCCTCCAAGGCCATTGCCGACTCGCCCCTAGCTGGTTCCTCTCGAATTTCTTCGAGTTGCACCGTGCTCCCACTGATTTCCCGACTGAGAAACTCTTTCTCAACGAAGACACCATTCTGAGCGATAAACACTTTTCCCTCTTCCCGGTTGTAGAAGTAGTACCCCAAGGTTTCCCTCGGATACCCCACGAAAATACACTTATCCGACTTGGGCGTGAGCTTGTCCGACTGAAGTCGCTTGACAAATACCTCACAACCCTAAATCTTAAGAAAAGACAAACTTGGCTTTTTGCCTGTCCACATCTCATGTGGTGTCTTCTCTACTGACTTTGATGGTACTCTGTTTAGTGTGAAAGCTGCAGTTTCTAGACAATAACCCCAAAATGATAAAGGTAGATCTGTCCGACTCATCATTGATCGTACCATGTCCAACAAGGTCCGATTTCTCCGTTCCGATACACCGTTTCTCTGCGGTGTACCCGGCGGAGTGAGTTGAGGAACTATTCCACAACTCTTTAGATGGTTATCAAACTCATGGCTCATGTACTCGCCTCCACGGTTCGACCGTAGAAACTTTATTTTCTTGCCGAGCTGATTCTGTACCTCACTCTGGAATTCCTTGAACTTTTCAAAGACTTCCGACTTGTGTTTCATTAAATAGATATATCCATACCTACTCAAATCATCAGTGAAGGTAATGAAGTACTCATAACCACCTCTGGTTGTCGTGCTCATTGGACCACATACATCACTATGTATTAGTTCCAACAAGTCGGATGCCCTTTCACAACTCCTTGCAAAAGGTGTCTTGGTCATCTTGCCTAGTAGGCATGATTCGCATGTCTCGAATGACTCTAAGTCAAACGAAGTTAGAAGTCCATCATCATGGAGCTTCTTCATGCGCTTCCAACTTATATGACCAAGCCGACAGTGCCAAAAGTAAGTCATATTCAGATCATTTGGTTTCAACCTTTTAACATTTATGTTATAGACCGATTCACTATCAAGATTTAAAATAAATAACCCATTCTGAACGGGTGCAAAGCCATGAAACATATCTTTCAAATATAAAGAACAACCATTATTCTTAATATTCGACTCATAACCTTGTCTCATCAAACATGAAGCGGAAATAATGTTTCGACTAAGCGCTGGAACATAATAACAATTATTCAGTTCCAATAAAAATCCTGAAGGTAAATGAAGTTGCATCGTGCCGACTTCCAACGCAGCGACTCTCGCCTTGTTGCCGACTCGAATATCAACCTCTCCTCTTGCCACACTCCTAGTTCTTACCAGTCCCTGCAACGAGTTGCATATGTGAATAACTGATCCGGTATCATATACCCAAGAACTATTAGGCGCATCAGCAAGATAAATGTCTATAACATTGCACACAAGCGTACCTGAGTTGGAAGTCACACCTCCACTCTTGGCTCTGTCAGCCAAATACTTGGTGCAGTTCCTCTTCCAGTGGCCATCTTGCTTGCAATAGAAGCAGTTGGCTCCGGCTGTAGGAGAAGGTTTAGTCTTTGAGGGAGCACTCTGGACAGGGCCATGGGTGCTACCTCCTGACTAATCCTTCTTCTTCTTAGTCCAAGAACTCTTCTTGAACTTAGCCTTATTCTGCACCATCAACACTTGACTGACGCCTTTCTTGATATTAGCCTCTGCCGTTTTGAGCATCCCATGTAATTCAGTGATACTCTTATCCATACCATGCATATGGTAGTTCGAAATGAACGAACCATACGCACTAGGAAGAGAGTTCAGAATTATATCAGTAGCAAACTCTTCATTAATTGTGACGCCCGGCCGATCCAGAGACTGAATGTACCCAATCATCTTGATTACATGCGGACTCAGTGGATCGCCATCTTTCAGCTTACAGCCCAGCAAAGCTTGAGAGACTTAATACCTCTCGGTCTTTGCCTGAGCCTGGAACATACTTTTGAGGCTTTCGATCATATCGTAGGCCTCAACATTCTCGAACTGCTGCTGCAAGTCCGGTTCCATGTGTGCAAGCATAAGACAGCTGATTTCCGTAGACTCATCTCTAGTCTTACGGTAGGCATTCATGACAGTGACAGTCGCATCGTCATCAGGCTCATCTGGAAGTGGAGTTTCTAGAACATGTTCTTTCTTGTCATGCTTGAGTACTATCCTCAGATTACGGTACCAGTTGGTGAAATTAGTTCCATTAAGCTTATCTTTCTCTAGGATTGACCTCAACGCAAAAGTTGACAACTGAGGAATGTTGCTAGGTACCATTGATCTACAACAGAAAATACGCAAAAACACTTAAAACATGTATTCATAAACGAGCAGGCATATTAAACGCTTTAATACTTATGCTCCCACTAGAACCAACATCCCTCCGATGGATGCTAAGTGATTCAAGATCCTAAATAAGCAAGCCGACTAGTGAGCTTTAGCATCACCGCTAGCCGTCAAGTGATCTAGGTAGGCAACACCTTGCCAATCGTATCCAATACGACTCCTGTTAGTTGGGTGACATCACATGCCCCGGCTCCCAACCTACCTCGCCCCGAGCCCCACAACCGTTGTGATGGACTCGTCTAGATTACCAAGTGCTTCTGCTTGTAAGAGTCCGACTCAAACCCACCTAACCGGAAAGAATTGGTAGCACCTCAATTTTATGATCCCACTACCAAGAATGTCCGACTTGTGATGGTGCAGCACTGGCGGGGCGACCGACTAGACCTTCTTTGAGGGATTAAATAATCTACCAACTATCTAAATAGAGGTAAATAGAGACATAACAATAACACAAATAAAGCAATTATAATGTGAAATGGTATGGCTCTCTTCATGGTGATCTCCATCTCCACAAAGCTTGTAAGTCGACTCGTGCCAACTCTTGTCACGTGCCATCTTACTCCATGTAGCCGACTTGTACATCGACTTGCATGCCACCGGGTTCTCCAACAAGCTACACTAGCTAGTAAATGAAAAATTTACATAGAGAATCCGACACGCAGGCCGATATACAATAAAATGACAGCACCTAGGCTCCAGCCGGCTGACATAAACATGATACGCAGATCATGTATGGATTACACACATCACATGCACATAAGCCATACCATTCACAACTTCCTGCAAAAACAAGTTATGCATAGATACGATATCTACCGGCGTTGTGAAACTCGCAACGATTTCGGAAAACGCAGATCACATCTGCATTCCGATCATGGATTTCTTCATCGTATAAAACGATTTTACCCGAATCTGATCCGTATTCCGATTCGACCAAACTCTTTGATCTTCGATCACCGCAACTGGATTTATGTGTCACGGTATACCCCGATGGCGGAAACCGACCGGTAGGGGTATGTTGTTTCACGACCTTAGCAGTATGATCACGGAAACCTGATCATCCATTAACCCCGAGTACGATTGATCCAATCAACCTTGTACAAAACCGATCTGTCTCATAGAACGACCACCAAAACAGCAATTAGATCACATCTAACGCTAACTACATATCACATATGTACGGATCTCGGGCCTAATACCAGAAGCTACCGCTCTGATACCACTGTTGGAGCGGGTAGAGATAAACAAAAAACTTTTCCTACGCGATGCTTCCAAGATCTAGCCGGGGTAGAAGGCCACGAGTATTACCACTAGACGCGCAGGTGCGGATTATCGATGCAGCGTGTCGGGGCAGTGCAGTCCCACGATCCGGTCCGGCCGATCCAATCCCTCTGACGTCGAAGTGCTGAACGTACAGCAGCTCTGCCGGTATCCACACGTACGAGGAGGAGCTCCGACGGCGGACTGCTAGGTCCGGTGCGGCGGCTGGACTGAGTGGGGCTAGGGTTCCCAACGCATGGAAGAGTAGACTAACGTGCCCGCTGGGCAAGCTGCGCCCCTCTTTATATAGCGAATGGTAATGGGGTTCACAACACTTGTGGCCCATTCCCTCTGTGAGTCCGACTCACAAACTCAGTCCATTTCCGGTTCGGGTCCAACCCGACCAATACATTTGCTCCCGCTCTTAAGTGTGCGACCCTGCAGGCTCATGGCGACTTGGACACGATTGGAGTCCAACTCCCAATCGATCAATTGGTAGCGGCTCCTAGCAGAACGTGCCGACTCCCAAGTCACATTGAGTCATGACGACATACCTTTCAATATGATATTCATCTTAGTCCCTTTTGCCTCACGATATACCTTGTCGAACTATAGGCGATTTATCGTCATCCCTTAAATAGTTCAACTCTCTTCTCTATCCGTGATATGTTATTCATCTGACTAACTCTTAGTCAACAGACACAGTTAACACTTAACTGAGTCGCGCATGGCCATGCTTCCTGAATCATATCACTCGAGAGGGCCGAGAGAATATCTCTCCATTCGGAGGGGCAAAATCCCATCTTGATTATCCACATCACGCAGCTTGCTTCTCATTCGACCCGAACTCTGCCTTTATAGTTGCCTTGTCACAAAACAACGTTTGACAGAACCTAAGTCGGTGATCCACAACTCGGATTGTGCGACAACCTCAGGTCTAAGGATTACATTGATTGAGACATGCAAATGGCGACTTGATCGTTGCATCTCAATATGGGTCAGTCCGACTTGCTAAACTCTTTAGCCAAGTCCGTGAACGTTGGAATGGCATCACCATGCCCATGACAAGTGGAACCGTGTCATCAGCCAACACTCACATTAGTCTAGGGTGTGTGTCCAGCACAACCTAAATGACCAAGGACAATCTAGTATGAACAATATGAATATATAGTTCCACAATCGAATCACATATTCAATGACATATATCAGATGTTCAAAACAAGGACAACTTAATAACTTTATGAATACAATGGGAATTACATCATACATGATTGCTTCTAGGGCATATTCCCAACAACCAGGGCTCTGTCAATCCGAGACATAGTCGGGGTGACCCTCTCGTTGCTCCAAGTGTAGAGACGACCGTGTAGGTACACGTCTCGCATCTCATGTTGCTGCATGAAGCTCCTGAACCTCGCGAGCAGGTTCCTATCGAGGTTGTTGTTGTTTTTATCTCTCGCGTTTAGGATCATGTTAAAATCTCCCAAAATCAACCATGGGTCGGGCAAAGGGATCTCCGCTCCGCCAACTCCACTAGAAAATTTAACTTCGCTTCAGCCGATTGTGGCCCATACACCGTTGTGATCCACCAAGTGGCATTGTCACGTGTCATGACTTTACCTGTGATTGCATGTGAGTCAAAGCTCACATGTTTGATCTCCACCACCGAGGAATCCCAAGCTAGGAGGATCCCTCCACGTGTCTCAACAGCCGGGAGATACACGAATTCGTCAAACGACGGACCTAGACATTGCATAACGAAGAACTCGTCCATTACATCCACCTTAGTCTCATGTAAGCAAACTATACTAACCCAAAGTGTACTAACGAACTACCTCACCGCATTCCTTTTTGCTGGATCGTTCAACCCCCGAACATTCTAGTCTAACACTTCTAAGGCTAGATCCATAGACAACTAGCTACACCACACCAACACCTCTTGAGCCTTTAGATTGCCTCCACCATTGGGCCAACCTCCTGTGCCTCAAAGCTAGACGGCATCACCTTGCCAAAAATGGAAGCCACCACTCTTAACTGCTTCTCACGCAGCGGAGAGTCGAACGTGCCATGGAAAACACTCAGGTCTTCCTCGTTGACTGCAAGCTCAGTCGGAACTATTCCAAAGGCCTTGAGAATAACCTATTCTGCAGCCGATGCCTTCTTCACCCGTGTGTCCATGTTGGCACCACACGCCGAGCCCATTGTCACATCCCAGTTTTTGGACTCTTGGACTGTGCTAAAAAAGACAACTATTAGGGCCAACAAATTATTTTTATAACCACATGATAGTGTGAACTAACTTGTGTTATGATCTTAATCATATTTGCAACATAAGTTTTGTTTCATTATAAAACCAACACCATATGTTTCTGAAAAATATTCCTAATATTTTTCCTAATGTTTTCTTATTATTACTTGAGTCGATTTTTATTCCAAGACTTGGATCATTCTTGTTTGCATCTTAAAACAAACTTTTAACCTTGTTGGATCCAAGAAAACAAGTTTCCAAAATGATCTATGAAAGTTTTCTTTTAACTTTCCTATAGAAAACAATTCCTGAAAATAAAGCCAAGTACCTGTTTTCTACCATTGTCTTCACCAAGCTATAAATTGTTATATTATGGTTTCTTGACTTTTAATTCATCCTTGATATATGTACTACAAACCCATAAGCTCACTTTTATTTTTGGAGAAATAAAAACTATCTTTTGCTTGTTGTTTTTGTGGTATAAAATTAAGGCAGAATAAGGCAGTTTTGAGAAACAGATAAAAACAGAAAGTAGGTCTTTTTCCACATTATTTTCATGGCCTTAAACTAGTTCAAAATTGTTTTCAAAAGTTGTTTCTGAAAGTGTATAACATGGTTAACACATCCATACTTTGAAAACCAATTTTGGAAAGCAATTGAACCCTGAAAACAAACTCAACTTTTTGAACCTTTGATCTGTTTTCCAACACTTAGAGAATTTTCTGAATTATTCGAAACAGTCACAGATACGATTTTGGGCAGAAGATTTCATTGCCTTCCCTTGCAAGATTCGAAGTAAAAGCTTGTCCCTTGTGTTGACCACAACTAGTACTCCACCTTGGATGCTTGACCTTGCTTCTAGAAGCCTTAGGCATGAAGATAAGAGAGGAGAGAGGTGGTGACATGGAAAGGTATGGGCACACACATGTCTTTGACTATTTGGCTTGCCCCTTGCCTCCCCTTGCCCCCAAAGGCCAACCTTTCCCATGTCACATGTGTACTTGAATAGGACACCATGTGCACTCAAATGGAAATGACCAAAAAGTCCCTTGAACACCTCTATGCCATCAAATGGTAGGGATCCAAAGCCACACTTGCCATTTTTGCCCTTGACCCTTGACCCATGCCATTGATCTTTCCTCACTCCAAAGGCAAACCTTGACTTGCCCCTTGGTGGTCTTGCCCCTTGGCCTCATTGCATTATTATGATGTGACCAAAAAGCCCCTTGAGCACCTCATATGCCATCAAATGGCATGAACCCAAGCCACACATTGCCCTTGCCCTCATACCCTTGGCTATAAGCCATCCCTTGTTGTTTCCTTGCTCCATAGCCCTCCTCCACAGCCCCCCCACGAGCACACTTCATCCCCAAGCTTAGAGGAGCCTTGAGCCAGCCATGTGAGCTCCATGAGCTCCAAAATCGCCGCCGGCCATTTTTCTTAAACCGATGTGAGGAACCTCAAATCCCTGCAGATGTTTGTCTGTCGTTTTGAGCTTGTGAAAAATAGTTTTCCTGCAGATTATTTTCTACAAAAATTCACAGCACTAGGCTTATGTTTTCCTAACCATTTCCCGTTGGTAGATCCAAGTTTGCACTTTTATTTTTGTCACAATACCTGTTTTGCCACAGACTGTCTGTTTAGCCATTTTTTGCATAACTTTTGGGATCTGTATCCATTTTGGTCAAATCAAACTGTTTTGAGTAGCCTATGAGTAGATCTATCTATAGGACTTGGCCTTACATCAACGCCAGTTACCAAATGGAAATGACATCCATTTTGGTAAAAGACCAGTAGGCTTTTCTAGACCTTTTATAAAGAGTTTAAAAATGATTTTTGAAGCAAATACAATTGGATGAGTTTGGTATTGACTAGATCTATCTTATCATAGCTTAGATAAATTTTTGAGGCTAAAGATTATTTTTGGTGGATAGATCTATAAACAGCAGCTTTTCTGTTTTGTTTTCTTTGTTTGTTTTTGTTTGAAATGAAATGTTTGGTTGTTTTAATCTTGCTTCCTAACTTGTATAGAGTTGCTAGGACTTGTTATTAAGTTGTTTTCTTGCAGTACATCTACCTTAGAAAGTGTGTGCATGTTTGGAAAGTCAAATAGAAATAGGAATACCATTTGTTATTTTCCTAGTTTTATTATTTGGATTGTTGTGTGGGCAAATCCTTGTAGCTTTGTTGTACCTAGATTTTTGTTGTGGTTATGATAGATCAAGTACCACTTTAGTACTGTTATTTCTCTTTTATTATCTCTATTAGCTTACACCTTATTTTATAGCAAAGCATGTGTAACATTTGTTGTTTGTTTTCTAGTACTTATTTCACTAGTTGTGTGAGCAAATCTTTGTGTGCTTGTTACCTAAGTTTTTGCTATGGTTGTGGTGAGTCCAGTACCATTTTGGTACTGTGATTTATATGCTATTATCTTCATTAACTTGCATGTGATCTTATAGCAAAGCATGAGTAGCATTTGTTATTTTTCTAGTGTTTATTCTTTGGAATTATTGTGAGAGCTAGATCTTTGTGTGAATGCCTTGATAATTTTTGTGCTATGTTTGCTATAGATCCAGTACTATTTTGGTACTGTTATTTTGATGCTTTTGTCTCTGATAGCTTGCATGTATTTTTATGGTGAAGCATGTGTAGGTTTTGTTATTCTTATGCACTAGTCTTGTATGCACTAGAATAAATAGCCTTGTTTTATTTATTTTGTTATATTAATTTTTGTCATGAGTAACCAGAGGCTTAGTACCTCATTTACCTTGGTATTAATGGGCCCATAACCCACTGGTCCCATTGCATCTTGGTTGTGGATGAAAATTCCCAACCATGCACATGTGAGAAAATAACATGTTTTTAATTATGTGGTTGATAGGATATTTTCCACCATGGAAAATATAATGGTTTGTTTTCACTTATGCAAGTGAGAAGTTTATTTCTTATAAGGATCTACTAGTATGTTAGGTGTCATCCATTTGTTAGCATAATATTCCTTAGGAGTATCTTGTTAAGAAATGATTCACTATTGAGTGCTAAATTAAATTGTTTGCAAATAAACTAAATTCCTTTTGATTGATAGATTGTTTGTGAATGATTTTAAATTGAGTGTTTGGATTTTTGAAAAGTTTTAGATAACTTTTCTTTGATTGCATAGCTACTGGTTGTGTAAGTATACCTTGCTTGCTTGCTAGTAATTGTTTAAGAAAAACATAAATTGCTAGAATTAATTTATGCATGTTTAATAGTTGTTTCATGGGATTGTTTTGATGTTTGTGCTTACTAGCATGTGTAAGTTTTGTGTACTGTTATTAGGTACATTTTATGATCATGACTTGCTTGTTTAGAATTAAGCATCATAGTAACCTTGTTTGCTTCTCTAGTGATGAACTAGTGTCACCACTAGAAAATGGTGATTTTTGCTATAGTATTTTCATCTTTTATTTCATAAGTGTATGAGTTTATTATAGAATATTTATGAAGTTATTACTTCTGTTATGATGCCATGAATCATTTAGTTTCTTGTGCTATAGTTGTAGAATATAAGTTTTTCTTATAACATGCTTGTGTAGATTTTCCATACTAGTGTGTTATCAGTGCAGTCCTGTTTCTATGCTTTTGATAGGGATATTACCTTGAGTGATGATTGTGTTTTAGATTATTTTTATGACTTGTTATCCTTGTTTTTAGGTACTGGTTGTTTGCTAATTTTTCATAATTGATGGATTCCAAAACCTCTAGTAAACAAAAACATAGTGAATAAATAGTCTATTCAATTGTGGTGTGTTTGCTTGTTGTTTGGATTTTGTTGGAGTGTTTTACCTTAGCATGAGTTTATACTTGTGTTGTGCTTGTGTTTAAGAGTATCTTGTGAAACTAAAACATCCAACTAAAATCATGAACACATAAAGTGATAGTTGCTTGTGGTGAGTAATACCCACTGCCATGGGTATTATTCTGTCTGTTTGTTTTACCTTAGCAACCTAAACTTTTTCACCCACACGCTATATTTTTAGCTTCTTGTATATCTTATTATGAGAGTGGTACACCACTCCATATATGGTATGTATGATGTGGGATATGGTTTTCTAAACCATACATAGTGCATGACGATAGTTTTGGACCGTGACAGTTATGTGAGATAGTTTTCGCGTTATCGTTTCGAGAGAACTCGAGAGTGAACATTTGTTGCTGTATGTGTTTCTTAGCTTAGTTGTTTGTACTTTATACCTGAGTGTGTGTCTTTTATTTCCTTTACGACGCTAGAACGCGAAGAAGAAGAAGAAGCAGTTGTGGAGCTGTGCGTCAAGTTCAAGTTGCTTCAAGGCCAGGGACATTAAGAGACTTGAGGCAAGCCATCCTGATGCTTGCTGATACAATACTTATCATTATCTATCATGCATGTTTTACCTCTGAAGTTTTACCAAAACTTTATTATCAAAACTATTTTTGATGTGGCTATTACTACTATACTAGTATATAGGTTACTATTATGCCAGTAGTTAAAACTTGGTAATACCAAGCCCATAAGCCACCATATGGTATTTATTACCATCAAATATACTAGTCCCTAAGTGGACACCCTAAAATTGTGATTCTACAAAACAAAGGCTTTACGGAAAAACCCGGAGAAAAGGCGGATCCTTGTTCTCCGGAGGAATGTGGAAGTGGTCATTTTTGAGAAAGTGGTGTTTTCAAAAATGACACATAACCTAGTCTTCGCTGGACAACCTTTACCGTACTGCCACTTTACCCCAATATGGGTAGGGGCTTGATTAAAAACTTGTTATGGTTAGTATGTGTGCTATCTCAAGTGCTATAGGGGATGGGATCCTCCGAACCGAAATGTCGCTAGGAGTGGGGAATACGGGACATCTAAAGTGTGGGATTAATTTTCCCTCCGGATGCAGCAGTTGGGTCTCCTGTTTGGGCGGTGTGGGACACGGCTTGCCAGGGAGGGTAACCCCAATTGAAGAGATAGTCATGTACTAGCTTGCACATAGTGGATAGTCAAGATCAGTTATCTGATGTTCTCATAGGTTGGGAACAGTCCATGGTTGTTTCATGGCGGATTCTGGATCTAGTGGAAATGTGTACACCTCTGCAGAGTAAAACTATTTCGAGATAGCCGCGTCCTCGGATATGGACGGTTGAATGGCCATGTAGCTAGAATTGTGTCAATGTTTTCAAAAGAGGAAGTTTTTGAAAAGGAATTTTGGAAAGGAAGTGTTGAACTTGTGAAGTTCGGAAAGGAATGGAAACTTATACCGTGGAGGTATCGTCGATGATGAAAAGCCAGATGTTGTTATACAAAACAAAATGTTTTGCAAAGAAAACCTTTTCTACTCTAAGCAAGAATTCTGGAAACTGATTCCAAGAAGTTTTGCAAAGAGAAAATATTCTTTCACAAAGTTTTACAAAACCTCTTGTACATGTGATATCTACAAGAGAAATAAAACTATATTATTTTTCTTCTGAAGTATCTTCTTCAACGAAGATACAGATTAACTTGACTGCAACTGTGGTGTCATCATATATGAACACCATTGATAGTGAACCCTATTTATAGCCTACCTATTCCACCATATAAGCATAGTTGCATGTTGGTAAGTGACATGATGGATGTCTTGCTGAGTACATTCAAATGTACTCATTATGGTTTCGCCCCTGGTATCTACTTGCCAGACTTTGGAGAAGGAGCCTCCGAAGGAGTTCTATGAAGAGAAGTACGGAGTTGACGGCTTTGCGAACTAGGATCGTCTCCGGGTCAGCAGCCTGTAGGTTAAGGCGTGACTTGGGCTCAACTACGTTGTGTTTTGATTGTCTTCCGCTGTGTTTGATAAGTTGCCTGCCCCATGTGGCAGTTGCGTTAAACTTGATCATGTGATATATGTGTAATACCTTTATGTATTCGTGTAATGGATGATGTATTTCTGTATGCCAACTGTGTATGTTGTTCACGACTGATCTTTCTGGGATCGTGAATGTATGCATACGTAGGGTTTCAGACTGCCGGTCTGGGGTCCTTACAGAGTTGGTATCAGAGCCATCCTGACCTTAGGAGACCTTAGTTAGCATGGACGTCAGATAGGAAAGAAAAGTATTTTTGAGTAAAAACCTATTTACTATCTAAATTATTTTTATCTAAGGGAATTTTAGTATATTTTTCCTCCTTCTCATCTTTTCAAAAGATTCTAAATGCATATCAAGGGCGTCCTTGAATAGTGGTTCGAAGGGCGGGCCTTACCGAGTTGGTATCTCTCTCGGTTAAGAGTTTATTTCTTACTTGTTTGCAACTGCTCCGCTCTGTTTTTGAAACATCTCTCGTTTTTGAAGTTTTCTGTCCAGAAAATAGTTGGGGTTTCAAAAACAGATTGTTGCATATTATTACCTCTCTCAGTTAAAAGTTTTATCAAAACTTTACTTCTAGTATTTTGTTTTTATCCAAAAACTTATATACTTGTCGATGTCCCGAGAAGACCAAAATAATTCCCTAGCTCTACAGTGGTGAGGGTCAGAAGTAGATATAGTTCTTCAGCCACTTCTAGGACTTTTGGATCAGTCTAGTTTGGAGTAATTTAGCGATTACCCATGAGTCGCCTCCCCCTACGTAGCTCCAATGGAGCCTTGTTTGTGTGTTTTGGCTTGCTTATGTGTGTCCGTAGGACTTTGTGCTGTTGTGTGGTGTAGAATTTGGTTCATCTAGGCTTCTATATGTTTGTGGGGTGCTCAAATTTTGCAAATTTGTGCTTGCCCCGCTCTTGTTTTTGAATCGCCTCGTGTTAGCTTTTTGCAAGCAAAAATGTTTGTATAGTATTCAAAAACAAGAATTTGTTGCTTAGACTTATACTTGTTTTCGCTTCATAATGCGACCCGTCATGAACCACCACCATCTCCCCCACAATTAATGAAAGCACCATTGGGCCTAAATAGAGGACCATCGAGCCACACGAGCTGATAGCGTTCCAGTGATGCACTCCAACAGATAAAGCTCCAACAACGACAACCCTCAAAGAAGAAAAGGCCTGAATGCACCAACCACTACTGACCAAAACCTCTATGTTTGTCTGTTTGCAAAAGACTCGTTTTGCCCTGTTGGCTAAACGTTGCACTTTTTATGTCCTCTTTTAAAAGACCAAACAAGAGAAATAAGGATTTTAAAATTTTGCACACTGCTACCTAACTTAATCCCCTTTAAAATCTTGTGTAGATGGCAGTTGTCTTCACCAAGTCCTTCCGGCTGGGATCGCATGAACCTTGCTACCGCCGCTTTGAGGAGGATTTGATCAAGATGACTCGCCTGATCGGTCATCCCCTACCTGAGTTAAAGGGAGCCCGGTTCCACATGGATGGACGAGAAATGTCCTGGTTGGTCGTCTGCACCATCCGTGCACCAGTGAGAGCACCATCAACCCCAGAGATCACTTGCGAAGTCATGGAGAATAGTTGGGAAGATGGTATCCTTAGAAAGATGCAGCTGACCATTGCCAAACTCGCGAACTTCTTTAGCGGCACGTTTGAAGGCACCCCCTATAGATACTATGGGAGGCGCGATGAGGACAACATGCCAGTTGATGTCATCGAAGACTTTGTGTTTGCCCGTCATTTCCAGCACTTGGAGGGACAGCTGTACAACACTCAGTTTTCCCTTGATAGGCTCAGTGGAGAGTTCGATAATCAAGGAAGAGAGATCTTCCAGCTAACCAAAGACCTGAGAGTTTCCACTGCTACCGAGCGCCGTCTCGTGGCACAAGGAAAGACCATGAGGTTTGTTGGTTTCCATCTCCGTGCACAAGTGAGAGACCTTAAGTTCCAGCTTGAAGCTAGCAAGGCCCGAGTTGCAGAGTTGGAGGAACAGCTACGCGCTTCCTCGAGCACTTAGGATTGCCGCAGGATGTTAGGACTTATGTTGTTTTTCCACCCCAGACGCTTGTTTGTGTTTGTGTTCGTGTCGTGTGAGCTCCTCTGTTAGAGCGTTGTGTGTGCCAGTTGTGTTGTAAGCCTTATGTTGTAGCCATGTGAACCTTTAAGTTAAGTTATGCTTGTTAAGACTCGTTTTTCACATGCGTGTTAATCTTGGTTTGAGTTGGCTTTAGTTTCATCGATGTTTGCTTGTTGTCGTGTTATCTACCGTTCTCATATCCGCTATGAGCCGATACATGTCACGAGCCTTTAAAAACCAAAACCACATTTAGTTGCTATCGTCTTACACCGTTCTTTTTCTTCAGCATGACCAGCGATCTACCTCCGTCACCTGAGCCGACAGTTGCTCAACTGTTTGCTCTGTTGAGGGAAAAAAGTAAAGCCGCTCGTGCTGAGCACATCGCCACCCATGCTATCCTGGAACAGTTGACTCAACTTGCCATCACCAACGCTGAGAATACTATGTTCCTTATGAGAGGATACCAGCAACTGCTTGCTGGAGAGAGCCGCAAACGGAAGATGGTGACGCCAGGAGAAACTAGTCTATGGGTGACTCGCAGCGTTTTGCCTGCGAGGCCACAATCTTCGAGGAGACGGGTGAAAGTCAAGCCTAAAACCATGGTTTGCTTTGCCTGTAGACAGGAAGGACACTTTGTTCGCGAATGTCCCAAGAAGAACCGTATTCTAGCTCATCCTGAAGAACCCCAAGAAACCCAAGGTCCAGCCCAGAAGAAACGCAAGAATCTGATGAGTGGACCTCGAGACCGAGATGATGTTGCAGGAGCATCTACGACTCATGCCATAGCCAATGGTACGTATCAAACCACACCTGTGAACCCCCTTGTTTTGTTTGTGATCGCACCCTGAAAAACCCGACGTAAATGGAACACTAGAAGTGTCACGTCGGGCTAAATAAAATCTTAAATAGTTAATGATACTAACAAAAATCTCATCTAATGTTAGTATAACACCCTACAGAGTAAATTAAATTTTTTTGCCACATAAAATTGGTGCCACCCTACAGAGTTAGTAAAATGGTTTCATCTAATTCTAGTTGGAGACCTTACAAACTAGGTAATATAACCTCATCTCTTGAGCATAAAACCCTACAGAGTTGGCTCACCAATTTTCTTTTTATGCTGCTGTCTAAGACCAAATACCTTACAAAGTAACTTATAGAGTTGATGTGTTACAGAGTTTGTTATGACCCGTTTAAAAAGAAAACGTGTAATCAACTTTTTCCAAAAACAAAGAGAAATGTGCCTTAGGATGATTCTATAGCTGTTTTGAAGTAGTGAAAGGTTGGAAAAAAATAGTAGATAGATAAAACTATGATCATTACTAGGCGACAATATCTCCCGTATATATGTGTTGGAGGAACCAGATTTTAGATTTATGAGATGGAGGAAAACTCATTGAGGTTTAGAAAGATTGGTGGATATAAATTGATGATGGTAGATTTTAGTAAATATCAATATTGAGCTTGGAGTTTTTGATAGGAACCTTATAGAGTTGATAGTACTCAGAGTTGCTATAACTTTATGATCTTGATAAACTACCATTGAGGAAAACAAATGTTTTGAGATTTAAATATATTAGTAAGAGGAAGATAGTGGATTTTCCTGGATTTTGGACAGTGAGAAATAGAAAGCTCATACTAAATAAACGTTGATGGATATCCATTTAAGGAGCAATATGTTCGAGGTTTAGACCATGGCACCCAAACCTTTGTAAAGAAAACAAATTTACCGGTGAATTCTGGTAAGATAAATCAAAGGGGGGGAAGCCCCTGTAAATAATGTTACAAAACACCAACACATGTTTTGTAAACAAATCATCTAACATTGTTGTTTTGACCATACCCTCTTTTCGCTTGCCTGCGAATCTCGGGACGAGATTCTTGTAAGGGGGGAAGGTCTGTCACATCCCAGTTTTTGGACTCTTGGACTGTGCTAAAAAAGACAACTATTAGGGCCAACAAATTATTTTTATAACCACATGATAGTGTGAACTAACTTGTGTTATGATCTTAATCATATTTGCAACATAAGTTTTGTTTCATTATAAAACCAACACCATATGTTTCTGAAAAATATTCCTGATATTTTTCCTAATGTTTTCTTATTATTACTTGAGTGGATTTTTATTCCAAGACTTGGATCATTCTTGTTTGCATCTTAAAACAAACTTTTAACCTTGTTGGATCCAAGAAAACAAGTTTCCAAAATGATCTATGAAAGTTTTCTTTTAACTTTCCTATAGAAAACAATTCCTGAAAATAAAGCCAAGTACCTGTTTTCTACCATTGTCTTCACCAAGCTATAAATTGTTATATTATGGTTTCTTGACTTTTAATTCATCCTTGATATATGTACTACAAACCCATAAGCTCACTTTTATTTTTGGAGAAATAAAAACTATCTTTTGCTTGTTGTTTTTGTGGTATAAAATTAAGGCAGAATAAGGCAGTTTTGAGAAACAGATAAAAACAGAAAGTAGGTCTTTTTCCACATTATTTTCATGGCCTTAAACTAGTTCAAAATTGTTTTCAAAAGTTGTTTCTGAAAGTGTATAACATGGTTAACACATCCATACTTTGAAAACCAATTTTGGAAAGCAATTGAACCCTGAAAACAAACTCAACTTTTTGAACCTTTGATCTGTTTTCCAACACTTAGAGAATTTTCTGAATTATTCGAAACAGTCACAGATACGATTTTGGGCAGAAGATTTCATTGCCTTCCCTTGCAAGATTCGAAGTAAAAGCTTGTCCCTTGTGTTGACCACAACTAGTACTCCACCTTGGATGCTTGACCTTGCTTCTAGAAGCCTTAGGCATGAAGATAAGAGAGGAGAGAGGTGGTGACATGGAAAGGTATGGGCACACACATGTCTTTGACTATTTGGCTTGCCCCTTGCCTCCCCTTGCCCCCAAAGGCCAACCTTTCCCATGTCACATGTGTACTTGAATAGGACACCATGTGCACTCAAGTGGAAATGACCAAAAAGTCCCTTGAACACCTCTATGCCATCAAATGGTAGGGATCCAAAGCCACACTTGCCATTTTTGCCCTTGACCCTTGACCCATGCCATTGATCTTTCCTCACTCCAAAGGCCAACCTTGACTTGCCCCTTGGTGGTCTTGCCCCTTGGCCTCATTGCATTATTATGATGTGACCAAAAAGCCCCTTGAGCACCTCATATGCCATCAAATGGTATGAACCCAAGCCACACATTGCCCTTGCCCTCATACCCTTGGCTATAAGCCATCCCTTGTTGTTTCCTTGCTCCATAGCCCTCCTCCACAGCCCCCCCACGAGCAAACTTCATCCCCAAGCTTAGAGGAGCCTTGAGCCAGCCATGTGAGCTCCATGAGCTCCAAAATCGCCGCCGGCCATTTTTCTTAAACCGATGTGAGGAACCTCAAATCCCTGCAGATGTTTGTCTGTCGTTTTGAGCTTGTGAAAAATAGTTTTCGTACAGATTATTTTCTACAAAAATTCACAGCACTAGGCTTATGTTTTCCTAACCATTTCCCGTTGGTAGATCCAAGTTTGCACTTTTATTTTTGTCACAATACCTGTTTTGCCACAGACTGTCTGTTTAGCCATTTTTGGCATAACTTTTGGGATCTGTATCCATTTTGGTCAAATCAAACTGTTTTGAGTAGCCTATGAGTAGATCTATCTATAGGACTTGGCCTTACATCAACGCCAGTTACCAAATGGAAATGACATCCATTTTGGTAAAAGACCAGTAGGCTTTTCTAGACCTTTTATAAAGAGTTTAAAAATGATTTTTGAAGCAAATACAATTGGATGAGTTTGGTATTGACTAGATCTATCTTATCATAGCTTAGATAAATTTTTGAGGCTAAAGATTATTTTTGGTGGATAGATCTATAAACAGCAGCTTTTCTGTTTTGTTTTCTTTGTTTGTTTTTGTTTGAAATGAAATGTTTGGTTGTTTTAATCTTGCTTCCTAACTTGTATAGAGTTGCTAGGACTTGTTATTAAGTTGTTTTCTTGCAGTACATCTACCTTAGAAAGTGTGTGCATGTTTGGAAAGTCAAATAGAAATAGGAATACCATTTGTTATTTTCCTAGTTTTATTATTTGGATTGTTGTGTGGGCAAATCCTTGTAGCTTTGTTGTACCTAGATTTTTGTTGTGGTTATGATAGATCAAGTACCACTTTAGTACTGTTATTTCTCTGTTATTATCTCTATTAGCTTACACCTTATTTTATAGCAAAGCATGTGTAACATTTGTTGTTTGTTTTCTAGTACTTATTTCACTAGTTGTGTGAGCAAATCTTTGTGTGCTTGTTACCTAAGTTTTTGCTATGGTTGTGGTGAGTCCAGTACCATTTTGGTACTGTGATTTATATGCTATTATCTTCATTAACTTGCATGTGATCTTATAGCAAAGCATGAGTAGCATTTGTTATTTTTCTAGTGTTTATTCTTTGGAATTATTGTGAGAGCTAGATCTTTGTGTGAATGCCTTGATAATTTTTGTGCTATGTTTGCTATAGATCCAGTACTATTTTGGTACTGTTATTTTGATGCTTTTGTCTCTGATAGCTTGCATGTATTTTTATGGTGAAGCATGTGTAGGTTTTGTTATTCTTATGCACTAGTCTTGTATGCACTAGAATAAATAGCCTTGTTTTATTTATTTTGTTATATTAATTTTTGTCATGAGTAACCAGAGGCTTAGTACCTCATTTACCTTGGTATTAATGGGCCCATAACCCACTGGTCCCATTGCATCTTGGTTGTGGATGAAAATTCCCAACCATGCACATGTGAGAAAATAACATGTTTTTAATTATGTGGTTGATAGGATATTTTCCACCATGGAAAATATAATGGTTTGTTTTCACTTATGCAAGTGAGAAGTTTATTTCTTATAAGGATCTACTAGTATGTTAGGTGTCATCCATTTGTTAGCATAATATTCCTTAGGAGTATCTTGTTAAGAAATGATTCACTATTGAGTGCTAAATTAAATTGTTTGCAAATAAACTAAATTCCTTTTGATTGATAGATTGTTTGTGAATGATTTTAAATTGAGTGTTTGGATTTTTGAAAAGTTTTAGATAACTTTTCTTTGATTGCATAGCTACTGGTTGTGTAAGTATACCTTGCTTGCTTGCTAGTAATTGTTTAAGAAAAACATAAATTGCTAGAATTAATTTATGCATGTTTAATAGTTGTTTCATGGGATTGTTTTGATGTTTGTGCTTACTAGCATGTGTAAGTTTTGTGTACTGTTATTAGGTACATTTTATGATCATGACTTGCTTGTTTAGAATTAAGCATCATAGTAACCTTGTTTGCTTCTCTAGTGATGAACTAGTGTCACCACTAGAAAATGGTGATTTTTGCTATAGTATTTTCATCTTTTATTTCATAAGTGTATGAGTTTATTATAGCATATTTATGAAGTTATTACTTCTGTTATGATGCCATGAATCATTTAGTTTCTTGTGCTATAGTTGTAGAATATAAGTTTTTCTTATAACATGCTTGTGTAGATTTTCCATACTAGTGTGTTATCAGTGCAGTCCTGTTTCTATGCTTTTGATAGGGATATTACCTTGAGTGATGATTGTGTTTTAGATTATTTTTATGACTTGTTATCCTTGTTTTTAGGTACTGGTTGTTTGCTAATTTTTCATAATTGATGGATTCCAAAACCTCTAGTAAACAAAAACATAGTGAATAAATAGTCTATTCAATTGTGGTGTGTTTGCTTGTTGTTTGGATTTTGTTGGAGTGTTTTACCTTAGCATGAGTTTATACTTGTGTTGTGCTTGTGTTTAAGAGTATCTTGTGAAACTAAAACATCCAACTAAAATCATGAACACATAAAGTGATAGTTGCTTGTGGTGAGTAATACCCACTGCCATGGGTATTATTCTGTCTGTTTGTTTTACCTTAGCAACCTAAACTTTTTCACCCACACGCTATATTTTTAGCTTCTTGTATATCTTATTATGAGAGTGGTACACCACTCCATATATGGTATGTATGATGTGGGATATGGTTTTCTAAACCATACATAGTGCATGACGATAGTTTTGGACCGTGACAGTTATGTGAGATAGTTTTCGCGTTATCGTTTCGAGAGAACTCGAGAGTGAACATTTGTTGCTGTATGTGTTTCTTAGCTTAGTTGTTTGTACTTTATACCTGAGTGTGTGTCTTTTATTTCCTTTACGACGCTAGAACGCGAAGAAGAAGAAGAAGCAGTTGTGGAGCTGTGCGTCAAGTTCAAGTTGCTTCAAGGCCAGGGACATTAAGAGACTTGAGGCAAGCCATCCTGATGCTTGCTGATACAATACTTATCATTATCTATCATGCATGTTTTACCTCTGAAGTTTTACCAAAACTTTATTATCAAAACTATTTTTGATGTGGCTATTACTACTATACTAGTATATAGGTTACTATTATGCCAGTAGTTAAAACTTGGTAATACCAAGCCCATAAGCCACCATATGGTATTTATTACCATCAAATATACTAGTCCCTAAGTGGACACCCTAAAATTGTGATTCTACAAAACAAAGGCTTTACGGAAAAACCCGGAGAAAAGGCGGATCCTTGTTCTCCGGAGGAATGTGGAAGTGGTCATTTTTGAGAAAGTGGTGTTTTCAAAAATGACACATAACCTAGTCTTCGCTGGACAACCTTTACCGTACTGCCACTTTACCCCAATATGGGTAGGGGCTTGATTAAAAACTTGTTATGGTTAGTATGTGTGCTATCTCAAGTGCTATAGGGGATGGGATCCTCCGAACCGAAATGTCGCTAGGAGTGGGGAATACGGGACATCTAAAGTGTGGGATTAATTTTCCCTCCGGATGCAGCAGTTGGGTCTCCTGTTTGGGCGGTGTGGGACACGGCTTGCCAGGGAGGGTAACCCCAATTGAAGAGATAGTCATGTACTAGCTTGCACATAGTGGATAGTCAAGATCAGTTATCTGATGTTCTCATAGGTTGGGAACAGTCCATGGTTGTTTCATGGCGGATTCTGGATCTAGTGGAAATGTGTACACCTCTGCAGAGTAAAACTATTTCGAGATAGCCGCGTCCTCGGATATGGACGGTTGAATGGCCATGTAGCTAGAATTGTGTCAATGTTTTCAAAAGAGGAAGTTTTTGAAAAGGAATTTTGGAAAGGAAGTGTTGAACTTGTGAAGTTCGGAAAGGAATGGAAACTTATACCGTGGAGGTATCGTCGATGATGAAAAGCCAGATGTTGTTATACAAAACAAAATGTTTTGCAAAGAAAACCTTTTCTACTCTAAGCAAGAATTCTGGAAACTGATTCCAAGAAGTTTTGCAAAGAGAAAATATTCTTTCACAAAGTTTTACAAAACCTCTTGTACATGTGATATCTACAAGAGAAATAAAACTATATTATTTTTCTTCTGAAGTATCTTCTTCAACGAAGATACAGATTAACTTGACTGCAACTGTGGTGTCATCATATATGAACACCATTGATAGTGAACCCTATTTATAGCCTACCTATTCCACCATATAAGCATAGTTGCATGTTGGTAAGTGACATGATGGATGTCTTGCTGAGTACATTCAAATGTACTCATTATGGTTTCGCCCCTGGTATCTACTTGCCAGACTTTGGAGAAGGAGCCTCCGAAGGAGTTCTATGAAGAGAAGTACGGAGTTGACGGCTTTGCGAACTAGGATCGTCTCCGGGTCAGCAGCCTGTAGGTTAAGGCGTGACTTGGGCTCAACTACGTTGTGTTTTGATTGTCTTCCGCTGTGTTTGATAAGTTGCCTGCCCCATGTGGCAGTTGCGTTAAACTTGATCATGTGATATATGTGTAATACCTTTATGTATTCGTGTAATGGATGATGTATTTCTGTATGCCAACTGTGTATGTTGTTCACGACTGATCTTTCTGGGATCGTGAATGTATGCATACGTAGGGTTTCAGACTGCCGGTCTGGGGTCCTTACACCCGTGCTCCTCGTGGTGCGCCTGGGAGTAAAAGGCACGGCCTCTGCACTGAGTTTTTGCGATGCTTCTACCTCCCTCAGCAGCGGAGGTGCACGCATCTTGACCACCCTGGCGCATAACTCCTTGATACGTGCGAACACAACCTCCTCCTGGGGGGACATGCCCGTCCCTTCCATGGACTGCACCTCCGGGTCCCTCTCCACCAACTGCATGTTGCTGTCCTGCCCCGTGTAGGATTTGCAAAGGGATCCCGTCTCGAGACTGTCATCCGAGGATACTAATCCACCTTCCATGGTCACATCATCACCAGTTAGCACATCATCGCAACCCGAGAGGGTGACTTGGACGTAGGCCAAAACCGTGCCATCCGCACCGTCTCCCACGTCTGTCTCCACCAGGTCCGAGGGGACCGGCACGTACAGCTGTCGCATCCCCTCAGTTGTGCACACCACGGGCGGGGCCACGCTGCTCTCCAACGGCCCCACCTCGCTTCCAAAAAGCGTGGTATGCACCCCCGCCTCGGGATCAGCCACCACTCCCTCCTTGTCTTGAAGCGCCAAAGCGGATCCCTTTGCTCTGCAGGCCTCTCATTGGCGACAACTGCTTGCCTCGGTCCCACCACTACCACGATTTGATTCGCATCCACCTCGGGATCAAAATCCCCCACCAGACCAGCCTCCTCCAGCACTTTTTCAGCGGCCGAGGAGGGTTCCCCTGCAGTTTCCACCTCTAAACGCAGGTCCAGACCCGCTTTTTCAAGGACCGAGGCATTTCTTGTCTGATCCACGGCCAAGGATGGCTGCCTTGGCCCCTCCTTCTGCCCGCGTGTGCGGTTGGGAATCACCCGATCTCTGTCTTGCAGAGCTGGCAGCTTCCAGTCCGGCGGCAGCTTTGTCAGCTGTTGACTGTAGTCTTGCCTTCCTTGACCACTTTTTCCACGTGCATCCGGGACTCCGCGCCGCAAGCCAAGGGAACGCGACACACGCCAGCGGCGGCCACCACCGCCCCCACCGTCTGAGTCCGCATCGGGCAGGCCACTCTGCCCCGACCCCGACGAGCCACCAGGCCACACCCACGGGATCACCTCCGTCTCCTCTTCTTCGATCTCCGTCATGTGAACAAACACCTTGTTCCTCAGCGTTTCGACCTCCGTCACCTTCCTCACCTCCGGCGGGCTAGGCGGTTCACCGGAGTGCTCTCGAGCTGGGGTTGGTGGATCCGAATCCATCACCGGCTCTGGCACCACCAGCGTCCGTGCGACCGGCACCTCGTCAGGCGCCGACGTCCAAGCCGTCAGCTTGAACAGGGAGAGATCTGCCCGAGACCTCGACTCCGGCGCAATCTCGTGCACTACGCAGGAAGCGCTCAGTAACGACTCCACCACCTCCATGTCCCAGGCGTGCGGCGGGATGCCTTCAATCGCGAGGCTCACCTTGGAACGCAAGCATACCTTGGTCGCCTGTGCCTGACGAGTCCACTGTCGGAAGAACAACTTGAACCCGCCGTGCTCGATTTAAGGCAACGCCGCCACCCTTTTTCGATGTTCCACCGTGGCAAGGACCAGCAGGAAATCCTCCGGGGCGTAAGAGTGCACCGTGACGGCCCCCACTGGGATCTCCGCCTTGGCCGCGAGCGCCCTTAGGACCTGCTCCGCCGAGACCGAGTATCTCCTTCCGCCCATGTTTCGCCACCATGGCGAAACGGAGGCGTCGCTCCAGGTCCACCATGCTCGGCGAGCGCCGCACCACGCACAAGGGGGCCTCCACATCTTGCGTCTCCGTCTCCTGCATCTCCATCCCCAGCGTTTATATTCAATATTTATATTCAACATTCTGTCAAACTATTGCTTACTCATGGGGAGAGAAATTGATGGCTGAGGCAAGCGAAACAATCCGATTCTTTATGATCCCGGCTAAGTGGTTATTATGCTCTAGTCATATATGTGGCGTATACCCTAAAAAAGATAATGTGAATGTGCTAGGTTGCGTCCGTTGATTTCTGATTGCTTAATTACGGGAGTCCACACCCCGACACTTATCATCTCAACACAAGCGTGCCAAACAGATTACATACCAAATATCTTTTTGTTAAATTATAACCATATATTTTAATCCAACTAAAGACTCCGATACGTAGAACACAGTATGACATTGTGGATTCCTTTAATGGCTGGCCTGGTGATCTAATCTTATGCTATAAAAAATGCGACCAATCTTACCTTTCGTTCTAAAGAAAATCTAAGTAAATACTTGTCACACTACGGGAAACTCCATGATCATGTTTTTTTGGCATCCAGGAAGCTTTCTTTCACACAAAACATTTATTGACTTGTGGTACAAATTTTCCTTTATCCCTAATGCATATTTCGCCGAGACACATGCAATGTCCTTATAAATATACACATGTTCTACGGTCACACCTATCCTCAAATCGCACAGATTGGATAATCAAGTACGTACGTGCCAACTAATGCAGAATCGGAACAGAGTTGTGTTGGCTGAAAATATCATATTAAATTACTCTGTCTTTTGCTGTATAGGAGTTCAACCGAGCTAAGTATACTGCTTCTATGGCAATTGCCTTTTTTTAGGAAAACATCATAATTGACATGGTGCCGGGCCGTGTATTTGAGCTGTGCCATCAAGATGCATGTAACGTGCTGGTCGTGTGTACAGGAATATTAACGTGTTGGTGCTGGGTACGGTACATGTTATTTTTCTAGGTGACTTCTAACGTACCTTTTACTACTCATATGTGACGACTAGTATGAATTCGTTGGACGGCTCAGATTAAGTGCCGGAGATTAGGCCCAGCAGCCCATGAATCCGTTAATTAAGTACATCCGTTAATTAAGCGCCAGAATAAGCCGAGAGGCAAACCGAATTTCAAGAAAAAAAAAGCCGACAGGCAAACCGGCCTCGCACGACAGCAGATCGACATATGTTGTTAACACGCCGCGGCCGCCACTGCACCCTGACCCGCAGCCACCACCTCCAGCTCGCACCTTCTGCCACGTCAACGCCGCCGCCTTGGCCTCCAGCTCCCACACGCCCGGCCGACCATGCCGACGTCGGACGCTGCCTCAACTCTTCGGCAGCCAAGCCATTCGTACGCAGCACAAGCACAAGCAAAAGCCAGTGACTTTCCCGCGCCGGTGGGCAGCACAAGCAAAGGCGCAAGCGCAAACACAAGCCACTGACTTGCCCGCACCGGTGGGCAGCATAACCACCGTCGACTCTCCTGCAAGGCTGCAACTACATTATGGATCGCCTGAAGCTCCTAGTGGAATGAATCATAGCCAAACACCTTCCTGAGAGTCAGAGAGCTCTGAATATTCCGCTCGGTTGTTCCTCCCTACCTACCTCAACAGCCTTGAGAAAACCATTGCCACCTCTGATGCCGCGTCCTACACGCGCGGTGCCCCTCTAGCTCTGGCCGCGAGAGGAGCTCCGCCACAGTCGGCTCCACTTGCCCCCTTCCAGGCGCCCCACTGGCTCTTCCCGCGGAGGAGCTCCGCCACAGTCATATTCACTTGCATCCCTTCCTGGCGCCATGCTTCTCCTTCTCCGCAGTAGCGTCACGTCGCCATCCCCGTCCCACTCTGACGTGGAGCGTGCATCCGGCGAGGCCGTCACCAACACCGTGAACGCCTTGCAGCCTCTCTTCGCCATCAAGCCCGAGACGTTCGACGGGACCAGCGGCGCAGCAGGAGCCTTTGCCTTTCCTTGACGCCGGTGGCGGACATGGGAAGCGGTGAAGATGACAAGGACGTCGGCGAGCGTGTTCTCGATTTTGGGCTCATTTTCTTTGATTCGGAATAATCGTGAGTTACGACGTCAAGGAAGCCCTTATTTCCTCCCGGGTGCAGAGCCATCTACGATTTTGGGCCGGGCCCGTCTACGCTTGGGTGTTATTTTGCCACTAGTACGGATTATACTGGACATCATTTTTGCACTAGTATGAAATCTTCTGGACCGTCAGATGGATGAAAATAGAGGGCTATTATTCATTTAGGGGTACCATAGAACACCTCTTTTTCTATCTCTCTTTAAATCGCAACCATTCATTATAGATCTAACTGTTTAAATAATTCTGATGATGTGGATTAACGTGGTGGCTCCGTTAGACTTCGGTATATTGCTCTTATTATATAACTAGGTAATATGCCCGTGCGTTGCAACGGGTGAGAAAAATCAGCCTTGTCGAGACTCATGTTGCACATGCGCCAACAAAGGCATGTGACACTTCGTGGCGGCGTTCATCTCTTCCCGGGGTATGCGAGTAAATGAAACAAAGGAATCCGGTTGAAGAGTAATCGTGATGTAGCGCGCCAGTCGTTCGATCATCCGCTCAACGCCAGCGATGTCGAAGCATTCATGGACAAGTTGGTAAACCTGGATAATATCTATGAAATTGTATTGAGTTGATTTTTAAAATCTAAAAGTGTGTCTTTTTTGGAGACAACCTTTTGGCACGTAAACCATGTGTCTTTTCTCACTTTTCTTACGCATTATTATTTCTTCCCCTTGGTGATTGAAAAATCTTCGAGCTAGTCCATTATTCTAATATGATGGACATACCTCTCTTCACGCCTCCACTCTCGGTCTTCCTTGCTGCCTTAAGCATGCTGATGGGCTCGACAACGACACGGGCGGAGCACTTGCATCCAAAACCATCACTTGACAGACCAGAGATTATAAAATATACAAATAACAGAAGAATTCTTGCTGTGCGGGCACACAATTAAGCTCTATTTTGTTACACGAACTTAACATGATACTTCAATATGATAAAAATATTTCATTTTCTTGTCTACTAATCGTTTCAACATATACAACCTAGTAACCTAAAAAAGGAGAATAACAAGCATACCTCGTATGTGTAAGTAAAGATGTTTTTGAGAAATCAAGAGCATTTCCATCATACCTCTCATCGCACCAAGACTTGGAGAAAGTAGAAAAAATGTTCAGAACATGCCCCAGTAGACAACACCATAGTTTTTCAAAGATAATATGCCTATACAATGTCCATAGTTATGTCTCCAATCTGGACCTTTCCATGCTCGTACTTTAGTTTCTTTAAGTGATCCTGTAACAAGAATACAAGATGCATACAAAATAATTTTAAACCGACTGAATAATTTAACAGCAGTGAACAAGCTTCCAAGTTCCAAGTATACACTTCTCCGGCACATGTTCTGAATATTCTGATTCTTTAAATCTAAGCCCAAACCTGACCTTGTGAAAATCATTATATTACCAGTGTACTAAGGTAATATTCTAATCATCTATTTTTTTCCCTATCATCCAAGAGAACAATGCAACGGGAAACATTATATATCTGAAACATGGTAAATATGCTTCTTAAAATGTGACAAGGTATTATTTGGTAGCATGCTCCAACCATGGCATTTGCGAGTAAAAGGAGGTTGCCACAATTCGGAAGCATGAAATAAGTATATGCATGCTGTCAAATAGTATCATACTACTGAGATGATACATAGAGAAGAAAAAGAATCAGATACCAGAAATACTTTTCATCTTCACAAGAAAATGCACGAGTTAACACTAATTTTCATCTTTTGCTTCCCCTTGAGTTTTTCTCCTTCTTATCTCTTTCCTGCAACAAGCAGAACACCCAGCCAATGCATATAATTGATCGTACACGTCAAATAATTTCATCCAAGGATATATTGATCTACATTTTGATCAACCAATTCGGGGAAATAGACTACCAACTAATAATGCACCAACACGAGAATTAATGAACTTTGCAAAAGCAGTCCAATGGATCTCTGCCAGGCATACCTTCTGCTCTTTTTTTCGCTTCCGCTTCCGTCTCAGCTCCTTCTCATCAAATTGCTGCCGCATTACTAACAGAAGTCAGAGAGAAAAATGGATATTTGTCCATGGGAGCGTTAGGGCGCGGGATTACCTTTTCCATGGCAAGGAATCGGGGCAGACTACTGGTCGTGCTGCCGCGGCAGCGCGCCAGCTCTTTGTGTGGGCTTCCCTGAAGAAGGCGCGGTGGGTGACGACTGTCGACGTGGTGGTGCGGTGGCGGCGGCGATGTGTCTTGCGGCTGCCGGCGCGCGGGGAAATCACACGTGTCTGAAAACAGTGGTGCGGACTGGGGAGGCATCGGCCAAGGAGGGTTGAGGATGACGAGATCCTGGATTCACTTGGCGGCAAGGAGGTCGAACCAGCGTTCAAGATCTCGCCCCGCTGCTCGTCCATGGTGGTGCTGGGGAGGCGGACGCATCGCAAGGGTTCTGGCGCCGAGAGGAACGATACCGCGCAGGTGAAGGAACAAGGAGATAGTGAGCCACTGACGAGCGGCTGGCGCGCTACGAGTCTGGAAGGCGCCAATGGGAGTAGAGGGCGATAGTGCGCACGAAGCCCTTGAGGGAGGCGGGTGACATTGCTGTGGAGGAGCTCTTCGTGGATGTATCTAATGGCCGGCGTTGTCTTTGATCCAGAATTCGCCGGAATCCCAGAGTAGATGGCTGGAAGCCATCATCTATGCGTTCTGGCTGTGCGCCATTGTTGCAGATAGATGGAAAAGAGGGAATATGAGATGATTCGCAAGTTACAGATAGTGGGATGGAAACTGAGCGCGCTTGGAAAAAATAAAAAAAAAGGACAGGATCCCTGTCTCGTGATTTCAGCCATTTCAGCCGGTGCATGGCCAGGAAGAGGAGCACAAAAGGGGTTGTTTTGCATGCAAAATAACCGGCAATTAATACACAGATGTTGTTCCAATTTTGGGGGGCAAAAATCCCTCGTGATTGGATCTTTTCGCGAGGAGAGAAAGTCGCACGTACGACAGTTACAGATAGAGATATGGAGGTAATTACGGAGTAATAATTAGAGGAGATGATTATATGGAATAATAATTAGGATACGTGGTGGAGGCATGTAGCGATGGACCAAAGGATGGGTGGAAAGGCTTGACGACAGGATGCTATTCTTGACGGTTGAAGGAACGAAACTTTTCTTTTAGATAGTAGAGATAATAGAATAGAATAGATAGATAGATAGATATGTCGACAAACAGCACCAAAGTATTGATAATAATATTTTATGTTTCTTTACCATTTCCAAGACCACGGAATCCCTACACACGTTTTTTTTTGCTGGTCCTCCCGCCACAACACACGTAGGTATACAAGACAGTACTAACCAGACGCGCATGCATGTACACCGCAGAGTATGTAAGTGATCGTATAGTAGCTAAGCAACACATGCTTGCATGACGCTCTAGCTTATTTCGTGTGTAGACGTAGCTAGGTAGAGCCATAGAGGCCTGCACGCTCTTCGCCGGTCGACGAAGTAGCTTATTAATTATATATCAGTTCTGGTTGCACTACTAAGGGAAGAAGCTGGGTGAGTTCGGCAGATCGCTAAACTGGACCGCCCCATAGCTGTAGGCGGCGGCACCTTTCTTCTGGCTTGGCGCCTGCGCCGGGGCCGTCTTCGCCTCACACAGGACGTTGCCGCCGGTGGAACCCTGCAGCCCCTGATTCTCCTCCGTCTTATTGCATCCCTGCTCGCCACCGCCCTTGTTGTTGGTCTGGCTCACGTCGATGACGCTGCTGGGTTTGGGGTACGCCTTGGGCCTCTCCATGGTGATGCAGGTAGGTGCTGATGCTTGCTTGCTAGCTAGCTAGTGTGATCGCTGCAGGTAGGTGCTGATGCTTGCTTGCTTGGTTGTGGCAAATGGTGTGGAGGAAGGGCTGTATTTATAGCGTCGCCAGTGGCGTGGATGATGGACCCTGTGGATACTGGAGATTCGATGATGATCGCCTCTATTGTTGGTGCATTATTCAGTTATGGCCATATCTGTGAGCACTTCAAGAAAACCTAGCCAGGTCCCCATGTATTTTGTGTCACTTCCGAATGCATATATACCCTGGTATACAAAATTGTAAGATTCTTGCTCGTGTCGTTTTCACTCTTTCCGGAAAGAGTATGCCATAATTCTCCGACACGAAGCATTTATCTTATATATACAGCACTCCGTAAAGTTTATTCTTCTTTCCGGTCCTTTTAACAACAGTTATATATACCTGCAGACAAGAAGAAAATATGCTTCGGTTGCACGATATATTTCTAGTGATAAGCTTCCCAATAAAAAAAATTGAAAGAAATATATTTCTCCATGATTTCCATCAAAAGAAAATACAGCCGCCACTAATAGATATCCCAAAGGGAAAGAAAAGGAAAAAACCAGGTCCGCGACTAAGTGAAAAAGAAAGGAACCGCCTGCCTTTTACCAGAACATATCCATAGAACAATATGTCTAGAACCGAAGGTCCCTTAAAAAATCGCCACACATCCGGTCTTGGCCTCGAGGTCGCAACTTGTTAAGCGATGAAGGATACCCTGGAGAGTTGAGACACTCGTTTTCTACCTAGGTACATGCCATCCCAAGATGTAAAACTCTATGTCCTGCTTGTCTGATATGGTATTAAGAGGTGTAAATAAGTGTTCTAGGTTTGGATATCTCTTTCTCGTTGGAGGCGCGGAACCCCTGCGGTGCTACTGCTGTTGCCCTTTTACTTACTCTTACCCAGGGTGTGCGTCGGGCTCTATATGTGCTAGCCCCTTCCCTCATGGACTTGGTCCTCCGGTTACATTCAAGGGGTATCCATAGTTATCCTTCTGCATGCTCTACAACTGTCACTTCCATGCCACCAGGCGGATGAGGTTTTCGGTAGGAGAATCGTGAGGGTGAGGACATGTCACCCACGCCCAGACACGCGTTGAAAGGCACAGCCTTTGTCAGGGCTTGATCGTCAGGGGGCGCCACGCGCCCACCCAGGTTGTCGCACCTGGGCAGGAAGGTCCAGGATTTCCCCACGATGAATCCTTGTCCCAGCGAGCCACCCACCGGCTTCTTCCCGGCTGGGCCAGCAAAGTCCCTTTTGGTCGCTTCGATACCTTTCGCGTTTCCGTGAAACCCCTGGGGACGGGGCACCAACATAAGTCAATTTATCATGGTGTGGTCGTGGCATCCCTATTGCTTGTCATTAAGTCTCCTTTGACTCCTGATTTTGAACTCTCTTTCCACCTTTTTCTATGTGATGAATACTCATGATGGCCCTTGTTCCATACTTCTACGATGCCCTAGATGCCATGTGGTCTCTGGCTTGCTCGATCTTGAGCAGTGGCAGATGGGAGTTTGATGACCACTGCCCATTTGATAAGTCTAGATGCTATGCGCTATATGAACTGCTCGATTTGGCTCCTATTATTTCATAAATTTGAATGTATTTATGTTGAATTCAAATCTACTATATACCGGTATTTAATTTACTATTTCCATGTTCTTAGAAGACTGATTGATTTTTTACTCAATTGGGTTTGTATGTTGTTCATATAGAGTGAACTAGCCCCATTCATGGAATTTTTACTTTAAGGTGCCTGATTTTCTTATGGTTTTGATGATGAACTGTTGGTATTCATGTTCAAATACTAGTTGGGATGATCTTTTACCAGTATATGCTCACAGTCATTGTATTTACTTGAAGTTGTTCAGTAATTTCAGTTTCATGTCTTGAGCACGCATTATCTAGTCTAGTTTGGCATCTAGCTGCTGGTTTTACAAACTAGATAGGAGGCGCGACATGCATAACATTGGCTCAGGCCCCTAGTAATCCTAATGGTAGCACAAATCATTTGGAGAAAAGCAAAGAAAAACCTAATTTAGAATTAACCAGTGCATAAATAGAGAACAACATAGGAGAAAAACAAAGAAAAAACACGATATGGAATTAACCAGCACACACATAGAAAACACCATATATAAAAGATTAATTTTGCTTTAAGAAAGAAAACATAGACATATCTCGATGTCAACATATTGTATATTATTGAATTTAAATTTCCAAATGAGTGCAAAAAAGTGGAACTTGACACGCTAATAAAATATACACATAGTTGAGACAATCTAATGCACAAGGAGAGGTTGGGTTACATGATACATTTGCTTTAATAACATGTATCCTATGGAGGTCAACCCTCGAAAAAGCTCATGAACAATCAATGTGCATAGCATAAATGGAATCCATACTCTACACCGTCGTCCATGTCTGCCTATTCTTTCCCCACAAGTAGCCATACACATCATGGATTGAAACATCTACCTCCCTAAAGAATTGTCCACATAAGCGATGGTTTTACCCTGCATTCTGAAATGTGACCCAAATTAGTATTTACCTCAATGACTCAAGAGATAACGAAAAGCTAATGAATGTACTCCCTCCGTCTCAAATGAAGTGTCACAAAGATGGACAAAAATGGATGTATCTAGACAGAATTTAGCATTAGATACATCCACTTTTGTCTATCTTTGCGACAGTTAATTTGAGACGGATGGAGTAGTATATCATTTCCAGATTCATCCTGGACATGTACCTACTCAAGAACTGAGAAGCTCAAAATCTGAAATCTCAAAGCAGGACGACAATAGCCGTGGCCATGAAAACAAAAGAAATAGGAGATCCCATTGCTTAAGTTAGTTTAGAAGACAAATCATTATTTATTCTTCATTTTTCGCCAACCAAAATACCCAAAAAGTATAAAACATAATATGAGAATAGATATGTGCATGTTAATTTTTTTATCACCCATATATTGGGTTTAGCGGCAGGATCCTAAGACAAACATAGTTAGTACGGTTCTTTTCCAATACAAACTTGTGCATCACACAAGTACATATTGCCAACAGCTATACCATATGTAACACGATTGGATTGTGGGTGGTTTGAAAGATTTGGCACATGTATATTAAGGTTATACAATCTGATATCTTTCAACATATTAATAGAAGTTACAAAATATAACCAGAACTATTTTTCTTTTTCAAGCAGAACTCTAGTGAAAAGCTACTTATCTCACAAGTGGATATTTCGACATAATGGTCATTTGACATTTCACAAACTTTAGGATGAAATCAGTGTTTCAATAGCCATAAGTTGGAGAAATGAAAAATATCTTCTACGGTATTGTGCCTAGAATGAATATAGAAGCTATCTTATGTAGAACATTTTTCATGTAATTAAATTACGGAGGAATGCAATTTCAGTTTTGAACTGTCGAAGGATTTGATATGATAGAAAATGAACAATTTTAGACTAAAGATCAGAAACAGAGGGCATGATAAAGTTTTTATTTGATTGGTGCACATGGATAATGTTCCACTCCTCGAGAATAATTGACTTGATTTGTGTTCTAAATAGGCAAGACCCATATTTCATAAGCTTTCTTGGTAGATAATAAGTAGGTTACATAAAAAATGCGACAAAATGGCTTTCTAATATATATACCATCTAGCAAATCTGTAGGTATTTCTCCATCAATCTGGTGTAACTCTATGGGTCCACCTATCTCATGTTATGCACAACATCTACACATATCAAAGTATTCTAGATTTTTAAGAGATGAAGCCAAAAAAACACTCAAATCAACATAAAAGGACACTTGATATGTGATCCAGCCAGATTACTACTTGTACGGGAGCTGAGCGTGTACTGCTAGTAGTAACAACTAGGGTTTTTTAACAGGGTGCCCTCAGTTGGCACCACGACCTCAGTTTTACCCCTAGCGTCAAATTGACCTCAGTTTTGCCCCTAGTCTGTCCGCAAGGACTCGTTTCGCTGCTCCCACCGTAATTTTCTGCCCCCGTTAGGATGCTGACCTGTGGGACCCATCATAGAACCGTTGGCGCGGCATGTGGGCCTCAGCTGTTGAGCGTTGGCGCGGCTTGTGTGCCCCAACTGTTGACGGCTGGCGCTGCATGTGGGCCCCAGCTGTTGACGAGGCCCAATGTCAACATGCAGACTACACATTATCCATTTATATTTATTAATCCCTACATGCAGACTACACATTATCCATTTATTTAACCATCAAATTATTCGTATTAATAATATAAAATATATACTGTGATCAACTGAAATTTGTATATTATCTTAGAAAACATAATGAATCACATCTCTTATATATAAATTTTGTTTACAATGTGCACATTTTAAAGCGATAATTAGAAATATTTAAAAAAAAGCGATAATTAGAAAGGATAAAACTTCTAAACAGTGGGTACATATTTGGACAAATATAATAACACAACTTTATATATAATTAAACATACTTAGAATTCGATAACTGGCCCCACTTTACATATAATCAGTGGGGCCCGAGGGACATTACATCTAATTAAAAAAAAACTAACTGCTCCCGCTCTGCATGCGGGAGCCCTAACTGCTCCCGCGCTGCATGCGGGAGCCCTTGCCGCCCTCCGGCGCCCTACTTCCATTCCGCCGCCCTGCCCTCCATCTCCTTGTTGACGCGGGCGCGGCGGTTCTCCGCCCGCATCCTCTCCTCCTCTCGCTCACGGACCCGCTTGATGCTGGCCCGCATTACCTCCACGTCCTCCTTCGCCTTCTTCTTCTCCTCGGCCTTCAACTCCTTCTTCTCCAGCCGCTCCAGTTCCTTGAGGCGGCGGATCGTCTTGGGGGAGAGGTCGTTGTGGGCGGTGAGGGCGGGCTTGGGGTTGTGGACGAAGGGCGGCGATGGCGATCTCTCCCGTTTGGGAGATTCGACTTCCTCCGACGTATAATCGGCCTCGTACCAAGGCCGATCTTTTGGGCGGTTGTCCTCGTCGGAGACCGACTCGGGGCTAGATGGTAGAGAGTAGGAAGACATGTTCGGGCTTGAAGCTAGGGAGAGAAGGGCAAAGGGCTGGAGAGGGATGAGAAGATGGAGGACGAGTGAAACGGTCTATTTAAAGGCACGATTAGACGTGAATTAATTGTGGTAGATGAAGCAAACAGTGTGAAAACGTTGGGTGCAGTGTAGAAGAGTCGATGCATGGTCAAAGCGGTGTAGAACAGGCGTAGGCGTAGGCGTAGGACAGCTAGTGATACGGAGTACGAGCGCGTGTGCATTAGGCAGTCAAGTGATTCGACGTTGCATGCGTGTATTAAAGAGGTGAAGAGAAGAAAGTCCAAAGTCTCACGCCAAATCCTGCCTCGCTGCATATGCGTTGATGCGTATCTTCTGAAAACGAGGCGTGGAGGGTTGTGTCGCTGCAAATGCGACGCGACTCGTGTTTCTGAAACGAGGCGTGCAGGGCTGCTGCAAATGCGACGTGACTCGTGTTTCTGAAACGAGGCGTGCAGGGCTGCTGCAAGTGCGACGCAACGTTTACTCTTTTCTTCTTCTGCCACGTTGTTTACTCTGAAACAACGAGGCGTGCATGCAAGTCCATGCATGCAAACTACAGCGGCAACGGCCTGCAGACGCTGAGACGAGCTCTTCTCTGTGCGGGAACGCGATCCCCTGACTTTAGGTCACTGACAAATGGATCCCATCACACACCGGACCCACGTGTCATGGGAGAAAGTCAGAGAACATAAGGTGGGCAAAGTAAGATGATCTGGCTCCCTCTATTTTTAGGGCATGTATAATAGTGTAGACGGGTGCTGTCTGCACTACTCGTCCATGTCATTTCTAGACATTTTTAGAGATAGTTGGTACAGTGTGGTGACCCCCTAGCTTGTGTTGGGATCCAGACGCTCCGTAGCCCCCTCCCGGTGAAACCCTAGCCCCGCTGGAGAAATAGCTGATTTATCGGAAACACGCGGTAACTGCGTCGAAAGGGGGTAGCAATGTGGAACTATTTGTTTGGTTGTGCTAGGATAACCCATAGGAACACAAAACAAAAAGGTAGAACCCACCTCTTCGGAAGATTCACGATGTTTGGTCCGATACAGGAGTTTCACACTATAAGCGCTCATGAGAGAGAAGTGGATGCCGGTGAAGCGGGTCACACCCCGGAGAGAAATCTTTGACATCCAAAGAGCAAAACACACCTATACTAACATGGTATGGCACCCCCTAGCTTGTGATGGGATCCAGACGCTTCATAGCCCCCCTCCCGGTGAAACCCTAGCCCCGCTGGAGAAATACCTGACTTATACGGAAACACGCGGTAACTGCGTCGAAAGGGGGTATTAATGTGGAACTATTTGCTTGGTTGTGCTAGGATGGCCCATAGGAACACAAAACAAAAAGTTAGAACCCACCTCTTCGGAAGATTCACGATGTTTGGTCCGATACATGAGTTTCACCCTATAAGCGCTCACGAGAGAGAAGTGGATGCCGGTGAAGCGGGTCACACCCCGGAGAGAAATCTTTGACATCCAAAGCACACAACACACCTATACTAACATGGTATGGCACCCCCTAGCTTGTGTTGGGATCCAGACGCTCCGTAGCCCCCCTCCCGGTGAAACCCTAGCCCCGCTGGGGAAATACCTGATTTATACGGAAACACGCGGTAACTGCGTCGAAAGGGGGTAGCAATGTGGAACTATTTGCTTGGTTGTGCTAGGATGGCCCATAGGAACACAAAACAAAAAGGTAGAACCCACCTATTCGGAAGATTCACGATGTTTGGTCCGATACAGGAGTTTCACCCTATAAGCGCTCACGAGACAGAAGTAGATGCCGGTGAAGCGGGTCACACCCCGGAGAGAAATCTTTGACATCCAAAGCACACAACACACCTATACTAACATGGTATGGCACCCCCTAGATTGTGTTGGGATCCAGACGCTCCGTAGCCCCCCTCCCGGTGAAACCCTAGCCCCGCTGGGGAAATACCTGACTTATACGGAAACAAGCGGTAACTGCGTTGAAAGGGGGTAGCAATGTGGAACTATTTGCTTGGTTGTGTTAGGATAGCCCATAGGAACACAAAACAAAAAGTTAGAACCCACCTCTTCGGAAGATTCACGATGTTTGGTCCGATACAGGAGTTTTACCCTATAAGCGCTCACGAGAGAGAAGTGGATGCCGGTGAAGCGGGTCACACCCCGGAGAGAAATCTTTGACATCCAAAGCACAAAACACACCTATAGTATCATGGTATGGCACCCCCTAGCTTGTGTTGGGATCCAGACGCTCCGTAGCCTCCCTCCCGGTGAAACCCTACCCGCTGGAGAAATACCGGAGTTATACGGAAACACGCGTTAACGGCGTCGAAAGGGGGTAGCAATGTGGAACTATTTGCTTGGTTGTGCTAGGATAGCCCATAGGAACACACAACAAAAAGGTAGAACCCACCTCTTCGGAAGATTCACAATGTTTCCACCTCATATTCTTTGAAATCTCTACTCCTGTATTCGAGGAATCCCATTTTAGTGATGGCTTTCGTTCTAATGTTTATAAATCCTATTTATATTTTTCCTAAACTTGTATTAGACCTATATAATGCAATTCCGAAGCCTGAAAATTTATTGGATGAATATTTGTATTATTTATGTTCTTTTGAATAATAATGGTTTTAATCGAAAATTGTAAATAAAACAAGTTTAAAACATCAAAATGAAAAAATAACTTTGGAACTTTCTTAGTCACACCAAAATGAAGTTTTGGTGAGATTTTGACCATATTTGAGTTCCAAAGGTTTGAAACTCATCTCATTTTCTTGAACTCTCTACTAGTCTGTTCAAGATATCACATGTTACACAAGGCTTTTTCGTTCCATTCTTTATAAGACAGGTTTATATTTTTTTTCTCGTTACTATATGACATAACACTACTATGTGCGTCGGCTTTATATGTTTTCGATTTTTTTTGAATTATGTATGCTCATTTCAAGATTGGTCTACCCTCTGTTTGACCAGCCGAAAAGCTTCTAAAAGGAAACACAGAGATTCGACCTGGGTTGTTGGATCGACGCCTTCTAGAAGGAATCGTGCATCGGACGAATGCGCTCGTAGCCACAGCGATCTGCGAGACGCTCGTTCTGCGCTCTGATTGGTTGGTCCGTTGGCCACAGGGATCCATGGTTTATATGTGTTCTACATATGATTTCTTTGCTGTTAAGTATTAAACCATGTTATTTAAATAAAAAAATATATAAAAAATAGAAGAATTATTCAAAACATAATGAAACTTCAGATTTACTAGAGCGATGATTTTTATCTGTTTTACATATGATTTTTCTATTAAACCATGTTATTTAAATAAAAAATTAAAAAAATAGATGAATTATTCAAAACATAATGAAACTTCAGATTTACACTATATATGTAGAATAGATGTCTAGGAAATTAATTTGGCTGGTTTAGACAAGATGGCAAAAAATGTTGAAACACAAATGGGGTATTTACACTAGCTTCGGACCTCATTTGAAGCACATTTCTCATGAGAATAGAGCGATGGTTTCAAATGAGCATAAATAATTCAAAAAAAAATCAAAATGACAGGAATCCAACGCACCATGTTGTTATATGCGATATAGTTGCTCCTCAAATTTATTTGGATAATTTTGATAAGGTAGAATTTTTCATGAAATTACAAACGGGGGTGTTTACCCTACCTTCACACCTCATTTGAAGCACATTTATCATGAGAATAGAGTGATGGTTTCAAATGAGCATAAATAATTCAAAAAAATCAAAATGGCATGAATCCAACGCACAATGTTGTTATATGTGATATAGTTGCTCCTTAAATTTATTTGGATAATTTTGACAAGGTCGAAATTTTCATGAAAATTTCAAATGGGGGTGTCTACCCTAGCTTCAAACCTCATTTGAAGCACATTTCTCATGAGAATAGAGCGATGGTTTCAAATGAGCATAAATAATTCAAAAAAAATCAAAATGACATGAATCCAATGCACAATGTTGTTATATGTGATATAGTTGCTCCTCAAATTTATTTGGATAATTTTGACAAGGTCGAAATTTTCATAAAAATTTCAAACGGGGGTGTCTACCCTAGCTTCAGACCTCATTTGAAGCACATTTCTCATGAGAATAGAGCGATAAATTTCAAATGAGCATAAATAATTCAAAAAAAATTAAAATGACATGAATCCAACGCACAATGTTGTTATATGTGATATAGTTGCTCCTCAAATTTATTTGGATAATTTTGACAAGGTCGAAATTTTCATGAAATTTTCAAACGGGGGTGTCTACCTTAGCTTCAGAACTCATTTGAAGCACATTTCACATTAGAATAGAGCGATGGTTTCAAATGAGCATAAACGATTCAAAAAAAATCAAAATGACATAAATCCAACGCACAATGTTGTTATATGTGATATAGTTGCTCCTCAAATTTATTTGGATCGGATAATTTTGACAAGTTCGAATTTTTCATGAAATTTCAAACGGGGGTGTCTACCCTAGCTTCAGACCTCATTTGAAAAACATTTCTCATGAGAATAGAGCGATGGTTTCAAATGAGCATAAATGATTCAAAAAAAATTCGAAATGACATGAATCCAACGAACAATGTTGTTATATGTGATATAGTTGCTCCTCAAATTTATTTGGATCGGATAATTTTGACAAGTTCGAATTTTTCATGATAATTTTGATAATAGCTTCAGACCTCATTTGAAACACATTTGCCTAAAATTTTGGAATGACTTGGTTCAACATCATACAAAATTATTCAAACATTCTTTTCGCTTTTAATCTACATTCTGGCTCGCGATTTTGTTCAGAAATACTCAAAATTAATTAAAAAACGGCGAAGTCGTTGAAATAGCCGCAATTTCATAGATTCGACGATAGTTTTACAGAAAGACGGCATAATTTAACTAAAAACATTGAAAAACTTTAAAAAAAACTACGGTTGGCCGAGGATCGCCGCGATCACCCGGCCTGGTCGTCGCCCTCCTCCTAGACGTCGTCCTCGTCGCTGTCGTCGTAGGCCAGCATGTTGGAGGGCCCCGCCTCGTGGTCGTTCGCCACCGTAGCGAGCCCATGCCGCTCCGCTCTGCCTTGGATCCGCAGCTGGTGCAGCTGCGCCTGCTCGGAGGGATGGCGGCGGTCCCGCCTCTCGCTCTGCAGGGCAGCCTTGCGCCGGTCGCTCTCGTACAACGCGACGAGCGCCTGCTGCTCATCCGACGCCGCGGTTGCGGTGAGCTGCCGGTAGACCTGGCGCTCTGCCCGCTCCCTCTGGTGGGTCTCCAGGGAAGCACGAACAACGGCAGCCTCGGCCGCTGCCGCCGCCTCCTCGAGCCAAGATCGGGCCTGGTGGAACGCCACCTCGTTTCGCCATGTTCGAACGAGTAGATGGCGGCGTGCTGCTCGGGCCAGATAGACTGCCTCCTCCTGTGCCTCATCCAGCGCTGCGCCTCCTGCGGCGGTTCCTGCTCGGGCGCAGCCTCCTCCTGCGGCGGCTCCTGCTCGGGCGCCGCCTCCTCCTGCGGCTGCTGCTCGTTCTCCTCGTAGTAGAACTCGTTGTCGCTATCGCCGTCACTGTGGCCCACGGAGCCGGCGAGGCATCGTCTCGGGTGTCTAGGTGGAAATGCGGCGATGAGAGCGAGTGCGGTGAGGGCGAGATTAACGGCTAGAATGGGGAGAGCGGCGGGCGGCGAGGGGCCTTTTGTAGCCCTGGCGGGGCATTTCCTGCGCCGCGCGTGACGTTACTCCGGCAGCCTTTGACCGACGCGGGGCCCGCGGTTTTTCCACGCGTCGCTGAACCCAGCGGGAAGCTTGGGTGTGGACTATTCAAACTGCGCGGTCCCACCTGTAAACTCCGGACGGTTTCAACGAACTTGGCAGTCCCACCCGGACCCACTTCGCGGAACGGATTCGACTCCAAACTTACCGTTCCGGCCTCTCCATAGTAGTTGCGCACGGATTAGGGGCAAAACTGAGCACCATTCGGCGCTAGGGGTAAAACTGAGTAGAAGTGGTCCGTTATGGGCAATCCGATAAATAGCCCTAACAACTATGTCTATTTTATTTCATTTGTTTTTGTCGATGTACTACTCCACCTGTAGTATATTCTTCCTTCCTCTAGAAGGTCTTGTGTGGCTTGCTTATGTAAAAGGGAGGAGCTACTCACTGTGAAAAAATGGGGTAAGAAGAAGAATATGAGAAAATAAAAACCTGGAGTTGAGAAGCTACATTGCTTGTTGTGTTTACTGATCTTGTTGTGTCCATTATGATTTCTTTACCTTCTATGGGTGGTGCTAACAACTACATCAGTTCGTCTACAACATGTTTGAGTCCATGAAAGGAGGTAGGAGGAATCGGGGCGTGCAAACCAGCTGGCGGCTGTGGCCAGGTTTGTTAATGCCACCTAAGGGTCATTGATGCCGATCTAGTGTTAGAATCAGGAGTTGAAACATAAAGTTCAGGATCTGATCCAGTGCAGCAGATGGATGTTATGTTGTCCCAAACACTGCGAATGTACGACGGAGTGATGTGCCAGAAGGCGTGGGAAGAGAAGATGCTTCGTACATAAGAGACATCTCTTCGGTAAACTTCGTGAGGCGTCCTATATTGAAATAGAAGATGCACAGGGAACTTCTTCATTTTAATTACCGGGAAGCATTGTTCAGGCAGCTCGAGAACTTAAAATAGGTACACGTATTGATGAATATACATGTGAGTTCTATCAGACAGTCTCACACAACAATTTAAGTGATACAAAGAGTCAGCTATTAGCAAGATGTATCCAGGATGTACTTACCTTACATGTAATTTTTTCTGAGAGGCAGCATCAGACAACATGGTGGTGGAGATTCCAGGTCATGGCCTATTAGGCTATACTACAACATCATCAAATCCATCTGTAATAGCAAGGTAAGGTATGCTAAATCTGCAACCACATCGAAAGGGGCAATATATTTACCCAAGTCTTTAACAACCAACTGTGCTAACTGCTTACGTTGATCCTCTGAACATCTGAAGAAAGATAGCCCAAACAACCACAACTGTGAAGGAAAAGGATTGATGACAGAATGTTCTCTAGCAGATTCCAAAACTGCAAACCAGGTCTGCAAAATTAACTGTGTTAAGAGTATTACACCAGCATAACTGTGGAACCGATAGTCCAGTGTTATACGCACAACATGAGCAGTTCAACCATTAGCTCAAGAATTTGAGAAAAAGAAGCAAAAAATTAGGGCCTGCTCCTTTGTATTATTCAAGTTGTGGAGAGGATGCTGGTGAACCTAGAAGGTTGAGTGAAAGATCAACACGTCTAGAGGGCCTGGCTGACACTGGGGCTATGACAAGTGATGTTGTCGTGATGAAGGAGACACTGATAAAATGTGGACGAGGCCGCCCTAAAACATCAAGATTTAAGTCCTATTTTGAGACAGGCAGGTGGACATCAAAGGGGAGAAAGCATGGGCGATGCCCGTGCTACACAACAGAAGGTAGATGTTCATGCTCGTCCAGATGGCCTGCTAAACCAGACAAAGTAATGCAAGCGCTACAGAAAACCATGGCACAATTCTGCGACGTTTACTCCTGGCAAAGCTGCGGCGCCTCCCAATGTTGTTGATGTATTTTCAAAGAATCCGCGGAAGAAGAACCGTTGCCGTAAATGCAATGGCTTAGGACACAACTCTGCAACTTGCATGGTTGAGGACAAATGACCTGGTGTTCTTGGTGAATTCTCATTATTTTGCACGGTTGCAGCAGACAAAAAATGTTCAGCGGACACCGTTTTGTTGCCTTGTTTTGTATTCATTCTGTCTAGCTGTTGTGTTCCGAAGTCACATTTTGTAATGGTGACCTGATGTATGTGGACTAAAGCTACACTAGTATGGTGTGTGTGATGTGTCCTGCGATGTATATGCTGATAATTACTATGGGTTGGAAAGGACCTTCAAGTCAATGTGTGAAAACTTCCTTGCAATATGACCGGAGTTTATGCATGTGGTGATCTGTTACAAAAATGATAGCAGGTGGGACTCTGTTTTTTCACCCGCGCCTTAAGCACTGTCTCCAACTACTGAAAAAAACATAAGCTTCAGAAAACATAAGCTCCCGTGTCCTGTTTTTAGCATAAGATTCCCTGTCCTGTTTTTTGCACTTGCAAAGAATAGAAAAAGAGGAGAACGATGTGTAGGGTAGACAACATGGTGGGACCCTCATTTCAAATTCAAAAACTCAAAAGCATGGGTGTTGAGGGGGGGGGGGGGGGGGACTATGCATGCGGCTGTAGGGAGTGCAGACACCTGTAACCCTGTATAAAAAGAGGATTGCTTGTTTCTGAAATGCCACAATTTCCAGAGCCTGTGCCCGCTAAGTTTCATCGTGCAAAAATGTCAGACTTGATTGCTTTTTTTTTTCAGGAACGCGCGAAATGCACGCCTTTTTTTATAGATAGAAGAAGAGAACAGACAGTTTTTACATGCCTCCACGACAACGCACCCACAGCCGAAGCCTAAAAGAACAAAGACACTAACTCACAAAAAACCTACAGCACTCCACCTACTGGCTTCAGCAACAATCGCATCCAACAGAGCCGCTTCCGATCTAGTAGCTCTGCTGAACACACGGTTGTTCCTCTCGATCCAAATGAAGCGCAGGACAAGGAGGACCAAAGACCTGATCTTGGGTGCCTCCTTAGCCAGCCAGTGTGTGGCAATCGAAGTCCACCACTCCTGCAAAACATCCATAGAAGAGGGAGCCAGCTCCGGCCTTCCGAGACCCGAGAGGGTTTCAAACCAAATCACGCGAGCAAAGGGGCAGTTGAGGAGGAGGTGTTGGATGGTTTCGGGTTCTTGCAGGCACATAGGGCAAGTGTCGGAGTCCGCAATGCCGTGCCTCAATCGCCGCTCCCCCGTCCAGCATCTATCCCAGGCCGCTTTCCACGCAAAGAATTTGAACTTCAAGGGGGCCTTGCACCTCCAGATTGGAACATACAAGGGCCAAGAAGTCCGACCCACAAAGAAAGCCATATAGGCCGAGCGCGCCGAGAAGGTTTTGTCCACAGTCCAAGTCCACTCGAACCGATCTACCGTGTCCAGCAGGTTAACCTCCTGTATCAAGTTCCACAGGGTGAGGAATTGCCCAATGGCCCCCACCGAGAGACCCCCAACAATGTCGCGCACCCAGGCGTTACCCAAGAGGCCCTGGGCAACAGTCCGTGACTCCCTAGCCTTCGCATTCACGAAGCTCAGAAGATCCGGCGCGACCATACCCACGGAACGGCTGCCAATCCATCTGTCGCCCCAGAAGGAACAGCTATTGCCATCGCCAAGCACGATCTTGACCGAAGCATCGAACATGGCTCTACAGTTATCCGATCCCGAGATGGAAATCCCAGCCCAAGGCTTGTCCGGGTCTGTCCTCCATAACCACAACCACCGCATACGCAGAGCGTCATTAAGAATATGCAGGTTTCGAATACCCAGTCCCCCAAGCCGAGTCGGAAGACACACATCCTTCCACGCGATCGGGCAAGATTCACCATTGGCCGAGTCCTTGCCACACCACAGGAATCCCCTACACACCTTTTCGAAAGCCTCAATCACAGACTTGATTGCTTCAGGCCTCACCCTGGATCAGGTCTCGTGCGTCTTGTCTGTTTCTGATGGAACACTCTCGCAGGAAACCATGGTGCCGGAAAGCTCCCTAGGAATCTACTTCTTCCTTGCATGCAGAAACAGAAGGGCTGGATTAAATTTATAGAATGGCCAGGGCATGTCCGGGTACGAAGCAGACGACGACGCCAGGGGTGGTGCTCAAGGAGGAAGTGTGGTGAAGGAAGGGGAAGGACAACGAAGATGGGAGGGGGGCATGAGCACGCAGGGGGCCAGGGGCTACGGCTGGCTGCAAAAAGCCTAAGCACGGGCTGATAGAAAAGTGAATGGTCATGATGTGGTACAGCCGCGAATCCTGGGCTTGGTACAGCCGCATGTGTCGGGCCGCTCTCTTTTTGTCCCATCAGCCGCGAATCCTGGGGTTCGGAAAGATGCAGAAAAAGAGAGAAATCCTTTCTCTTATTCCTCTCTTTCGCGGGATCTCAAAGCAGCCCACACCCCACCAACGGTACTGATTGCTCTCACACCCATTCGTGCATGTACACTAGCTTTTCCGGAAACAAAATATGTCAATATCATAGTTCTCAAAACACCGAACAAATAAGCACATGAGACAATATTGCAATCTTATAAATGGCGGGATGAACATTAATTAACCAGATCCTAATGTCATATGGACAACATAATGAGCAGAGAAAAGAACATAGAAACCCACCGAAAATGGATAATCTAGTGTAACAGCTCCTGGCCTCAACAAGCAAAGAACATATGTGATGCAGCCTCAAGAACACTCATGGTACCCAGATCTGACACAGACCTAAGAATAAGCTCTAATCATTGAAAAATACAGCTTTGTGTGATAAAATGGAAGAGTTCTGAACATGAAAACATGCAGCTCTGTGTGATAAAATGGAAGAATGACCACTGTGTAAGGTGTGCATCTATACAACTTTCACTTTCATCGGTGGGGTGCATATCATCTGCTAAAGGCGAATCTAGCATACAAATCCGAAATGGGGATTGTTCTCACGAAGAACAAACCCTAATTTAGAAGGTGCAGGTGAGATCTGACACACAATTGAGAATAACCGAACCTGCAAACACGAAATAGGTGGGGAGAAGATGAACACATACCGAAGAACGGATTGAAATTCGCCCTCACCTCAAGCTCCGACCCAGGCAGCAGTCATCGTCACGCCAGGCAGCGGGACGTTCCTTCTCACTGCAGAAACGGGAGGGAATAAGAACAGAGCAGAACGCAGAACAGAGCAGAGAACGCGTGTAGAAGGTACACACCTCGTTCACACAGAGACTAAGTGGCTCCGGCTACCCGGATGGAACGGCGGTCGTCCATCCTGTCACTGGCAGCAGCGGCGGCGGGCTCGATCTGAAGCGGAAACAAGCCTAGATTGAGATAAAATTGTTGTCTTTGCTGAGTAGCGAGTGGGCGGGGGAGGGTATATCGTTGGCCCGCCGTTCAGGAAGGCAGGGTGGAACAGGAACCCTCCTGTAGCGCTCGTACCCGGCGGCGACGACGGCTCCACTACGCACGTACGTCCGCCATGCCGTGCCCCTCATCAGGAGGCGAAATCCCAAAGCTGGGGCTGCCCGGGCAGGAGCATTACTAGCCCTGCGCCCCTGCCGCCGCTCACCGTTACGCGAGGCTGCCTCCCCGTGTCCTCCGCCCGCTAGGCCCATCTAACCGCTCTCCACCCGTAAGTCAAACCCAGGGTGGAGAGATAACGCGCAAAACCGTCCAGCCTCGTGGAAACAGAGCCCAAACTGATCCAATCAGTCCATTGGGTCGATCTAACGGTCCAGAATGGATTCGTCGGGGAGGTGGCTTGAGAATCCCCATTTTCCCACACCAATTGAACAATAGGATGCTATAGCTATATATTTCTGCAGTTTGATCTTTTGCAAGATCTACACCCAAACCATGGCTATATACTAGCTTTTCTTGTTTGATTTCTAAAATTTTATACTACATTGTTTCTAGACCTAGATTGGTTGATCTCTAGCTCGTAGATGCCAGTGATCGTCAGCTCAAGTGCTGAGATCTAGAGCTTAGATGTCACACCCTAGTTTTTTTTATCCTTGTACTATAGTTAAAGGAGACAAAAATATGGGCCAACAATTTCTTTTAACAACATGTTTGTGTGAACCAATATGTGCATATGACAATAGTCATATATGCAATGCAAGGAATGTTTTCATTTTAAAACCAATACAAAAAAATTGTGAAAACACTTTTTTGTTTTCTCTGATGTTTTCCCTAATGTGACTTGAGCATGCTTGTTTGCATCTTGACTTCAACTTTTAACTTTGTTGGATCCAAGAAATCAAAGATGAAAAATGAATTATGGAAGTTTTCTTTCAAATTTTCTATTTAAACTTTTCTCTGAAAATATAGCCAACTACCTATTTTCCACACTTAATTTCAATGGGTTATAATATTCCATTTTGTGTTTTCTTGACTAGTATTTTCTCTCTGATATGTGGACTACAAAACTACAAGCTTGGTTTGATTTATGGACTTTGAAAGCAATCTTTTTCATGTTTTTTTTTGTGTAAGAAAAATAAGACAGTAAAATGCATTATTAGAAAAACAGAGAAAAACAGAAAGTAGTCATTTTTTCACTTTGTTTTCATAGCCTTTCACTTTTCCAAATTTAATTTCAAAAGATGTTTATGAAAGTATAAAACTTGTTTAACAATCTACTGCTTTGAAAACAAAATTTGGAAAACATTTGAGCCATCAAAACAATCTGAATATTTTTTAAGTTTTCATCTATTTCCACACTTAGCCAAAATGACTCAGTCCTTTATAACTGAATTTCTCTGAAACAATATTTTTACAGAAGTTGAGCAGTTGTTTTCATTTGATTTTCTTGCAAACTTTGAAGTGGGACTTTGCCAAATAGTTTCACTGATGTTTAAACTCCAGAGTGTTGCCTCTGGATTGCTTCTAGAAGTTTTGGAGAGGGAGGAAAATGAGTGTTAAGAGGAGGGGACAGACATGAGGGGGACATGGGCTGGCCGCAGTGTGTGTGGCCACTGTGGCCATGCCGCGCCGCGTCCGTGCTCCTCCTTGCCGCCTTTGCCACACCCGGACCCCCACTCGACCCCCAGACACCTAGCCTACCGATTGCATGTCGCGGAGTCGCCAAGAGCACGTCCCCGTGCCGAACACGGCAAGTCCGAGAGCACCCCCATGCCCCCAACCACGATGTTGTGTCTGCAAAACACTTCCCACCCCACCCTCTCGCCACTAGCCCCCAATCCCTCACCGCGCCAGCCTCGAGAAGCTAACTCAACCCCAGAAGCTCTCGGTGAGCTCCACGGAGAGATTTTCCACCACCGGCCACCAAGCACCACCCGAGGTGGTGCAGCTCGCCTCGAGTCCTCCCACCTCTCCTTTTCGCCACCATCAAGCTCCCCGTAGACCGTAGACCCTCCCTGACACCTCAGCTTGTCCTCTCGGTTGCAGGTACGTCGCCGCCATCCTTGTCGCCGCCGTGGGATAACCGCTCGCCGCCGCTGTTTGAAGCCACGCCGGTCGCCAAATCCCGCGCCCCTCCACTGCCCCAACGCCCTGCAGCCCCTGCGACCCCTCTCCACCGCCCTGCAAACCCTCACTGTGAGCATAGCGCCGTCGTCACCTTTCCCGTCGCGTCCGGTGAGAAGAGAGGGAGAGAGAGGAAGGAGACAGTCACGGACCGTAGATCGCGAGATCTACGGCTCCGCTTGAACATGCCCCGTTCCCGCGCGTTGCGAGCGCGCCTATGTTGGGCCGCTTTGGCACTAGTTGGGCCACGCACATAGGAAACCCAGCCTGTGCCCTGTGTGTTTGCTTTTTCTTTTAAAATGCCAGAGAAAATGCCCCTTTGCTTTTGCTCTGTTAAAAATAGATTTTGAGGAAATAAAATTCAACAAAACTTTAGGGCAGTAGATTAGTATTTTCTTAAACGCATCAAAGTGGTAGATCTAGATTTGCTTGTTTATTTTTGCCATAGTTAGGGATACAGATTCCCTACCATACACTTGTTTTGTCAGGGATATATATTACTATATGTGTGATTAGTATTTCCACCAAGGAAAATAGATGGTTGCTCTACTTGTTTGATTGAAGTGTTTAGTAATGCTTTGTGACTCTTATATGTTTGGTTGAGGTAAATTTGTTGATATGATGTTCCCTTGGAAATATCATGTTAAGAAGTGATTGACTATTGTTTTTAATTAATTTGAGTGTTGTTTGCAAATTGAAGTATTTTCCTAGTGTTGGTAAATTATGTGTGGATAGAATTTCCCTTGAGTGTTTTGATTTTAGAAAGTGATTGATTGAGCATGTATTGAGTGCATAGCTACTGGTTGTATGACATGTTACTTTGATGCTTGTTATTGGGTTGTTAGAAAAGCATGTGCTACTAGACTTGGTTGATTCCTCCTAAGTAGTTGTTTTCATAGATTTTGTGTTAGTATAGGTACTTAGTAGCATGTGTAAGGTGTATGATCTGTTAGTGAGTATTTATAATTATGTGTTGCTTGTATAGGAAAATGCATTCTTGTAGTGTTGATTGCTTCTCTAGTATTGAATTAGTGTTACCCCTAGATATTATGAGTTGCTCTATTATTGTTGTCTTTCTATTTTATTAGTGTATGTTTATCCTAGCATGTTTAGCATGTTTCACTTCTGTTATGATGACTTGACTCTTTTAGTTGCTAGTTGATATTGAGTGTGGAATACAAGTATTCCTTATGGCTTGCTTGTGTAGTAATCTTTCATATTAGTATGCTATTAGTGAACCCTTCTTATTCTTCTATTTTCTAGCTATAGTTATATCATGTGGTTATTGTGTTCTAGAGTGTGGATTATGACTTGTTACAATTGGTTGATCCACTAGTTTGTTTAGTTATATTTATGATTGAGTGATTCTTTAGTCTTTGTGTAGACATAAGCATAGTCAGTAACTATCTTGTTCACCTATGGTTTGCTTTGCTGATTGGAATTGTCTGAGTGATTATTTTTGCATGAGTATTGTACCAGTGGTATGGTTGTGTTTAGTCTTATCTTATTATCTATGCTTTGAGTTAGTGGTCAACTTATTAAGTGTTGTTTTCTTGTGTTGTTGTTAATACCCACTGCCATGGGTATTGCTTTGAATGATTGTTATTACTTTAGTAGTCTCACCCTTGTGACCACAAGCTATTTTTAGCTTCGTAAATGTCTTGGTATGAGAGTGGTACACCCACTCAACCTATGATATTTATGATGTGGAATATGGTTTCCCAACCATAAGTATTGTAGTGATAATATTTATTCCATGAGTGTTTGTGAGGTAGTTTTCTCGTTAACTTTTTGAGTGATGGCATTAGTATAAGTTTGTTTGCTGTATGTGTTGCTTTGTACTATTGATTGCCTTCATTGGTTCTGAGTGTGTGTCTTTTATTCTTTTTACGATGTTAGAAATTGAAGAAGAAGATGATAGATTTGTAGAGTTGTGTGTCAAGATACGAGCTACTTCAAAGCCAGGGACACAAAGAGTTTCAAGGCAAGCCATCCTGATGCTTGCTACTATACTTATCATTATCTATCATGCATGTTTTTACTTCTGAAAGTTTTACAAAACTTTGGTTATCAAAAACTATTTTTTTATGTGGCTACTACTATTATTATTATTATATAAGTTATTAGTATGCCAGTAGTTAAAACTTGGTGTTACCAAGCCCATGGCCACCATATGGTATTTATTACCACCACAATTATAAGTCCCTAAGTGGACACCCTAAAAATATGAATTTTGCGAAACAAAGGATTTTATGGAAAACCCGGTGGAAAGGCGAAGCCTTATCATGGGAGATTTATGAAGTGGTCATTTTTGGGGAAAATGTGTTTTAAAAAATGATACATAACCTAGTCTTAGCCGGACATCCTTTATCGTACTGCCACTCAACCCCAACATGGGCACGATGCTTAATTGGAAACTTGTTCCTGTTAGTGTGTGTTCTATCTCAATATGCTATAAGGGATGTGATCCCTCGAACCGAAATGTCGCCAAGTTATGAAACACGAGGCATATCAAGTGTGGGATTAATTTCCCCTCGGGACGCAGCATTTGGGTCTCCTGTCATGGCCGTGTGTGACGCGGTGCCGGGGATATTAAACTCAATTGAAGATATACGCATTTACTAGCTTAAACATAGTGGAAGGTTAGGACCATTTATCTGAGGTTCGCATACTGTTGATACAGTTCGTGGTTGTTCACGGCGGATGTTCTGGATCTTGTGGAATGTGTACACCTCTACAGAGTCAAACTATTCTGAATAGCCGCGTCCTCGGATATGGACAGTTGAATGGCCATGTAGCTAGCATTTTGTCAATGTTTTCAAAGAGGAGTTTTGAAAAGAGGTTTTGAACATGTGAAGTATTGAAAGGAGGAACTTTGTCCCAATGAGGTACGGATTAAGAAAAGCTGGAAGTTGTTTTACAAGAAGTTTTGCAAAGAAAAACTTTCTTTTTTAAATAAAGTTTTACAAAAACTCTTGGACATGCAATATCTACAAGAGAAATGAAACTGTATTGTTTTATTTTGAAGTATCTTTTTCAACAAAGATACAGAGATTTTTTTCAAAATCAATTATGATGTATCCTTCATATATCATGCGTAGTGAACCCTATGTATAGCCTACCCACTCCACCATATATGCATACTTGCATTTCTATAAGATTCATGAAGAATGTCTTGCAGAGTACATTCAAATATACTCATATTGGTTTCGTCCCTGGTATCTACTTGCCAGACTTCGAGGAGGAGCCTCAGGAGGAGATCTACGAGGAGGAGTATTGCACTTGTGGCCCTACGAACTAGGATCGTCTCCCGGTCAGCATCCTGTAGGTTAAGAAGTGACTTGGGCTCTACTACGTTGTGTGTTGTTTGTCTTCCGCTGTGTGTGTTGAGTGCCTGCCCTGCGTGGTAGTTGTGTTAGACTTGGTCATGTGACCATTTCTCTTTTGTAAGACCTTTATGTAATCGTGTAATGAATGTTGTATCTGGATGCCAACTTGATATGTTATTTACGACTGGTGTGATCTGGGATCGTGAATATACGCATATCGGAGGTCCTTGAACAGTGGTTCAGGGGGACCTTACAGAGTTGGTATCAGAGCTATCCTAACCTTAGGAGACCTTAGTTAGCATGGACGTTAACTAGTACTCTGAAAACTTAGTTTAGAAAACTAAGTTACCAAGATGACTATGTACTAAAATATTCTATATCTCATCACCTCTATGTTCTTGAAAACCCTACTTATACTAAGTTACCTTTTGAGCATCTTAAAATTTTGCACACTGTTACCTAACTTAAGCTATACTTAAAATTTGTGTAGATGGAAGTTGTCTTCACCGAATCCTTCCGGCCGGGTACGCATGACACTTGCTACCACCGTTTTGAGGAGGATTTGATCAAGATGACTCAACTTATCGGTCACCCAGTACCTGAGTTGAAGGGAGCTCAGATTCACCATGACGGACGAGAGTTGTCCTGTTTAGTGGTCTGTACCATTCGTGCTCCTTTGCTAGCACCTTCAACCCAGGAGATCACTTATGAAGTGAAGGAGAAGAGTTGGGAAGATGGTATCCTTAGAGTGATGCAGCTGACTATCGCAAAGCTCGCGAACTTCTTTCGCAGCAAGTTCGAGGGCACTCCCTATAGATACTATGGGAGGCATGATGAGGACGACAAGCCAATAGATGTCACTGAAGACTTTGTCTTTGCTTGTCATTTCCAGCACATGGAGGGACAGCCGCATACCACTCAGTTTTCCCTTGATAGACTTAGGGGAGCGTTCGACATCCGAGGAAGGGAGATAGTCCAAATGGAGAAAGACCTGAGAGTTTCTTCTTCTACTAAGCGCCGTCTCGGAGCACTAAAGAAGACCATAAAATACGTTGACTCCCACCTTCGTGCACAAGTGAGAGACCTTCAGCTTCAGCTTGCGGCCAGCAAGACCAGAGTTGAAGAGTTGAGGAAGAGTTACGCGCATCCTCGAGCACTTAGGATTGCCGCAGGTTATTAGGAGTTTGTGCTGTTCCCACCCAAGACGTTTGTTTGTGTTGTGTGAATCTGTTAAGAACTATGTGTGTGATAGATGTGTTGTAATACCTATGCTTTTGCTATGTGAAACCTAAGTTTGTGATATGCTTGTTGAGACTCTACTTTATGGGTATGTTAGTCTATGTTTGTGATTATGGTTTTCTTCTTAGATGCTTGTCTTTGTTGTAGTGTTTTCAACGGTTCTCATATCTCTAATGAGCCGGTTTGTTTCACAAGTTTTCAAAACAAAACCACCCTTTTATCTTCTCTCGTCTTATACCCTTCTTTTTCTTCAGTATGGCCAGTGAATTACCTCCACCACCTGAGCCAACAATTGCCCAACATTTTGCGCTGATAATGGAAGACCGTGAAGCCGCCCGTGCAGACCGCAATGCCATCCTTGCTGCCCTATAGTACTTGACTCGTGGAACACCAGCGCGTGCTTGCTGGTGGAAATCGCAAAAGGAAGATAGTGACGCAAGGAGAACCTAGTTCACCTATGACTTGCAGTACCTCACCTGCGATGCCACAACCCTTAGGGGAGCATGTGAATGTCAGGCTTAAAACCATAGGTTGCTTTATTTGTGTAAAGGAAGGACACTTTGCTCGTGATTGTCCCAGAGGAATTATGATCTAGCTCGCCCTGATGAAAACCAAGAGGCCCAGGGTCCAACCCAGAAGAAGCGAAAGAGTTTGATGAGTGGACCTCAAGACCAAGAAGACGTTGAGGAAGTACGTGAGACTCATGCCATAGTTATCGGTACATTTTTGAACTAGGTCTGTGACCACCCTACTTTTGTTTGACTTCATACTCTGAGAAATCCGACATGATGGAACACTAGTAGTGTCTCGTCAGACTAGTAAAAAGTATCTTTAAAACTAACGACACTAACTTACTATATCTAATTCTAGCTTAACACCTAACCGAGTTTTAAAATTACTAACTTATTCTGTAAACCAAGGAGAAAGGTGTTGTACGAGGTTTTATAGCTGATTGGCAGAACAAAGGAGTTGAAAGGAATATTGGAGTTCTGATCTCTGATTTTTACTAGACAATAAAATCTCTGGTGTATTTATTTTGGAGGAACCAGATATCAGGATATAAGGTTTGTGGAATTGGATTTGAGGTTTAGAATAGAAGTAAGAGTTTGAGGGGAATATGAGGGATTAATTGAGTTGAACCAAGGATATTATGTATGTATACTTTGGGGCTAACCGGTGTGGACCTCAAAAACTTTGGAAGCTATCTGGAGCTAAAATATGTGGCATGGAAGGAATGATTGGAGGTTTAGAAATTTAATGGAAACTATTGGATTTATAGGAAGCGCTTGCTAAATGATGAAGATTGGATTGATTAGAAATAGAATATCGAGAAGAATTTGTGGTATTGGAATAAAGAGGATATAGTTTTGCATAAGGGATTCTCATACTGGATTTTCGTAGAGGTACAAATTGTAGTAGAAAGGTTATATTGGATTGGTATAGACATTTCGATTTTTGGTTGGAGAAATATAGGATTTTCTTATGAGAGAAAGGTAAATTAGTTGAGATAAAAGGATAATTTTTGGATTCTAGGAAAAATCAATATGGCTTGGATATAGTAGATGGATATTCTTGGAGATATATTTTCCGAGCTTTTCACGCTCTGTTGAGATTGTTCTTAGAGAAATGGCTTAGCATTGATGATGAGATAAGAGTTTGGAGAGTTTGAAAGGATTTATATAGTAGTCACAAAATGGATCAGATCCTTAGATTATGGGTAGATGATCATTGGATTTGTTGGTTTAACTTTGGCAATATGATCGTGGAGCAAATAACCTTTGATTGAAGGAGACAAATGTTTTGAATTGGTGGATAAACTTTGTAGATCCGATTAAGAGAAGAATAGTGGATTTCCTGGGGTTTTAGGGAAGGAGCAATGGAAATCTCATGTTTAAGAAAGATTGGTGGATATCGGATAGATTGATCTATACAATGATGATAGAATTTATGCCTCAAAAGAGATGATAGTGGAATGATAATCCTAGCTTGATATTCCAGTGATGGTTCTAATAACTAGTTGATAGTGGCAGCCCTATCAGAGATATGTGATTGGAAACTAGTAGATCGATGTCTAAAGAGTGACCTTGGATAACTATTATGGTTTTGAGGAACAATGAGTTCAAGGTTTAGAACATGGCACCCTAACCTTTGGAAAGCTAACCTAGCGGTGGATTTTAGTAAGGTTAATCAAAGGGGGAAGCACCTGTGCTTAATGTTACCAAACACCAGCAGATGTTTTTGTAGACTAATGTTCTCGCACTCTTGTTTTGGCCACACTCTCTTTTTGTGTGCCTGCGAATCTCGGGACGAGATTCAAGGGGGGAAGATCTGTCACACCCCAGTTTTTAGATCCTTGTACTGTAGTTAAAGGAGACAAAAATGTGCGGCAACAATTTTTTTTTAACAACATGTTTGTGTGAACCAACATGTGCATATGAAAATAGTCATATATGCAATGCAAGTAATGTTTTTATTTCAAAACCAATACAAAATTTTCCTATAAACACTTTTATGTTTTCTCTGATGTTTTCCCTAATGTGACTTGAGTAATTTTTATTCGAACACTTGGATCATGCTTGTTTGCATCTTGGCTTCAACTTTTAACTTTGTTGGATCCAAGAAATCAAAGATGCAAAATGAATTATAGAATTTTTCTTTCAACTTTTCTCTGAAAATATAGCCAGCTACTTGTTTTCCACACTTGTTTTCAATGGGTTATAATATTCCATTTTGTGTTTTCTTGACTTGTATTTGCTCTATGATATGTGGACTTTGAAAGAAATCCTTTTCATGTTAGTTTTTGTGTCAGAAAAATAAGACAAAAAAATGCATTTTTAGAAAAACAAAGAAAAACAGAAAGTAGCCCTTTTTTCAACATTGTTTTCATAGCCTTTCACTTTTCCAAATTTATTTTCAAAAGATGTTTTTGAAAGTATAAAACTTGTTTAACAATCTACCGCTTTGAAAACAAAATTTGGAAAACATTTGAGCCATGAAAACAATCTGAACATTTTTTAAGTTTTCATATGTTTCCACACTTAGCCAAAATGACTAAGTCCTTTATAACTGAATTTTCTGAATTTCTCTGAAACAATATTTTTACAGAAGTTGAGCAGTTGTTTTCATTTGATTTTCTTGCAAACTTTGAAGTGGGACTTTGCCAAATAGTTTCACTGATGTTTGAAATCCAGAGTGTTGCCTCTGTCTTACATCTAGAAGTTTTGGAGAGGGAGAAAAACGAGTGTTAAGAGGAGGGGACAGACAGGAGAGGGACTTGGGCTGGCCGCACTGTGCGTGGCCACTGTGGCCATGCCGCGCCACGTTCGTGGTCCTCCTAGACGCCGTTGCTACACCCGGACCCCCACTCGACCCCTGACACCTAGCCTACCGATTGCACCTCGCGGAGTCGCTAGGGAGCACGTCCTAGTGCCGAACGCGGCAAGTCCGAGATCACCCCCATGCTCCCGACGACTGCGCCATGTCTAAAAGCACCTCCCACCCCACCCTCTCGCCACTAGCCCCCACTCCCTCACCGAACCCGCCTCGAGCTACTAAATCAACCCAGGAAGATCCTGGTGAACTCGACGGGGAGATTTTCCGCCGACGGCCACCGAGCACCACCCGAGGTGGTGCAACTCGCCTCGATCCCTCCCACCTGTCCTTTTCGCCACCATCAAGCTCCCCATAGACCGTAGACCCTCCCTGACACCTCCGCTTGTCCTCTCAGTTGCAGGTACGCCGCCGCCGTCGTCGTCGCCGCCACGGGACAACCGATCGCCGCTGCCGTTTGAAGCCACGCCGGTCGCCAAATCCCGCACCCCTCCACTGCCCCAACACCCTGCGACCCCTCTCCACCGCCCCGCAACCCCTCACGGTGAGCACAGCGCCGCCGTCACCTTTCGCGTCGCGTTTGGTGAGAAGAGAGGGAGAGAGAGGAAGGAGACGGTCACGGACCATAGATCGCGAGATCTACGGCTCCGCTTGAACCAGCCTCGTTCCCGCGTGTTGCGCGCGCTGATGACCCACAAGTATAGGGGGTGTATCGTAGTACTTTTGATAAATAAGAGTGTCGAAACCAACGAGGAGCAGAAGGTGTTGACAAGCAGTTTTGATGAAGGAATAACTTTAAATACTGGAAAATACATTTGTAGGGTTTTTTGATATAGCAGATAAATAAAGTGAGAGTAAATACAATGCAGTAGTAATGATTGCAGCAAGTGTCCCAATACTTTCTTTAGCAAAGGACAATCCTATGAGTTTACTTATGATTAACAAACGTTCTCGAGGACACAGGGGAGGTTTCTGTCAAGTGCTTTTGTTCCATGCAGCTAAATATTGTTAGGTGTTTTGATAAGTGTTGTGTGGGTGAACCTATGCTAATGTACCGTCCCATCCAAGACTAATACATACTTGTGATTATACCCCTTTCAAGCATCCGCAACTACAAGAAAGTAATAAGAAATAAATCTAACCACAACTTTAAACTCCGGGATCCTACGCTCCCTCGTGTAATGGTTTCCTAAAGGGGGTTTAGGTTTCTGTCACTCCGGCAACCCCACAATTAGTAGCCAAATACACGATGCATTCCCCTAGGCCCATAAATGGTGAAGTACCATGTAGTCGACATTCACATGACACCACTAGAAGAATAACACCACAACTTAAATATCAAGCATTAAATATTATTCAACATTACTTCACTACTAACAACTTGACTTCTCCCATGTCCTCAAGAAAAACATGAACTACTCACAACACATCATATAGATCATGATCAGAGGTGATATAATGGATGATAACAATCTGGTCATAAAGTGCAAACGCCGATAAATCTCACAAGCATCAACTACTAACAAGTAATCCACACCGGGAGAGAGATCTGATGCAAAACAACGATAGTGACCCCTAATTGTTACAACGGGATGAAGGTGGATGATGAGGGTGATGGTGCTGGTGGTGATAATGATGATGATGACGATCTTGATGATGCCCGGAGTGATGACGATGACGATGGCGGTGATTTCCCCTCTCCGGAGAGGAATTTCCCCGGCAGATTTCTCCCTGCCAGAGAGCTTTTCTCTCTCGGGTGTTTTCTGCCCCGAGGCGACGGCGGAATAATTCTTCGAGGATGGAATGAGGCTTAGGGTTCCCTCGGGGCCAGGCACGCCAAAGATGACCCCCAGAGGTGGGCCAGTGTGGCCACACCTCTAGGTGGCGCGGCTGGGGGGGGCGCCACCCCTAGGTGTGGGCCCCTGGTGGCCCCCCTCCAGCTCTCCTTCTGGCTGAGTTACTCGTCTGAACTTTTAGGAACCTCCGGATGTCCCCCTTCTTCTTTTGATCTTCTGAAATATGGTATCTCGACGGTGCTTTTTCCATCAGATTTCTGGTCCCGGTGTTTATTCTCCAAAAATTATAAAACATGCAAAATAAGATAAAACAACATAAGATATGCATCATAACATGAAATATGTCGATGAATAACAGAAAATTATGATATAAAATAGTGTAGCAAAATGGACGTATCAACTCCCCCAAGCTTAGACCTCGCTTGTCCCCAAGCGAAACTGAACTCAGAAAACATGACCATAGGTTTATGGAGTGAAGAGTCGATAAATAAAATACGGAGAAGAAGCATCACATTTACCTATGCACCAATCATTACAGACATCAACTTCCTCTCATATAACTTAACTTGAAACAAGTAAAGGGAGTCACAAACAAAGATACAAAAGAGAGAATCAAAATTGGTAATGGCAAACTTCGTTCTTGGTCAGAGAACATTTAATGAAGTTATACTTATCTTAGGTGAAGTCTTTATACAAGGTTTATAGTGTAGGGCTTAACATGTTTAATTATAACAATTCTTTTACAGTGATTCATAGCTTTCAAAATAATATTCATTCAGATAATAAAGCATGTGCTAAACAAAGAAGGATAGAAAACATGATTGAATAAATCAACATATAGATGATGTGATCACAACAACTCAAATGCTTGCTGGAGACAGAAGGAAATGGGTTTACTGACTCAACATAAAAGTAAAAAAGATAGGCGCTTCGCAGAGGGAAGCATGGACTACTCATGTGCTAGAGCTTTTATTTTAATAAACAGAGGTATACAATGCATGACACTCCTCCCATCCATCTTACACAACCATGGATAACCGAATCCTCGGGTGCCTGCCAACAATCACAAACCGTGGAGGAGTGTCTCGATTTTGAGAGGTGTATATTTATGTCAGCGAATGGCAAACAGAAAATACAGTACGTCACAAGCCAACTAGACTCACAAGAGCGGCTCCCATAGAAGGATGCAACTGGTATAGAAGGTCATCCCTTTTTCTCTTTTGTTTACACAACTATGCATTGACTGATAAATTAGGGGCAAAAAGAGTGAAGATAATGTGTATTATTATTTGGGGATGGGCACCCCGCTGCCAGCTCTTCTAGCATTTGGATAAGCGGATGAAGCCACTAGTCTAGGTGTGTGAGTCCGATCAACAAGTGACATAAAGATTCTCAATTTGCGTCCTCATGAGCTAAAACAGGAACACAAAACAGGAGTAATTTGAAAGTTTTAAAGGTAGCACATGAGCAATTTACTTGGAGTGGCGGTGGAATACCACATGTAGGTAGGTATGGTGGACATGAATGGCAAGGTTTTTGGTTTAAGGTTTGGATGCACAAGAAGCATTCCCTCTCAGTACAGGGTTTTTGGCTAGCAAGGCTGGGTAGCAAGCATAAGAGTTGAAGTAAAACAAACAAATATACATATGATGAAACCAATCATGCAATCTTCATTGAAAGAACAAACGATCTTAACTTGTGAATACTAAGTTTATGGGCTAATAGGAAAATTCCTCTTTCTTAAACTAGCAACTCAAATTATTATTTCTGCTGACCCAAGCTAAGTTTGCCAAAACCAACTAGATTAACTTGATGATCTCTAGAGTGATGCCAAATACTAATAGCAAGCTCAACCATATGACAGAAATTGAAAACTAAAATAATGTGCATAGAAAGTAAAGGATGAAACTTCTCATTAACATTTCAAACCGGCAACTCACACCAACGAATACAACGATAACCAACTAGGGAGAGACACTTCCGTGCTGCAAACCATCCTATATGATAACCTCTCTACTCATGATATGACTCTACTGAAAAAGTAAAAATATGAAAGATAGTGATGTGATCTCGTGGCACTCCCCCTAAGCTTGGAACAAGCCGAGGGGATGCCAAACCCAATGACGAATCAATTCTTCAGTGGTGGTGGTGAATCCTTCTCGATGAGCTTATCAATTGATTTCTTCAGATCTTCAATTGCGAACATAAGCATACGCATAACCTCCGTATTGCGATCAATACAGTTTGCATGCCTGTCAGACGGTGAATCCCAGCCACCAAGATTCCCCCCAATCTTCCTTAGGTTGAGAGCTTCCTTCATCTCCACGGTTAGAATGATTCATATCCCACATAGAGGGAAAATCCCTATTGGGCACCTTTTGCACTGATAATCATGAATTAATGTGTGGAAGTAGTTCTTGACTCCCGCAGCAGGTGTCTTCGAAGCTAGGGAGTGACGTGGAACCTTCCCTCCGGTGCTCATCCGCGCGTTTCTCTTGAGCTTCAAGGGGTTAGCAACCACCCTAATGCTTGCGACGGTGGGGCGTGGACGCACTCGTGGGTTTTCCTCTACATCTCCTTCAGCTCCACTCTCGATCTCCTCCTCCGGCTTCAGGTCTTGGACATCATCTTCCTTTGGTCCCTTCCCCTTGTTGTCGTTGGCGGAGACCATGATGCTTCTAAAACCAAAAATAGATCCTGACAGAAACAACTCGAAACAAAAACACGACGAGAAAACGATATACGGTCCTCGGGGGGTCTGGGGGATTATATAGCAAAAAGGTTTATAATGAAAGGAAAGTCCAGGTCAGAAACGAGTCGGAGAGGGGCTCCGGGGCGCCCACACCATGGGCTGGCGTGGCCAGAGGTGGGCCCGCGCCACCCTATGGTGTGGAGCTTCCGGGCTCCATCTCCCTCTCGTTTCCGGCTCATAATTTATCATATTTTCTAAAAACAGCAAAAATATAAGTTGGAACATGTTTCGCGAACATTTTCTTACCAAAATTGTTATCTATTCAAAAACTGACTCTGCAGTTTCTGAAATATGCTTCTTAATAAACTCCTCCGGGATCATGGCTTGAATACAGTCAACATTTTCATTATAAGGATCTCCAGAAATATAATGTTTGAGTCTTTGGCCATTCACCACTTGTGAAGAGTTGTCTTCAAGGGGGAAACAATTTTAATTTCCCCCGAACGATATACCTCTTCGATAAAAAAAAAGGTCCTTCCCATCTCGAGAGTAATTTTCCTGCAAAAAATCTAAGACGAGACCTATACAATAGCACTTTCTCACCAACATGAAATTCTCTTTTAATAATTCTCTTATCATGCCACCTTTTAACTTTCTCTTTAAAGAGCTTAGCATTTTCATATGCTTCACTCCTCCATTCATCTAAAGAACTTAAGTCAAGCAGCCTTTTTTCACCAGCAAGTTTAAAATCTCTATTTAGGTCTTTCGCTGACCAATAAGCTTTGTGTTCTAATTCTAAAGGCAAGTGACAAGATTTTCCATAAACCATTTTATAAGGAGACATGCCCATGGTATTTTTGTAAGCAGTTCTATAAGCCCACAGAGCATCATTTACTTTCTTAGCCCAATTTTTCCTAGATTTGCTAACATTCTTTTGCAAGATAGATTTGATCTCTCTATATGATAATTCTACTTGCCCACTAGTTTGAGGATGATAGGGTGAGGCAATTCTATGATTAACATCATATTTAGCAAGAGTTTTTATAAAACCACCATGAATAAAATGAGAACCCCCATCAGTCAGAAAGATATCTAGGTACACCAAACCTAGGGAAAATAAAATCTTTAAGCTTTTTTATTGAGGTTTCACCATCAGCACTTTTATCAGGTATAACTTCTATCCATTTAGTAACATAATCAACAGCAACAAGAATATGAGTGTAGCCTTGTGAAGGAGGGAAAGGACCCATAAAGTCAAAACCCCAACAATCAAACGGTTCAATAACAAGAGAATAATTCATAGGCATTTCATTACGTCTAGAAATATTTCCAACCCTTTGACCTTTATCACGAGATAAAACAAATTTTCTAGCATCTTTAAAGTGAGTATGCCAATAAAAACCTGATTGTAGAACTTTATGTGCAGTTCTATCGCTAGCGTGATGTCCTCCATAAGCACTACTATGACATTTTCTCAATATCTCTTGTTGTTCATTTTCAGGAAAACATCTTCTCACAATACCATCAACACCTTCTTTATATAAGTGTGGGTCATCCGAAAAATAATGCCTCAATTCATAGAAGATTTTTCTTCTTTGCTGAGTTGTAAAGGTAGGAGGCAAATACTTCGAAACAATAAAGTTAGCATAATCCGCATACCATGGACTCTCTTGAGTGCTCACTTTTATTAAAGCTAACTGTTCATTAGGAAAACTATCATTAACAGGAATAGGGTCATCAGAGATATTTTCTAATCTAGAAAAATTATCAGCAACAGGATTTTCAGCACCCTTCCTATCCACAATAGGTAAATCAAACTCTTGTAAAAGAAGCACCCATCTAATAAGCCTAGGCTTAGCATCTTTCTTTTCCATAAGGTAATTAATAGAAGCATGATCAGTATGAATAGTAATTTTAGAATCAAGCATATAATGCCTAAATTTATCACAAGCAAAAACTACAGCTAGGAATTCTTTTTCAGTTGTAGCATAATTCTTTTGAGCAGCATCAAGAGTTTTACTAGCATAATGAATTACATTTAACTTCTTATCTATCCGCTGTCCAAGAACAACACCTACATCATAATCACTAGCATCACACATAATTTCAAATGGTAAATTCCAATCAGGTGGTAGAACAATAGGGGCAGATATTAAAGCCTTCTTTAAAATTTCAAAAGATTTTTTACAATCTTCATCAAAAACAAATGGTACATCTTTTTGAAGAAGATTAGTAAGAGGTTTTGATATTTTAGAGAAATATTTAATAAACCTTCTATAGAAACCAGCATGACCAAGAATACTACGAATACCTTTAACATTCCTGGGACAAGGCATTTTCTCAATAGATTCAACTTTAGCTCTATCAACTTCAATACCTTATTCAGAGATTTTATGTCCAAAAAAAATTCCTTCATTAACCATAAAATGGCATTTCTCCCAATTAAGAACAAGATTAGTCTCCTCACATCTCTACAAAACTTTATCAAGATTCTGCAAACAATTATCAAAAGAAGTTCCAAAGACGGAGAAATCGTCCATGAAGACTTCCACAATTTCTTCACAAAAACCATGAAAGATAGAAGACATGCGTCTTTGAAAAGTAGTAGGAGCATTACATAAACCAAAAGGCATACGTCTATAAGCATAGGTTCCATAAGGACAAGTGAAAGTTGTTTTCTCTTGATCAAGCTGTTTAACAGCAATTTGAGAAAACCCAGAATAACCATCAAGAAAGCAGAAAATAGTTTTCTTAGAAAACCTTTCTAACATTTGATCAATAAAAGGCAAAGGATAATGATCTTTCTTAGTGACTTTTTTAACCTTCCTAAAATCAATGCACATCCTATAACCAACTACTACTCTTTGAGGAATGAGTTCATTATTTTCATTTGGCACAACAGTCATCCCTCCTTTCTTAGGGACACAATGCACATGACTAACCCATCTACTATCAGCAATGGGATAAATGATACCAGTGTCAAGGAGTTTCAATACCTCATTTCTTACCACATCCTTCATCCTAGGATTTAAACGGTGTTGGTGCTCAACAACTGGCTTTACATCAGGTTCAATACTAATAGCATGCTGACATATAGGAGGAGAAATCCCTTTCAAATCATCAAGAGTATAGCCAATAGCACCTTTGTGTTTCTTCAATATCCCCAATAATCTCTCCTCTTCTTTATCAGAAAGTTGAGAACTAATAATAACAAGATATAATTTCTTATCATCAATATGAGCATATTTAAGATTATCTGGCAAAGGCTTTAAATCAAAAACAGGATCCTCCTTGGGTGGTAATGTGGTACCCTAATCTTCCACAGGTAAATTATGTTTCAGCATTGCTGGCTGATGTAGGAAAATCTCATCAATTTCATTCTTTTCTTCCATAAAGACATCACTTTCGTGGTCTTCCATGTATTGCTGCAAAGATTGTTAGAAGCAAGAGCAGTAGCAGCCAACTGTTCAACTCTATAATTCTCATTAGGCAATTCAACTTCATAAGGTGCTTTGGCAAATTTGGAGAAATGAAATTCATAAGACTCTCCATCAAACTTTGTAAGAATTTTCTCCTTTTTACAATCAATAACGGCATCACAAGTGTTTAAGAAAGGTCTACCAAATATAATAGGACAAGTATCACTAGCAGAAGTGCCTAGTACTAGAAAATCAGCAGGATACTTAGTTTTACCACACAAGACCTCCACATCTCTAACCATACCAATTGGAGAAATAGTTTCCCTATTAGCAAGTTGAATAATCACATCAATGTCTTCAAGTTCACATGAACCAATTTCATGCATTATTTCTATATAAAGCTCATAAGGAATAGCACTAGAACTAGCACCAATATCACATAAACCATAATAACAATGATCACCTATCCATACAGATAGCAAAGAAACACTAGGTTTCCTAGATTTACTAGGATGAGAGACAATATTAGAAGCATCTTCACAAAATATAATGTGTCCCTCATCTACATTTTCAGAAAGAAGGTCCTTTTCTATTGCAACTGTAGGTTCTACAGTTATTTGTTCCTCAGGTTCTACAAGTTTCTTTGCACTTTTATTAATCACACTAGCTAACATAGAGTGTTCTTTTACTTTAGCAGGGAAAGGCATTTTCTCAATATAAGGTTCAGGCACAATAGAATCAACTGTATGAACTTCTATATCTCTAGCAGGAACACAATTAATAGTATCTTTATAAGGTGCATGGTACTTATCCCATTCCTTCTTATGAATATCAATGTAAGAAGCAAAAGCCTTATACAAGTTTGCAGCAACTTGAGAATCAAGACAATAAACAACACTAACATTATGAAAATCCTCATATGCCATAAAGGTTTTAATGCATTCATAGTCATAATTTATACCTTACTTTCTACCTTTGTCATTCTCCCGTGCTTTAGTGTTTTCTTGAATACGGTCAAGAAGATCCCATTTAGCTTCATCCTTCATACGTGTAAATGATCTAGAACAAGAAGCTTCCAATAAATCTTTATCATGAAGAGGAAGCCTTACCTAGATTATTAATAACAATATTACTGGGGAGCTCATGAATGGGGCATTTGAGCATTAGTAACTTCAATCTCCCCCATGCTTGGGAATTGCTCTCTCCGTCATGAGGTCAAAAATTATATATATAATTCCAATCTTTATGGATTTCACTGGGAGGATAAAATTTAGAATAAAAGAGAGGTACAATTTCCTCCCATTCAATAGTCTGGCTATTTTTCAGCAGTTTGAACCATTCAGCGGCTCGGCCTGTCAATGATATAGAGAATAATTTCCCCTTCACTTGGCTCATTGTAATACCTGCACACTTGAACAACTCGCATACTTCATGTAAAAAGAGCAAATGATCATCAGTATGGACATTTCCATCACCTGAATAGCAGTTATCCATAACATGTTTAACAATCTTTATAGGTATTTTATAAGGATCCAAATCATCAAGCGGTGGGTCACTTACTACCATAGGAGTGGCAGCAGTGCCCGCAAATAAGGACTCAAAAGGAGTTCCAAACATAGTGTAATAAAGCAGTAGACAGAAATAAAAACAGCACTTTCAGCAGAAGCTTCCTTTATCAATTCCACTTCCCAATAGCGCTTCACTTCCCGGCAATGGCGCCAGAAAATAGTCTTGATGACCCACAAGTATAGGGGGTGTATCTTAGTACTTTTTCGATAAATAAGAGTGTCGAACCCAACGAGGAGCAGAAGGTGTTGACAAGAAGTTTTGATGAAGGAATAACGGTAAATACTGGAAAATAGATTTGTAGGGTTTTTTGATATTGCAGATAAATAAAGTGCGAGTAAATACAATGCAGTAGTAATAATTGCAGCAAGTGTCCCAATCCTTTCTTCAAGAAAGGGCAAGCCAGTGAGTTTACTTATGATTAACAAACGTTCTCGAGGACACACGGGAGGTTTCTGTCAAGTGCTTTTGTTCCATGCAGCTGAATAATGTTAGGTGTTTTGATAAGTGTTGTGTGGGCTAACCTATGCTAATGTACCATCCCATCCAAGACTAATACATACTTGTAATTATACCCCTTGCAAGCATCCGCAACTACAAGAAAGTAATTAAGAAATAAATCTAACCACGGCTTTAAACTCCGGGATCCTACCCTCCCTCATGTAATGGTTTCCTAAAGGGGGTTTAGGTTCCTGTCACTCTGGCAACCCCACAATTAGTAGACAAATACACGATGCATTCCCCTAGGACCATAAATGGTGAAGTATGATGTATTCGATGTTCACATGACACCACTAGAAGAATAACACCACCACTTAAATATCAAACATTAAATATTACTTCACTACTAACATCTTGACTTCTCCCATGTCCTCAAGAACAACACGAACTACTCACAACACATCATATAGATCATGATCAGAGGTGATATAATGGATGATAACAATCTGGTCATAAAATGCAAACACCGATAAATCTCACAAACATCAACTACTAACAAGTAATCCACACCGGGAGAGAGATCTAATGCAAAACAATGATAGAGGCCCCTAATTGTTACAGCGGGATGAAGGTGGATGATGAGGGTGATGGTGCTGTTGGTGATGATGATGATGATGATGGCGATCTTGATGATGCCCGGAGGGATGACGGTGACGATGGCGGTGATTTCCCCTCTCCGGACAGGAATTTCCCCGGCAGATTTCTCCCTGCCTGAGAGCTTTTCTCCCTCGGGTGTTTTCCGCCCCGAGGCGGCGGCGGAATAATTCTTCAAGGATGGAATGAGGCTTAGGGTTCCCTCGGGGCCAGGCACGCCAAAGATGATCCCTAGAGGTGGGACAGGGTGGCCACACCCCTAGGTGGCGCGGCGAGGGGGGCGTGCCACCCCTAGGTGTGGGCCCCCCTCCGGCTCTCCTTCTGGCTGAGTTCCTCGTCTGAACTTTTAGGAACCCCCGGATGTTCCCCTTCTTCTTCTTCTGATCTTCTGAAATATGGTATCTCGATGGTGCTTTTTCCATCAGATTTCTGGTCCCAGTATTTATTCTCCAAAAATTATAAAACATGCAAATAAGATAAAATAACATAAGAGATGCATCATAACATGAAATATATCAATGAATAGAAGAAAATTATGATATAAAATAGTGATGCAAAATGGACGTATCACGCGCCTGTGCTGGGCCGCTTTGGCGCTAGTTGTGCCACACGCACATAGGAAACCCAGCCCGTGCTCTGTGTGTTTGCTTTTTCTTTTAAAATGCGAGATAAAATGCCCCTTTGCTTTTGCTCTGTTAAAAATAGACTTTTTGGAAATAAAATTCAACAAAAGTTTAGGGCAGTAGATTAGCATTTTCTTAAACGCATCCAGGTGGTAGATCTAGATTTGCTTGTTTATTTTTGCCATGGTAATAAAAATTCCAGAGGCTACCTATTAGACCATTTGGTGCATAAATTTTTGAATATGTATCCAAATTGGTTAAATCAATTTTTTTTAGTAGCCCTTGAGTAGATCTATCAATGAGAGTTGGCCTCGTATCAAGAAGAGTTGTCGTTTGGAAATGCCATCCATTTTGGTAAAAGACCAATAGGCATTTATAAGATTTTTAGTGAGAGCTTAAAAATGATTTTTGATGTGGATCCAATTGGATGAGCTTGTGTGTGATTAGATCTATGTAATCCTAGCTTGGAATAATTTTTAGAGATCTAGATTAATTTTGGTGTGCTTGTCTAGGAATAACTGTTATTATTAAATTGTATGCAAATAGATTTAAATAAATATTTGTTTGTTAGAATCTTGTTTTCTAGCATGTGTAGATGTTTTGCTCTCTGTTAAAACGATGTTTTCTTGCATTACTAGTATGTAAGAAAGTTTGTGCATGTTTGGAAAACAAATAGAAATAATCTAGTATTATTTTTCTAGTATTTTTGTGGAATAGATTTTGTGAGCAAGTATTGTTATGATTAATGTCTAGGTTTTTGGTGTTGTTATGTTGATTCCGGTACCATTTTGGTACTAATGTTGAGATGGTATCACCTCTGTTAGCTTTCACATTAATTTATTGGAAAGCATGTGTAGCATTGTTTGCTTTGGTAGATTATTATTTTCTCAAGTGATACCAGAGGCATTGTGACCTCTCAATGCTTTGGTATATTTGTGGGACAACCACTGGTCCCATTGCATTTTCCTTAGGGATACAGATTCCCTACCATACACTTGTCTGTTAGTGGTACATATTACTATATGTGTGATTAGTATTTTCCACCAAGGAAAATAGATGATTGCTATACTTGTTTGATTGAAGTGTTTAGTAATGCTTTGTGACTCTTAGTATGTTTAGTTGAGGTAAATTTGTTGATATGATGTTCCCTTGTAAATATCATGTTAAGTTGTGATTGACTATTGTTTTTAATTAATTTGAGTGTTGTTTGCAAATAGAAGTATTTTCCTAGTGTTGGTAAATTATGTGTGGATAGAATTTCCCTTGATTGTTTTGAGTTTAGAAAGTGATTTATTGAGCATGTATTGAGTGCATAGCTACTGGTTGTATTACATGTTACTTTGATGCTTGTTATTGGGTTGCTAGAAAAGGATGTGTTACTAGACTTGGTTGATTCTTGCTAAGTAGTTGTTTTCATAGATTTTGTGTTAGTATAAGTACTTACTAGCATGTGTATGGTGTATGATCTGTTAATGAGTATTTATAATTATGTGTTGCTTGTATAGGAAAATGCATTCTTGTAGTGTTGATTGCTTCTCTAGTATTGAATTAGTGTTACCCCTAGATATTATGAGTTTCTCTATAATTATTGTCTTTCTATTTTATGAGTGTATATTTATCCTAGCATGTTTAGCATGTTCACTCCTGTTATTATGACTTGACTCTTTTAGTTGCTAGTTGATATTGAGTGTGGAATACAATTATTCTTATGGCTTGCTTCTGTAGTAATCTTTCATATTAGTATGCTATTAGTGAACCCTTGTTATTCTTCTATTTTCTAGCTACAGTTATGTCATGTGGTTATTGTGTTCTAGAGTGTGTATTATGACTTGTTAAAATTTGTTGAGCCACTGGTTTGTTTAGTTATATTTATGATTGAGTGATTCTTTAGTCTTTGTGTAGACATAAGCATAGTCAGTAACTATCTTGTTAATCTGTGGTTTATTTTGCTAATTGGAATTGTCTGAGTGATTACTTTAGCATGAGTATTGTACTAGTGGTATGGTTGTGTTTAGTCTTATCTTATTATCTATGCTTTGAGTTATTGGTCAACTTATTAAATGTTGTTTGCTTGTGTTGTTGTCAATACCCACTGCCATGGGTATTGCTTTGAATGATTGTTATTACTTTAGTAGTCTCACTCTTGTGACCACAAGCTATTTTTAGCTTCTAAAATGTCTTGGTATGAGAGTGGTACACCCACTCAACCTATGATATTTAGGATGTGGAATATGGTTTCCCAACCATAAGTATTCCAGATAGTATTTATTCCATGAGTGTTTGTGAGGTAGTTTTCTCGTTAACTTGTTGAGTGATGGCATTAGTATAAGTTTGCTTGCTGTATGTGTTGCTTTGTACTATTGATTGCCTTCATTGGTTCTGAGTGTGTGTCTTTTATTCTTTTTACGTCGTTAGAAAACAAAGAATAAGAAGAACAAGAAGAAGAAGGAGTTGTAGAGCTGTGTGTCAAGATACGAGCTACTTCAAAGCCAGGGACACAAAGAGTTTAAAGGCAAGCCATCCTGATGCTTGCTACTACACTTATGCTTATCTATCATGCATGTTTTTACTTCTGAAAGTTTTACAAAACTTTGGTTATCAAAAACTATTTTTGTGTGGCTACTACTACTATTATTATTATATAAGTTATTAGTATGCCAGCAGTTGAAACTTGCTGTTACCAAGCCCATAGCCACCATATGGTATTTATTACCACCAAAAGTATAAGTCCCTAAGTGTCCACCCTAAAAATATGAATTTTGCAAAACAAAGAATTTTATGGAAAACCCGGTGGAAAGGCGAAGCGTTATCCATATGAGATTTATGAAGTGGTTATTTTTGGGAAAAAGGTGTTTTCAAAAATGACACATAACCTAGTCTTCACCGGACAACCTTTATCGTACTGCCACTCTACCCAAACATGGGCACGATGCTTAATTGGAAACTTGTTCATGTTATCGTGTGTTCTATCTAAATATTTTATAAGGGATGTGATCCCTCGAACCGAAATGTCGCCAAGTTGTGAAACACGCGGCATATCAAGTGTGAGATTAATTTTCCCTCCGGACGCAGCAGTTGGGTCTCCTGTCAATGTTGTGTGTGACGCGGTGCCAGGGAGATTAAATTCAATTGAAGAGATAAGAATTTACTAGCTTAAACATAGTGGAATGTTAGGACCAGTTATCTGATGTTCGCATACTGTTGATACAGTCCGTGGTTGTTCACGGCGGATGTTCTGGATCTTGTGGAATGTGTACACATCTGCAGAGTCAAACTATTTTGAATAGTCGCGTCCTCGGATATGGACAGTTGAATGTCCATGTAGCTAGCATTGCGTCAATGTTTTCAAAGAGGAGTTTTGAAAAGAGGTTTTGAACATGTGAAGTATTGAAAGGAGGAATTTTGTACCAATGAGGTACGGATTAAGAAAAGCTGGAAGTTGTTCTACAAGAAGTTTTGCAAAATTAAACTTTCTTTTCTAAATAAAGTTTTACAAAAACTCTTGGACATGCAATATCTACAAGAGAAAGAAAACTATATTATTTTCTTTTGAAGTATCTTCTTCAACAAAGATACAGAGATTTTCAAAATAAACTATGATTTATCCTTCATATATCATGGGTAGTGAACCCTATGTATAGCCTACCCACTCCACCATATAAGCATACTTGCATTTCTATAAGCATCATGAAGGATGTCTTGTAGAGTACATTCAAGTGTACTCATATTGGTTTCGTCCCTAGTATCTACTTTCCAGACTTCGAGGAGGAGCCTCGGGAGGAGATCTACGAGGAGGAGTACTGCACTGATGCCCCTACGAACTAGGATCGTCTCCCAGTCAGCAGCCTGTAGGATAAGGCGTGACTTGGGCTGTACTACGATGTGTGTTGTTTGTCTTCTGCTGTGTGTGTTGAGTGCCTGCCCTGCGTGGCAGTTGTGTTATACTTGGTCATGTGACCATTTCTCTTTTATAAGAACTTTATGTATTCGTGTAATGGATGTTGTATCTGGATGCCAACTTGATATGTTTTTCACGACTGGTGTGATCTGGGATCGTGAATGTATGCATATCGGAGGTCATTGAACAGTGGTTCAGGGGGATCTTACATTAGATTTCCTCTGATTTTCATCTTTCTCTCTACTTCTATGTATATGAACATATGCTCGTCTTCTATGCCAATTTCTTCTCCTTTACTTGATAAAACTGTATAATATTCCCTTTATCTAGTGCATACTTGATGGTATTATGTAGATTGTTCTTTTGATTCATACTATAACGTTCACCTTCTGGTGTTCTACTTGCTCTTGGGTGCAAATTCTTGGCATTTTTCTGTGGCTATGTGCAACTTATACTTTTTTATCTAGACGGTGAGCTCAAAATACACCTTGTGACTCTTGCTCTCACTTTATGGTTTTCCTCTAATCGTATGTTACAAGTTCCATGGTGTCGGGTTGTTCCCTGTAAAACTTTTGTTTCATATGGATATGCATTAGGTTCGCCTCGAAAAGTGTGTAATTCCCATGGTCATACCTTGTGGGCTTCAATTGGATACTTCAAAAATTTCTAGTGGCCTATTATTATTTGACTATGTCTTAGGGATGAATCATTTCGAATTTGAGAAAAATGATCAATATGTGTTTCCAATTTATTGGTATTTTGGTCATACTAAACTCTTATGTCAATATAGATCACATTTGTTTTAACCTATAATCTTCTTCTAAACGTCTAGCTTTAACTTAAAGTGTGGGATTAATTTTCCCTTCGGACGCAGCAGTTGGGTCTCCTGTCTAGCTTTAACCTATAATCTTCTTCTAAACGTCTAGCTTTAACTTAAGGATACTTGCATTTCTATAAGCTTCATGAAGGATGTCTTGCAGAGTACATTCAAATGTACTCATATTGGTTTCGTCCCTGGTATCTACTTGCCAGACTTCGAGGAAGAGCCTCAGGAGGAGATCTACAAGGAGAAGTGCTGCACTTGTGGCCCTGCAAACTAGGATCGTGTCCAGGTCAGCAGCCTGTAGGTTAAGGCGTCACTTGGGATCTACTACGTTTGGTGTTGTTTGTCTTCCGTTGTGTGTGTTGAGTGCCTGTCCTGCGTGGTAGTTGTGTTAGACTTGGTCATGTGACCATTTCTCTTTTGTAAGACCATTATGTAATCGTGTAATGGATGTTGTATCTGGATGCCAATTTGATATGTTGTTCACGACTGGTGTGATCTGAGATCATGAATGTATGCATATCGGAGGTCCTTGAACAGTGGTTCAGGGGGACCTTACAGAGTTGGTATTAGAGCTATCCTGGCCTTAGGAGACCTTAGTTAGCATGGACGTTAACCAGTACTCCAAAAAGTTAGTTTATAAAACTAAGTTACCAAGATGACTATGTACTAAAATATTCTATATATCTCATCACCTCTATGTTCTTGGAAACCATACTTATACTAAGTTACCTTTTGAGCATCTTAAAATTTTCCACACTGTTACCTAACTTAAGCTATACTTAAGATTTGTGTAGATGGAAGTTCTCTTCGCCGAATCCTTCCGGCTGGGTACGCATGCACCTTGCTACCACCGTTTTGAGGAGAATTTGATCAAGATGACTTGCCTTATCGGTCGCCCAGTACCTGAGTTGAAGGGAGCTCAGATTCACCATGACGGACGAGAGTTGTCCTGGTTAGTTGCCTATACCATTCGTGCTCCTTTGCTAGCACCGTCAACCCAGGAGATCACTTATGAAGTGAAGGAGAGGAGTTGGGAAGATGTTATCCTTAGAGTGATGCAGCTGACTATCGCAAAGCTCGCGAACTTCTTTCGCAGCAAGTTCGAAGGCACTCCCAATAGATACTATGGGAGCCGCGATGAGGACGACAAGCCAATATATGTCACTGAAGACTTTGTCTTTGCTCGTCATTTCCAGCACATGGAGGCACAGCTGCACAACACTCAGTTTGTCCTTGATAGACTTAGGGGAGCGTTCGACATTCGAGGAAGGGAGATAGTCCAACTAGAGAAAGACCTGAGAGTTTCTTCTCCTACTGAGCGCTGTCTCGCAGCAGTAAAGAAGACCATGAAGTACGTTGACTCCCACCTTCATGCACAAGTGAGATACCTTCAGTTTTAGCTTGCGGCCAGCAAGACCAGAGTTGAAGAGTTGGAAGAAGAGTTACGCGCATCCTCGAGCACTTAGGACTGCCGCAGGTTATTAGGAGTTTGTGTTGTTCCCACCCAAGACGTTTTTTTGTGTTGTGTGAATATGTTAAGAACTATGTGTGTGGTAGATGTGTTGTAAGACCTATGCTTTTTCTATGTGAAACCTAAGTTTGTGTTATGCTTGTTGAGACTCTACTTTATGTGTATGTTAGTCTATGTTTGTGATTGTGGTTTTCTTCTTAGATGCTTGTCTTTTCTGTTGTGTTTTCAACGGTTCTCATCTCTCTAATGAGCCGGTTTGTTTCATAAGTTTTCAAAACAAAATCACCCTTTTATCTACTCTCGTCTGATGGTGCAGATCTTGCACTCGTTGGGATACCCCAAGAGGAGGGTGTGATGAGCACATCGGTAGGAAGTTTTCCCCTTAGTTAAGAACCAGGGTTATCAATCCAGTAGGAGAAAGAGAATCTTCGGAAGGTTGATGCCACTGACGGTGGTCCTGGCGCTTCACCGGTGTCAGCAACAACGTGGAACCTGCACACAACACAACCAAAATACTTTGCCCCAACGGTACAGTGAGGTTGTCAATATCACCGGTCTTGCTGAAAACAAAGATTAGATGTATAGTGTGGAAAAACAGTGTATTCTTGCAGAAAGTAAAGAAAGAAGGAAATTGTTGTGGTTTGTTTAACAGTGTGGAAAAATGGACCGGGGTTCGTAGATCCACTAGTGGTGTCTCTCCATAAAAGATAGCATGCTTTGTGAACAAATTACACCTGGGCAATTGACAAATAAAGGTTGCACCGTAGTGCACAATATGACATGAAGATTACTATGCTCTTTAGTGCGAGCATTACAACACGATACATAGACCGACATCCATATGCATCTATGACTAATAATCCACCCTCAGGTTATCATCCGACCCCCTCAGGTATTAAGTTGCAAGCAACAGATAATTGCATTAAACAAACTGTGTAATGTAAGCAATGATTATGCACGCGGGCACTCTCACGGTTGTTTTCTACCTAATGGCAACAGCACATCCTCCCCCTTCACGTTTCCTTCACTCGAGCAAGGCAACAAGGAGCATGAACCCACTATCGAGCATAAATACTCCCTCTTGGAGTCACTAGTAACTACTTGGCCAGAATAAACACTAGCAACAGAGAGCATGCAAGATCACAAATAACACATGCAAATAAAGACTATAATCAACTTGGCATAAGGCCAATATTCATCGGATCCCAACAAACACAGCATAGAGAATTACATAAGATCAATCTCGATCATGATAGGAAGCTCACGAGATCTAAACATGGAGGCATATGAGGAGAAGACAACCATATAGCTACTGCTATGAACCCGTAGTCCAAGGATGAACTACTCACGCATCACTCCGGAGGCAGGCATGGTGATGAAGAGACCTCCTGTGATGATCTCCTCTCCGGCAGGGTGACTGAAACAACTTCAGAACCCCCCTGATCGGTGGTTGACGGTGACGGCGGCTGCGGAACTTTTTCGGGGATTTTGATCAGGTGTTTAGGGTGTTCCATCCGGGGGGCGTAAATAGGTGAAAGGGCGAAGGCGGTGGAGGCCGGGGGCCCCACACCCATAGCTGGCGCGGCCAGGGGGGCTGCGCCACCCTATGGTGTGGCCCCCTGCTGCCCCTCTCCGGCTCCTCTTCGGTCTTCTGGATGCTTCCAAGGAAAATAACTTCCGGGCTTCGAATTTTCCAATTCCGAGAATATTTCCAGAACAACTTATCTGAAACTAAAAAACAGCAGAAAACAGGGAACTGGCTCTGTGGCATCTTGTTAATAGGTTAGTCCGGAAAACGTATAAAAATGCTATAAATAAGGGAGAAAACATGTAGCAATTGGCAAAATTTGATCATGGAGCATCAGAAATTAGGGATACGTTTATGACGTATCAAGCATCGCAAGCTTAGTTCCTACTCGTCCTCGAGTAGGTAAACGATAAAACAATAATTTCTGAGGTGACATGCTACTAACACAAACTTGATCAATCTAATGTAAAAGCATATGCACGCTGAGATCATAAGACTTCAAACACATGCATGATAAATAAAACATTAATAATAAAGCATAGCAATTACTTTGCATCACAAAAGTAACTCAAATAATGGATCATGAATAATAATGCAAATAAAGGTAAATGTTTGTTTCAGGCATAGAGAAAGCATGGCAAAGTGATATTTTGATAGTCCTTAAGAGTGGGGCAAAACATAAATGCCAGGACACCTTCAAAGTTCAAGAGGAAGACTAGAACAAATAATTTAAGAACAAAAGATATCACATCATGAAGTAATTATTGATGCTTATGGGACAAATGCACATAGAACTCAGAATGGCAAAAATGCTCTCTCAACTGTGCATAACGTTAGAAGATGGCGACTCAACATAAAAGTAAAAGAAAGGCCCTTCGCAGAGGGAAGCAGGGATCACTCATGTGCTAGAGCTTTTTTATTTTATTAAAGAGAGGTATTAAAAGTTTGACACTCCTCCCATCCATCTTTCACAAACCATGGCTAACCGAATCCTCGGATGCCTGCCAACAATCACATACCGTGGAGGAGTGTCTATATTTTGGGAGATGTATGCTAATGTCAACGACTTGTAAACAGAAAATACAGTACGTCACAAGTCAACTGGATTCACAAGAGCGGCTCCCATGGTGAAGGACGCAACTGGTGTAGAAGGTCATCTCTCTTTCTCTTTTGTTTACACAATTATGCTTTGATTGATAAATGAGAGGCAAAAATAGTGAAGATAATTTGTATGCACTAATTTGGGGCTAGGCACACTGCTGCCAGCTCTTCTATCATTTGGATAAGCGGATGAAGCCACTAGTCTAGGGTGTGAAATCCAATTAACAAGTGAGATAAAGATTCTCTATTTATGTCCTCATGAGCAAAAATAGGAACATAAAGCAGGAGTAATTTTGAAGGTTTTAAAGGTAACACATGAGAAATTTACTTTGGAATGGCAGTTAAATACCACATGTAGGTAGGTATGGTGGACACAATGGGAAACACTTTGGCTTAAGGGAGTTTGGATGCACGAGTAGAGTTTATACTAAGTACAGGTGAAGGCTAGCAAAAGAGTGGGAGCGAAAAATCAAGAGAGCATAAGAGCAATAATCATGCATAGCGACATAAGCATCATTAATTAAAACATAAACAGTATCACAAGTTCAAAAACTAAGTGGCCATGGAGGCTATTCGTGACTGGTTTGTAGTCATAAACATGGTGTGAGCATGCGCCATGTCAACCAAATAAAACATTCGAAAGAGAATACCATATATTGATGTTTTACTATGACAAGAACAACTCATGAATCTTTAGATACATATTAAACACTCTCAGCTATTAGAGGATAATCATGCTACTCAATAACCACAAGGATTTAAAACTAAAATAACATTTAGCATGGCATGAAAAATTCCTAGCATAGTCTATACAAGCTTCTACTAGTACTGTTATAAATTCCACTTCAAGCAGCAGTTTTCTTTCTCCCAACAAGCACCATACAAAACATGCTTTAACGAAAATACTCTTTATGATACAGCAAGCAAACATGAGAGTACTCAAATAATGCTACTAAAACTAACAGCTCTAATAAGAGATGCATGCAAAACAGGAGCTGAATAAATGCAGCAGCTAGACAGAGACTAAGAATACAACATATTCTCTTGAAAAAGCGGAGCGTATCACTCTCCAATAAAAGAATGCTGGGGTCCAATCAAGCTTATTATGAAAGTAAAAGCAAACTGAAATCAAAAGCAAAAACAAACTGAAAATATAGCTTATTATGCTGGGGTCCAACCAAGCTTATTATGAAAAGGACGCTCCAAGTAAAGCACATAAGACGCGACCGAATAAAAATATAGTTTCACTAGAAGTGACCTGATAATTTGTTGATGAAGAAGGGGATGCCTTGGGCATCCCCAAGCTTAGACGCTTGTGTCTTATTATAAATTTGCTTGGATGTACCACCGGGGCATCGCCAAGCTTAGTCTTTTCACTCTTCTTGATCACATCATATCATCCTCTTCTCTTGACCCTTGAAAACTTCCTTCACATCAAAATTCTCACAATCTTCATTAGCAACGTTAGCGCAACTGAAATAATAAGTCCACATGGTTCAGTTTCAACACAAGTCTAACACTCAAAAACACATTAGCTACTATCACAACTTCTTTCAAAACCTTTTTTCTCAAAAGAACACCAAAAGAAAGAGATCAAGATGCAAATGCGATAAATGGCAGAAATCTGTCAAAAACATAACCGAAGGTAAAGATCGATTTTTTAAAAATTATTTTGTTGCTCAAATCAACAAGTGGTCTTCTATAAAAAGTTGCGTATGTAACTCAGGATTAAGCATAAAAACTCTCAGGTCATATTGAGTTTTCTGTGATTTTTAACGGAATTTACACTGGACAGCAGAAATCTGTTTCCTGCGCAGAAATCCGAAATATAGGCTCAACTTTCCACTAGTGGCTTTACTTGGCTCAAAAAAAACTCAAAATAAAAGATACAGTGGGGTTTCTAAGGAAATATAAAATATCCAGGTGCAAGGACACCAAAGAAAACAAAGGAAAACTGAAAGAAAACAGATAAATAAAACGGGTTATTTCCCGGTAGCGCTTTTCTTTAAAGCCTTTCAGCTAGGCATAGAAAAATCAACTCAAGTATTTTCAAGTGAACAAGCATCAACATAATATTTTGATATAATAATAGAGTCAAAGGGTAGCTTCATCTTCTTTCTAGGAAAGTGTTCCAAACCTTTCTTGAGGGAAAGTTGATATTTAATACTCCCCTCTTTCATATCAATAATAGCACCAACAGTTCTAAGAAAAGGTCTTCCCAAAAAAATAGGACAAGAAGCATTGCATTAAATGTTCATAACAACAAAATCAACAGGGGCAAGGTTATTATTAACCATAATAAGAATATCATCAATTCTACCAAGAGGTTTCTTCTTAGCATTATCAGCAAGATGAACATCCAAATAACAGTGTTCCAATGGTGGCAAATCAAGCATATCATAGAGCTTTTGAGGCATAACAGAGATACTAGCACCAAGATCACACAGAGCATTGCAATCAAAATAATTTACTTTTATCTTAATGATAGGCTCCCAACCATCATCTAATTTTCTAGGGATAGATGTCTCAAGTTTCAACTTTTCTTCCCTAACTTTCATGAGAGCATTGGTAATATGTTTAGTAAAGGCTATATTCATGCACTAGCATTGGGACTTCTAGCAAGCTTTTGTAGAAACATAAGAACTTCAGAGATATTGCAATCATCAAAATCAATATTATTATCATCAAAAGTAATGGAACTATTACCTCCCATATCTCTAAAAATTTCAACACTTTTATCAAAAGAAATTTCAGCAGTTTTAGGCAATTTAGCACGTTTCAGCAAGGAGTAGGGACTTTATTAACACCAAATACTTTACCATTGATAGTAGGAGGTTTACTAGCACTAGGAGCTTCAGTTTTACTAGTAGTTGTGATAGTGCAAACTTTGGCAATATTATTCTTTTCAGCCAATTCATCTTCTCTTTCCCACCTAGCACGTAATTCAGCCATCGATCTAACATTATTGTATATTTGAACTTGGATGGCATTCAAAGTTTTACTTTGTTTAACATCTTGTGGCCAAACCTTTAGTTTCAGAAAATCAACATCAATAGCTAGGCTATCAATTTTAGAGGCAAGAACATCTATTTTACCAAGCTTTTCCTCAACAGATTTATTAAAAGCTGTTTGTGTGCTAATGAATTCTCTAAGCATGTTTTCAAGATCATAGGTAGAGCTCTTATTACTATTGTAGGAGTTGCCATAATAATTACCATAGCCATTATTAGGAGGATAAGGTTTATAATTGTTTCCACCAAAATTATTTGTATAAGCATTGGTTGTTAAAATTATTATTTCTAATAAAGTTAACATCAACATGCTCTTCTTGAGCAACCAAATAGGCTAAAGGAACATTATTAGGATCAACTTGAGCTTTACCATTAACAAGCATGGACATAATAGCATGAAGCCTTTCACTTAAAGAGGAGGTTTCCTCAACAGAATTTACCTTCTTACCTTGTGGAGCTCTCTCAGTGTGCCACTCTGAATAATTTATCGTCATATCATCAAGAAGCTTTGTTGAATTGCCCAAAGTGATGGACATAAAGGTACCTCTAGCAGCTGAATCCAATAGGTTCCTTGAGGAGAAATTCAGTCCTGCATAGAAGGTTTGTATAATCATCCAAGTAGTCAGTCCATGAGTGGGACAATTCTTCACCATAGTTTTCATCCTTTCCCAAGCTTTAGCAACATGTTCATTATCAATTTGTTTCAAATTCATTATTTCACTTCTCAGGGATATAATCTTAGCAGGAAGATAATATTTTCCAATGAAAGCAGCTTTACACTTAGTCCATGAATCAATACTATTTCTAGGCAAGTATAGCAACCATTCTTTAGCTCTTCCTCTCAAAGAGAAGGGAAATAATTTCAGTTTAATAATATCTCCATCCACATCTTTATATGTTTGCATCTCACATAGTTCAACAAAATTATTAAGGTGGGCAGCAGCATCATCAGTACTAATACCAGAAAATTGTTCTTTCATCACAAGATTTAATAAAGCGGGTTTAATCTTATAGAAAGCAGAAGTAGGAGCAGGTGGAACAATAAGTCTGCAAATAAAATCATTGTTGTTTGTGCTAGTGAAGTCACACAACTTGGTATTCTCAGAGGAACTCATTTTAGAAGAATAAAAGCAAGCAAATAAATAACGGCTATAAAGTAAACTAATTTTTTTGTGTTTTCAATATAGAGAAATAAACTATTTTTTTTTGTGTTTTTGATATAGAGAAATAAAAACAAGACAAAAATAAAAACAAGACAAAAAAATAAAAAAATAAAGAGATTGAGAGTGAGAGACTCCCTTTGCTAGAAGACTTCCTTCTCCCCGGCAACGGCGCCAGAAAAAGTCCTTGATGGTGCAGATCTTGCACTCGTTGGGATACCCCAAGAGGAGTGTGTGATGAGCATAGTGGTAGGAAGTTTTCTCCTTAGTTAAGAACCAGGGTTATCAATGTAGTAGGAGAAAGATAATCTTCAGAAGGTTGATGACACTGACGGTGGTGCTGGCGCTTCACCGGTGTCAGCAACAACGTGGAACCTGCACACAACACAACCAAAATACTTTGCCCCAACGATACAGTGAGGTTGTCAATCTCACCGGTCTTGCTGAAAACAAAGATTAGACGTATAGTGTGGAAAAACTGTGTATGTTTGCAGAAAGTAAAGAAAGCACGAAATTGTTGTGGTTTGTTTAACAGCGTGGAAAAATGGACCGGGGTTTGTAGTTTCACTAGTGGTGTCTCTCCATAAAAGATAGCATGCTGGGTGAACAAATTACAGTTGGGCAATTGACAAATAAAGGTTGCACCGTAGTGCACAATATGACAGGAAGATTACTATGCTATTTAGTGCGGGCATTACAATAAGATACATAGACCAACATCCATCTGCATCTATGACTAATAATCCACCCATCAGGTTATCATCCGAGCCCCCTCGGGTATTAATTTGCAAGCAACAGATAATTGCATTAAACAAAGTGTGTAATCTAAGCAATGATTATGCACGCGGGCACTCTCACCGATGTTTTCTCCCTAATGGCAACATCACATCCTCCCCCTTCACGTTTCTGTCACTCGAGCAAGGCAACAAGGAGGCATGAACCCACTATCGAGCATAAATACTCCCTCTTGGAGTCACTAGTAACTAATTGGCCAGAATAACCACTAGCAACGGAGAGCATGCAAGATCACAAATAACACACGCAAATAAAGACTATAATCAACTTGGCATAAGGTCAATATTCATCGGATCCCCGCAAACACAACACAGAGAATTAGATAAGATCAATCTCGATCATGATAGGCAGCTCACGAGATCTAAACATGGAGGCATATGAGGAGAAGACAACCATCTAGCTACAGCTACGAACGTGTAGTCTAAGGATGAACTACTCACACATCACTCCGGAGGCAGGCATGGTGATGAAGAGGCCTCCGGTGAAGATCTCCTCTCCGGTAGGGTGCCGGAAACAGCTTCAGACCCCCCCTGATCTGGGGTTGACGGAGACGGTGGCTGCGGAACTTTTTCGGGGATTTTGATCTGGTGCTTAGGGTTTTCCATCCGGGGGGCTTAAATAGGCGAAAGGGCGAAGGCGGTGGAGGCCGGGGGCCCCACACCCGTAGCTGGCGCGGCCAGGGGGCGCCACCCTATGGTGTGGCCCCCCTGCTGCCCCTCTCCGGCTCCTCTTCGGTCTTCTGGATGCTTCCGGGGAAAATAGGACTTCCGGGCTTCGAATTTTCTAATTCCGAGAATATTTCCAGAACAACTTTTCTGAAACTAAAAAACAGCAGAAAACAGGGAACTTGGCTGTGGCATCTTGTTAATAGGTTAGTCCGGAAAACGTATAAAAATGCTATAAATAAGGGAGAAAACATGTAGCAATTGGCAAAATATGATCATGGAGCATCAGAAATTAGGGATATGTTTATGACGTAGCATCGTCTTATACCCTTCTTCTTCTTCAGTATGGCCAGTGAATTACCCCCACCACCTGAGCCAACAGTTGCCCAACTTTTTGCGCTGATAATGGAAGACCGTGAAGCCGCCCGTGCAGACCGCAATACCATCCTTGCTGCCCTACAGTACTTGACTCAGCTTTGCATTATTAATGCTGAGAATAATGTTGTCCTTATGATGGAACACCAGCGCCTGCTTGCTGGTGGAAATCGCAAAAGGAAGATAGTGACGCAAGGAGAACCTAGTTCACCTATGACTCGCAGTACCTCACCTGCGATGCCACAACCCTCAGGGGAGCATGCGAATGTCAGGCCTAAAACCACATGTTGCTTTATTTGTGGAAAGAAAGGACACTTTGCTCGTGATTTTCCCTAGAGGAATTATGATCTAGCTCGCCCTGATGAAAACCAAGAGGCCCAGGGTCCAACCCAGAAGAAGCGAAAGAGTTTGATGTGTGGACCTCAAGACCATGAGGACGTTGAGGATGTAGAGACTCATGCCATAGTTATCGGTATGTTTTTTGAACCAGATCTGTGACCGCCCTACTTTTGTTTGACTTCGTACTCTGAGAAATCCAACATGATGGAACACTAGTAGTGTCTCGTCGTATTAGTAAAAAGTATCTTTAAAACTAACGACACTAACGTACTATATCTAACCTAGCTTAACAACTAACCCAGTTTTAAAATTACTAACTTATTCTCTAAACCAAGGAGAAAGGTATTGTAGGAGGTTTTATAGTTGATTCGCAGAACAAAGAAGTTGAAAGGAATATTGGAGTTCTTAGCTATGGTTTTTACTAGACAATAAAATCTCTCATGTATCTATTTAGGAGGAACCAGATATTAGGATATAAGGTTTGTGGAATTGGATTTTAGGTTTAGAATAGAAGTAAGAGTTTGAGGGGAGTATGAGGGATTAATTAAGTTGAACCAAGGATATTATGTATGTATACTCTAGGGCTAACCAGTGTGGACCCCAAAAACTTTGGAAGCTATCTGGAGCTAAAATATGTAGCATGGAAGGAATGATTGGAGGTTTAGAAATTTAATGGAAACTATTGGATTTTTAGGAAGCACTTTCTAAATGATGAAGATTGGATTTATTAGGAATAGAATATCGAGAAGAATTTGTGGTATTGGAATAAAGAGGATAATGTTTTGCATAAGGGATTCTCATACTGGATTTTCATAGAGGTACAAATTTTAGTGGAAAGGTTATATTGGATTGGTATAGACATTTCGATTTTTGGTTGGAGAAATATTGGATTGTCTTATGAGAGAAAGTTAAATTAGTTGACATAAAAGGATGATTTTTGGATTCTAAGAAAAATAAATATGGCTTGGAGATAATAGATGGATATTCTTGGGATATATTTTTGGAGCTTGTCACGCTCTGTTGAGATTGTTCTTAGAGAAATGGCTTAGCATTGATGACGAGATAAGAGTTTGGAGAGTTTGAAAGGATTTATATAGTAGTCACAAAATGGATTAGATCCTTAGATTATGGGTAGATGATTATTGGATTTGTTGGTTTAACTTTGGCAATATGATCGTGGAGAAAATAACCTTTGAGGGAGATAAATGTTATGAGACTCGCTTTTCTGTGTGTAGATTAGATTAAGAGAAGGATAGTGGATTTCCTGGAGTTTTAGGAAAGGAGCAATGGAAATCTCATGTTTAAGAAAGATTAGTGGATATCCGATAGATTGATCTATACAATCATGAGAGAATTTATGCCTCAAAAGAGATGATAGTGGAATGATGATCCTAGCTTGATATTCCAATGATGGTTCTAATAACTAGTTGATAGTGGCAACCCTATCAGAGATATGGGATTGGAAACTAGTAGATAGATGTCTAAAGAGTGATCCATGTATAACTATTATGGTTTTGAGGAACAACGAGTTCAAGGTTTGGAACATGGACCCTAACCTTTGGAAAGCTAACCTACCGGTGGATTTTGGTAAGATTAATCAAAGGGGGAAGCACCTATGCTTAATGTTACCAAACACCAGCAGCTATTTTTGTAGACTAATGTTCTCACACTCTTGTTTTTGCCACAATCTCTTTTTTCCTGCGTGCGAATCCCGGGACGAGATTCTTTTAGGGGGGAGATCTGTCACACCCCAGTTTTAGATCCTTGTACTTTAGTTAAAGGAGACAAAAATGTGGGCCAATAATTTTTTTAACAACATGTTTGTGTGAACCAACATGTGCATATGACAATAGTCATATATGCAATCCAAGGAATGTTTTTATTTTAAAACCAATACAAAATTTTCCTGTAAACACTTTTATGCTTTCTCTGATGTTTTCCCTAATGTGACTTGAGTAAATTTTTATTCAAACACTTGGATCATGCTTGTTTGCATCTTGACTTCAAATTTTAACTTTTTTGGATCCAAGAAATCCAAGATGCAAAATGAATTATGGAAGTTTTCAATCAACTTTTCTATTAAAACTTTTCTCTGAAAATATAGCGAGCTACATGTTTTCCACACTTGTTTTCAATGGGTTACAATATTCCATTTTGTGCTTTCTTGACTTGTATGTTCTCTTTGATATGTGGAATACAATACTACAAGCTTGGTTCGATTTATGGACTTTGAAAGCAATCTTTTTCATGTTAGTTTTGGTGTAAGAAAAACAAGACGAAAAAATGCATTTTTTTAGAAAAACAAAGAAAATAGAAAGTAGCCCTTTTTCAACTTTGTTTTCATAGCCTTTCACTTTTCGAAATTTATTTTCAAAAGATGTTTTTGAAAGCACAAAACTTGTTTAACAATCTACCGCTTTGAAAACAAAATTTGGAAAACATTTGAGCCATGAAAACAATCTGAACATTTTTGAAGTTTACATCTCTTTCCACACTTAGCCAAAAGGACTAAGTCCTTTATTACTGAATTTTCTGAATTTCTCTGAAACAGTATTTTTACAGAAGTTGAGCAGTTTTTTTCATTTGATTTGCTTGCAAACTTTGAAGTGGGACTTTGCCAAATAGTTTTACTGATGTTTGAACTCCAGAGTGTTTCCTCTGGCTTGCTTCTAGAAGGTTTGGTGAGGGAAAAAAATGAGTCTTAAGAGGAGGGGACAGACAGGAGGAGGACATGGGCTGGCCGCACTGTGCGTGGCCACTGTGGCCATGCCGCACCGCGTCCGTGCTCCTCCTCGATGCCGTTGCCACATCCGACCTCCCACTCGACCCCCAGACACCTAGCCTACCGATTGCACGTCGCGGAGTCGCTAGGGAGCACGTCCCCGTGCCGAACGCGGCAAGTCCGAGAGCACTCCCATGACCCCGACCACGACTCCATGTCTACAAAGCACCTCCCACCCCACCCTCTCGCCACTAGCCCCCACTCCCTCACCGCACCCGCCTCGAGCCGCTAAATCAACCCCGGAAGCTCCCGGTTAGCTCGACGTGGAGATTTTCCGCCGCCGGCCACCGAGCACCACCCGAGGTGGTGCAACTTGCCTCGAGCCCTCCCACCTCCCCTTTTCGCCACCATCAAGCTCCCCGTAGACCGTAGACCCTCCCTGACACCCCCGCTTGTCCTCTCGGTTGCAGGTACGCTACCGTCGGCCCTGTCACCGCCGCGGGACAACCGCTCGCCGCTGCCGTTTGAAGCCACGCCGGTCGCCAAATCACGCACCCCTCCACTGCCCCGCAAACCCTCACGGTGAGCACAGTGCTGCCGTCACCTTTCGCGTCGCGTCCGGTGAGAAGAGAGGGAGAGAGAGGAAGGAGACGGTCACGGACCATAGATCGCGAGATCTACGGATCCGCTTGAACCAGCCCCGTTCCCGCGCGTTGCGCGCGCGCCTGTGCTGGGCCGCTTTGGCGCTAGTTGGGCCACACGCTCATAGGAAACCCAGCCCGTGCTCTGTGTGTTTGCTTTTTCTTTTAAAATGCGAGAGAAAATTCCCCTTTGCTTTTGCTCTG